>VDFB02058242.1:28326364-28415784 GCA_007258455.2 Sequoia sempervirens
GAAGATATCCAACATGCTTAACACCCCAATTTCCACAAGTGTTTAGGAAAAATATTTTCTCGAAGAAATGGGGAAAACCATTATGCTGGGGCCAAACAAGGTGCCAAATTACCGTAAGACTTTTGATGTGAATCAATTGAAGGCACCACCCGCAATCTTGAAAATGATCCTAAACAAGTAGTTGCCTAACTCACCAAATGAAAAACCTTCAACAACAAATCTGGGATATGCAAAGGGAAACAACCACATAGATATATTTCTTGCCAGAAATTTTTTGTTATTCCTCTAACAGAAATTTGGACATGACATCTTCTCCACCAACAACTACATCATCCAAGTTCAATTTCTTTGAATTTTTGGAAAAATTCAATAAGCCCAAATCTCAATCCTCAAACACAAAGGATATTGAACAATCTTACCATGTCATGCATCTATCTTCATCTCCCATAAGTCAAAATAAACCTCATGATTCTTTCACTCAAGTCAACAATTCCATCCAACCATTTTCTTCTATCATATCTTCTATATCCAATGATTCATGTCAATCTCTCAGTCTAAACCATGTTGTCATAGACTCCTCTACATGTCAAGATAAAAAAATTCTTTCCACTTCATCCAATGATACAAAAATTCCACAAGTTCTTCCAATATTTCACCAAGACCCCATCTCTCAAGAATTATATAATGATCCCCTCCTTTCACTTTTCATCCACAATGACTCCTTTCCATCTCAAGAGAAAAGTATTTTTCCAAGTCCTCCTTCCACTACATTTGATGAATCCATACCATCCCAAGATTCCATTGCTTCCTAGGAGCATGATAATTCTTCCACCCTATCTAATGATGTCCTACCATCCGATGATCAAGATATACTTTCTACAGAATCTCATGATTTCCTTCCTCATCAAGATCAAGATAGGCTTCCATCTGAGGATATCCCTCCATTCCATGATCATGTCCATCCTTCTCAAGATCAAGATATGCCTTTCACACCACTTCATGATAATTCCATACCTAATAAAGAGCAAGTTACTTCATCTACTACACTCCATGATCCTCTTCCAAGTCAAGATCAAAGTACCCCATCATCCCCATGTCAAGAGCCTTTCACACCTATACAAGCTATCCATGAACCCCACACAAACAAATCAGGATCCTCCACTTTCATCCACTCCGGTTTACTTCCAACACCTATCCTTTCATCCATATCATATCCTCCCCCCAAAATGGACTCGCATCTTGTTTCACAAACAACACATATCCCATTGGTAAACTATTGTGTCAAAGTATGAAATACAAAGGCAAAGGATTAGGCCTTCATGAACAAGGTATCCTAGGACCCCTTTCTATCCAAAAAATCCATATTATAACGCATCTTGGTTATACACCTAAGTGTCCTAGTCCATCAAACCTACCATCTATCTTAGGTCCTCATCCCAATCCGCCAAACCTTCCATCTATCCTAGGTCCTCATCCTAGTTCATCAAACCTTCGATCTATCCTAGGTCCATATTTTATTCCTAAAGAACAACAAAGGAAGACATCCTTGATGCCCTTTCAAAATTCTACCTACACTCACTCATCCATAATGCCTCCATACCATTCATCTCAATCCACCCCTCCCATTGCTCTTGGAAGCAATTTGGGTGCCAAATGTCAAAAGCTTCCATATCAAAATCCACGTGTCAAAGGATCAACATGTCTCCAAGAAGAGGCATGAGAAAATAAAAGAAAATTTGATCCAAAATCAAAAGAAAAATCAAAAAGGCCACAAAGGCCCATCAAAGCAAAAATAAAGACTTCCAAGACCACAAAGGTCCATTTAATCAAAAGGAAATTTCAAAAGGCCACAAAGGCCCATCAAAGAAAAAAGAAAAATTTCCAAGGCCACAAAGGCCCATAAAGCAAAAAGAAAAATTTGAAAGGTCGGGAAGGCCCACAAAGCAAATATCAAAGCCAAAAATCACATGGATTCCTAAAAGTCTCATGGAAGCAATAAAATCCAATTTGGCATCCAAATTTGCTAATCTAGAAGCTTCCTCCAATCCTCCATCTTAAAACCTCTCACCTTCCAAATCCATTTTTCCTCCATCACTCCACCACCCTTCAAGGTGTGTACCAATGTTGACCTTGCAATCCTTTCCATCTATCCATCAACAAGCCTTTCCACCTCCTATCCATTATCCAACATTCATCCCCCATTATTTTCCTTTAATCCAAACCATTGATAAGTCCTTAGTTCTTCCATCATACCTTTGATAGGCCAACATTTATGAGTCTAATTCTCATTTCCATGGTTTATTAAAGGGATATTTGGTCATAAAACTTAATGCTTAAGTCCTTCCATCTTCCTATCAGGCATATTATCCTCCACATTTCCCACCTTTGATCTCGACAAGGTTGAGGATCTTCTTGAACATCATATATCTTATCCTATTCACTTTGTCCATATCTTTTGTACCATATCTTTCATCTTATCCATATTCCATCATTCTTTCTAGATGCATCCTTCTTCTCGTCCTTGGTATTAACAAGTAGTGAAAACCTGGCAACAGGTGCTATTTGTGATAGGTTATCTTTTCCATCTATTTGAGCATGTTAGCCATTCACTTTCTCCATTCACTTTCACCATCCATTTTCCTATCCTTGAAAGCTCCATGTACATATTTTGGCATCGTGGTCATGTCTCACCCTAGACTGGGGGAAAATTTTTGAACTCACTAGGGGAAATGAACTTTGAGCTTGAACCAACGAACAAATAGCAGGAAGACAAACACAACAACAAAAATGATTAAAATGTATTCCAAAATTGAACATCAATCACCATCAGAAATGTATCAAACGTCCATATCCTATCAAAATCCAAAAATAGGTCAAATTCAATCAAAAAGTCAAAAAAAGAGTTGTCTTGTCGAGCTGCGTGGCCTTTGCATGTACAATGTAGGCAAGGCTAATCTTTGATCAGCCGCTGGGACCCCTAGGATAGGTCTTTAGGTTAGGTTCTTGGTCAAAATCTTAGAAAACACCTAAAAATTGGAAAATCCAAAAAAATCCCAAAAACATCAAAAAATCAAACATAAAATCAAATCAAAAGGATGATGCTCTTCTGAGTCATGGGTTATCACAGTAAACAAAAATGTTCAATTGTGATACTGTGATTTTTGTTATCATGTCTCTGGAGCCCCTCAATGATGTATTGAACTAGAGGAGCCAAGAAGGAGTATGATTTTTCTTTGTCTGTTGTCTGTGATTTGATCATTATTACTATGCAAATCATCGCAAGATGTGTGCTACAAAGTATCATTGATGTCATTCTGAATTTACATAGGAAAAGGATTAACTCTTATCTATTTACGCAAGCAATGCTTAGGTCATCTCGGTTTAATTATACTTAGATACTTGTGTTAACTTGCACTATCAAATATCATGGAAGTAGTATTTAGGTCATCATGATCTAAATATACCATTGATTCTTGTACTCACTTTCAACATTTTAAAGGCCCAATGATGATAAAGAACAAAAACATAAAATGCATGCCAATGATGATGCATAAAAACAAGCATCATTTATTTGCATGTTTTTATGATGCTTGTTTTTTTTCTTAGATACTTGTTTTCTAATGTATGCCAATGATGATGCAAGTGATATGAAACTAAATGAGAATCTTTTCTAATTGATGATAATGCAAGTGATGTGCAACTACATGAAAATGATGTGTTTTTGGAAATGTCAAGTGTACTCAATCCCTTAATGCAAGAGATAACATCATTGTTGCAGCTTTAGAAATCCCATAATTCAAAATAATGTAAACTAACATGGATGAAATCTACTCTAACCATGCAAATTTTGTATGTAAAAGTTGTCATTCGTAACAATTGATTTGTCATGCTTTTTATCATCATTGGGCCTTTAAAATGTTGAAAGTGAGTACAAGAATCAATGGTATATTTAGATCATGATGACCTAAATACTACTTCCATGATATTTGATAGTGCAAGTTAACACAAGTATCTAAGTATAATTAAACCGAGATGACCTAAGCATTGCTTGCGTAAATAGATAAGAGTTAATCCTTTTCCTATGTAAATTCAGAATGACATCAATGATACTTTGTAGCACACATCTTGCGATGATTTGCATAGTAATAATGATCAAATCACAGACAACAGACAAAGAAAAATCATACTCCTTCTTGGCTCCTCTAGTTCAATACATCATCGAGGGGCTCCAGAGACATGATAACAAAAATCACAGTATCACAATTGAACATTTTTGTTTACTGTGATAACCCATGACTCAGAAGAGCATCATCCTTTTGATTTGATTTTATGTTTGATTTTTTGATGTTTTTGGGATTTTTTTGGATTTTCCAATTTTTAGGTGTTTTCTAAGATTTTGACCAAGAACCTAACCTAAAGACCTATCCTAGGGGTCCCAGCGGCTGATCAAAGATTAGCCTTGCCTACATTGTACATGCAAAGGCCACGCAGCTCGACAAGACAACTCTTTTTTTGACTTTTTGATTGAATTTGACCTATTTTTGGATTTTGATAGGATATGGACGTTTGATACATTTCTGATGGTGATTGATGTTCAATTTTGGAATACATTTTAATCATTTTTGTTGTTGTGTTTGTCTTCCTGCTATTTGTTCGTTGGTTCAAGCTCAAAGTTCATTTCCCCCAGTGAGTTCAAAATTTTTCCCCCAGTCTAGGGTGAGACATGACCACGATGCCAAAATATGTACATGGAGCTTTCAAGGATAGGAAAATGGATGGTGAAAGTGAATGGCGAAAGTGAATGGCTGACATGCTCAAATAGATGGAAAAGATAACCTATCACAAATAGCACCTGTTGCCAGGTTTTCACTACTTGTTAATACCAAGGACGAGAAGAAAGGATGCATCTAGAAAGAATGATGGAATATGGATAAGATGAAAGATATGGTACAAAAGATATGGACAAAGTGAATAGGATAAGATATATGATGTTCAAGAAGATCCTTAACCTTGTCGAGATCAAAGGTGGGAAATGTGGAGGATAATATGCCTGATAGGAAGATGGAAGGACTTAAGCATTAAGTTTTATGACCAAATATCCCTTTAATAAACCATGGCAATGAGGATTAGACTCATAAATGTTGGCCTATCAAAGGTATGATGGAAGAACTAAGGACTTATCAAAGGTTTGGATTAAAGGAAAATAATGGGGGATGAATGTTGGATAATGGATAGGAGGTGGAAAGGCTTGTTGATGGATAGATGGAAAGGATTGCAAGGTCAACATTGGTACACACCTTGAAGGGTGGTGGAGTGATGGAGGAAAAATGGATTTGGAAGGTGAGAGGTTTTAAGATGGAGGATTGGAGGAAGCTTCTGGATTAGCAAATTTGGATGCCAAATTGGATTTTATTGCTTCCATGAGACTTTTAGGAATCCATGTGATTTTTGGCTTTGATATTTGCTTTGTGGGCCTTCCCGGCCTTTCAAATTTTTCTTTTTGCTTTATGGGCCTTTGTGGCCTTGGAAATTTTTCTTTTTTCTTTGATGGGCCTTTGTGGCCTTTGAAATTCCTTTTTGATTAAATGGACCTTTTGTGGTCTTGAAGTCTTTATTTTTCTTTGATTTGGCCTTTGTGGTCTTTTTGATTTTTCTTTTGATTTTGGATCAAATTTTCTTTTATTTTCTCATGCCTCTTCTTGGAGACATGTTGATCCTTTGACACGTGGATTTTGATATGGAAGCTTTTGACATTTGGCACCCAAATTGCTTCCAAGAGCAATGGGAGGGGTGGATTGAGATGAATGGTATGGAGGCATTATGGATGAGTGAGTGTAGGTAGAATTTTGAAAGGGCATCAAGGATGTCTTCCTTTGTTGTTCTTTAGGAATAAAATATGGACCTAGGATAGATCGAAGGTTTGATGAACTAGGATGAGGACCTAGGATAGATGGAAGGTTTGGCGGATTGGGATGAGGACCTAAGATAGATGGTAGGTTTGATGGACTAGGACACTTAGGTGTATAACCAAGGCCGTTATAATATGGATTTTTTTGGATAGAAAGGGGTTATAGGATGGCTTGTTCATGTAGGCCTAATCCTTTGCCTTTGTAGTTCATACTTTGGCACATTCGTTTACCAATGGGATACGTGTTGTTTGTGAAACAAGATGCAAGTCTATTTTGGGGAGGAAATGATATGGATGAAAGGATAGGTGTTGGAAGTAAACCAAAGTGGATAAAGGTGGAGAATCCTAATTTGTAGGTGTGGGGTTCATGGATAGCTTGTATAGGTGTGAAAGGCTCTTGACATGGGGATGATGGGGTACTTTGATCTTGACTTGGAAGAGGATCATGGAGTGTAGTAGATGAAGTAACTTGCTCTTTATTAGGTATGGAATTATCATGAAGTGGTGTGAAAGGAATATCTTGATCTTGAGAAGGATGGACATGATCATGGAATGGAGAGATATCCTCGGATGGAAGCCTATCTTGATCTTGATGAGGAAGGAAATCATGAGATTCTGTAGAAAGTATATCTTGATCATCGGATGGTAGGACATCATTAGATAGGGTGGAAGAATTATCATGCTCCAGGAAGCAATGGAATCTTGGGATGGTATGGATTCATCAAATGTAGTGGAAGGAGGACTTGGAAGAATACTTTTCTCTTGAGATGGAAAGGAGTCATTGTGGATGAAAAGTGAAAGGAGGGGATCATTATATAATTCTTGAGAGATGGGGTCTTGGTGAAAGATTGGAAGAACTTGTGGAATTTTGGTATCATTGGATGAAGTGGAAAGAATGTTTTTATCTTGACATGTAGAGGAGTCTATGACAACATGGTTTAGACTGAGAGATTGACATGAATCATTGGATATAGAAGATATGATAGAAGAAAATGGTTGGATGGAATTGTTGACTTGAGTGAAAGAATCATGAGGTTTATTTTGACTTATGGGAGATGAAGATAGATGCATGACATGGTAAGATTGTTCAATATCCTTTGTGTTTGAGGATTGAGATTTGGGCTTATTGAATTTTTCCAAAAATTCAAAGAAATTGAACTTGGATGATGTAGTTGTTGGTGGAGAAGATGTCATGTCCAAATTTCTGTTAGAGGAATAACAAAAAATTTCTGGCAAGAAATATATCTATGTGGTTGTTTCCCTTTGCATATCCCAGATTTGTTGTTGAAGGTTTTTCATTTGGTGAGTTAGAGAAACTACTTGTTTAGGATCATTTTCAAGATTTTTGGGTGGTGCCTTCAATTGATTCAGATCAAAGTCTTCTGGTAATTTGGCACCTTGTTTGGCTAGCATAATGAGGTTTTTTTCCCCATTTCTTCCGAAAATATTTTCTAAACACTTGTGGAAATTGGGGTCTTGTTAAGTATGTTGGATATCTTCTTTGATTATTTCTTCCCCGTCAGTGTTGTTGATTCCATGAAAAGGGTTCTCTCCAGCCTCCACCATGGTGTTTTGTGTTTAACAGGGAATTTGTAGGTTTGACTAACATTTTCCTTAACTCATGTATAAATGCACTTATGACACTTCGTGTTTGTAGGAGTCAAGAAGCCTTCCGTAGGTCTATCGAAGAGGCCCATTGAGGGAGTTGTCCTACCCCTTTTTTCAGATGATGATGATTTCTAAGGAGCCAATCAATCCACCAATCCATTGATGCCAATCGCCGCATGCTCTCATTTGATCAAAGGAAGAACACCGCAAGCACATCAAGCAAAAGACACTTCAGGCAGTTTTCAGCCTACAGTGAAAAGGGCAATCAACTAAATGACAAAATTGCTATAGTAACTAGCACTAGATGACAAAACAGGGAAAAGACAAGGAATGTATTTTTTAATTGTTGAATATTGGGGGTAGGTGAAGCCCTAACTTGTAATGAATCTGAGCCACTCAATACAAATTGAATCCTAGCCATTCATTTGGGCTTTGGAAAACTATAAATAGGGCTTGCCCCTCATTTGTAAGTGTTGGAGAATTGATGTAAAGACATTTTGCAGCAATAGAAAGCAGCATTGCATGATTTATGGGTGTTCCTTTTGAGTTTGCTCTTTATGTATGCATGGTTCACCTTCCATGTTAGTTTTAGTGTTAGTTTTCTTGAATGGGAGTGGTGATGGTGTTTGCTGTTTTAGTATTTGATGGATTTCCAGCTCATGCTTTTTGTGGTTCATTAATGATGAGTCACTTTTCAAAGCTAGTCTGAGCTCATTACTTCATTGCTGCAACTTAGTTGATTGCATGTACATGATGTGTGTATGTGATGTGAAAATCTACAATCCTTAGAAGATTGCACTGGTTTTGTGTAGCAGAGGGTTTCTCTTGGTCAAGCAAAACTCAGTTTAGGAAGTCTGTCTACTTAGCAGCCACCATTGTTACTGTTCATTCGTAGCTTAGGATTAGAATAGCTTTCTTAACCCTTCTCCTTTTGTTCTTTCTTTTAATCCTTGGTTAGAGTAGGACCCAAAGCATCACCATGAAGCTAAATCAGATGAATTTGATGAGTTTCAACTTGCTGTTTTGAGAGGACAGCCACTGCTCATTCACTTTAGCACTTTGAAACTGATTTGCAAACCCAACTTCCATGCTTTGTAACTCATCCGTAAGTCCACCTTGTGATTCCAGCAAATCACATCAAACTACTGAGGTATCTAAGCATTGTCATGACCTGACATCCGAGAGACCTTGGGGTAGTGTTCTGCAATCCGATTGTGGAAGATTGTCTTTCAAGAGAGGTAGTGCACCTACGCACTGCCTGTGTTGAAAAGTGCATAAAAAACACATCAACACTTTTTCCTTGAGCTTTTGATTTTGCAACCTTGTTTGAACGAGGATACAAGTGTTATAGTTTTGACTAAACTTTGATCTAGGTTTTGGAAAAGTACTAAGGATTACAACTAAGTCAAATAGAATGACAAATTCTAATGAGACTAAGTTTGATTTGACTATGGAGCTTCATTTCGTGATGAGAGGGTGATAAATCCTGATGATGAAATTAAGCCTTATAATCAAAGGTATGATAAATTTGATGATGTTGGTACTTTGTGATGTTACATCTTGGTTTAGGTTGGAAAATTCAACTTGTAGAGGTCAATTTTAACAAGTTTAGACTTCTAAGGTATCTAAGGAATGATCTTGGATGTGAATTTTTTTTGAAATTTTGGTTCAAACCGTGAAATCGGCGCTAAATGTTCTTTCTAAATGAGGTACTCAAATCTTTGGAAAAGTCTTGGATTTTGACAATAGTAAAACGAGTACAAGTTGGGATTTTTCTTGCAAGCTCTTTTGTATAAATTGAAGGTCAAACTCTCTCTAAATTCGTAGAGTGTTGTGAGATGTTTTTATGTTCTTTTAGACTAAAAGGTTTGGAATTTGGTTTGAAAATTTTAATCTTTCATGAAATCATTTGGTAACAAACATGTTTAGACTTTGGTTTACGTAAGGATTGGTTGAATACTTTTAAGGATTCCCAAGATGAGACTAATTGTCAGATAAGAGATGAACCTAGGTCACTATTTTTTGTTCTACAAAAGGTGCCAAAATAGAGACAAAAGGCACCAAAGAATGTGCAAAAGGTGCCAAAATAGGGACAGAAGGCACCATAATAGGTTCAAACTTGGTTTTTTGAAAGGTTCTTTTAAAATTTGCTTGGTTTTCCTAATTTTTCAATAGGAGACTTGTTTGTTTCACTAAATGCACTTTTGAATCAAGGTTTTCACTTTCAAAATGTGATATTTTGTTTATTTTGACAACACTTTGGTAAAGACACATCAAGCAATGTACACTCCTAAGATTGTGGAAGACTGTATTCTTTTGGAGTCCACGTGGGTTTTACCCCAACCACACTTATTCTTAGTGGATGACTAGATGCTTGACCCCATTGGCTCCCCTCCATGACACTCACTTCTCTAGGAAGCCAAGCATCAATACCCATGAATCTCCCATGGCATATTTTTCATCTCTACTAAAAATTGTGAGAATGTGGATGCCTTCACAATGACCGTTGCTACACCAAATAATAGATAAAGGTTTTGGCCAAACTACAACAAGGGTTTTAGTGAGGAATTTTTGTTCATGGGGGTTGATCCATGCAGCAAGAGACCATTGTTTCCCTTCTCGTTGGAACCAACCATGTGATACTGGCCTTTGTTCCAATATCCACACTTATATACTGGTTGGAAATGCGCTTGGATTTAGCATGTTACCGGTTGGGTCATTCCCTTGGGTGAGTAATTTTTCCCACAAGGCAGGCCCTCTAAGATAAACAAAATCAACCAAGTATATCCATAGTTCAATCAATCTTTATTCCATATGAGTAAAGAGATAACACATGCGATATACTCAACTCACACTCGCACACAAAAGTGAATGGTCTAGCTTTTTGGTGACCCAGTTAAGGGGAGAGCATATTCCTACCATCCATAAAACACAAAAGACACGATGTTCATTAAATCTTTAATTAAGATATGTTCCTAACTTAACCAAAAGGAAACATGGTGTTCATTCATCTTTTAATTAGACTATGTTCCTATCTTAACCAAACAAAAACAAGTAAATCACTTCCAACCCCTGCAATATGTTAGTAGTTTGATAAGAATGTCTTTGAAAAGCCTTTTTGGGAAACCTGCAAAACAACAACACAAAGTATTAGCCTTCCGATTTAGTGAAAAATAGGGAAATTGTAAAAGGCACCAAAACAGAGACAAAAGGTGCCAAAAAATGTGCAAAAGGCATAAAAAAAGAGACAAAAGGTGCCAAAACAAAGAAAAAAATTGAGAAACACCTACACCATTACATAGCTTATGAAATTCTATCCCATTTCAAAAAAAAATCCCTATAAAAACCTTCGTATGACCAAGATACAACCACTTTAAGATTGACTATAAAAGTGCTAAAATAGAGACAAAAAATGCCAATTTGGAAGTAAAAGGCACCAAAACAGAGACAAAAGGCACTAAAAGAGAGATAAAAGGCTCCAAAACAGGTGCAAGAGGCTCCAAGAGGCTCCAAAAGGCTCACATTCAAACTTGTAAACATAAATTTTCTAGCATGTTAGTAATAAATAGGGCAAGGTCCCATGATGGGTGCCATTTTTTTGTGTGTAAAATGTGTAAAGTTAGTATCAACACAAACCTTAATGAAACAATTTATATTCAAAGATTCAAAGCAAAGTAAACTATTCTAAATTGCATCTTAACAAATATTTCAAGAACGTCTCATTGTCCTCTATTCTTAATGATTCTTTTAACCTTTTTGGCCCTTAGATTTCTATGTGCACAAAGGCTATTAGAATGACACTTAAGAGACAAGATTGGTATTCAACATGCAAACCAACTAAATTCCTACATGAAACTATATGCAAACAATGATGATGAATGCTATGATGAGTGGAGGATGATGTTGATGATAAATACATAAACGGTGGTGGATACTATGGTAGTGATCTATATGATTCTATGCATGATTCTGCATATGCTCAAATGCAAACTTAAAATGAACTAATCTAAAATGCAACTATGATGCAAGATGGATTATAAAATGCAACTATGAAGTAATATGTTAATCTAAGATGTAAATGCAAAGCAAAACATGATATAAAAACTAGCTATAAGACTCCCAAAATGATCCAAGCTCCAATGATAAACCTGCATGATAACTTTACTTCAAGTGTGGATGCAAAATACAAGGCCCAAGGGTTGTATTTATAGCCTTTTCCAAGCATATAGTGAGGTGGAAATAATCAACGGTACAGATTCGAATAAGAAAAAGGGATGGTGAAGATGAAGAGAATCAAGATGTTGTCCCGTTGACCAAAGACAACATGCCATTTGAATGGAAGAATCTCTTGACCAATGGGCAACATGCCATTTGGATGGAAGATTCAAGTGTGGGAAGAGAAGACCACGTGCTTCCAAAATTGGTGGAAGTGTGGGAAGAATAAATCATGTGCTCCAAAGTTGGTGGAAGTGTGGGAGGAATAAGTCATGTGCTCCAAATTAGTGGAAGTGTGGGAGGAAATGAGCCATGTGCTTTTTGAAATGAGTTGAAGATAATTCTAATTAAAAACTAGAGTTATTTATTTTCATCATCATTGGCATACATTATAAAACAAGTATCTAAGAACAAAAACATAAAAACAAGCATCATTTATTTGCATTAGAAAAGAACAAAAACATAAAGTGCATCACATTTCATTGGCGTAATAGGATCCATCACATGTATCATATAGGCATCATTCATAAAAGCATCCTAGAATCATAACACATCAGTTGCATCATCATTTTCATCCATAACATATCATATCGTCATCATATAGAACATCACACAACATACATAATATAAATCAAATGTATCCATCATAATCATCATCATCATCATCATATAACATCATATAGACACATAGATCATAATCATAACTGCATATCATATAACCTCAAAATCATAATGTCAAAGTTTACAAGGATATCCAAGGGTATAAAGAGATACATCAATATCAAGAATGGTAGTATATCATAATGTCTGAAATCAAGAGGTACATCATCAATGTCTCAACTTAATTAGTGTATATATTAGGTCTCGATACATCAAGTATCATTACATTAATCAATCCTATACTATGGCATATCAATCAATCAAAGAAGTCAAATCACATTTCCCAATCAAATTTGAATCCACTTGCACCAAATGCGGAAATCCTCCTATGATCATAACATATCGCAAATCAACAATTTTATAAATAAATTCAACCTCGCCTATCATGAGGTTCATCAATCAATTCAACCTCACCTATCACGAGGTTCATCAATCAATTCAACCTCGCCTATCATGAGGTTCATCAATCAATCCAACCTCACCTATCATGAGGTTCATCAATCAATGCACCTCGCCTATCATGGGGTCAATCAATCAAACTATCATTGATCCTTGCATATCATGAGGTCAATCATCAATCTATCATTGGCCCTTGCCTATCATGAGGTCAATCATCAATCTATCATTGATCCTCGCCTATCATGAGGTCAATCATCAATCTGTCATTGATCCTCGCCTATCATGAGGTCAATCATCAATCTAGCATTGATCCTCACCTATCATGAGGTCAATCATCATTATCCTATCATTGATCCTCACCTATCATGAGTTCAATCATCAACTATCACATCAACATCATCAAATCAATCAACTGAATGTGATCATCAAATATCAAACACAAAGACGCAACCTAAGGCATCAATTAATCAATCTGGCAAGCTCAATCTTCTTTTTCGAGAGATAAATCATGTTTGATATCAAAGTATCATTGGTTTAATGTTGGATCATCATCACATCACTGCAACATCATCACACAATCATTGAATCCTCGACCAAACATCAAAAATTCCACATTTTACTGATTTATCTCTCGAGGGGTCATATATCTATCAATACCTAAAAATCAATGTCTGGGGCAATCTGGGACATTGAAAAATTTTTTGAGCATCTGTATCAAAATTTTATTTGAAACAACATGTAAACACATTACTTCAAAGAGGGGAAAAATGTATACACCTAAAAATGGTCATCACCTTTAATTAATTAAATACTAGCTAATTGATTAACATTCCAACTATGTATAAATAAATCCCCAATTTATTTATACTGTTCACCCTTCTCTAATTCTCCAAATCTAAATCATATTCTTCTAAATTAATTAAGTAAATAAGGTTCCCCAAACTTGTTTTATTTAATTAATCTTCACTAAATCCAATTAGGAATTAGAGCACATTTCTACAACTTTTTGTGCCACCTCACCAAGGTCACATGAAAATAAATAACTCTAATTTTTAATTAGAATTATCTTCAACTCATTTCAAAAAGCACATGGCTCATTTCCTCCCAAACTTCCACTAATTTTGGAGAACATGACTTATTCCTCCCACACTTCCACCAACTTTGGAGCACATGACTTATTTTTCCCACACTTCCACCAATTTTGGAAGCACATGGTCTTCTCTTCCCACACTTGAATCTTCCATCCAAATAGCATGTTGCCCATTAGTCAAGAGATTCTTCCATCTAAATGGCATGTTGTCTTTGGTCAAGGGGACAACATCTTGATTCTCTTGATCTTCACCATCCATTTTTCTTATTCAAATATGGACCGTTGATTATTGCCACCTCACTATATGCTTGGAAAAGGCTATAAATACAACCCTTGGGCCTTGTATTTTGCATCCACATTTGAAGTAAATTTATCATGCAGGTTTATCATCGGAGCTTGGAGCATTTTGGGAGTCTTATAGCTAGTTTTTATACCATTTTTTTCTTTGCATTTACATCTTAGATTAACATATTGCTTCATAGTTGCATTTTATCATCCATCTTGCATCATAGTTGCATTTTAGATTAGTTCATTTTAAGTTTTCATTTGAGCATATGTAGAATCATGCATAGAATCATATAGATCACTACCATAGTATCCACCACTGTTTGTGTATTTATCATCAACATCAGCCTCCACTCATCATAGCATTCATCATCATTGTTTGAATATAGTTTCATGTAGGCATTTAAAGTTGGCTTGCATGTTGAATACCAATATTGTTTCTTAACTATCATTCTAATAGCCTTTGTGCACATAGAAATCTGAGGGCCAAAAAGGTTAAAAGAATCATTAAGAATAGAGGACTATGAAACTTTCTTGAAAGATTCGTTAAGATGCAATTTAGAATAGTTTACTTTGCTTTGAATCTTTGAATATAAATCATTTCATTAAGGTTTGTTTTGATACTAAATTTACACATTTCATACACACACAAAATCCATCACATCCTAGAGATTTATCTGGGTGAAGCTACCTTACTGATTCTGTTGTGAAGGATTCCATCAACATCCTATTTTGATCTTATGTTATCAGTTTCAAGATTCTTGAACTAGTATTCAATTTTGAGAGGGTAGATTTGAGCCCTCCCAATCATTTAATAGTTGATTAAAGTAATCCATTGTTTTCTTTTGATTATTTTAGAGTCTTCACTAATCACTCCAAATGTTGCTAGTCTTAGCTTACTTATTCTATTTAGGCTCCTTCAAAAATTTGAGGTATTGGGAAAGAATATTTTATTCTTTTCCTCGTATTTTGATCAAACTGCTCTCATTTTTTCTCCACACTTCTTATTTTTCTATCACCTCCAAATATTCTCTCATTAACTCTTTCTTAGCCATGAATCTTTCTTGATACATCCTTGCTAAAAAATTCCTCTTCATTTAAGTTATGAATTTTTTCTTTGATTTCTATTTTTTATTCATATATATTATTGAAGGTCTCCTTATTCTATTGTATTAACTATTTATTTACGTATTTTAGCTTGGCCACTATTTTGAACATCTTAGTTCTTAGTGATGAACCTTCTACCCACCATTTCACAATTAGGTTGAGAATTTTTGAATCCTTCATCCACATATTTTCAAATTTGAAATGGCATCTATTTGGTCTCCTATCATCAGTAATGCTGAGTTGAATTGGAAAATGATCGAATCCATTAAAAGGAACTAGATTGCACTCAAGAAAATATGGAAACACACTAAAATTTTATTTGAATAAACATCTCTCCAAATTTTTTGAAATTTTATTGAATCCTAATCTTCTATTGGTCCAAGTGTATGTTTCATTTTCCATCGATACATCTATTAGATGATTCCTTTGTATGAAATATTTGAAATCGATTTGAGATTGGTATTTTATTTTTACACCTCCTAGTTTGTCTTGTCTATGTAGGATTTCATTGAAATATCCTCCTCTAAGATAAAATTTGTTTGGATTTGAGGATAAGAATTGATCTATTTGGACTACTAGGTTTGTTTCTTTCCTAGTGGTGATGAGGGACTATAAAAAATTATTTAACAAAATTGGATATTTTTCACACAAGTTCTTCACTTTGTACCCTAACCAATTTTTTTTATCCACCAATTTTATACTAGGACTATGTGAGCTTTCCAAAATAAAGTGATTGATCTTGAGGCACCCTCTACTAGTTATATTTATACATTTCAACATTTCACTTTCAGCTTCATTATCTCCATTTCTTTACATGTCAGTTTTGTTTCATGAATCATAACTATATATGCCTTTGCCCAAACTCCATTTGGCACTTAACCAAGCACCTTTTGTTATGGGAATTTAAGGCTCAAACATTCCATGAAGTGATCTTTATGACTCTCTCTAGGAAGGGTTATTTCCTTACTAGATCTCAACTTTCTTGTTATATTCAACTGTCTTTCAGCATCTCCATCTTCACTTGGCTTTTCTTGATTAGCTTTGATGCCTCCATCTAGAACTTGACCAAGAAATTTTTGTTAGGGGTTTTTAAGGCCCAAACATTCCATAAAGTGATCTTTAAGAATCTCTGGGAAGGGTTCTTCCCTTCCTAGATATCAACATTCTTGTTATAGTCAATTGTCCTTCAACATCTCCATCTTGGCTTGACTTTTCTTGATTTGTTTTCCTTCCTTTCTTTTTCCCTTCTCCATAGTATAGGGAGACATTTCATTCTTATTTTTTCCTAATTCCAAGTTTCTCTATATTGTCTGGGGTAGTCCCATTTTTCTCTTCCTTCGCTATCAATTTTGGAACTGCATTACTCTCAATCTTCTATCTCCCCTTCTTCCACTAACTAGTGCTCTTTTCTATTGTTCCCTAAGGAATTGTGCCACATCTCCTTTGGTTTAAAATATTATGTCTTGAATTTATGTTTGTGATTTTGAAAAGTTCACAAACTACTTCCAAGTTCGATGCATTTATGTCAATTTTGAGATTATAGATCTCCTTCACTATTGCATTGAGTGGAGGAAAGTTTATTTCCATCGTTTCCTTTAGGTTTCTATCAATTCCTAGCTTCTCCCTATTTTATTTGTTTGGTAGTTCGATGCCTTCATTTAACCCTTTTTCTTTTTTTCTTGTTTTTAAATTGCATTTGATATTTTTAGTTTGGTGCAATCAGTCCTCAAATGTCTTCTCCTTGAACACTTTTCACATATTGGTGGATAAGTATTTAATTATATCTTTTGTCTACATCTTCCTCTTTCCTTTATAATCTCCTACTTATCCCATAGGGTTGAATTGAGTTCTATTTCTATGTAGATTCTTAATTATTACATATAGTTTGAATTCTCCTTTCATAAAGTTTCCTTGGATTGGATAAAGAAGCTTAGGGCATCTCTGATTGATTCGAGTGATTCTTCATTCTAGTAAATTTTGAGGGGAAGTTATAAAGTCTAACCCACATTATAGTTTTGTCAATTTTATGGTTTAGGAGATTGAAGTTGGGCTTCCAATCAGGTGTATAGAACCCAGATCCATCCATCAATAATGACCTTTTGCTAAGAATTTCATTTTTTATTTCCTTAATTTTGTATTCAACTTTAGAAGGAAACCATTGGGAAGGAATTTGATACTTACTTCTAATCCCATTTTTCTTCCCACCATTTTTGCATCCTTGCCATTGTTACTTGAGTGATTTCCCATTTAGCAAAAGAAGAAATTTTATTTAAGTCAATCAATAGCTAACAGTAGGTCCTCCTAATCAAGTACTATTGCCTTGTTGTTGAAGGAATTCCTCTAATATTGCACTTCTTGTTAGATTGTCGCTCCCTCAATTTAATTTTTGGGGGGACAAAATTTCTCTAAGTTTAGGGTTGTGGCTTCTCTTTTCCCAATCATTCTTCCACCTCAGTCAAAGGAATTTCTTTAATTTTGAGAAGGAGGTCTTCCTTAGAACCTACTGACCTAATGTGATTTTGTTTACGACTATGCCTTCTGATGGAGGGACCTTTAGATCACTCCATCCACCTTCCCCTCTTTACTTGCTCTTCCACTTCTGGTATGTGACAAAATTCAAAATCTCCATCATGAACTATTATTTTAAAATATTATTTTATTTAATAATTGATAGAAACTTTTGATTTAAAAATACACAATTAGTTTTTAATATAATTGAAATATACAATATTTTTTTTAACTATGTAACCATCAAATTAAATAATATTTTGATAGAGAGCTTTGTATATATATGTATAACCATTTTCTTAAAAAAGTAGTGCTCAAAATCTTAAAATGTTCAACAAACGAGTATCACTCATTTATATATATATTTGCATATTTATTGTCCAATTGGCATCGATTTTTTAATCATTTGTATGAGTTGATCAAAATGGTCGAGTATGAAGACATTTGACATAACAATAGAAGCATAAATGATTGAAAAGCTCCATCAGACCTGTGAATGAGTCTTTTTATGATTTTCTTACTTATTTACAATCTTGTGTACTGTATTATGACTATGAATATGACGAAAACCACCAGTTGGAAAAAATCCATTCACAGGTTTGGGGTATAGGAGTAAGAGCAGGAATCATTCCTTGCACGGAAAAACAAGTTTATTGGTTTTTAACAAGGAGATCTAAACCTCAAGGTATAATTCTTATCTATAATATTGATCCGTTAAAAAGGAAAACCCTAATTTTGTTTTTATAAATTATTTGTTTTGTTTTCTTTCAATTGTTCTTTATTTTATTGAATATATCTTAGAAAATGTGTTGAGTTAATATAAAGCTGAGAAAAAACAACTATTTATAAATGTGGCTGATAAAACAAGTAATGGTAAGATTATGTTTTGTTCAGCATTTGGATATGTACTTTTATAAATAAATTTAACAATTCATGTTAATTTTTAGGCATATGGATGAAACAAATTAATAACTTTTTTGACACATCTAAATTAGATGTAATCCACTTTTTTCTCCTTGGCTAAAGGAGAAGAATCCACTTCCACCCTAAGATGCTCTTATTACTAAGAAAAGGAGGATAAATGATTCACATGAGATGGGGAAGGTTACTAAGTTGTCCTACTATTAGGGTGAACATGCTCATTTATAATCAGTGTTACATATGACTCAATATCACCTATAGCCTAGGCAACTAATGTGTTAGGGAATTTCTTCTAAAATATATTAGAAAAAATTACTTTATGTTCCATGTTAACTTTGAATTGTATTAAGAATATCTTTGGTGAATTATCAAATGTGAGAATTGACCCTTGAAGAGCTAAAAAGAACCACTTTTAAATTTCATTCATATAAATTAATTAATAGGTTATCCTCATCTAAAATTCTATACATGTAGCAATAAAATATCTCAAATATGTATTGGTCGCCTTTACCATTATACATTGAAAATTACTATTTCATAGATCCCATAGTGAAAGGTTGCACAAGAATATTTTATGATAGTTCTATATCTCTAACACCCTTAAATTTATCACTATCTTATCTATTTGGTCTATCATTGATTTTTTTCCTTCAATCTATATTTTATGTGAGTGCATATAGATGAATTAATGAAGGTGACAATATAAGATTAAGGTATGGTTGGTATGACATGGAATTAGTAATATGGTGAAAAAGATGCATGTAGGAGGACATTTAAAATGGATTGTATGAATAGGGATAGGCGGAAGTATAGTAGAGTGGTGTGTAGGATGTGGGAATGAAATGAGTGAGTAGGATAGTGAATGTGGTAGGTTGGGTAGTGGTAGATGACATAAAAATAGAGTTGTAATAAATACATCATGTAAATTCAAGTGTCTTTGGAGGGGTATGGTTAGTAAGATGTCATTATAGAGGTCCAAAGGTAGAGAAAATAAAGATGATATGGTAGACCATGTACATATAAAAATATGAGGTTGAATATTGGTAGTAAAAATTGTAATGATGGAAGAAGGAGAAAAAGTAGATGCACCCAAACAATAATAGATGAAATAATCTCACCATTTATTGCTTATGAGATATATAGGCCTTGTGACTCACCATTTATATAGGAATTGTGAACGAAGGATCCTTTAAGCTCATTCGTTTTGCCCGTGATTGGATTTTATTTCCATTGTTCTCAATGTCATATTTAATGTGTTTTGCAGACTTTGAATGTGGAAATCTGAAATTCAAATCATCCTGAGAGTGAAAACAAACATTCTCTCTTAAGAAAGAAAGTTGTAAAGAACAGTAAGACAATAAACGGGTTAAGCAAACCATTTCAAAGTAAAAAAATTATATGTTTTATTTTTTTATTTTAATATAGGATTGAAATTTATCTATTTAGTTTATTATTCAGAGTTAGATGTTATTCGTGTGTTATTCTAAGAATTTATTTTTTTATTTTTTTATTTTATTTATTTTTTCTCATGTTTGATCCAAGTAGAAAATTAGGAATTATATTTAGATTTTTTAAAAGAGATGATGATATTGCATTTAGGGTTCTCTTTTTAATTATAATTGTGAGTTGATTTGAATAAACATTTTATATTTTCTTATTTTATAGCATAAATTTCTGACCTAAGAATACATAGAAATAAATATAGTATAAATGCCAAAAATTATAAGATAAACAAGTTTATAATTATTTTGTTAATATAAATATTTTGTTATTTGAATATGCATAATAAATATATATTTTAAAAGTGTGTAAGTAATAGGAATATAGAAGCAACAAAAATATTATGAAGAATTAAAATGATCTAAAGAATTTTGGTGTGGAGTTGTAACACTTTATTAGACTATTATATGAATTATTCATGTTGGTTTTGGATTGATGAGTGTTCTACTTAAGTTGTACATTGAATTATGTGCTTTATGAGGATTTGAGAATATATTTATATTTTATAATATAGGCCTTATTTAATATTCTATCAAATGGCTTTGTATCATTACAAGAATGGTATTTTATTAGGCATTTTTACAACTAAATAATAGATCATCCATTAAAGTTTTAGTATAATGATTGACATAGGAAGGATACCATCTTACAATACACAGTGAGAAGAATTTATTGTTATCACCATATGTTGTAACATGGTTTCCTTGCACATGGAACATAACCATTAATATGGGCCTCATTAGATGATAACAAATATTTTTTCCCTCATCATAGGTAGATTCCTTAGTAACATTGCATTGTGTTATTGATAACTAATCACAAGGTCAATTCAACTAAAATCTAAGTATAAGTGTTATTTTTTAAAAATATTGTTGCACTATATGGGATCAATTAATATTGGCCATTAAGATCATATTTAGTTATGAGTGAAAAGTGAAAATAGTAACGCCATAGCAACCCCAGAGGAATTAAGTAAAATGCAACCAAATTTTTTTTTTTTAGAACAAAGGAGTGAACATTAATTAACACAATGTAAACATAATTCAATTTGCATGACTTAATCCTTTGAGGTACATGAGGACATTACTTAAGAACTAACTCTTAACAACATGAACATTTAACTAACCATTACATGAACCATACATTCATACATACATAAATATAATTACATCAGTAAAGTCATAAGATAGAATAGTATCCAAAGTTATAACATCATTATAAATCCTCTTCATAACCAAGTCTACAAGTAAAAGTACAATGCATCATCATGAGATTACATCACAATAGCACCATGTGCAATAATTTACAAAATTTCCCAACTAAATGGGAGGGTTACATCAGTATAAAAATAACATAAATACATAAAACTGGAACCCACAAACAAAGAATCAACTGCTACTGCAACTCAGCACTAAAAGATGAACCTGCATAAAAGAGAGAATCCCAACAGGGTGCGAGAAACGATCCACCCGACCACCCCCGTGCTAGGAGTTGCTAAGGAAGGGTTCCCGACCAAGAACATCTAGACAAAGACTCACAACCAGCTAAAGAAAATCATACAACACATGAGACCACATCAATACAATACAAGTGACCAATTCCAGAGGATTTCCAAAAGACAACATAAATAGGAATGTTAGAGGAGAGTGTCATCGCATGGCTTAACATGGATTTGCCAAGCTACCTATTGCAAGGTACCGCCTCCATCTACTGACAGATTATCTAGGCAACCAAGCGCTAGGAACCGCCTTCATCTATGGTTTGCCAGGCTACCTATCTCAAGGAACCGCCCCATAGGGTTTCTCATGCGGAACCATTACCTTTCATGAATTCAAGGCAATGATCATGCCAACCACGGCCTTCTCAATCCCCTTTAGTCTGTGCTAGCACTAAAAGGCGGATGAGGCAACAATTATCTTTTTAGTGTGTTACTACCCACCCTCTAGTTAATTAATTAAATTACCACTTATTAAATTCACTCTAACGAGGGCTATCCTGGCGCCCCTTTGTGCGCCGACCACCCACTTAGAGCCACTCCCTCTAGACATTCAACCACAAGACAATAATATCAAGGATTGTACCATATAAAGAACTAAATCAAATGACAATCAAAAGTGAGGCATGACCATCTCACCAACCACAAGGAAACACATCCACAGTCTGGTATAATCCAAATGTATGACTGACCCATAAGCATCACAAATCCAAATTCAAAACGAAATCAAGAGTAACCACATTACCCCACCTCTGGAATCACTTAGGTTCCTAAACAAGATTGTTAAACTCTAGGGTTCCCTTGCAGAGCATAAACCCCCAAATAAAAGAACATCCATAAAACATGAAATGATATAACTCAAAAGAATTACTAACAATTAATATCATAAGACACGTCTCAAAGCATGGAAAAATCTTCATAAAAATGTAATTCAGTAACACAAGAACTCCATTCAATTAATAACATCCAATTTATCTCTACTTTCACCATTGCACTTATTTTCATAAAACACCACATTCTACGAATCTTTTAAATAATATAAATAAATGTAAACTATCTATCTACCATATTTACAAATTAATTAATAACTAACCTATTGAAATATTACAATCCATATATATATATACATATATACCCATTTAAATACATGAAATCCAACCCAAACCTAATAACCATAGCATAGGTGAATCCTCGAATTTAAACATTACAGAAAAAATGAATTTGAAATAACATTAAAAGGATGAATTAGAAATAATATTAATCAAACACAATACACATATCACCGTACTGGCATGCGAAAACCGTAACCACTTACCAAAGCCGTATTTATTTATTTTGAAATGTATACAGGTGCCAATAACTATGGAACGCGGAAAAAAACCAACTTCCAAATGCCATCGAATGCACACAGAAACCTAAGAATGTAAATCGAGTAAAAGAATTATCATCGAATACATTGCACAGCGAACACCGAACGAAGACGGATGGGCGAACGAACAGACGGTGACCACGGTAACATTTAATTGAACACAAAAATCAACCAAATCGGGTTAATACATATATATGCCAGTAAAATGTAGGGCGCGGAAAAAGGGAACTATGGATTTAAACAAGTAATAAATCAACAATGAAGTCACAGAACTGTGAGCTTAGAATGCGGACGGACGGCGCATCACACAGGTATGCGGGCATTAAAAGAAAGCCAGGGAAAAGACATGTGATAGCCAAGTGGGAATGGTGATTGATACGGACTAAACACAGTACACTCGTACCCAAGCTAAAATGCATCAATCTAATAACCATCATTTGAGCAAGGACTGGCGAATTCCGAAATGTAAAGGACAAATGTAGCTATATAAAAATTAATACTCAACAAACACCCAGGGGAACCTTCCGTCCATACACAAGGCATGGAAATTTCGAATATCATCCCATCGAATACCCATACTTCCAGACCCGAAAACTTAACCGGTAGTAAAATAAAATTTTAATCAAAATCCTCCACTCTGTGTACGGACGCCCGAAAATATAACAAAACGAACTATAAATATACATAGGAATGAACAGGTAAACACCCTTCCAATAAAATTCGCACTAGAACCAAATATATATATATATATATATATAAATGTTTTGATTAACATTTTAATATCATTCTAATCCGGTTCCAGCATAAATATAAGTCTGTAAATTTCTATTGAACCAGAGATTTAATAATATTAAACAAAAGGGTCTTTTATTAAATCACATAAAGATATGGGGTGCAAATTTACCCAGATTAAATAGATTCCAAATCAGGGAAAACCCCTACACATAAATCTTAAATTCATTTTCAACAATTACGCACAGAGATTTAAAATCCTCTCTTCAAACAAACACACACACAGATCTAAACTCTTTTTTTTTTTTAAACAGCAACACACACACAATTTAAAACTCTTTAAACAGAACAGCCAAAAGTATCTTATTTTATCTGAAAATTAAATAACCAAAAAAATAATATGAGAGGAACCTGGCATCCTACGGCTGTAGAAGAAATCCAACACAGGTGTTTTCCTCCTCTTTTCAATGCTGATCCTTTCTTGCAGCTTCTTTTTCCCCAAATCAAAATCTGAGACAATCTTCCAAAAAAAATTCCTGCATACCCCTTTTCTGTTCTTTTTAAAAGAGTACAAAATCCCCCTTTCTACAGCCCCTGCCTCTTCCTCTTCCTCTCCCCATAAAATAGATTTCGAATTAATTAATTTTATTCTCAGAATAACCCCCACAAGAATATCTCCAGCTTTTCTCATTTAATTTAATTTTTTTTAAACAATAATTTCTAATCACCACCACTTATTTCAAAAATTTAATTAAAACAAGCTTTTAGTAAATAAATAGCTTTTAATTAAATATAATTAAACTTCAATACTTACTAGATCATAATTAATAAAATAACTTTAATTAATCTTCTAAATATAAAATAATTAAATTAACTATCACCAAACCATAAATAAATTAAATAAATCATTTAACTCAAAAATCAAAATACCAATACAAGACCAGGTCAACACATGACTCAACAACCTCCTAACGACATGAAGGACTTGGGACGGGAATTATTCCTTAACAACTCCTTTTAACAACATCTTACCCGTTGGGTTCATTTTGTGCTCGCCCTGTCCTACCGAAGTAGGTGGAATCGAGACTTTTAATCCTGCAATATTTGCAAACAGATAAACGTCAAGTAACATATAATATCCACTAAAAACACACCGTGAAAGGTAATAGCGGGGTAGTAGGGCACGAGCGTGGTACTACTCCGTCCTTTCACCAAAATACACTGAACATGTCCTCAAAAACATAATATCATGGAAATACATCATCGCATATAAATTTAAGGAAAACCATTGCATAACGAATCAAATCATCAATGCATAATGTATCATCAAATGTCACACATAAAGTAAAGTGCAGTAAACAAGTAACTAAGAAGCCACACATGATCAAATATAAATCTACCACATAGAGTATCACAGAGTATCCACAATATCAAAGAGTATCAAGAGTATCTAATGAATCAGCATACATGGGGGTATTACATCCTCCCCCCCTAGGACATGGCTTACTCTTGGAAGCCAGAGAACAAATAAGGATAAGCCTCTCTAATAAGAGATGCATCCTCCCAAGTCGCCGAGGTCTCATCATTCGGATCCCACTAGACCCACACCTGATCAATATCTCTGCCCCTGAGGGTGAGACTCCGACACTGAAGCACGGCCACGAGCTCTAGAGCTAGCTACCCATCCTCGACCTGCAAAGCATTCCAATCCAGCACATGAGTAACATCAGGAAAATAAGGCCTCAAAATGGAAACATGAAAAACATCGTGTATCCGCGACAGGCTAGGTGGTAGAGCTAGGCGGTAGGCAACAGGTCCGATTCTCTCTAACACCTCAAAGGGCTCAACAAAATAGGGTGCCAACTTAGAACCCTTTCCATAACAAATAGTACTCTTTCGTGGACACACCTGGAGAAACACACGATCCCCAATTGCAAACTGCCGATCAACTCGATGTGCATCAACATACTTTTTCTGTCTATCTTGAGCTGCAATAAGATGTTCTCTAATACGAGCCACCTGCTGCTCGATATCTCGAAGCATGTCAGGTCCAAGAAGAACCCTGTCCTCTAACCAATCCCAACTCAAAGGGGTACGACAAGGACGACCATACAATGCCTGAAAAGGTGCCATGCCAATGGAGCTATGATAACCATTATTATAGGCAAACTCAACCAAGTGCAAATACTCCTCCCAACGAGATTGTTGGTCCATGACGTACATGCAGAGCATGTCCTCTAGCACCTAATTAACTCTCTCAGTCTGACCATTAGTCTCAGGATGATAGGCAGAGCTAAAATTCAACTGAGTCCCTAGAGACCGCTGCAAGGAAGTCCATAGTGCCGATGTAAACACTGGATCTCTGTCAGATATGATCCTCCGTGGTATACCATGTAATCGAACTATGTCCTCCATGAAAACCTTTGCTACCACAGATGTAGTATAAGATGATCTGATAGGGGAGAAATGGGCTACTTTGGTTAACCTGTCCATAGTGACCATGATCACATCGTGTCACCTAGAAGACATGGGCAAACCAACAATAAAATCCATAGAAATGATATCCCATTTCCACTCAGGAACAAGATTAGGCTACAGTAATCCTGCCGAATGGTGATGTTCTGCCTTGACCCTCTGACACTCCAGACATCTAGCTACAAAATCAGCGATATCCCGCTTCATTCCTGACCAAAAATATAATGAACGCAGATCCGCATACATTTTCTTAACTCCTGGATGTGCCGAATAGGGTGCCCAATGGGCTTCAGACAAAATTAGAGTATGAAGACCCTCTACAGGAGGTACATACATACATCCTAAATATCGCAAAACACCATCATAATCCAAAGATTACCCAGCAAATTTCCCCTTGAGAGGCCTGCCTGACTCGATCTCAGACTTCACCTTAGAATACCAACTGTCTGAAGAGAGAGAAATGAGGATTTGACTCCTCAAATCAATCCCAAGAGTCACAACAGAAATCTCATGCCTACGCCTGCTCAAGGCATCTGCTACCACATTCTCCTTACCCTAAATATATTTCACTTCAAAATCATACTCACACAAAAATTCCATCCATCTCCTCTGCCTAGCATTCAAATTCAGCTATGTGAATATGTATTGTAGACTGCGATGATCAATATGCAGCTCAAATTGATGCTCCAAGAGAAAATGTCTCCATCTAACCAAAGCATGAACCACTGCGGCCAACTCAAGATCATGTGTAGGATAGTTCAATTCATGATCTTTAAGTTTTTGGGATTCGTATGCAATCACACGCCCTTCCTACATCAAGACGGCTCCTAAGCCTTCTAAGGAGGCATCAGTACACACAACAAACTCTCCTACAGGATCTGGTACTGCCAAGATAGGTGCACTAGTTAGATTCTCCTTAAGAGTCTGAAAAGCAAGCTGACATTTGTCTGACCACAAAAATTTATTCCCTTTCCTCTGGAGAGAAGTAATAGGATGTGCAATCCTAGAAAAGCCCTGGACAAACCACCGGTAATAACCTGCAAGTCCCATGAAACTGTGAACTTATGAGACATTAGTAGGTATGGGCCAATCTACAATAGCCTGAATCTTTGCAGGGTCCATAGAGATTCCTTCACCTGAGATGACGTGGCCAAGATACTGAACTTCAGTCTTGTAAAAGTCACACTTTGCCAAATTGGCATATAACTGGTTTACCCTCAAACACTGCAATACCTACTTAAGATGTTCCTCATGTTCCTCTATAGACCTAGAATAGATCAAAATATCATCGAGGAACACAAGAACAAATCTATCCAAAAAGGTTCTAAACACCCCATTCATCAAATTCATAAAGACTGAAGGCGCATTCGTCAACCCAAATGGCATGACTGTGAACTCGTAATGTTCGTATCGAGTACGAAATGCAGTTTTATGAATATCCTGTTCTGCAATCCTTAATCGGTGATATCCTGACTTCAGATCAATCTTGGAAAATATCTTTGCCCCTCTTATTTGATCGAAGAGATCATCTATCCTGGGCAGGGGATATCGGTTCTTAACGGTTACTTTATTCAACTGTCTATAATCAATGCATAGGCGGAGAGAACCATCCTTCTTCTTCATGAAAATCACGGGTGCTCCCCATGGAGAGACACTCGGATGGATAAACCCTTTTGCTATCAACTCCTCCAATTGAAGACGGAGTTCCTGAAGTTCCTGTGTGGTCATTCGGTATGGAGCCCAAGAGATAGGCTCAGCTCCAGGTACTAGGTCTATCCGAAAATCTATATCTCTCTTAGGCGGCATTCCAGGTATCTCACTCGGAAACACATCAAAAAATCCCTTAAGAAGAGGGTAATCATTCAATGATTTCTCTCGGCTATCTTCAGTCTCGAGATCATTCACTGCCACCGCAAAGAGCTGACAACCCTAATGGAACAACCTTTTTAACTGCATGGCAGAGATCATTCTCAAAGAAATAGGCCTTTGAGTGCCCACGATCTCCACCTCCTTTCCAGAGTCATTGGTACACTGCACTACTTTACGGCGATAATCCAACAAAGCACGATGTGAACTCAACCAATCAATTCCCAAGACTATATCATATGAGCCCAGGGGTAAGATCTGAAGGTCCACCTGAGTTGAAAAAGCTCCCAAATCTAACTTACAACCCTGAACAAACTCTTCTACAAGAACTTTTGACCCAGAGGCTAGTTCAACCTGCCAAGTTATGCCTTGCCTAAATGCCACCAATCCACATCACTCTACAATGGAAGGAGATATAAATGAATCAGAAGCACCAAAGTCAAAAAGTATAGAAACTTTAGTACCCCTCAACACACCTGATGTCTCAATCACGGTGCCCTGATGCTCAGCTTGCCGATTGTCCACTGTTGCAAAAACTTGATGAGCTCTCCCGGCATTGCCCACTGTCGGCTCTGAAATAGCTGGCCTCTGACTAATTTCTGAAGTAGTCTTCTGTGGACACTGTCTGGAAATATGCCCTTGCTGCCCACATGAAAAGCAACCTGTACCTCTCCCAAAGCCTCTAACCCCAGACGGTGCACTTGACTGCTGAAAGCTACCTCGAGATGGTGCCAACTGTGCACTTTGTGTAGGCTGCACAGAACGATCAGGTTTACTTCGCCGCCAACTTCAGAACTTCTTGCCCTGAAACCTGTCCCCTTGCTGAGACTGCAATTTATTCTACTTGGGTTGAGACTGCTGATGATGTGAACCACCCTTGGAGGGTGTCTGAAAGTTCCTGGAAGGCCCTACAGCCTGAGACTGCCCACCTCTAGAACCTGTACCTAGTGCTAGAGCACTGCTGATCTGAACTCCAACATGCCCTCCAAGAGCCATAGCCAAGTTTTCCTCTACCAACTGAGCCTTCTCTACTGCAACCTCCATTATTTTCAGCTTGAAGACTCTCACTCCACCATTGATACGTGCATTCAGACCCCGAACAAAATGTTGAACAAGCAACCCCTCATCGTGATTGATCCTAGCATATTGCTTCAGTTCATAGAACTGCCGATCATACTGCTCAACGGACAAAGACATCTGCTTAAGATCATGGAACTCATCGGCTCTGCACTGCCTCCAATGATCAGAGAGAAACCGAGCCCTGAACCTATCCAAGAACAACTCCCATGTGACCACACTGATATCTAGGTGCAACTTCTATTCTTCCAACCTCCACCAGGTAGATGCGAAACCCCGCAGATGCATTATTGCACACCGAGCCTTGGTATTACTACCGAATGGGTGCATCGCGAAGCAACGATCCAAATCTATCAACCAGGTTTCTGCTTCCAAGCCTCCTCCCAAACCATCGAAGGTAGGAGGGTGAGCTCTCAACAAATCCCTCATATGCCCTGCTATTACTGCATCCTGATCTGCTAGAGTATCCCTATGCCTTGGAGACCTTTCCATCTCTCTCTCAACCCGTGACTCTTCCTGTGGCCTAGGTCCCAAATGATCAAGGAGCTCTCCTAAAAGATGTGGTAACTGACCATCCAAACCAGGTTGTCCTGGGTTCTGGTCACCCACTAGCGAATTACTTTGAGGATTTGAATTTTCCTCATTCTCAGAACCATGGAAACTCGGTGGTGATGGACTATGATGACTGACTGCTCGACTGCCACCTCAGCCTCTTCCACGGCCATGACCTCTAGCTCGAGGCATGATCCTGCACACAGTTATAGTATGTAAGATCAAAGTTAGCACAAAGGTTGCCTAACGGACATCATCTACCTAGAGAACCCAGCGTTAGCAACCTTGGCTTTGATACCAAGTTGTAACGCCCCGCCACGCAACCCCAAAGGAATTAAGTAAAATGCAACCAAATTTTTTTTTTTTAGAACAAAGGAGTGAACATTAATTAACACAATGTAAACATAATTCAATTTGCATGACTTAATCCTTTGAGGTACACGAGGACATTACTTAAGAACTAAATCTTAACAACATGAACATTTAACTAACCATTACATGAACCATACATTCATACATACATAAATATAATTACATCAGTAAAGTCATAAGATAGAATAATATCCAAAGTTATAACATCATTATAAATCCTCTTCATAACCAAGTCTACAAGTAAAAGTACAATGCATCATCATGAGATTACATCACAATAGCACCATGTGCAATAATTTACAAAATTTCCCAACTAAATGGGAGGGTTACATCAGTATAAAAATAACATAAATACATAAATCTGGAACCCATGAACAAAGAATCAACTGCTACTGCAACTCAGCACTAAAAGATGAACCTGCATAAAAGAGAGAATCCCAACGGGGTACGAGACACGATCCACCCGACCACCCCTGTGCTAGGAGTTGCTAAGGAAGGGTTCCCGACCAAGAACATCTAGACAAAGACTAACAACCAGCTAAAGAAAATAATACAACACATGAGACCACATCAATACAATACAAGTGACCAATTCCAGAGGATTTCCAAAAGACAACATAAATAGGAATGTTAGAGGAGAGTGTCATCGCATGGCTTAACATGGATTCGCCAGGCTACCTATTGCAAGGTACCGCCTCCATCTACTGACAGATTATCCAGGCAACCAAGCACTAGGAACCGCCTTCATCTATGGTTTGCCAGGCTACCTATCTCAAGGAACCACCTCATAGGGTTGCTCATGCAGAACCATTAACTTTTGTGAAGTCAAGGCAATGATCATGCCAACCACGGCCTTCTCAATCCCCTTTAGTCTGTGGTAGCACTAAAAGGCGGATGAGGCAACAATTATCTTTTTAGTGTGTTACTACCCACCCTCTAGTTAATTAATTAAATTACCACTTATTAAATTCACTCTAACGAGGGCTATCCTGGTGCCCCTTTGTGCACCGACCACCCACTTAGAGCCACTCCCTCTAGACACTCAACCACAAGACAATAATATCAAGGATTGTACCACATAAAGAACTAAATCAAATGACAATCAAAAGTGAGGCATGACCATCTCACCAACCACAAGGAAACACATCCACAGTCTGGTATAATCCAAATGTATGACTGACCCATAAGCATCACAAATCCAAATTCAAAACGAAATCAAGAGTAACCACATTACCCCATCTCTGGAATCACTTAGGTTCCTAAACAAGATTGTTAAACTCTAGGGTTCCCTTGCAGAGCATAAAACCCCAAATAAAATAACATCCATAAAACATGAAACGATATAACTCAAAAGAATTACTAACAATTAATATCATAAGACACATCTCAAAGCATGGAAAAATCTTCATAAAAATGTAATTCAGTAACACAAGAACTTCATTCAATTAATAACATCCAATTTATCTCTACTTTCACCATTGCACTTATTTTCATAAAACACCACATTCTATGAATCTTTTAAATAATATAAATAAATTTAAACTATCTATCTACCATATTTACAAATTAATTAATAACTAACCTATTGAAATATTACAATCCATATATATATACATATATATATTAATATTAACATTAATAATAATAATAATATTAATATTAACCTATATACATATATATATATATTGTTATATATATATATATATATATATAAATACATGAAATCCAACCCAAACCTAATAACCATAGCATAGGCGAATCCCCGAATTTAAACATTAGAGAAAAAATGAATTTGAAATAACATTAAAAGGACGAATTCGAAATAATATTAATCAAACACAATACAAATATCACCGTACTGGCATGTGAAAACCACAACCACTTACCAAAGCCGTATTTATTTTTTTTGAAATGTATACAGGTGCCAATAACTACGGAATGCGGAAAAAAAACCAACTTCCATATGCCATCGAATGCACACAGAAACCTAAGAATGTAAATAGAGTAAAATAATTATCATCGAATACATTGCACAACGAACACCGAATGAAGACGGACGGGCGAACGAACGGACGGCGACCACGATAACATTTAATTGAACACGAAAATCAACCAAACCGGGTTAATACATATATATATGCCAGTAAAGTGTAGGGCGCGGAAAAAGGGAACTATGGATTTAAACAAGTAATAAATCAACAATGAAGTCATAGAATTGTGAGCTTAGAATGCGGACGGACGGCGCATCACACAGGTATGCGGGCATTAAAAGAAAGCCAGGGAAAAGACGCGCGATAGCCAAGTGGGAATGGTGATTGATACGGACTAAACACAGTACACTCGTACCCAAGCTAAAATGCATCAATCTAATAACCATCATTTGAGCAAGGACTGGAAAATTTCGAAATGTAAAGGATAAATGTAGCTATATAAAAATTAATACTCAACAAACACCCAGGGGAACCTTCCGTCCATACACAAGGCACGGAAATTTCGAATATCATCCCATCGAATACCCATACTTCTGGACCCGAAAACTTAACCGGTAGTAAAATAAAATTTTAATCAAAATCCTCCACTCTGTGTACAGATGCCCGAAAATATAACAAAACGAACTATAAATATACATAGGAATGAACGGGTAAACACCCTTCCAATAAAATTCGCACTAGAACCAAATAAATATATATATATATATATATATATATATATATATATATATATATATATATATATATATATATATATATATATATAAATGTTTTGATTAACATTTTAATATCATTCTAATCCGGTTCCAGCATAAATATAAGTCTGTAAATTTCTATTGAACCAGAGATTTAATAATATTAAACAAAAGGATCTTTTATTAAATCACATAAAGATATGGGGTGCAAATTTACCCAGATTAAATAGATTCCAAATCAGGGAAAACCCCTACACAGAAATCTTAAATTCATTTTCAACAATTACGCACAGAGATTTAAAATCCTCTCTTCAAACAAACACAAGCACAGATCTAAACTCTCTCTTTTTTTTTTAAACAGCAAAACACACACAATTTAAAACTCTTTAAACAAAATATCCAAAAGTATCTTATTTTATTTGAAAATTAAATAACCAGAAAAATAATATGAGAGGAACCTGGCGTTCTACGGCTGTAGAAGAAATCCAACACAGGTGTTTTCCTCCTCTTTTCAATGCTGATCCTTTCTTGCAGCTTCTTTTTCCCCAAATCAAAATTTGAGACAATCTTCCAAAAAAAAAATTCCTGCATACCCCTTTTCTATTCTTTTTAAAAGAGTACAAAATCCCCCTTTCTACAGTCCCCTGCCTCTTCCTCTTCCTCTCCCCGTAAAATAGATTTCGAATTAATTAATTTTATTCTCAGAATAACCCCCACAAGAATATCTCCAGCTTTTCTCATTTAATTTTTTTTTTTTAAACAATAATTTCTAATCACCACCACTTATTTCTAAAATTTAATTAAAACAAGCTTTTAGTAAATAAATAAATTTTAATTAAATATAATTAAACTTCAATACTTACTAGATCATAATTAATAAAATAACTTTAATTAATCTTCTAAATATAACATAATTAAATTAACTATCACCAAACCATAAATAAATTAAATAAATCATTTAACTCAAAAATCAAAATACCAATACAAGACCAGGTCAACACATGACTCAACAACCTCCTAATGACATGATGGACTTGGGACGAGAATTTTTCCTTAACAACTCCTTTTAACAACATCGTACCCGTTGGGTTCATTTTGTGCTCGCCCTGTCCTGCCGAAGTAGGTGGAATCGAGACTTTTAATCTTGCAATATCTACAAACAGATAAACGTCAAATAACATATAATCTCCATTGAAAACACACCATGAAAGGTAATAGAGGGGTAGCAGGGCGCTCGCGAGCGAGTGGTACTACTCCATCCTTTCACCAAAATACACTGAACATGTCCTCAGAAACATAATATCATGGAAATACATCATCGCATATAAATTTAAGGAAAACCATTGCATAACGAATCAAATCATCAATGCATAATGTATCATCAAATGTCACACATAAAGTAAAGAGCAGTAAACAAGTAACTAAGAAGCCACACATGATCAAATATAAATCCACCACATAGAGTATCACAGAGTATCCACAATATCAAAGAGTATCAAGAGTATCTAATGAATCAGCAAACATGGGGTTATTACATATCATTTTATTGTGGTTAGGGTGGTCAAACAAACACCTACTTCTTATTTTTTTCCTTGAAATTTAAGTACTACTGCATTGAAATTTCAAATTTTCACCAAATATATTTTCTTTAAAAAAAACAAACCTAGTAGTTTAGAAACTACATTCAATTTGCTACAAATTGTATTCTTACATATTTTTGAAATAATATAGATAACTTATTCAAATTTTTATGTCAACTTCCCTAACTCTAATTTTTCTTTTTTTTTTGCCACTTAAGGGCTTGTTTTTTCCATGATGATCCTACACATACCCTATAATTCTCACAGACGTGTTATACCAAAGATCCTTTAACGTTCTTTTACTTAGATGCCTTAAATAATTTGAAATCCCCATAGCACCTGAAGAAGCTCATGCAGGTGCTTGTGGAGGTCATTTTGTAGGAAGATCATTAGTTCAAAAACTTGTTCATATAGGATACTACTGGAGAAATATGGAAAAATATTGCTTTGAAATGTTAAGAAATGTCACAAATGTCAAGAACCTAGAAATTTTTATCATGCTCTCGCTTCTAAGCTTCGGGCCCAAATACCTATTTGGTTGTTCTTAGTATGGGGACTAGATCTGATTCAAGAAATCTCACCTCCTTCTTTAGCTAAGCACACCTTTATAATAACCATAATAGATTATTTCACAAAATGGGTAGAAGCTATTCCCCTTCATTCCACAACTACTGAAGTGAAATGTCGTTTCATATTGGAATGCATTATCACTCGCTTTAGACTTCCTTCTGCATTGGTTTCAGACAATGGGACACCATTTAAGAATAATGATGTGAAGAAGTTCCTAGAAATGTTTAACATCCAACATCATTTCTCAACACCATACTACCCATAATATAATGTTCATTCTAAACCAACTGATAAGACCCTTGAACAAATACTACAAAAAATAGTAAACAAACACAATAAGGACTGCCACACATAGTTGGCGTACACATTATGGGCTTACTGTACTAGTATAAGAAAATCCACCGAGACTACTCCTTAAAACCTTGTCTATGGTACCAAGGAGATAATTCCCTTGGAGTTAGAGATTATGTCATTAATAATTGCTCTACAAGGACTTATTGATGACAACACTTATAAAGAACAATGATGGCATCAAATTCAAATGCTTGATGAGAAATGCATTAACACTCTTGAACATCTTCAGGCTTATTCTAGAAAATTGTAGCATACTTACAATGACCATGCCATCCCTTGTGTATTCAATAAAGGTGATTTTGTGTTATTTGAAAATCAACGTAGTGTTAATGTTGACCTGACTAAAAAAGTAAAATTCATCCCTAATTGGTTAGGACCTTATATAATTAAAGAAAGTTATGGGTTTAAAGCATATAGGTTAATAGAAATGGATGGTCCACCTCTTTAGGAGCCTATAAATGCCACACATTTGCACCGGTACTATGTCTAATCTTCTTGAATAGTGTGAATGATAGAGCAGTGACGTTAGAGTTAGTAGATGACATTCTATGATTCTTGATCATTTCTTCATTCTTAACAATCATTTGTGTCTCTTGAACACTAACGTAATTATTTAAATTAATTATTCCTAGGTGATTACTTTAGATTTCATGATATTCAAGATAATCTTGTATGTTGTGTTAGATTAGATCCTTATATGAATTTAATGTTCTACAATTAGATCATAGGTGCATTTAATTTAGCATAACATACCCAATCATAATGTTGCATCTAAGAGAAAATAGAATAGTTTTAATTAGATCACATAAAACATGTTAAATCATAGAGAAATTTATTAAATAGTCCATCAAGAGATGGTGGTATACAATCATGATTGAGAATTGATAAGAGCATCCAATTAATACTATAGACCATGTGCTCGTCTACTAGGCGGTCTCTATTTTCCTATAGCCTAGCTACCTCTACATGGAATCTCTCAACCTTCATTGGACCTTGAGATGACTAGATCTCCTCATAGGTAGCCTCAGCTCAGTCTATGTACCTAGTAGCTCCCTCATACATTTCCCTCAGCCTGAAATAAGGCTCAAACAACTCTCGGTCTTGCTCCATGATGGGTGGGGGTATATAATATGTAGCCTCATCTCTAAGAATGGGGGCACTATCTTTGTAGTGACCTATTGGTAGAGGTATTATAAATCTCTCATAGCACCTACAAGATAGAAATTATAAAGCTAATTATTACACATCATGATATATATATATGAGAATTAAAAGCATAAGCATCATCATAATTAAAATTTCATCACCTAGGTCTCTAATTGACTATGCAAAGACTGCCTCATCCTGTGTAGGAGGCATGGAAGATGTGCTAGCCTCTTTGTGCTCATGGGTGCTAGTAAGTGGTGTGTCTACCAACTATGATATGGTAACATGAATGGGAAATGGATCTCCCCACTTGCAGGAAATTGGACCCTCATCTTCCATGTCACTACCCTCACTCATCAGATCCTCCTTCTCCTCCTCCTCAACCTCCTCCTCTCCATCATAATCTAGGTCTTCCTCCTTGTCATATTCCTCATCAATCTCATCTATGAATAGGTCGGTAGCCCTGAGTCCTATATCTCAGCTATATCATCCTCCTTGTCTCTCTAATCTGGGAGTGGTCTTGTATATCCCATTGAATGATCCATGGTGAACACTGGAGCTGGTCATGCTACTATCCACCACTCCTCATTTGTTTTTGTAGTATCGAAATCATTGGCGTCAGAGACTTTGGCATGTCATGGTCACTATCATCAGAGTCACTAGTGATGACATCATCAGAGGTGAATTGTCTAATGTCTCTTGGCCTCTCCAAACTTTGCACCAATCTCTACTAGCACTACTTGAATCTGACCAAACTATCACATGAAACTATTGTAGTAGAATGGTCTTAGTACATATCCTTGTCTTCCTAGTAGAAATATATCCCTCTGCAACCTCCTCAACTATCGAGGCTCATCTGGCCATTCTAGTATCAGCTGGTAAGGTCTCCACATTATCTACTCTTGATCAAGGTGGTCAAATATGACTCTCTAATATAGAAGATCTCTAGACTACCATGTCCATCTTAGTGGATAACTGAAGGCATGGGAGTACCTGATGGTAGATACCATAGGGAATCATGTCATTCTAGTGTATGTGATATGCTCTAGATACTATACATGTAGCAGTGTACAATGCACCATACTATCCACCTCACCATATGCAAACCTCCCGAGATCATAATATAAATGTGCTAGGATGCTTTGGCCCCAGGCATATATTGTTCTATGGTGCTCCACCCATCTAATCATGTGGACTAGGCCTCCATCTAGGTTTTCTCCCCAACCATCAGAGATGAGTACTAGTGCTAATGTAAAAATCATAATCTTCCACAAAAGTGAAGATTGCACATAGAGTAGCCATGATAGCTCAATACGTGGCCCCATGATCTCCTCTCAAATTGGCTAATCCAAAAAATATCCCATATCAGCTTGCATCTATAAATATGACTACTCCCCTACAAAGCATATGGTCTCATTGTGGATAGGAACCTGAAGGATGCAATGAACATCCTCCAAGGTGATGGTCATCTCACCCATAGGTAGATAAAATGTATAGGTGTTAGTATTCCACCTCTTAGCTCACACCATTAGCATGGAATCATGGTACCTTATGGCAGGCATAAGGTACACCCAGTATAATCTAGTAGTTTTCAATGTCTCAACATCCACCTCTAATAATGTTGAGACCAGGTCTTGCATGCAACAAAATTATCTACTGCTGAGACATTGTCACAATTGAGAGGGTTTCAGAGCAAAAATATGTCCTATATGCATTTTAAAATAAAAAATCTTTACATCAATAATAAAAAAGTGTGATAAAGCTATCCTAGTGTACTTTTCTAAAGTTTCTAGACACTTTATTTCCATTTTGGGACACTTCACGAAGAAATGGGACACTTTGCAAAAAAGTGGGACACTTCGCGACAAAAGGGGACACTTTGCGAAAAGAGAAGACACTTTGTGAAAAAGAGAAATGCTTTGTGAACTTTTCTTCTAGGGTCCTAAATCAACCTAGAAATGAGTAAAACACAAATTAAATGCATAAAAAAAAAGCTAAGGTAAAGAAAATCAACTCACCTAGTGCTAAAGGTTGCCTTACACTTCCTCCTCTCATAGTGTATCAAGTCTCGGGGCCCTATACTCTCATTGGCTCAACATTTTTACCTACTCTTCCACACTGCAAGAAGGTAAAAGACAAAATAATTAGGAATTACTTCACTTTTACCTCTTAGATATGTTAAAATTAGGGTTTTACTATATTAGGGTTAAAAGTGATTTTCATTCAAACTAGCATACCGAGGGCTAGTGAACTCCATTTTTGACGTTGTATGTTGTGTTGGAATCATGGTACTTCTATCATTCTCATCAAATATCTATCATTATGTGGTATGGTACTTGGAAATACTCTATGATACAACTTATCCAACTTGATGTAGTTAGATTTCTACCTTGACTCCACCTCTATAAATCAAGTGGAATCAAGGGCGGGCATACATCTACCCTCAAATTTGATTTCTAGAAGAAGCTAGATAAGAATAATTTTGTAAAACTAATGAAATCGTGTTGCAGGATGTGATTCCAAACATTGTGGCTTTGTAGATAGCTACAATCAAGGCTTCATTCTCCTCTGTTGTGAATGAACCTATATGAGTATCCTTTTATGAAACAAAGTTTATTATTTGAATTCCTTTAGCTTACGTATGCACATAGAGTCATATGGGTGCTAAATTGGTGGATAGATGTAGTGTAGAAAATTGTACGCTCTTGGAAATAGTACAATTTCACACTTAATTTGGACCTATGTTAGCACCCTTGAATTAAATACCCCTTTAAATCATCATTAATAGGCTCCTAAGACCCTTTATTTTGGATCTCAAGGGTTATTTCAACTAAAAGCCTGACAAAATCATTAAAAACACTAAAATTCCTAACAACCCACCTCAAAAATTTAGGGTGGGACTCATACGCCACTTCTAGCATATGAGTCCCCCTAGGTGGGACCCATACACCTGGCATGGTGTATGAGTCCCATTTAGGACCTTTTTAGGGTTTGAGTGAAAAATTCAACTTTTTTAATTCAAATTTTTGGTTGATGTTAACTTTTGAGATCTAAATAATGGTAAATTATGTGCATTGCCTATATAAATAAGCTTCTAGAGTCATTTTTCATCTAAGCAATAATCTAGAAGAGCAATTTCAAGGTCGAAGCATTCAAGCATTCTTCACAAGAGAATTCAATAACAAGTAATCAAAACAGTTGAAGCCTTGGAGCAACATTATTGTGTTTTTGCAGGTCTTCAAGCTCACTTCCATTCAAGATCTAGTGTTGTCAAGGGTTGATTATGGTTTTCTATGGTGAATCATGATGGATTCTAGGTTGGGGAGATGCAACTAGCCATCAAGCCAAGCCTAATGACTTGTTTCCTAATTGATTCCATCCTCCATTATCATTTTATGTTTATCCTAAGGAAGGTACATGCATTATTAGGGATCACTTGGGAGATTAGAGATCTCTCAAAGTGAATCATTCATGTCTATGTTTCATTCTTGTATCTCATTCTAACAAAATAGAATAAGGTTGCATTAAATTTTATATTTCCTAATCTTAGACACACTTAAGGTTAGGGTTTATGTTCATATTTGCATTCAAGATCCATTATTCATATCGAGGTTTAATTACCAAACTAGGGGTTTGACCGAGGCAACCCCCCATAAGCAAATCAACTCTATATTCTATTTTGCAAGTATTTTTATAGGTTCAGATGTGGAAATTAGTTTGGAAGGAAAGAGCATAGATTGGAGGACAAATCTGAACTTTGAATTCCCAAAAAAGAAGAACAAGACTGATATGCCAGAAGTGACTTATGAGTCTCACTATAGGAATTTTTTTAGATTTTTGCAGATCTTGAATCTACACTATCAGAAACTTGTTCTAAACTAGAAACCCTAGTATGGGACTGATATCCCCAAACTGGTGTATGAGTCCTAGTGTGCCCTAATTCTAGTATTTTTAGTTTTTCAGAGCTCATTCCAAGCCTCTATAGATTCCTAGGTGCACACTTCCATTTTATCACCTTTCTATTTTGATTTATGTGCTTTTCTAGGTCATTTAGTGAAATCTTGCATTGCACTAGGTTTAAACATTAGGTGTTGCATTTCATTAGTCTTTCCAAGCCCTAGCTTGGTGGTGATCCCCTTTTTACTTTATAATCAAACCCTAGGAAATCCCTATTGCAAGATCTCTTTCTCCTTTGCGTACTTTAGATTAAGATCTCTAGGGTTTTCCTTGAATGAGAGTGAAGAAGATTGTTACTCTATCTCCTAAGCATAGAAACAAACAATTTTCCATCTTTCAGAATGCATGTGTTGAGGAGGTGGAGATGTAACATTAAAATTTTCTTCACAAAAAGTGTGGCACAAATAATCATAAAACATCATTGAACTTGTGAGTTTTTCAACTTAACATGTATTAAGAAAATTATGTACAAATAAGAAGTTTTTTGGATTATTTTCTTAAACTATGTTAATTTAAAGCCTTTTATTTTAGATCTAGTTCATTTGGTGTGGTCATCAACCAAATTGGACATTGTAGACATGGGTTATGGTTCTCTCCATTCTTCCATGTGCATATATTAGGTTGTTGACCTAGCTTTTCAAAATTTAGATAATGTTTCCTTATATGTTTAGGACATGTATGACAATGTGGAGAGAATTAATTCATGCTTTATTTACATTGGACTACTTATTATTGTAGTGGCTCTCATGGGTAAATTTATCTATACCCTTTTTTATTGATATCTTATTTTTATTAAGGGATAAAAATAAGTTTTGAAAGGACCCAATAACAGTTTACAAATGTAAGATGATATGTAACATAAAATCTAAATAACACAACTAGACACTAGTTTAAGAGTTGGTAAAGAATAGTCTATATACAATGCAGTATTTGGCTAAAGATTGTAATCACCCAATATCTAGAAACTTTGTGAAAGCACAAGAGAGATAATCTATGAGAGAATAATTATATCCTGTCAAATGATGAAAATGATAGTGAACCGAAGGCAATGGTGTGCTCCACCTTTTAGGAGAACACAAGGGAAAGGGGGTGTTTTCCTATCCTATTTACTTTTAGTTCATTCAATGTGAACTATAGATTTTTGGCACTCTAGGACTTTCTAGCACTTTTAGGGTTTTTCACCTAAAAGGAGAAAGAAAGGGCCAAAGAATCTAGCTAGTTCACTCAAATTATGTTATGTATGTTTTGATTCAGACTAAAGAGAATGATATGAACACAACTAAACTATGAAATTGAGCTATTATGAATGAAAAACCTAGGATTAATGCAATGTTTGAAAACACAATGTGATCTATGCAAATAATGAACTATGAATGAATGAATGCAAAATAGAAAAGAACAAGGTTGAATTAGAGTGCACCTAAAAGTCTAACGAAGAATCTAAAAGTCTAATGAAGAATCTAGAATATTATGAATGTTTTCTGGAATCACAAAAAATAACTAGTGGGACTCATTCACCAATAATAGCGAATTAGTCCTGCTTCTGATGAAAAGTGTCGGGAACAAGTTTCTGAGTGTCGGGATCCAGAATCTGAAAAAACTTAGATTTCCAGCCTTAAGGTGGGACTCATTCACCACTGATGGTGAATCAGTCCTCTCCCAAAATTTTGAGAAATCAAGAGGAAATTCTGTAGCACCATATTTGAGGTTGACTGCTTGTCGGGTTGATGAAGTTAATCATGCAAAAAATAGACAAAAAGTCTTCTCCATGCTTGAAATATGTAGTTGACTTGAGACACTTTGTTGACTTCTTCTCCACTTCTCAACACCTAAATGCTTGATAAATCTACATACACAACACATAAACAAAGTGGAAAAATGGTTAAGGGTTAGGGAAAAGGGATTTACCTTGGTCAAATCCCACTTTGGTAATAAAACCCTTAATAAAATGATGAAATAAAAGACAAAGATAAACTAATAACAAGCAAATTCTATCAACTTACCAAACCCTTGTTGATGAAATTATGAAGATATATCAATGGCTTCCTTTGAATGATTGATTGATGCTTGATTTGATGATGCAAAGTGTTCAAATGCTAGTTGAATGCTTGAATAAGTGAACTTGATGATTGGGGATTGAAATGAGATGAAAAACACTTATTTATACACACTTGTGCCTTAATAACATGATTATACCTCATCACAAGCCGATATCAAGTAATTTTGAATAAAAACCCAAAAGAAAATTTGAAATATTTTGAAATTGGAGCCAAGAGGAACTCATTTTCCACCCCTAGCAAATGGGTCCCACCTTAGACTTAAATGTGGGTGTCAGGATTTAAGTCATATTTAATGTTGTTTGTCAGGTTTACATTTAAAAAAACACTTAATTAAACCTTATAAGGGCATAAAGGGGTCAAATAAAGCATAAGAAAGGTGTAAATAGTGAAATTATGCCTAGAAAAGTGTGAAATCTTGTTACAAGACTTTACAACACTTCAAAATAGGAATTGTTGATGAATAAAAAGGTGATTTTTAGGTGAATTATAATTAATAGAGTCTAGAAAAGAATAGAAATGTTTTACAGCACCTTCACAAGACATCATTATTTGCATTTTAAAGACTTAATGTGAATGTTCAAGCCACTTTACATCAATGAATCAAATAAAAATAGACCAAACATCGAGAGGATCAGCCTAAAATACCATGAAAATGACAAGAGACGATTTTTGTATGGTGCACAAAAAAACCCTAGAGATCTCAACCTAGTGATGGAATTAGGAAAAGAGATCTATTGTAAGGTATCCTTGGGTGTGATTAACAAATGGGGATTCACCACTAAGCAAGTGCTTAGAAAGAAAGAGATAAAAGAAAAGCAATATGTAAGTCTAACTAAATGACCTAGGAAATGAAACTCAAAATCATAATAACAAACTAAGAATGCATAGAAGGGCACCTAGAAGACTGAAGAGGCTTAAAACAAGATCTACAATCCTAAAATTATGACTTTTGATGTGAACTGGGATTCATACACTAGATTGGGTGATTTAGTCCCAATTTAGGGTTTTGGGTTGAATCTGGAATCTGCAACTGGTAAATTAGGATCTACTAAAAATGCCTGAAAAGAGGTATACTAGGACTCATACTCCCAAGGTGGTGATTTATTCCTAGTATTAGGGTTTGTCTTAAACTCTAGTATCCTCTAGTGATCTTATATGGCTTCTCCCCTATCAAATCTCTAGGTCTAAAACTTTTAATTTTGGTTTGTAGGTGACTTTCCATGAAGATGGCAACTTTGTGACAACTATGACAACTTTCTTCAATCTTGCAACTTATTCATCAAAGGGTCTTCAATCTCAAAACAACTAGATCTATAATTACACATGTAGAGAGAAAAAAACTTGATTTGTTAGTGGATAAGGGTTTGCCTTGGTCAAACCCCATTTTGGTAGTTAAACCTTGAAATAAAATGAAATAGAAAGAAGGAATGATGAATGAACAATATGAAATATTGCAACTCACGAAACCCTTGAATAAGATGTTACAATCTTGTATGAAATTGCTAGCATGAATGTAGATCTTGACTTTTGATTGTTGATGTGACAGAATGTCTTTGAATGCTTACTTGAATCATGAAATTCTACATCACAAGTGCTAGCTCAAAAACACACATGATGCATGAAGACTTTACATGATGCTCCAAAATGCTTGATAATCAACTCTTTAATGCTCTTGAATGATCTTGTTAACTCTCTTGATCATAAAAATTCTATTAAGATTGCTCTCTTAAAATTTCTAGGACAAATATGTGAAATGACCTCTTATTTATACTTTTTAATGCCAAATTTCCTGAAATTACAACGCTACAAGCCAACATTAAATCTAGGAGAATAAAATCCCACCAAGAATTTGAATTTAAAATAGGTCCAAGCTAAGTGGGACTCATATTCCCAAGGTAGTGTATGAGTCCCAAATCATTAAATCTAGGACACACAAGCTTTTTATCATCATTTTACTTGCATCTCATCAAATTAGCTAAAGTCGTCTTAGGATTCATGTGTACCTAGAAATGATTTATAAAGGTGTCAACAAGTTCATTGAATGAATGAAATGAGTTATTCGACAAGGAAAACCATTGTAAAGCAATTTATTTCGAGGACCTAGGAAATAGTTTAGCCAAGAGTTTATCTTCAAAGATGAAATCAATACATAGGGTAGTAAAAGTGGAAACGTGGCTAACAGGATCTCCTTTCCCACCATATTTCTCAAATTATGGAACCTCTACACCATGTGGCATTTTTTCTTTCAATATCTCCAAGGATAAGGGATTGGTGGATTGGTTTTGATGTATTACAAAGGTTGAATAAATTTTATTTTTTTAGGGTTGCGACTTGTTGTTGAATGGATGTCATGCTTTGTAAAAGTGTGATAGTGATAGCATCATTGTTGTTGTAAGGTGGAGTAGTATATGTATGTGGAGTACAAGTGAATTATAAATTTGTGAGGGAGGATGTTTGAGGAGATATTTTATTTGAAGTCACAAAGGTAGAAGAATTCCCTATGGAAACACGTAAGTGTTCACATTGCTAGTGGGTTTAATGGTCATGGTAACTTGAGTACTAGTGTATGTAGGAATAGAAATATGTATTGTAGAGGAAGGGATTGAAGTTCCACTTTGGCTTTGAGTGCATCCCAAAGCTTGATTAGAACTAAGGATGGTAAGGATAGTTTTGTTAACATTAAGCATAGTGGTTGTAGGCATGGTAGTTATGGGAAATGAAGTACGCATACTATAATCCATAGAGGGTTGATTATCAACACTATCAGGAAGAGAGCTAGAAAACCTAATATCCATGACAAATGGTGTATTGTGGGATGATATGAGTTTCAAACTATGTCTCACAATAGTATTTCTAATAGAACACCAAGTTGTAAAGCTCATACAAGATTTCAAAAACTTAGTGTACAAACCCAAAATGGAAAGAGGGTAAAGTGCAATGCAATGACCTAAAATGAAATGTGTAAATGTAAGTTTCAAATTCTAAACAAGGTAATTTTTTTATTACACTATGTAACAATCTAAAAATGAAATGTTGTAAATGTAATTTTCAATTTAAGCAATGCACAAAAAAATTAAGCTAGATCTAATGAATTGAATGAAACAAAAACTCAACAATTTGAAATAGAAATCTAACAATAGCAAATAGAAGCACAAAAACAAGGTTTTTAATGTTGTAAAGTGTTGATTAAAATCTGACACAGGACTAAATCAACTAGAGGGGTGTATGAGTCCCAATTAGGGTTTTTGAAGGGTTCAACTGTTAAAAAACAATCAACAAAAAATTCCCAAAAATTAGGTAAAACAACTTGTATCAGTACTAAATTTCCTAGAGGGGAATATGAGTCCCAGGTTAGGGTTTTTGCATTAAATTCAACAAATTCTGAGTGAATGTTAAGGGTTTTCATTTTTATGTTGTCTTGAATGATTGTAATTATAGAATTTTAGTGAAATTGAATGATGAAAGATGCAAAAATGTAACCTATATGCACTTTCACTAATGCAAGATTTAGAAGCCCTAAATGCTAATTAACTAATGCAAGACCTAATACAAAGTTAATGTAAGCTAGATCTAGGACTATGATGCTCTCCAAATCAGAAAAAAGGTGTCCAAAGAACAGGTTCACGAAAATGAACCTAATAAAAAGCATCTAAAATCCTGAAATTATGACTTTTGATGTGAATTGGGACTCATATGCCAGACTGGGTGATTTAGTCCCAATTTAGCATTTCGAGTTGAATCCAAAATGTGCAACTAGTAAACTAGGATCTACTGAAAATTCCTGAAAAAGAGGTATACTTGGACTCGTATGACGAAGGTGGTGATTTAGTCCTAGTATTAGTGTTTCTTTGAAAATTTGGTATCCTCTAGTGATCTTCTGTAGCTTCTCCCTTGTCAAATCTTCAGGTCTAAAACTCTAAATTTTGGCATGTAGGTAGGTGACTTTCTGTGAACATGACAACTATCAAAACTTTCTTCAATATTGCAACTTATTATTCAAAGGATATTCAATCTCAAAACACCTAGATATGTAATCACATATGTAGAGAGAGAAAAAAATGATTTGCTATTAGATAGGGGTTTTCCTTGGTCGAACCTCATTTTGGCAATTAAACCTTGAAATGAAATGAAATAGAAAGAAGGAATGATGAATGAAAAATATGAAATGTTAAAACTCACCAAACCCTTGAATAAGATGCTAAAATCTTGTATGGGATGGATAGCATGAATGTAGATCTTGACTCTTGATTGTTGATGTGAGATAATATCTTTGAATGCTTGCTTGAATCATGAAATCCTACATCACAAATGTTAGCTAAAAAACACACATGATGCATAAGGACTTTGACATGATGCTTGAATCTTGAATGATGCTACAAAATGCTTGATAATCAGCTCTTGAATTCTCTTGCTAACTCTCTTGATCATAAAATTTCTATTAAGAGTGCTCTCTCAAAATTTCTAGGAGAAATATGTGAAATAATCCTGTATTTATACTTGTTTATGCCAAATTTCCTAAAATTACAATAGTACAAGTGATGAGCCTAGTTTTTGGTCCAATTTTGGGTAGAATCTATATTTTATTTGCTAGCAGTTGTCATGGACTTTGATGTTAAATGTTGATATTTTCATAATGTTTCCCTCAAACCATAGACATTGGGCTTAATCCTATCTTTGCAAGTTTTAATGATACTGGCATATTATGTGGATTATCTATATTGATTTTGCATATGATTAATGAATGTTCCTTAAGGTGGTCATAGATGTGCAGTTATTATGCGTACTGACATTTCCATGCAAATTTAATTTGAGGATGCTAAGTTGAGGAATACACTACCAACTAGGCATGCACCATAACGTCTAGCAAAGGAATTACTCAAGGTCAAAGGATTACAACAAAAAAAGATTCCTCATGCAATTGAATGTAACTGCCTTGTAGTGGACTTTAATGATTGAGTAGATGTGGGCATTACTGTTGTGCTAAATTTGTGTTTGGACCTACATGTTTGACGAGATTCTATGCACGCATAACCACTGCAACTCTACTTTCTTTGTTTTCCCTAAATGGTGTCCTCCCAATCATAGAGTTGACTACCTTGTTTAGCTGATAGTATAAATAAAGATCTTATGCTCCTTCCTCAAGAGGTTGCACAATTTGATATTATGCTTGCACTCTCAAGTTTTCAGTAATACATATACATTACTCTTTTGTACTCATGATTTACAGTGAATAAAATAAAGTTCTGAGATTGAGCATCTGAGTTCTCATTAATTTTAGAGGATACTTATCCAAGGATGAGAAAACAACTCCAAGATTAAAAAAAACAAAAGAGGTTATTCTAGAGGGTCCCAACATTATTTTGTAGGCTTGAATGGAGAGTTCATAAGCATCATAGTTTCTGAGTAATAGCTTGTCAAAGATTGCAACCATTTTACACTTTGGACCCTTAAGGGATCGAGCCAGTTGAAAATAGCTTAAAGTGATTTAGTATGTTTGGGTACAAAAGAGGATTGTTCCTAGTGTAAACATACCCATCCAGACACATTGGAATAGTTTGTTTGGTCACACGAGTTACAGAATGAAAGTTGCACCACTTTACAACTTTGCACTACTTGTATTTGACACTTTTTCCATAAAGTGAAAACTGGACACCATGGGAAAATGACTCTAAGATAAAAAAAACAAGAGAGGTTCTTATCAAGGGGCCCAACATAATCCTAAAGGATTAGATGGGGAGTTCATAAGTGTCATAGTTTTCAAGTAGTATTCCATCAAAGATTGTTTCCCTTTTACACTTTGGACCCTTAAGGGATCAAGTTGGTTGAATGTAGCTTGGATTGATTCAGTTTGTTTGTGTGTGAAAGAGGACCATGCCTAGCATAAACATACCCATCTAGACATGTTGGTATAGTCCCTTTCGTCACATGAGTTGCAAAACAAAAGTTGCACCACTTTACAACTTTACACTACTTGTATTGACACATTTTCCATCAAGTGAAAACTAGACACCATGGGAAGATGACTCTGAGCTAACAAAACTGAGAGAGGTTATTGTAGAGGCTCCCTACGTGATCTCAATGCCTTACACAAAATTCTCATAATTAACACGGTCTCCAGGGAATAGGATGTCAAGATTTCTACCCTTTTCAATTTGGACTATTAAGGGATTGTGCTACATGAATTACAAATGTTTGAGGGCAGCAACAAATTTCTAAATTTGAGTAAATATAATTACAAATGTTTATGTGAATAGATGGTATGCTATATTTATATTGATATATAATCATTAGATTCATTTTTTTTTAATAAATGAAGTATTTATAATAAGTTAGTCAATTGGTGCTAGTTATAATAGGGGGAGAATAAAAGAAGAAAAATAATTATTGGTAACCATCAATGGTTATTGCACTCACTATATTAATAATATGATGTTTACAATAAAATGAGATTTATTTGGTAGTCCTAATTCTTGTGTTTGTGCTACATTTGTCTAATATGCTTCATATTCCATTTTGAAACCCAAGTGCTTGTACTTCTAGGCACAGTGCTTTCTCAAAACTATCAAGAGGTAATACAAAATCATGATAAAAAAATCAAACTATATGAATTCCAACACCCCACTTAAATCAAATATTGAATCAATGTACCCCATTTCATGCACACAAACTCAGCTTATAAGATTCTCTCATAATAACCAAAAATACGATTCAAGGATGCCTTAGGTACTCCATTCTCACAAATCTTTTACAATGTCACTCATACATTCAAGATGCTCTTATAATGTCTACATCATAGGTGCTCGTGATGAGGTTAAACTCAAATGAATAAATTAAAATTCCCTTACTAAGCTTTACACACTCTTTTACAATGGCTTAAAATCATAATTGAGATTTGTCAAGATCATCAAAATAAGGACGTTGCATTGCTTTTTTGGCTGAGATTCTCTTGGATGGCTCATAAAACAACATTTTCTACAAGGAGACACCAATCAATTTTTAGTAGTTTACTTACAAATAGGTGAAGTAAAAGAAGAAAAAGATAGAGCATCTAAACTAGAAATGAATGAAAATAGATGGAAGGCACTTAAAGACAACAAATCCACACCATTTGGTTCTAAGTTAGGAACATCAAGGCTTAAATCTTGATTCTTCCATTGAGGATAGGCATGCTAGTCTCTCAACTTATTTACTCCTAGCCATACATCTTCATTTAAGATACCTATTGCACACAACAACCTCTCATGAATGTAATAACTTGAAATTTGAGATGCTCTTATAATGTCTACATCATAGGTGCTCATGATGAGGTTAACTTCAAATGAATAACTTGGAATTCCCTCGCTAAGCTTCACACGCACTTTTCTAATGGCTTAAAATAATAATTGAGATTTGTCAAGATCATCAAAATGAGAATGTTGCATTGCTTTTTTAGCTGAGATTCTCTTGGATGACTCATAAATCAACATTTTCTACAAGGGGAAACCAATCAATTTTTAGTAGGTTACTTATAAATAGGAAAAGTAAAAGAAGAAAAAGAAAGAGCATCCAAAATGGAAATGAAATGAAAATAGATGGAAGGCACTTACAGACAACAAATCCACACCATTTGGTTCCAAGTCAATAACAAAAATTCTTAAATCATGATGCTTTCATTGAGGATAGGCATGTCAATCTCTCAACTTAGTCACTCCTGGCCATACATCTTCATTGGGAGTTCCAAGATACCTATTGCACACAACAACCTCTCATGAATAGAACATGAATAGAATGTAACCAAACTATTACTTTCCAACCTTTTGGAAATTTATAACCTATTATAAAAACATTATAATTTAATCTTCCACTAAGTTTACTAATCTATAGAGAATATCCTACATCATTTTTTTTACATATTTTTGAGAAAAACTAAAATAGCATTGAACTATGTATCCTTTTGCCACAACTCTAAACATAAAGTGTGCTACATTTGCAAGTCTAATAACTTCATCAATCACCTACATACATGATATAAACATTAGATGATAGAATTTTCACTGATAGCATTGGCATCATACAAATTAATGTGCATAGAAATACAAATTAATAAGAACTGTTGATGTTTTTTTTATGCACTTCTCAACACAGGTAGTGTGTAGGTGCACTACCTCTCTTGAAAGACAATCTTCCACAACCAGACTGCAGAACACTATCCCAAGGTCTCTAATGTCAGGTCTTGAAAGTTCTTCGAATATCTCAGTTGATTTATGTGATTTGCTAGAATCACAAGGCGAACTTATGGATGAGTTACAAAGCATGAGAATTTGGGTTTGCAAATGCAATTCAAAAGTGCTAAAAGTGAATGAACAATGGTTGTCCACTCAAAACAACAAGCTGAAACTCATCAAGTTCATCTGATTTAGCTTCATGGTGATGCTTTGGATCCTACTCTAACCAAGGATTAAAGAAATAGAAAAATGAGAAGAGTTAAGAAAGTTGTTCTAATCCTAAGCTATGAATGAACAGTAACAATGGTGGCTGCTATAGTAGACAAACTCCCTAAACTGGGTTTTTCTTGGCAAAGAGGAACCTACAATTACAAAAAACCAGTGCAATCTTCTAAGGACTGCAGATTTTCAAATTGCACATGCACATCATGCACATACGATTGAACTAAGTTGGAACATTGAAATCAAGAAGCCTAGGCTAACTTTACACAGCAATTTGTCATCAACAAGTGCTAAAAGTATGGGCTGAAAGTTCATCAAATACTATAACAACAATTTTCATTATCACTTCCATTCAAGAATCTACAGCTAAAACTACTATGGAAGGTAGAACCATGCATGTAAGATGAGAAAACTCAAAGAGAACATCCATAAAATCATGCAATGTTGTCTTCTATTACTGCAAATATTTTTTACAACAGCTCTCCAACCTTTACAAATGAGGGGCAAGCCCCTATTTATAGTTTTCCAAAGCCCAAATGAATGGCTAGGATAAATTTGAAACAAATGGCCCATATTTGTTTACAATAGGGTTTCACCTACCCCACAATATTCAGCAATTAAAAAATACATTCCCTGTCTTTTCTTTGTTTTGTCATCTAGTGCTCAAGTGTTGTAGCAATTTCGTCATTTAGCTGATTGTCCTTTTACTGTAGCTGAAACTGCCTAAAAGCTATCTTCTTACTTGATGTGTTTGCAGTGTTCTTCCTTGGATCAAACGAGCCCATTGACGATTGGCATCAATGGATTGGTTACCCCTAATTCGAGTGGAAAACTCCCTTATGCTTTCTACAAGACCACCCCCTTGCATTTTGTCACTGACTCCTTGGCACATGCCTTCTTCTAATGTTGGCCCTATTGGTGGGTGCTAGGGGGAGAGGCAAACATGAAATGAATGGTGACAAGAGCTATTCATATTCCTTGTTCAACTTTCTCGATGAGTCTCCTCGACGGACCCGCAGTAGGCTTCTTGGATCTTGCATACATGAAGTTTCGTAAGTGCTTCCATATGCAAATCAAGGAAAACATTAGTCAAATCTTGCAAAATCCTTGTTGGATTCATCCATGCATCCTGAAAAGATCATAATATTCATATTTGGAGCTCATTTGGACCATAAACATTAATGCGGGCCCAAGGGGGCGGGCAACGAACGAGGGACAACAAACCAGAAGGGAAGTTCTTAGACCTCACAAAACTTAGCAAAACCAAGATTTTTCAATTATAGTGTATGGGACAAGGGGAAGGAAGAGTGCCCAGAAAAACTTCCTTAAGATTGGACTCATTTGAAAAAAACTGAAAGCTTGGAAGGGGAAAGTTGGAGGGTCACCGCCTTTTGAAAAGTCAATGAGCACATGGTGGCCTGGAAGGAAAGTCCCAGATGGTGATGAAGGGGTGGAGTCCCAAAAATGGCCACCAAGGGATGGAGTCCTGGAAACAGCCATGGAGGGGCCGGGTTTAAGAGGCCAGGTCGTCAGGGCTCCACAAATGTTCAAAACGGCCACATAGGGAAGGAGTCCCAGAAACAGCCATTGAGGGGCCGGGTCCCAGAGGCCAGGTTGCTAGGGCTCCATAGATGTTCAAAACGGCCACATAGGGACAGTCCTAGAAATGGCCACGGAGGGGCCGCCTCCTAGAGGTCGGGTCATCGAGGCTCCACAGATGTTCAAAATAACCATGGAGGGATGGAGTTACAGAAATGACCACGGAGGGGCTCAGACATCGGGGCTCCACGGATGCTCAAAACGACCACAGAGGGATGAAGTCTTAGAAACGACCACGGAGGGGCCGAGTCTCGGAGGATGGGTCGCCGGGCGCTGATGGATGTTCAAAACGTCCACAGAGGGATGGATTCCCGGAAATGACCATGGAGGGGTTGCGGAGGGACGAAGTTCCGGAAACGGCCATGAAGGGGCTGGGTCCTGAAGGCCAGGTCACCAGGGCTGCACGGATGTTCAAAACAGCCACAGAGAGACGGAGTCCCGGAAATGGCCATGGAGGGGCCGGGTCCCGGAGGCTGGGTCGCTGGGGGGATGATGGATGTTCAAAATGGCCACAGAGGGAGGAAGTCCCAGAAACAGCCATAGAGGGGTCGGGTCCTGGAGGCCAGGTCGCTGGGGCTCCACAGATGTTCCAAAATAGCTAAAGAGGGATGGAGTTCCAAAACCCCTAAAAATTAATGAAATGTTGATGAAACCTTGGCAGTTCACTTAAGCACCACAAACACATCCCAAATCCACCAAAAAGTTATCCCCAAAGTCAAAAATGTGGAAACTAGACTAGCAGGGGTCCACAGATGTTTCCAAAACAGCCAAAGAGGGAGGGAGTTCCGAAGGGAAAGTTCTAAAACCACCGAAACTTAACGGAACGTTGACGAAACCTTGGTAGTTCACTTAAGCACCAAAAACACATCCCAAATCCACCAAAAAGTTATCCCCAAAGTCAAAAATGTTTAAAAAAGAAAATTGAGTGATCAGGGGCCAAGTTAGCAAGAACAAGACAAAAGGAAGAAAAGGGACGGGGGACTTTGTTTCTCCCTGGACTTGAATACCCCAAGTAGGTGAATTTGGGTAGGGGGATTTGATCATTTGAAGGCACATGACCAATTTGGGCCTGGGAAATGGGGCACACAAAACAAGACAGGAGCAAAGCAGCCTGTCAGGAGTGAAAAAAAGGGGGTCCTTGCCTACGGTGGGACGTGTGTGCAAAACATGCACAGCAAATTGCAACTTGCTAGGGAAATGCTCTAGAGCATTTTGATGACAAACTAGAATCACGAACTCAAAATCTTTGGTTCTAGCCTTCACGCTAGGGCAAACAAACCAAACGCCCAACTAAAGGATCAAAACCATTAGCCAGCCCAAACTTTAATATGCTGAAAATCCAAGTGTGTGCAATTGCGTTAATTCCCATCCTTCGGTTGCTACAGGAACCCAAACTCCATCGAGTCAAGCTACGTAGTTTATTCTAACTCCAAAAGCATCCAGGACATTGCTTCGCTACCAGTCAGGCATCCATAGCCTCGACGAGGTTGTCACTATGATTCTCCCAAACATTGATCTACTGTCGGCCAGGCATCCATAGCCCCGGTAGAGTTGCTCGAATACCCCTGAAAAGTTGAATTTTCTCTTTTGTTTTAATTTTCAATGTTTTCTTTCTTTCTTTCTTTTCTCCTTTTAGCTCTTTTATTTCAACCCGCAAGTATCGAAGCTCACGCTCAGGGCTGAGAATCATAGTGGCGTTGGAGCATAATTTTAGATTTTTCACTTAACTAGACTTCACAAAAGGCCCTACAGTGACCGTCGGATTCTTAAGATTTGTAAGGGTTGTCAAATTTCAAAATACGTCAGAATCAGATTAAACCAACAACTTACCCTCTTTGAATCAAACACCCAGGTCACTTGACACTAACAGAAGACCTTCACCATCCACTTTGAAGACTTGATTAGAGTTTGACAAAGAAATGTGTAGAACAACCCCAGGCGATAAGTATGGTTGTGCGCATAGATGTGCCTAGCTAAAAGCAGACGGACCTCGAGCAAATCAGCAACAAAGCGAAAGAAAACAAAAATCAAACAACCTACAAAGCAAGCAACCTACACACACCAACTAACCTAAGGAAAGTGGGAAAACAGAGTATTTACAGGAAACCTATACTACTCAAAACGGGCTATGTACAAAGATATTTACAAAGCACTATGTTTAGGCAGGGAAAGCTTACATTAACATTCATTGGATTTTGCAGTGCATGCACAAGCAAATGGGTGATCGTTATCATTCTTAACCATGCAAATTTATCTTTATATTCTGAAAAAAGAAATTCAACATTGCAGCACTCAAGTTCAATCACATCATCATGAAAAATCAACAATTGAGGCTCGTTGAACCCATGGTTAATCCATAAACATGTTCATTTTCCCTTGTTCCCATAATCAAAATAATAAGTGTAGTTATGAGAAATAATAGGGGTAAGGAAGGATAGAACCTGGATGTCATCACATGGGGGTGGCAGCATTAGATAGTCAAGGGTGAGCATTGCATTGTCGATAGGTGCATTTGCAGCCTCAGGCGAGAGCGGTCGAGGGTGCAGCACTTCAGACATTAAGCTTGCATAAGGCTAGGAGGATGGGGCAAAAAATAGCTCTTCCAATCTATCAATGGGACTTACAGCCTCGGTTGGTAGTTCTTCAAAAAGAAATACTTCTCCACATTGATCATCTGTAAACTTGGGATCCACTTAGTTGTTGTCCTCAAACAGCAATATGCTGTCTCGTCTCCTTCCCCAAGTATCAACCTCATTTTTATGATGTTCAATTTCATAGGACGATGACATATGCGAATCTATCCTATTGCAGCTATCTGAATATGAGGGAGGATCAACAACGATCAAGACAGAAGAGCCACCAGTTAAATTGTGTAATTGACCGAGCATGTCATGTTTGTTGGCAGCCATTGAAACACCTCCACTTTTGTCTTCTTCTCTTTGTTGTTCACACATTTCTTCTTGGTCACCATTGCTATAGATGGAGAGGGAACCCCACTCCCAATCCGGAGACTCTAGTGCATCATTGTTCATGGGCTCAAGGAGTATGTATTCATCACTACCATCTTCTAGGATGTGCTCTTCCTCGACATGAGCATACCTCTGTAGTGCAGCTCCCAATGGAAAGAATTCATCAATTGATGGTACCTCATCAAGAGGACTAGAGTCTACTGCACAATTTCCCTCCAAAGACTCACCAAAAAGCCCATTGTCCATGGCACACAACTGCTCTTCAAGAGGAAGAACTTCTTGGTGACTGGTGGATAGCATTCTTGCTTGATCTACTTCATCACTCAGAAGTCTGAGACTGTATTGTTGTCCTTCTTCTATTGCTGCCCCAACATCCTCTTGAGGACTACCTTTAACTGAGTCATCACTCAGTTTAGGCTCATGGTTTTCATGTTCCATCCTCGAAGCAATTACAGGAAGTGGTATGCTTGGATGCCTCACTTGTCCCATGACTTGCTTAATGGCTTCTTTGCATAACTCGCATGCAAACTCAGAGTGTGATGAATCATGAAGTTTGCACCAATTTGGTAGCAACAATACCTCCAAATCCACTTGACATCTTAATTCAGACCAATCCTTTGCTAATATGGAGACGAGTTGGTCATATATTTCCACTTTTGGGTCCTCGTCGTCACTTGAAAATGAAGCTTCATGGTAGGCAGCCATGGCGAGTGGTTGCTCCCACATCTCCAAATCTGTATTTTCAGATCCTTGATCACTATCATTGGTGAAGGGGAGGTCTTCTAGTCTAATTTCACTTATACTCTCATCATCATTTTCTGCTACTTTGAGTTTCTCATCCCTTTCCTCTTTCCGATTTTCAACATCTGAGTTGGTTGTCATAACATGCACTATAGCAGACTTTGTTGATTCATCAACTTCCAATGACTCCTCTTCTAGATTAGAGGACTGCCTTTGATTGGTGGAGGGAAGACCTTCTAAATTATTTTCAATCATATTTTCACCAAGGCACCTTGCTATCCTAGTGAAATATGCCTCTTCCTCCTTGCTTTCAACTTCAATGTTTGTTTCTCCAACATCAGCTTGTATCAAATTTGTTGGTTCATCCTTAATTTTTTGTCCTCTGGATGTGGACAGCTCTTTTGCCTCATGGGATAACTTCTCTTCATTGGGAGTTGGCTGCTCCAACTTGTTCAAACAACCCTTGGCTTGAGCAATGATGTTTGTGCATGACAAGCAAGTGAATTCAGAGTGGGGTGCATTGTGAAATTTGCACCAACCTGCCATTAATACTTCCTCCAATCTTGGCCCATCCTTGCTACTCAAATGTTCTTGGATCAGCTCCTTGAATGCTTTGGTTGCCATGGTTGTCAACTCTTCCTCTAGGTCTTCAAGAGCCAAGGGCTAGTATATTTCCCAAAAGGTAATTTGTCCCTGCAAGATCCTTTTGATTCTGCTCAAGAAAGTCAAACATCCCAATTCGTTGTGCCTACGAGTGCATTGGATCCAACATCTATCCGCTAATGTGAATTGCTGCAATGGCTTCTTCAGTCTCTTGTTCAAATCTACATACAGCTAAGAGATGTTGATTTGTGTGTGCTGCTCCATTTTGACTCAGCTTCTTTTCCCTTAAAAATGTTTTGATCTTTTAGCATTAAAAGATATTTCCCTATCTCACATTTCTTCTTTGAAAGTGTTATTTTCAACTTCCAACTTTCGGATTTGTAGCCTCAACATGTCATGCCCTCCTTCTAGCCCCCATTATGTTGATGTGTTTTTTATGCACTTTTCAACACAGGCAGTGTGTAGGTAAACTACCTCTCTTGAAAGACAATCTTCCACAATCAAATTGCAGAACACTATCCCAAGGTCTCTGATGTCACGTCTTGACAGTGCTTAGAATATCTCAGTTGATTTATGTGATTTGTTGGAATCACAAGGCAGACTTATGGATGAGTTACAAAGCATGGGAAGTTCGGTTTGCAAATGTAGTTTCAAAGTGTTGAAAGTGAATGAACAATGGTTGTCCACTCAAAACAACAAGCTAAAACTCATCAAGTTCATCTGATTTAGATTCATGGTGATGCTTTGGATCCTACTCTAACTAAGGATTAAAAGAAATAGCAAAATCAGAAGGGTTAAGAAAGTTGTTCTAATCCTAAGCTACGAATGAATAGTAACAATGGTGGCTGCTACAGTAGACAAACTCCCTAAACTAGGTTTTGCTTGGCCAAGAGGAACCTACAGTTACACAAAAATAGTGCAATCTTCTAAGGACTGTAGATTTTCAAATTGTGCATGCACATCATGAACATGCGATTGAACTAAGTTGCAGCATTGAAATCAAGAAGCCCAGGCTAACTTTACACAATAGTTTGTCATCAACAAGTGCTAAAAGTATGGGCTGAAAGTTCATCAAATACCATAAAAAAAATTTCCATTATCACTTCCATTCAAGAATCTACAACTAAAACTACTATGGAAGGTAGAATCATGCATGAAAGATGAGCAAACTCAAAGAGAACATCCATAAAATCATGCAATGTTGTCTTCTATTGCTGCAAATATTTTTTACAACAGCTCTCCAACCTATACAAATGAGGAGCAAGCCCCTATTTATAGTTTTCCAAAGCCTAAATGAATGGCTAGGATCAATTTGCAATGAATGGTCCATATTTTTTTATAATAGGGTTTCACTTACCCCACAATATTCAACACTTAAAAAATACTTTCTCTTTTTTTTTTGTCTGTTTTGTCATCTACCGCTCAGGTGTTGTAGCAATTTCATCATTTAGCTGATTGCCCTTTTACTGTAGCTAAAACTGCTTGAAAGCTATCTTCTTACTTGATGTGTTTGCAGTGTTCTTCCTTGGATCAAATGAGCCCGTTAACGATTAGCATCAATGGATTGGTTGCCTCTAATTTGAGCGAACCACTCCCTTATGCTTTCTTCATGACCACCCCCTTGAATTTTGTCACTGAATCCTTGGCACAAGCCTTCTTCTAATGCTAGCCCTATTGGTGGGTGCTAGGGGGAGAGGCGAACATCAAATGAATGGTAACAGGAGCTATGTGCATTCCTTGTTCAACTTTCTCGATGGGTCTCCTCGACGAACCCACAGTAGGCTTGTTGGATCCTGCATACATGAAGTGTCATAAGTGCTTCTATACGCAAATCAAGGAAAAAATTAGTCAAATCTTGCAAAATCCTTGTTGGATTCATCCATGCATCCTCAAAAGAACATACTATTCATAGTTGGAGCTCATTTGGACCATAAACATTAATGCGGGCCCAAAGGGGGCGAGCAGGGAACAAGGGACAACAAATTAGAAGGGAAGTTCCTGGACCTCACAAAAATTAGCAAAACCAAGATTTTTCAATTATAGCGCATGGGAAAAGGGGAAGGAAGAGTGCCTAGAAAAAATTCCTTAAGAGTGGACTCATTTGAAAAAAATCCGAAGCTTGGAAGGGGAAAGTTGGAGGGTCACCGCCCTTTTGAAAAGTCAATGAGCACACGACGGCCCGAAAGGAAAATCCCAGACGACAACGTAGGGGTGGAGTCTCGAAAATGGCCATGGAGGGATGGAGTCCCGGAAATGGCCACGAAGGGGCCGGGTTCCAGAGGTCGGGTCATCGGGGCTGCACGGATGTTCAAAACAACCATGCAAGGACGAAGTCCCGAAAATAGCCATGGAGGGGTCGGGTCTCAGAGGCCGGGTCACCGGGACTCCACGGATGTTCAAAATGGCCATGAAGGGAAGGAGTCCCGGAAACGGCCACGAAGGCGCCGGATCCCGAAGGCTATGTCGTCGGGGCTCCACGAATGTTCAAAATGACCATAGGGGACGGAGTCCTGGAAACGACCATGGAGGGACCAGGTCCCGGAGGCTGGGTCGCATGGGCTCCACGGATGTTCAAAAAAGGCCATAGAGGGATAGAGTCCCGGAAATGGCCATGGGGGGGCTGGGTCTCAGAGGTCGAGTCAGCTAGGACCAACGGATGTTCAAAACGGCCACGAAGGGATGGAGTCCCGGAAACGGCTACGAAGGGGCTGCGGAGGGACGGAGTCCTGGAAACGGCCATGGAGGGGCCGAGTCGTCGGGGCTCCACAGATGTTCAAAATAGCCATGGAGGGATGGAGTCTCAGAAATGGCCACGGAGGGGCCAGGTCATTGGGGGCTGACAGATGTTCAAAATGGCCACGGAGGGATGAAGTCCCAAAAATGGCCATGGAGGGGCTGGGTCCGAGAGGCCGGGTCGCCGGGGCTCCATGGATGATCAAAATGGCCACGTAGGGATGGAGTCCCAGAAACAGCCACAAAGGGGCCGAGTCTCGGAGGCCAGGTCGCCGGGGCTCCACAGATGTTCAAAATAGCCACGGAGGGACGAAGTCCCAGAAATGGTCACACAGGGGCTGGCTCTCAGAGGCCGGGTTGCGGGGGCTCCACGAATGTTCAAAATAACCATGGAGGGATGGAGTCCCAGAAATGGCCACGGAGGGGCCGGGTCCCGGAGGTTGGGTCGCTAGGGCTTCACGGATGTTCAAAACGACCACGGAGGGACGGAGTCCCGGAAACGGCCACAGAGGGGCTGGGTCCCAGAGGCCGGGTCACTGGGGGCTGAGGGATGTTCAAAATGACCAAAGAGGGAAGTAGTCCCTGAAATGGCCACAGAGGGGCCGGGTCCTGGAGGCCGGGTAGCAGGGGCTCCATGGATGTTCAAAATGGCCACAGAGGGACGGAGTCCCGAAAATAGCCATGGAGGGGCTGGGTCCTAGAGGCCAGGTCGCCGAGGGCCGATGGATGTTCAAAATGACCATGGAGGGATGGAGTCTCAGAAACGGCCATGGAGGGGCCGAGTCCCAGAGGTTGGGTCACCGGGGCTCCACGGATGTTCCAAAATAGCCAAAGAGGGATGGAGTTCTGAAACCCCCAAAACTTAACGGAATGTTGATGAAACCTTGGCAATTCACTTAAACACCACAAACACATCCCAAATCCACCAAAAACTTATCCCCAAAGTCAAAAATGTGGAAATCAGACCAGCGAGGGTCCAGGGATGTTTCCAAAACAGCCAAAGAGGGAGGGAGTTCCAAAGGGAAAGTTTTGAAACCACCGAAACTTAATGAAACATTGACGAAACCTTGGTAGTTCACTTAAGCACCACAAACACATCCCAAATCCACCAAAAAGTTATCCCCAAAGTCAAAAATGTGGAAAAAAGCAAATCGAGCAATCAGGGACCAAGTTAGCAGGAACAAGACAAAAGGAAGAAAAGGGACAAGGGACTTTGTTTCTCCCTGGACTTGAATACCCTAAGTAGGTGAACTTGGGTAGGGGGATTTCATCATTTGAAGGCACATGACCAATTTGGGCCTGGGAAATGGGGCACACAAAACAAGACAGGAGCAAAGCAGCATGTCGGGAGCAAAAAAAAGGGGGTCCCTGACTACGGCGGGGCGTGTGTGCAAAACATGCACAACAAGAACCAATGTGCATACTTACAAATTAATCCAATGAACCATCTAGGTCTTCTCTACTCTTTATTGTGTCAAGTATTGCCTCATGGTCAGACTCACACACCTTCCACAGGGTCTTGTTCAAAGGTCTACCCCCATATTTGGTCAAACAAACATTGGATGCCATGACAAGGTCCAAGTAATGAAGAATCTTTTGATGCGTGTACAAGTCTTGAAATAGCCAATATTTAACACTCGTATGTGGGTACCTTCTGAGCCACATTCTAGTAACAACAAATAATCATGTAAGGTATTTAATGTTTTCTCCATCTATAACTAGGGCCTCCAATTTCTTTTTGGCATCAACATAGTGACACAAGTAATATTTTGTTCCCTCTTCATTGTCTTCATTTGCAATAACTATATAAACATGCCCTACATTGATATTTACAACAAATTAGATGAAATTATTCAACATTACAAATACACTACAAAGTAAGATAACAATAGGAATTTCAAAAAATATGCAAGTAGATATATTACCTAGTTGAACTAGATCCGATATGTGGTGAACCATCAATTTCGTGGATTCCATGGACTTCTCTTACACTCCGATATGTTGTGTTTATGGTTTGTCCTTGATGACAAAATCTCCTTCAGTTGGTTTCCTTGTCAGGATGGTTCTTTTTGCATATCACAGGTATTGGTTGTTTCTCATTCGGGCTTACACATATCGGCATGAGTATGGCAGGGTCTCCCCGATCCACTTTGAAATGTCTGTGTTGCCTATTGGCAAGAAATTTCTGATGTCATGTCAATTGAATTTAACATACAAGCTGATTTCGACATGACATTCTTGTTGTCTTGGCGACAGTGGAAAGGTCTATCAGCATGAGTTGTGTTCACGGCTGGGAGGTCTTACCGAATGAGTCAGGTCTCACCGACCAACTCATAAGGTGGTTCATCAACATAAGAAATCCCTATCGGCATGTTGTTTCATCGAGCATTTTGTGTCTTGGCGACTGGCACAAGAAAGATTATTTCAGAAAGACTTGTCTTTTGTTTTGGCGACTGAAAGTGATCTCTATCAGCATATGTTATTCCATCAGTATGTGGTCTCAGCGATATTGGTATGTCACACCGATAGGAGATTAAATGGAAACTCATCAGCAAGAGCTTAAGGCTTCGGCATGAGGTTATAACAAATATGAAATGTCATACCGATCGGTGGTGGATGGATGCGTATCATCAAGAGTTTTGCTTCAGTGGAATGTCATAGCAAACTTTTTGGTCTTGCCGACTAAGTCTTATGAAGTGCGTTCAATGAGAGATTGGCATTGTCTTAGTGACTCAGTGAATAAAGTTCCTTTTCGGTATGACAGAGTATTCTCCGAGAGGTCTCCCCAAAGGTTGCAGGTTACAGTGACTCATAAGAACTGAAAAGTCTTTTCGGTGAGACTCTTTCATCGATGTGAGGTCTTGGCGAGGATGTTGTGTCTTTTCGACAAAGTCATATGAATGACTTTCGGTATAATGAAGTTGATCTATATGATGTATCTCTGATATCAAAAGCTATAGCGATTGTAAATGAAACAAAAAGGGCATCTCGGTGAGAAGTTTCCTTATGTCTCAGCAAATGCATAATATACTAAGGAAGCCCATTGATGAGACATGATGTATTCGTTATGTCTTCTCCCCAACTTTGATGTGTCACAGTGAAATCAAATTGAACCAAGGGGATGACTAACGATTGAATTAGGGTTGAACGTCTAGCATTAAAGTTTCCTTCGGCATACCATCACATTGATTGAAAAGAAGGTTACTTAGGGAAAAATTTGTGATTATTCTTTTTGACTGGGTATGAAACCCTAGCCTGACCGCCATCATGAGAAAGCTTCATAAACTATTCTTTACTACTGTTGCTGGCTGTAATGGCATTGTCAGGATGAAATCTGTTTTTGGTTTAGAAATGAATGGTATGGCTGCTATGTTTGTTGTGCCTCTCTAGCTGGCTACTCGACAGTGGTTGATGGAGCCATGGGAGTTACAGATTTGTCTGGTATTTTTATTTATGTGTTTCATGCTGCTCATACTTGTTTATAATCACCATTTTATTCTAACGGCTCTCTGCTTCTCAATCAATATGATGCCTTGACTGAGTATTGTCATTCATGCATTAGAGGTTATGATTTTCTGTGGTGGACAATTGTGCTTTTTATGCAACAATATGAACTCATACATTACAGATTAGTTGAGAATAGCTCTTAGCTAGGTTGGTTGTTCTTTCGTTACTCCTAAAGACAATTACCTATCTGGCAGATGTATAAACAGAAGCAAAAAACTCTTTTCTGCTGCTGTTGTTGTAATTTTGAGATTATCTTTCTTTGGCTGTATGAAAATATATGGATAAAACTCTGCAATAAAATCTGAATAACAAGATGCAGAGATTGTAAATTTCTTCTCTATGTAGTATTTTAGGGATTCAAATATTGAATCTTTAAGGTACTCTATAGACGAGAAAACAGAGAAATATGTGCTTAATTGAAAATAGAGAAATCCTCTGAGTTATCATTGTTGTTCAATTCATAATTTGAGGGGTTGGTACTCCTTGAGATAGATATCTCTAAATGAGGGGTTGGTGCTCCTTGAGTGGGTGCTCAAAAATTAGCCTATAAGGCATTGTGAACAGTTGATTAAAAGATTAAGCTTGGAAGGCATTTAGGGAGTGGTTTTTATACCCCAGGAGGGTTTTCCACTCGATAAATTTTGTGTCACTTTGTTCTTCTGTGTTCTCACTGCTTTACTGTGTTGTTGTTGTTTCAGTACACTGTTGGGATTATTATTTTTCTCAATTCTATTTATGAATGATTACATTCAACTCATGAATGCATTAATCAGAATAACATTGAGATCAAATCTAAGCTATGTTTTTGAATTTTTAAAATTTGTCAAATCTGTTAAGACACTGATTCACCCCCCCCTCTTAGTGTCATTTTAACTCCAACAAATACATCATCACAGGCCAACATAAGGTCTTTTTGAATAAAAACCCAAAAGAAAATTTGAATTATTTTGAATTTGAAGCCACGAGGGAGTCATTCACCACCCATGGCGAATGGGTCCCACCTTGGTCTTGTAAGTGGGTGTTGGGAATTAATTCACATTTAATGTTATTTTTCGAGTTTACTTTCAAAAATACACTTAATTAAGTTTTAGGAGTGCATAAAGGGGTCAAATAAAGCATATGAAAGGTGTAAATGTGAAATCAAGCCAAGAAAAGCATGAAATCTTGTTGTACAAGACTGTATAAAACTTTAGAATAGGACTTGATAAGTGATGAAAAGGTGATTTTTAGGTGGATTGTAATGAGAAGAGTCTAGAAGAGTGTAGAAATGTGTTACAACACTTCACAACATCTTCATAAGACATCATAATTTGAATGTTTAGAACCTAATGCGAATGCAAAAATTACATTAGAACATTAAATCAAAGAAAAATAGACCAAGCATCAAAAGAGAAAGACCTGAAAGACAATGAAAATGTCAATGATCCATTTTTCTATGGTACATTTAGCCCCCACTTTAGTGAGAGGATGAACTTGCTTCAAAGTCACACTAAAGTAGCCATGCATATAATTGAGATGAATCCAAATGCACTTATGCTAGCAAGATGGAATGAAAATGATCAAGAGGGATGGTCACCCCCAAGATGAAGATCCCATAGAAAACTAAACATAAGAACAAAGGAATACATGAGTGAAAGAGAAAAAGAGAAGAAAGAGAAAAAGGGAAAGGAAAAGTCATATCAAGCTTCGATCATTTGTTCAGCTAGTTCTAAATTAGATCTAGACTGTTTGTCCAGAAAAAGAAAATGCATACTCACTCTGGGGTGACAGAACACATGGTGGTCCGCTGGATGAGAATACCCAAAAGGTGAAATACATATGCTAGTTGGTATGCACTCACAAACACATAGGTGGCTATGGGGAAAGTTGTGTCATGGAATGGGCTTCCCACTCAACCATATCAAAGTTATACCTCCTGATAACTTTACTAAGGTGCCACAAAGGATAATTTCGGTTTATGCTTCATGAGACAAGCAAAGATTCATATGCTTAGTACTCATGAACAAGCATGATAGTACCATAAGAATACAAGCTGTGTTATGCAAGGTGGTAAAGATGTAAAATGTAAGATGAAAAAGATGTTCAAAGGAGTCTTGTTAAGTTCATGCAAGGTCTATCACTTGGGGAGCATTGTCTCTAATGTCTCCAAGAGAGGACCAATCAAAGAATATAATATTCACAACTTAGGGGATGCAGTGTGAGGCCACCAAGAGGAATGTAATATGCTAAGATAGATCACACTTATGAAGGACATTACACCCAATGTCATCCACAAAGTGAAAAATGCATCATATGAAGTGACAAGGCTGCACTAAGAACCAAGAATGCAAATGAAATGATGCCAATGTATGCCCCCCACTTTAAAGGAATTTATACACACCGTTCTATGAACAATTACTTTAAAGTAGCAAAGGAAAAAAATTCAAAAATAAAAACAAGACATGAGAGCCAACTTGGAAAGCTCCTATTCCAAGTCATATGTTTCCAAGGAAGGTTGTGTCATGTAAACGAATAAGAAAATAAAAGAAAGGGAGGTTTCCCCCCAACAAGGAACACACCATACACATAAGGGATCTATGGATTTGGGGATAACATGTTCATTACTGCAATGTGTTTATTAAAGAGCTCAGAACTGTCATTATTCCCCAAAACACATAGAACTATAAGAATGACACAAAGAGAGAAAAAATCAAAGAAAAATAAAGTCCATTTTGGGTAAACATGGAAGATACATTGCAGTCTCAAATATTTGCATCGTCCCCAAAAGGAAAACACAAGAAAAAAGACAACAAAAAGAAAAATCTTTTGGGTCAACATGAAGGAGACATTTCGATATCAATTCCTTGTGTCATCCCTAAAAGGAAAAACACAAGAAAAAGATAAAGTAAAAAAAAAAAAAAAAATGAGACCATTTGGGTCAACATGGAAGAGACATAGGACATCTCAATGCTTTGTGTCATCCCCAAAAGGAAAACACAAACCAAAAGTGAAAAAGAAAAGATAAAGTATGACATATAGAAGAATGGAGGGACCAATAGAAGTGTACAAAGAGAGAGAAAACATCAAACACACATTACGGGGGAACACAATACACACATGCAATCAAACCAAAGGAAAGAAAAATAAATAAGGAAAATGTAAAAATGATAGCAAGGCGAATGCAATTCAACAATCTAACAAGTCATCTGCCTGCCAATCATGTTCAATGTATTGCAAGGGAGGTTGACTGTCCAATGGGGGAATTACAAGTTCTGAACTAGGAGATGTACCAGGTTCTTCACTTGGTGTGAGAGATTTATCATTTAAGCTCATGGAGGATGAAAATAAATAATTTAGATTGTTATGCACCTCTTCATCAATTTTAGATATCTCCTCCTCATCATCATCTAAATTAATCATGACGGGAGGACGAAGGGTAATTTCCAATGAGGGATGTATCAGGAGTTGTGGTTGTTGTATCAGATCATTTTGTTGGGATTGTTGTATTGTACTATCTTGTGGTGGGTCAAGAGGAGGAGGTCGGTCAAATATTGCTTCTATCAAAGGCGGAGGTTTATTTTTGTTGTTTTTTCGATTTGTATTTGACGAGAAAGGAGATGATGACGGTGCCTACGCTCCCTAGCACCGTGGTTTATTTTGAGGTGTAAGAGGGGGTTGATCCACCATAGGTTCCTTTTCTTCTGGAGGGGGAAGAATGGAAGAAACCAAAGAAGATGGGTCAATCACTTTCTCTTTTTCTTTATAAACTTGTTTAATGTGAGGAGGCATGATGGGATTGGTTTCATTATCTCTTGGGTGTTTAAACAAGGAAGGGGAAGTGTTTATGTTTGGTTTCTCATGGGGTGGTATTGTTTGTTCATTTTCAGACTCAAGTTGAAGCATTGTCTCATCTATGATGGGAGTGGATGGGGACATGTGGCGAAGAGACAATTCAGCTATTCTCTTGGCTTTGAACTTTTGATAGGCTATGAAAAAGAAGTCTTTTTGAGGGGTGATGGGCTTCATAGGTTCAAGCAAAAAAGCTTCTAAGGAGAAATTTCCTTTAGAAGACAATGGATTAAAGCCACTATGGTGTATGGTAAATATCTCATTTCCATGCAGAAATTTCTGACACTTGTGATGAGGGACCGCTTTCATTGAGTGAAGCCAAGGATGACCCAGCCGCAGACAAAATTGATTTGATTGTGGAAAAATAGAAAATGTTACATCCAAAGTTTTGGATCCTATTTGTAATGGGAGTACGATCGATCCAATCATAGGGCACACAAAACCAATATTTGTTTTGATCCATGTTGTTGGTTTATCATAATCATCTTGATAGAGATCATGTAATACTAAAAATTCTTCTGTGGTCACATTCTCACCACAGGAAAGATCTATTAATATCCCATTGGTGGGCTTATCATAGATATGGTTGGCTATGTAAATAGGACCATCATGAAGCTTTTTAAGTATATCATGAGAATAAAAAGTAATATCAAGAGATTTGTTAGTTGGGCCCTTACGAGGGGCAATGTCTATTATACCCACAAGTTTTTCCATAGGGTTAACCTGGGTAACATTTGGAGTAATATCAGGTTACTCATTATTTGTATCAATGTTCATCACATGAGTGTTTGAAGGTTCACTTGATTTGAAAAATGAAAATTTTTGTTTAGGCATGGGGTTGGTAAAGATTTGTAAATTTTGATTAGGGGGTGCAATGAACTTATTTCCTTGATTGTTGACACCTACAATGGACAAATGACCAGAATCAATGAGGTCTTGAACTAAGTGTTTGAGACACTTACATTTTTCAGTGTCATGTCCATTATGGCAATGAAAATGAAAATAAGCATCTAGTTTAAAGGTGGGTGGTAAAGGCTTGGTGGTATCAAGTGGTTTAATGGTAGGAAAAGTGATCATCTGTTGCTAGAGCAATTGATTCATTGTGTTATGGAGGGTATCGGGTAAGGGGGTAAATTGTCCCTTCAGGTCCCCATAGGCAAAGGGCACCACTGCTTTAACAACTACCACTTGAATTGGTTGCAGAGAAGGGGGATTGAACTGTAAGAAGCCTCGATTTGGTTTTCTAAAGTTTTGTGCTTTGTTTTGGTTATTTTGTTCAGACTTCTCAACTCGGTTAGAAGTGGAATTTGAAACACGACTAGAACCGAGTTGTGATAGTCACAAAAGGTTGTGCATAAATGCATGAACTAAGGAAATTTCATCATAGTCAATTTATCCTAAAGGTGAGTGCAAGTTTTTGATAAACATATTTTGGAGATGTAAATCAAAAATATTGACATCAATTTGAGCATACAATGACTGATAACGTGAAATGAAATCAGTTACTTTTTCATCTGCATTTTATTTACATCTCATTAAATCAACCATTATCTTTTTGGGTCATATGGACTTGGAAATGACTTATAAAGGCATCCACAAGTTCATTAAATGATTAGATTGAATGATTGGGTAAATTTGAAAACCACTCTAATGTAGTGTCCTTTAAGGTCCTAGGAAGAAGTTTAGCTAATAGTTTATCGTCGAGGAAAAAATAATTGCACAATGTTGTATAGGCATTAACATGATTAGTAGGGTCTCCTTTACCTTTGTACTTCTCAAACCTAGGCAACTCAATTCCTTGTGGCATCATTGTGGGTAAGATCTCTAAGGATAATGGGCTACTACAGACATGATATGTGGGTGGAGAATTTTGACTTTGGCTAATGGTGGAGATTTTTTGTTGCATGGATGAATTGGTGTTAAAGAGTTGTGTAATGATGGGGTCGGTGTAAGTGGTATGAGATGCAAGGGAAAATAGTGATGGAGTGTATGTAAGGTTAGGAGAAGTGAAAGGAAAACTAAGAGGGATGAAGGTGGAAGAGGGAACATTCGATGCCACAAAATAACTAGGAATGCTAGTTGGAAGGGTGAAAGGAGTGACATGACTAACCTGTTGCATCGTTGTTGTGACTTAAGAAGTGCTATAGGTGGGTATGGAAGCTATGGTTGAAGGAGGAGGAATGCGAGATCCTCCTTGGCTCACAACAATGTTTGTTGATTAGGATGTTGAAGGAACATGTGTTGTAGACTTCAGCTATTATTTTCATAACTTGTAAGCCATCATCACTTTCAATCAAGTGATGAAGGTTTTCTATGGAAGGTATGGCAACGGTGGAAATTTTTTCAAGGCATAAATCTTGTTGTAAGTGTGTAAAATCCTCATGAATGCTAATAACTTTTTCTTGTGGAATGGAACTAATTGGTGTGTCAACATGCATTGGATGTGAATGTAAAAGTGTATTAGTGGTAGTATCCATGCCTAATGCAAAATTGTCTATACTAGGAGTAGGAGCTCTTGAGATCCCAAGGTCCATAATGAAAGTTCTATCATGGGAAGCCATGAGTCTAGAACTTCATCTCACTAAAGTATTATCAATAGGGCACCAAACACTCATACAAGTACCACAAAAATGGGGTGAATGCAAATGTAAATTAGGGATAATAAAATATGAATGACAAAAATTCTATAAGCTAAAACAAGAAGATAGTAACAAGAAACAAAAATGTGGGAAATGTTGTGAAAATATCAAAAATTTCAGCACAGAAAATGCAACTGGATTGATTCACCCAGGGTGGCGAATGAGTCCAGGTGTGGATTTTTTTTTATAGTTTTTCAGAAAATTTAAAATCATTTCAATGCTTTACAAATGCAAAACGAAGATGCAAATGCAAAGTTTGAGTTTTTTAATGATTTGATAAGTAGAAATGAAGTCTATATGAGTCTTTCACTAATGCAATTTGAGAAATCCTAGGATGCAAAAATAAAACAAAAACTAAGTGAATGTTGATGCAAAAGATACCTAGGATGCAATATGCAATTGAAATCACAAAGATAATGTGTTCAATATGCAGGTTCACCAAAATGAGCCATCAATTTCATGTGTTCTATGGACTTCTCTTGTACTCTTAGGATCTTTCACCTAAAAGGAGAGAGATAGAACCCTAAAATTGAAGGTGGTTCACTCAAATAAAGGATTGTATGATGTGATTAAGACTAAATGCAATAATCTCAATGTAGCTAAGTGATGAAATTTATTGATTAGGAATGTAAAACTATTGAAATGCAACTTATTTGAAAACACACTGTGATATGCAAAAAATGAAATAGAGATGAAAACTAATGCAAATAGAATTCAACAAGGTCTAACAGAGTGCACCTAGGAAATGAATGTTGAATCTGAAAGGCTCTGAAAATTGAAAAAAATCAATGTGAATAACCAGTGGGACTCATTCGCCACTGATGGCGAATCAGTCTTGCAACTGACAAAAACACCTTAAACTACTTTGCAACTATTGTGAATTGGAATTTGAAAAAATCAACTTTTTTAGCCCTAAAGTGGGACTCATTCACCACTGAGGGTGAATCAGTCCTCCACCAAAATTTTGTGAAATCAAAGGTCAATTTTGTAACTCTAGATCTACACTTGTCTTCTTATCGGGTTCACAGAGTCAAATCTATAGAAAACAGACTGTATGTTGTCTCCAAGCTTGAAATAGGGTTTAGTTGACTTGAAACACTTTGTTGACTTGTTGACCACCTTTCAACACCTAATTGCTTGAAAAATTTGCATACAAAAGTCTTTTTGAACAAGTCTGAAGATATGTCAATGGCTACTCCAAGATGCTTGATTTGACAATGTTATGATGCTTCAATGCTTGAATGGATGATTGAATGCTTGAGTGAATTAGTGCATGAATTAGCATGAATGGGGGTTGAAATGGATGGAAAAGCACTTATTTATACACAATTATGCCCTAATTACCCAATAATACATCATCATAGGCCGACATAAGGTCTTTTTGAATAAAAACCTAAAATAAAATTTGAATTATTTTGAATTTGGAGCCAAGAGGGACTCATTCACCACCCATGGTGAATGGGTCCCACCTTGGGCTTGTAAGTGGGTGTTGAGAATTAAGTCACATTTAATGTTATTTGTCGGGTTTAATTTCAAAATTACACTTAATTAAGTATTATGAGTGCATAAAGGGGTCAAATAAAGCATAAGAAAGGTGTAAATAGTGAAATCAAGCCTAGAAAAGCATGAAATCTTGTTACAAGACTTTACAACACTTTATAATAGGACTTGATAAGTAATGAAAAGGTGATTTTTAGGTGAATTGTAATGAGAAGAGTCTAGAAGAGTGTAGAAATGTGTTACAACACTTCACAACACCTTCACAAGACATCATAATTTGAATGTTTAGGACCTAATGTGAATGTAGAAGTTACATTGCAACATTAAATCAACGCAAAATAGACCAAGCATCATAAGAGAAAGACCTAAAAGACCATGAAAATGTCAATGATCCATTTTTCTATGGTACATATGGTCAAATTCTACCGATGAATCCATCTATGTTAGTTTCAATGTCATCGAAGGGATACGCATGAAGTGGGCTAAGATAACAACCATTTCTCAACCCACTCCAGTGAAATTGGCAATGTAGTGGCCTGTTTGAAAAAATGAGTCCAAGAAATGGGGTCTCCCAGTGATTTACATCACCGGGAGACCCCATTTCTTTGAACCATTTTTTCAAACAAGCCAAGTTAGGTTGTCAATTTAACCAAATTAGCAAGCTAGTGGGCCCACTGGATTGTCAATTTAACCGAATTTGCAAGTGAGTGGGCCCATTGGCTTTCCAATTTGATAAAATTGGCCAAGTTAGGTTGCTAATTTAACTAAATTCTCAAGCCAGCGGGCCCACTGGCTTTGTAATTTGTTGAAATTGGCCAAGTTAGGTTGTCAATTTAACCGAATTAGCAAGACAGTGGGTCCATTGGCTTGCCAATTCAACCTCAACTCATCCTTTTTCCATTTTCACACAAACAACAAACTCAACCAACCTGAACTCATCCTTTACCCAACATCACATACACCTCCACCTCATCCTAAACCTAAATTTACTCTTTACCCATCTCAGAATAATGTGTCATAGCAACCGAGTCCTCATACCATTGCTCATACATATAACACTCGAAACAATCCACCACCGCCACAACCAAACCCAACCTCAAGATTATCTTTGCCAAATTTTATACTGCCTAGTGCTGCTCGCTTAAGGAAGTATGATCTTGTTGAACAACTTAAAAGTACTCTCATAAAGATCTCCCTTTGGAACCTTCTTTGGACTTCACCTACTTATCACACTATGCTTCAAACAACCTTACAAATTCCTATCCCTTCTAATGCACAACCAAATGACATAGCATCTATAATTCAAGGATTGAATGCTAACATTGTTTTCCACCAAAGTGAACTCCCCCCTTTGGATGTACAAAAACAAAATGAAGCTTTCCAAATAATATCTCAATACAATACAATAGGGACAAAGTGAACCCTTGTTGACAATGGCTCCGCTCTTAATGTGTGTAGTGTAAACCTTTTGGATAGGCTTCGTGTGGATAGATAAAAAATTCAACCTGATTCTTTATCTATTAAAGGCTTTGACAATATAGCAAAACAACTGCGCGGTGTGATCACTTTACCTCTTACAGTTGGAGTGGCCACATTAGATACACAAATTCATGTTATGCCTCATAAAATTTCATATAATCTCCTTTTAGGCAAACCATGGATTCATGAAATGAATGTAGTGCCTTCCACTCTTCATCACAAAATGAAATACATTCACAACAAAAAATTGTACACACTTGAAGTTGAACCTACTCCCAATAATCATTTGAACATTTAGAAAAACAAATTGAATCATTTAAACACATTAACACTAACCACACAAGTGGAACCCACACATCAACAAGACAAACAACAACATCTCGAACAAGTAAAGAAGCTATTAGAAGATGATTGGGGTTCCTTGGATTTTGAACTTGAATTCATTGGCAAATACAAAATCATCAACAAAGATTCAAATAAGGAAAAAGAAATAACAATAATTTCAACACAAAATTTGGACAACCTTTCAAAAGCATCTGCCTCAACCACTTTAGCCAATGAAGAAAATTACACAACAAACTTTGATGAACTTAATCACGAACAACCACCCAATCCAAAAGCAATGAAAAAGCTTTATGGACACGATTATGAGCTTATGAAACAACTTGGATATAGTGGAAAAGGATGTGGTGCTAGAGAACAAGGTATTTGTGTCCCCATTGATCCTATCACACAACAAACCAATTGTGGTCTTGGATATTGTCCTTTGATAGAAATAACCAAGTCTTCACTCAACATCAATAATATCACAAATAATTCCTCTAAATCAACTTTACACTAGTACACGACTGGGAACTTGAACTTTTTCTTGATGGGGGAATGGAGAGTGTTGGTCTGAGCAGGCTATGGCCTGCATGAGGGGCCTTTCATTCTTGCATGCTCCTGATCTTGGGCTTATTTGCTTCCTGCTTTCGAGTTGGGTGTGGGGTTGGGCTTTGTCAGGTGTTCAGGTTGTGGTTTGTGGCTATCGGATGGGATTGGGGCCGGCTTTTTGTCTCGCAGTATTTGCAGTTTCAACTTTTCTTTTGTTGGTTTTCTTCTTCTTTGGTTTCCATAGAGTGTGCTTTCACCTATGGTTATGGCTCCAGGCAAAACTTCTGCGGAAAAATCCCCTTTGAACTTTTGTGCTGCTATTGGGGTTTCTTCCCCAAACCAAAAGACAAGAATGTTTGATAAAATTTTATTTTCCAATGATGTTGGAGATGGAGGTTTTGTGCCTACAAGAGGATCTCGAATTCTGAAGGTGAACAGTTGCCTGGAATGCTCTAAGGAGAGACCCGTTTTGGTGATTCAGCCAGAATCCATTGCTGAGGACATTGAATATTTTTCGAAACATGTCTTGCTTTGCAAACTCATGGGAATGAGGGTTTCACTTCAATTTTTGGAGTCATGGTCGCAGCGGACTTGGTCTCCTGAGGGGGAAATGGACATTATGTTATTGGCTAACAACTACTTCATGGTGGTTTTCAATTGCATGGCAGATCAGAACAAAGTTTTTGAGGGTGGACCTTACTTCCACAATCAGGTTGGTCTTTTTATGAAACCTTGGCATGCGGGCTTCAATCCTTCAGAGGAACTACCAAATCATGTTCTTGTTTGGGTGCGTCTCCCCAGATTTCCTATTGAGTGTTGGCATAATGATATCCTGCACAATGTGGCTACGCTTTTGGGTAAACTTGTGGGTGCCTCTCAACAAACGAGGGAAAGAAAGGTAATGAATTTTGCTCGAATTTGTGTTGAATTAGATTTAAGTAACCCTCTTCCTGATTCCTTAGAAATTCGGGTAGGTTCATATTCTTGGGTTCAACAGTTAGACTATGAAACACTACCATTCCGTTGTCATCTTTGCCATGAATATGGCCATCTTCAGAGAAGATGCCCAAGATCTAAGCCATCTGAGACTCAGTCATCTCAACCCCCTCGTAACCCTCTGAGGGGTGACAAAGGAAAAGTGCCTATGTCTAGTGAGGTTGCAGATGCTGACGGTTTTATTCTAGCTAAAGCTCGCAATAAGAATCGAGGTCAAAAGAGAACATTTAAGGAAAGACAAGAGGGAGATACCTTTAATGGGTTTGAGGTTTTGGATGATCTCAGTCTGCAGGAGATGAACCATGGTATGTTTGGAATGGACTAGAGGGTTATGGAGGAGGTTCATGAAGACATTACCACAGAGGACATTCAGATGCCACAGATAGAGGGGGCCTTGCAAACGGACTCAGTTCAGAGTTTGGGAACATCTAGGGAACCTGAGTCTATGGTTATTGCACCATTGATGGTGGGAGAAACAACTAGTCCTCCTTTGAAAATTGTTCCTGATGTGGCAAAAGGAAGCAAGGCTTCTCCTGCATTGGGTATTCTTCAGAAAGACTTGAAGAAAGGGACTATTGAGAAGCCTTCCAAGACTGGAAGAAAGAAATATTTTGAGAAAATCAAGCTGATGGGGGAGACTTTAGTGGAGTCAGGTTCTGTCAAAACTCTTGACTCCCACTTTTCTAATCCTCCAAAATGATCATTCTATCTTGGAATGTACGGGGCTTGAACAGTGGCCCTAGACAAAAAGTTGTTCGTGAACTGGGTGCGAATTCATTCTCCTAATTTTCTTTTTTTACAGGAGACAAAGTTATCTGTTGAAAGCATGACTAGTCTTTCATCTAAGTTGTGGAGTAGAGGTCATTGCCAGTGTATTGGTGCTCATGGTACTGCTGGGGGTGTGGCCTACCTCTGGAATCCTTTGAGGATTTTCCCTCTCTGGTGGATGTCTTCTAAATCCTCTATGTCTTTGATCACTACAAGCATTGAGACTGGGGAAACTATTCTCCTCTCCAACATTTATGCTCCTACTAACTTTCTGGGTAAGCAATATTCATGGTCCCATTTAAGGTTTATCCGAAGTATGGTGCCTTATCACCCTTGGATTATGGCGGGAGATTTCAACGCCATTATTGATTTGGCTGAGAAATAGGGTGGTATAGCAAGATTGGAACCTTCTGATTTTTTTCTTTGTGATAACATATCAGATTTGAACTTGGTGGATATCAAGCCTAGAAATGGACAGTTTACCTGGAACAACTGGAGAATTGGGGAGAAGTGCATTGCAGAAAGACTTGATCACTTTCTGGTTTCTTATTTTTGGGTTGGTGGTGGTTGGTCTACTTGTTCAGAGATTCTGGATTGGCAGGGTTCAGATCACTGGCCTATTAAGTTAGTGGTGTCCTCTGCTCGGGTGGCCCAATCTCTTTCTTTCAAGTTCCAACTTATGTGGTTGCATGATCCCTCTTTATAGGACTCTGTTGCTCATTGGTGGAGGATTGGTAGACCTGCCTATGGCACAACTATGTATACTTTTTCCAAGCTATTGCAATATGTTAAATATCAGCTTAAGTATTGGAATCGCCATTGTTTTGGGAACATTTTTCATGACAAAGCTCTTGCTCAATCTAAGTTAGATAATATAACCAGGGAAATTAGGGAGAATGGTTTGTCAGATGCCTTGCTTCAAGAAGAGGCTATGGCCTTAAAAATCTTGGAAGAATGTGAAATGCATGAAGAAATTTACTAGAAATAGAAAGCTCGTGTGGAGTGGCTTCAAGAGGGGGATAAAAACACAACCTTCTTCTTCAATTCAGTGAAGGCAAGGAGGCATGGTAATTCTATTCCTATGCTTGTGAATGATAGGGGAGAACAGATTTCCTCCTTACAGGAGATATCTAGAGAGGAAATGCAGTATTTTACTTCTCTTTTTAGGGAGGACACTCAAGAGGGTTCTGTTGAGAAAGCTCAGGTTCTTTCTTGCATCCCCCAACTTGTTACTAGAGAAATGAATGATAATCTTATGCGTTATGTTTCTCTAGAGGAGTTGGAGGAGATTGTTTTCCATATGAAGAAAGGGAAAGCTCTGGGTCCTGACGGGTTTCCAATTGAATTCTTTCAAGAATTTTGGGATATTATTAAAGTTGATTTATTAGAGGTGGTCCAAGAATTTCAGAGGAATAAAGAAATGCTTCAAGCACTGAACTCCACTTTTCTTGCCCTCATCCCAAAACGTGATGGGGCATATCAGTTAAGCCAATTTTGTCCCATTGCCATTTGTAATGTGATTTACAAGATTATCTCTAAGGTGATTGCTGAAAGGTTGAAGAAATGGCTTAAATGTCTTATCTCTGAGGAGCAAGGTGGCTTTGTGGTTGACTGGAAAATTCTGGATGGAGTTGTTATTGCTACAGAGACTATCTACTCTATGGCTACGTCAAAAGCTAAGGAAATGTTTATCAAGCTTGATATGGCTAAGGCTTATGATATAGTTCAGTGGTCCTTTCTTCAGAATATTCTTGGGGCCTTTGGATTTGCTGAGGACTGGATTCAGTGGGTTATGAGTTGTGTAACTTCTACCTCCTCTATTTTAATCAATGGGGAGCACACTGAGCTTTTTGGAGCTTCTCATGGTCTTCAACAAGGAGACCCTCTTTCCCCTTATCTCTTTCTTCTTTTTGCTGAAGGGTTGGGGAGATTGTTGAAAAGTAGTATTGAGTCAGGGGTTATCTAGGGGTGGAGGTGGGACAATGAGTTGCCTCCTCAGTCACACCTACAATTTGTGGATGATACTTCCCTGATGGGTATGGCTACTATCAGGGAGGCTACTAATCTACGTAAGGCTTTGGATGTTTATCTCACTGCTTCTGGTCAATTAATTAATGAAGATAAGTCCTCCATCTTCTTTTTTAATACACCTAGACCTATTCAATAGATAATTGCTCTTGTTATGAGGTTTTAGATAGGCTCTCTTCCTTTGAATTATCTGGGTATTCCAATCTCTTCTGGTAAGCTCCCTAGAGATTCTTGGCAGTATATTCTAGACAAATTTCAAGTGAAGGTTAATCATTGGACTCATAGATGGCTTTCCTTTGCTGGGCATGTTCAGTTGCTTAAATTTGTGGTTTAGGCTCTTCCCTTGTATAGATGTATGCTTCAGGTGGCTCCGATGGGCTTTGTTAAGGAATTTGATTCCTTGGCAAGGCAATTTTTATGTGCTGGAAACTTGTCTTCTTCCAAATGGAGCCTGGTCAGATGGGATATTGTGTGCTCCCCTAAACAATTGGGTGGTCTGGGTTTGAGGCATTCGTCTTTATCTGGGATGGCATTGGCTGCAAAAATTTATTGGAGATAGTGTGTGGAGCAAGATCAGCTATGGGCTAAAATTCTACTTCTTAAGTATCTTCCTGGGATCCCAAAGGATGAGGTTCCCCATTATCCTCTGGTGGGAAGTGGATCAGTGATTTGGGGGACTCTCAAGAAAGGGGCTACTTTGATTAAGGAGGGATTATTTTGGATATGTAAGAAGGGAATAGATGCTCTCTTTTGGTTTGACTCTTGGCATGGTTTTCCTCCCATTATCTCTCAGTTTCCTAATTTATTGGCTCTCTGTCAGCACTTCTTGGAGGTTGGTTGGTCAAGGGTGAGTGATTTTAAATCTTTTCACCATTGTGGTCAACTGGAGGTTGCTAGCTGGAAGTCCCCACGTGAGTGGTCGATGGTAGGTTTGGAGGAAGATTGTGCTGAGCTTCATACTATTTTATCAGTTAGACACTGTAGTTCCCTCAAGGACAAGGATGTTCTTGCTTGGTGCCCAAATCCTAAAGGAATTTTTTCTGTGGCTAGTGGATATCAGGAATTGATGGCTCACAAATTGAATGGAGAAGAGGTCCATTGGTGGAAGTATGTGTGGAATAAGTTCTCTTGGCCAAAATGTAATTGCTTTGTGTGGACTTTGGCCTAGAATAGGTGTTTGACTTGGGACAATATTCAGAAGCGTGGATTTCATGGACCTTCCTTATGTGTTTTGTGTGGTGCTACTGAGGAGGACTCTTCACATTTGTTCTTTAGATGTTCTTTCTCCTTGCAGCTCTAGAACCTTTAGTGGGGTGTTTGGAAACACCCTTGTGTTCATGCTTCATCCTTGGTGGAATTCTACAGAAGTCTAGGTAAGCCCCCTACTTTGACTCCTTTTCTTCAGATTGTTTGGTGCGTTGGACCTACCTTTATTCTCTGGTAGATTTGGCTAGAGCGAAATCGTAGGATTTTTCGAGGGGAAAGGTTAGGTATCCAACAAGTTTGGTATAGAATTTTGGGAATGATCCAGGAGACTGTGGAAGCTAAATGTGAGGTGATGTTCCCACTTGATAGAGGGGATGCTGAGATTATTGACAGAATGAGTTTTCAAGGTTTGTCTCCTACCTCTGCTTGTGTCAGAAGGGGTAGAAATGCAAAAAAGAAAGTTCAAAGGATGGGTAGATGGATGCCTCCTCCTGAGGATATATTGAAGATTAACACAAATGGCTCTTCCCATGGTAATCCTGGACCTGTTGGGATTGGTGGCATGGGTAGAGACTGTTTAGGTGAAGTTGTGTTCTTCTTTTCTAGTTATAAAGGTTGGTAGGATAATAATTTTATGGAGGGATTGGCGATTGTCTATGCTCTAGAGCGTGCTTATGCTCTAGGTTGGCATAAGGTTATTTGTGAATCTGACTCTCAAGTTATTGTGAATTTGTTGATTGAACGTAAGGTGAAGGATGTTAATTGGCAGCTGGCTCTAGTTGTTCAACAGATTTTGCAAATTAGTTCTAGGATGGATATGGTGTCCTTTGTCCACATTCCACGTGAGTGGAATAGGGCTGCTGATTGTTTGGCAAAGTGGGCTTCAGATCATGTTGATGTTTGGAGGGTTGAGGAATGGAGACATCTTCCCTAGGATTATTGTTTGGATCTGAGGAGGATCTTGACCGAGGATATGGATGGTTGTGGAGATGGTTGACCGGTGCTCTTGCTCTTCTATTGTTCTTTTGCTTTTCTCTCAGAGCTATTGTTCTGAGATTTGCTTGTAATCTTTTTTTTGAGTTTCAATAAAGTTTGTACCCCTCTTTTTCTCAACTTTACACTAGTACACAAACAACAATATATGACTAAATAAACTACTAAAAATTGCATATAAATGACTAAATTTAGTTATGTGACTATTAGTGGTTTATTTGTAGTCATTTATAACACCACTAAATTTATGACTAAACAATTTTAGTCATTTATTTAGTCATTGATTTAGTCATTAATTTGGTCATTAATTTAGTCATTGATTTAGTAATTGATTTAGTCATATTTTTTAGTCATTAATTTTAGTCACGTGACTATTTTAGTGATTTATTTTTAGTCATTTATAACACCACTAAATTTATGACTAAACTATTTTAGTCATTTATTTAGTCATTGATTTGGTTATTGATTTAGTTGTTAATTTAGTCATTTATTTAGTCATTAATTTAGTCATGGTAGTCATTTATTTAGTCATATATTTATTTATATATTTAGTCATTAATTTAGTCATATATTTAGTCATATATTTAGTCATTAATTTAGTCATTACTTTAGTCATTACTTTACCCTAACTTTATCCCCTTCTTTGAGTTTATCAATACATTTCTGCAAAAAAGAAAAAAAATAACACATTATATTACATAGGTAATGATTACCCTTGTTTGCATAATAAAACAACCATTACTTACTTAAATAGTACTTGCATGTGTGTGTTAAAATAATTGCAAAAGGAAAATTTCAAAAATAATTGCAATGATCAATCTAATTTACTAAAAAACCATTACAATGCTACTATTAGCTTCATGCTAATCAGATACAAAGGACAAAAATATAAAAACTACATTACCATGCACGCAATATGAGAGAACTACTAACATAACCCCATGCATTCAAAAATTGAAAAAAAACGGATTTGAAAAAAAAGGTAAAAAATTGTAGAACAAGAGATAAAAACTATTTTTTTTAAAATTGAAAGGTATTTCCATAGCCTCGAGATATAGAGAGAAAATTAAATATAGATTTTAACTAATGAATTGTAAAAAATAGATTTATGTAGTTTATATTCATATTTTTGATTACATTGCATTGCACACCTTTCAAACTCAAAGCATTACTTCACATTGCATAACTAATAACTAGATGTTGATAGATGACAAAATTTCAATTACAATAATATAGTTTTTACAAAGTCAACCTAAGTAGTTATGCAATTACTTCACATTGCATAACTAATAACTAGGAGCAATTGCCAATTGCATTTTCTTTTCATGGCATTCTATGAGATCACATTTCTTTGAGGCATTTTTTTAAATAGTTTACTGCCTTGTCTATGCTACCACATTTTCCATACATGTCTACCAAAGAATTTTGTCAAACAGTTCACTGCCTTGGAAAAAATCTATCAAAAGCATAATAGTAAGCATGAGACCATAATAGTATGAGGCTCCATAAATATTTCCCCATCCCTAAATAAAAATTAGCACTATCAGCCTAACAATGCCTCATCGGCAAAACCCCCATTATAGCCTCGTCGATGGCCCAATCAAAGTAGCTAATAACCTAGTATTGGTGTACCAATACCCTATTGGGCTAACTCCTAAGGCGCTCTCCCTGATAGACCAACAGAGTCAACAAAAGTAAGCACATCGTTGTGACACATGAACATCAGTGGAACAAATGTTTGCATTCTCTCGATGGCCTGATATAAGCATGGATTATCAAGTGCATAACGTATATCGGTGGAGTTGGGGTGCATCAAGGTGACGTTATCTGGCATCCTGCCTATAGACCTAAGGAAAGTTGTTCATCAGTGGAGAAGGTGGCTATCAGTGGAATAAGAATCACAATCTCACCAATATGGTGATAATGATTATTCTAATTGATGTGACATCCTGAGGCATCATCAAGATATTTGAAATTAATGTTCTCCCCCGATGACAAGACTAAAACAGGTGGTGCATTTAGGGAGCTCTAAAATGGAGTACTTGTAGGTTTTAATTCTTGAAGTGAATGAGAGAAGTGTGTGGATTCAGGTGGAGGTGATGACTGATGTATGTCGAGCATTTATGGAAAGGAATGTGAATGAAGTTATTAAATTATTTCATTTCATTATTTCATTATATTCTCGAGGCATTACTTAATCGATGCTCCTCTACTGTGGTAAACAATACGTGTGAAAGCAACATATAGGAGGTGGTGGCTCTATCACTGTAGAGGTGATGGAGGTTGGTTTCACGCTTAAAATAAAGAAACAAATCTCACACTTTTATGGAGAACCATCAGTAAAGAGACTGATGGGGTGTTTCCTATACAACAATGAATGATTAGTGTAGTCAGTGAAACTAATTATGGGAAGAGGATTCGACTAGCTCACACATAGGTATATAAATAATTTGGACATTTATTTGCTCATAATGGCTTGGGGCTTAGATTTGGAAGATGCGATTGAAGTTGTGAAAAAGGTCATGAAGACACTAGTACATAAGGATTATCTGAACAACTTGGACTCACTATTGGAATGGATGATTCCAGGAGTTGGGATGGATATCGGTGAGGGAATTGAAAGTGAAGAGGATGAAGAAACATTCAAATGTGTACCCTTTGTGAAATGGCCAGAAGGAAAAAATAAAGCCAAATGGAGAGAGGGAGCACCACATGGGTGGGAGGCTCTGAAATTGATTATGGAATTAATAGAGGTTGAGGCAGTGGTAAAGAAGGTAAAGGTTGAAGCGAAGTGGCTGAAGTTGGAGCAGCTGGAGAAGTTGGAGCAGCAACCTCAGAGGAAGAGAAGGAAGAATGAGACCTCTATGGAAACTATGGTGAGTAGCTTGTCTGCAGCTCTATAGTTAACATAATCCTCTACCATGAATTTTCATTTTTTGACTGTCTATAGTTAGTTTTTGGGGGTTTTACAAAACTGTGGGCAATGAAAAAGGAGTTTTTGGTTTGCAGGGTAGTTAGTAGTTATTCGTAAAAGATGGTGAATGTAATTTTTATTGAAAATTTTGATTCTAAAATAGTTATTAAGGACTGGCAGTGAAGTCACTACAAATAAACTATGAATTTTGAAAATAATGAATATATAAACTCTCCAACCATACAACTATAATCTCAAAAAATATTGTAAATAAAGAAATTAATAGTTTGAATGCAAGTAATCTATGTCAATTGTCAAACATTAATATTCTCCATTTGTCACCTAAACTTGATTTAATAAGTAATAACACTTAGTGGTAATCATGACTACCCACCAAAGTGGCTCATATAGGTAAGAATAACCTCCCACTACTGCAATAATTTTTTCATGGTCACTGTTAGTATGTAAAATTAAATTTGGAAAGAATAGAGTTGCAAAGATAGAATACAATGAAGACTCTAAAGAAGCTATTTTCACATTGTATCTTTCTGACAATCCAACATGACACTGAAGCTTAGTGTTTCATTTTTGTTCAACACAAAAATAAGAACTGAGCCATGGGAAAAAACACTGAAATCAATTTATTTTTCAAAATAAGTTAGTATACTCAAATGTGAAAGGAGATGAAAGCATAATCAAAGAAATGTGTTAAAAGGGCGCCTCCATTTATGTGTAGTGCATGTGGCAATTGTCTAAATTTTGAAGTTCAATATTGAAATTTTATTTAAAATTGAAATATAAATGTCCTTAGTTGATCAGAAGTAACTAGTAGAAAAAGCTAACTAGTTCAAGGTATTCACTATCATGTTTACACATTCCCTAAGTATCTACTAAACCAATAAATCTTGCATAGAATGTATATATTTCTAATGTGAAGATCATATTTATAGTCATGGAGAGTTATATGAGGTATAGCTCAGGTCTCTAGCTGATATATAATTGGTACAAATCTAAGGTCTTAATTTGTCCTAACCAGTAATCTTTATTCCAATCTTTAAATGACATAAAAGATTGAGGCTTATCCTTTATTGTTCTCAAATTCTCTATCAAACCATCTTAACCATATCATACTAAAATTTTGTTGTTAGGACCAAAAAATGTAAGTTTTGAGAGTCCCACTCAATCTCAAGGCCAAAAGCATAACATCTAGCTTAAAATAGGTACAGACCAAAATCTTCAAATAGTACAATGATATCTTCAACAAAAACCTAAGTACTTAAATCCTTCCATGGTTTTTTGTTGATACAATTAAATTATCACAGATGATCTAAAATTTCAAAGTGCCTTCACTTTTCTTGTAACTTGTAAGCCCTAAAAACAAGTCAGTTAGTCATCAAGGTAAATACATGACTAGAACATGGGTGAGGTAATAGTCATCAAGGTGATTACATGACTGGAACAAGTGTGAGGTAAAAAAATTAATTACACCTCTATCCTCATCACTCAAATCAAGATTTGAGGCAAGTGGGGGAATGCAACCTACTCAATGCTTCTACACAAAAAAATTTAATCTATACTTTCTTTATAAATGTTCTAAAAAAGAATGTCATATGACCACCAAAATAATTTCAACTATCACAGTTATATGATTTGTCATCAACACCATCTCATCAGAAAACCATCAATTATAATTTAATCCTGACTGAGGAAATACATACTCGGTACATCCTCTTCAATACAAGGAAGGTGAGCTCAGTCACTTGTTCAAGCCAACAAGTACTCCAAAACCTCTCTCCTCCTAGCAAGTAACACCCCTTGAGTTCTCTCAATGGACCCTTCTTCCCATCAAGCTTCAATATGATGGAAAATTTTTGATGCAAAGCAATTTGGCTTTGAACAAATCATCACAAAACAAGCTAATTCAAACAACCAATTGATTTGCAAAACTCTTGAAAATCACTCCCTTGCAAAAACTCTTCAACTCATCTTGTAGGTCTGCAAACCCAAATTTTTGACTTTATCTCACAATGAACTACTTAACAATCAATCGACAATTTTTAGATGGGAAAACTCTCCTCTAACCTCTATAACTAAAAACCCTCACTTTACACTAGCTTGGGGTAGGGTTTATTGAAAATTGACATTACCAACCTCTCACAGCTCTGCCACTGCCTCCAACACTCTTCATTATGCCTGCACATGCTTACAATATGAATTGGTCAATCATGACCTTATTAATGACTTCTAGACTCAAAACTCAAACTGACCTAAGACCTCCATGAATCAACATTTCACAAATACCTCAGTGCTCCTGCGCCAATTTTTAAATGTTTAATTCAAGAAGAAATAGAGCTATTCAGATATACAAGTCAAAATCAAATACATTTTTACATTTATGTATTGGTATTGCAAAATCTTTTATGAAGGCTCAAACTAGGGTTTGCCTAATTGGTGCCTCTAGATTCCAAGTTAGAATCTTACAAGACTTAAATAGTGTACATACCAACCTCCACTTTATTGTCACAACAACCTCTATTACTATTTTCCCCCTCAATCCATCACAGTACCATTGCCAGGAGTCACCCAGAGGTCTCTAGTAGATGATAAGGTGTAATCAGCAAGAGGGGTGTATACCTTTGTCCAAACCATAGACGTTTTCTGTGGTAAGGTAAAACCCCACCTTGAAACCCAAAACCATATAAAATCAGTGCTCCATAGGGACCCGTCCCCTACCTTGGTACCCCCGTCCCCATCCCAAAAATGTTTCAGGGACCTAAGGGACCCAGAAACTTCCCCTTGCCTTTGCATTTGATAGTGACACAAACTTGAGCTCTAATTTTGATATAGACCTACCAGTTGCATCTACTGATTAGGGACAACCATATATTTTCTATGTTTTTATCATTTTATAGTTGAAACTTGAAGCCTTTGGGATTTTTTTTATAATTCTCATTTAATATGTATGCACATTGACAATAAAAGAATTTGAATTTTGTTACTTTGTTTGTCAATTCTTATGTGAAATCTCAATTCAAGTCTAATGTTATGTATTAATCTTCTACAATGCCTATGATGAATGCTTTATCAATGTTCTGATATGAATATTTGAAATTTCTCTATATTTTAAAAAATTACCCTATTTTTTATAGCCATCCCCTACCATCCCCTAAAAAATGACCCAAAAGTACCCTCGTACCAAAAACACATCCCATCATCCCCTGTCGTCCCCGTCTTCAAAACTTGGGGGAGCATAGTATAAACTTGATTTTACGAAAAAAGACATTCAGGCATATAGGAAAATCTAACTCTATAACATTGAAAACACCAAATAACAACAACTATAGGAAAAACCAGCTTAAGTAGACAATATATGCAAGATGTGGAATCATAGACAAAACACCTGAATTGTTTGACAAAATGCCTCAAAGAGATGTCATTTCATGGAATGAAATGATTGATTGCAGAATGTGCACAAAATGAATTTTGCAAGGAACCTCTCAAAATATTTGAATTAATGAAGCACTCTGGAACACATCCTAATATTGTAAGATTTTCTTGGGTTCTAGGTGCATGCAATCATATAGGTTTAGTGGATGAGGGTTGCACATACTTCACACATCAGTAACCCTTATTGTATTATAATTTACATATATAGTTGATCATTAGGTGTGCATGGTTGATCAACCATTCATATTTTTAGTTGGATCCTAAAAATGCCGCAACTTATGTTCTCTAAAACATATATACGAGGTTCAAATAGTAAAGAGATTGATGAAAGATAGAGGAATTAACAAGATACCTAGATGTTATAGTTCACTACTAAATTTGACACCATTTTTCGATGGAAGTTCATCGGTCATTCGACAAATCTTTGTTGGAAAAGTGATGAAATGATGAAAACATTTTCGTCACTATTTTTTCATTGAAACGCCAATGACGAATTAAACATCAAAATAACAACACAGATTCGTCAATCATCGACATCATAAAATGACTCGGATATTCGTCGAAATATCGACGAAAACTTCGTATATCCACTAATGAATTACACTAGAAGTTCATCGCCATTTCGACAAAATGGGAAAGGAGTAGTGTCGAAACAACACCAGAAGTTCGTTGCAATTTTGATGAAATGGGCAAGGAGTAGCGTCGAAACAACACCAGAAGTTCATCACCATTTCAATGAAATGGGCAAGGATTAGCATCGAAACAACACCGAAATTTCATCGCAATTTTGATGAAATGGGTAAGGAGTAGCCTTGAAACAACACCAGAAGTTCGTTGCCATTTTGACGAAATGGGCAAGGAGTAGCATCAAAACAATAGTAAAATTTCATTGAAATTGTGATGAAATGGGCAAGGAGTAGCATCGAAACAATAGAAAAAGTTCGTTGAAATTGCAACGAAATGGGCAAGGAGTTACGACAAAGCCTTCGTCGTAGCTATAGCAACTTCGTCGAACCTTTTCGGTGATTCGTCGGTGGTTTTCGTCGAAATTGCAATGAAACAATGCAATTTTTTTTAAAAAAAATATTCATTGAAATGTACCATCGCGCAGATTGATGACTGATCATACATATAGACTTCAAGATGCATAGATGCATAGAAAAGGCATTACACTTGAGATGACTGATCATACATATAGACTACAAGATGCATAGAAAAAGCATTACACTTGAGAACAACCAAGGGCTAACAAGGGAAGGAGTTAAGAAACGTATGGATTGAAGAGAAAATGTGTAGGGAAAATGTTGAGCAGTGTCAAGAGAATAGAGCTTGTAGAACATATTCTTGACCTAATCAAGCTCTTGAACAACTTAAACAAAATTAAAATACTAACACATACATGAGACATGTAATGAACTTACAATATCTGCTATCTTTTTCATTAATGCAGAGGTAGGTGAAGGAGAAATAATTATAATTGTAACACTATTCATAGTCTAGTAAATTATGTTCATAATTTGTGTTCAATGGACCTCAGTTTTATCATTATACTGCACATCTAATACCATATTTTAATCTAGGTTTCAACTATCTCATATCTAAAGAAGCACCTTCAATTAACCATTTAAAATACTATAAAATAAGGTAAGACTTTTACTTGAGAAAGATTGGGTAAACTTTTAGGATTAAAGTTCTCGCAATCATTAGGATTTATTGGCACACAGGCACAAACTGCAACATATGAAGTAATGGATGAATACAAGTTAGTGAAATGGTCCTCGATATGTGAGTGGTTTTCAAATTGATTGGTAGAAAATAAGGTTACAAATAGATCTACATGAAAAATTATGAGGATGTCTAATCTATTGTAATCATCAAAATAGATGAAAAGTGCAAAGGAAAGAGTCGAGCTACATCTCTAGAGCCTAAAAATAACACATGATAGAAACATAAAAAAAAAGAACAAACCAGTTTTTGGATGAATACAAAATGGCACCTTTAGCAAGTGATTCATATGCTTTCACACCTGACACAGGACATTAAGAAGATTTTAGTCTTCCTCTATGAAATTAACTACTTACAAAATAAACCCATAAACCAATATTATATACCTCCATGTCTAGCCAAGGGTAGGTATAAGAGAAAAAAATTTCTTCAATGCAATGCTGAAAAATATCAATGTGTGTGTAGGTTTGTATTACTCAAAATATCATTTGACTTCCTAAGGAAAAATACCAAAGTGATGTTTTAAATTTCAATCTTCACATAGGCTCCCTTATTGCTACACATGCATTTACAAGAATTATTCAAGCTCTAAACTATTCAACTATTAAGGATTTAATTAGCTATAAGATGGAAAGTTGTTGTTTAGACATAATCCATCATCTTTTACATATCTTTATTCACTCCTAGTGCTTCAGATAAATTTGTGTAAATGAGGTGAATGTGAATTTTATGACAAAGAAAATTTTAAAAGGGGGAGAGCAAAAGGTAGGGGGCAAGAGAATGCTTGAATGTATAGTAAAGTATAACATTTTGATCATTATAACAATGAAACAAATCTTAAGTTTGAAGCATTAATATCATTTACAACATTTATGATCAAGAATGAATGTAAGTAGAGAAACTTTTGCATACCTGAAGATGGTACAAAATTTCATGGTTAAGTCAAAGCCTCCCATCAACAACAAGATCCAAATATTCATGTATCTATCTCAATCGAGCCTCTAAACCCTTCAGAGCTGTCAATTTTCCCACTAACCTGTTATGCACAAAAGTCAAATTTTAGAGTTATTTCACCACTAAAAATAGAAGAAAAAGAGCTTTGAAACCAAATCCACACACAACACAATGTGTTATTCATACAAATCCATACAAACAAACTAAACTCAAAACATTGGAATGGAAAAAACTTCAAATTATGATGCAGAGCATGGATTCAGGGTATAAAGAATCATTTTTTTGCCACCATAGTGAAAAGTTAGCACTTTCTTTCATCTTTGCATATTGGTTTGATGCTTCAAACAATGTATTTCTTATATTGAAAAGTGCATTACCTTATTAAGCTTCTCTTTGTTTCAAGAATAGTTTAATATTCTCTACTTAACAGTGCCAACCACATGATGGTGGAAGCTCATTTGGCCCTTCCCCCCCCCCCTCACATCACTCTCAATTCCCCATACCTAATCATATAACATTAATCATTCATTCATCCATTAATAACATATAACATTCATTCATTCATCCATTAATAACATATAACATTCATTCAACCATTAATAACATATAACATTCATTCATTAACATATAACATTCATTAATTAACATATTCACATTCATTCATTAATATATAATATTCATTCTTTTAGTTTTTACATATTATCAAAATATGGTTGTCATGATATGATTACAATCACTTTTTTTTTGTTTCTTTTTTAAAGCTACATAAAGTTGAAGTGGAGTATCGTTTTCTAAATCAATATATGTCCCCCTTTAGTTGTTTTCCCTCTACTCATGATCTTAATGTACACCTAGTCATCTTCTCATGATGTGGACGTCACGTAAAGTCCGCTGCAATAAGAAGAAATGTTAAATTGATATGTTTTATTATTATTGTTACAAGTATTTCATTAATTAAAAGAACATTAGAGTGGTTCTCTTTACCTTCGATGTAATCCAC
>VDFB02058242.1:28415884-28465571 GCA_007258455.2 Sequoia sempervirens
AGAGAGATAGAGGGAGTGTGTGTGTAAAAGTGAGAGAGAGAGAGAGAGACCCTCGAGAGAGGGAGAGGGGGTAGGAGGGAGAGACTTGAGAGAGATAGAGGGTAGAGGGTTTAAGGGTTAAGGTTTAATGGTTTAGGGTTTAGGGTTATGGGTAGTGATGGAACTTCAAAGTTTTGTTCTTTGTGTTCTATTTTATCCCGCCTTGTGTCTCTAGTCATCTATGGTGTTTGGGAAAATCCTAAGGATGGGGTTTTACCTTCGTCTTCATGTAAAACCCTAGTGTTCATATTACACCTTGAATGGGATCTATTTGGCCGTTACTTTTTGGGAAGGCTTTGGTGACTTAAGCCCCCATCAAGCCAGACTAGGTTGGGCCCTTTGTTTTATTGTTTTATTTCCTTCGCCTGACTTTATTTTTCCTAAGTCTTTTGTTGGTCCCATGTTCCCTCATTAAATCAAATTATGTCATTGTTTGTTGTCGACCTAGTGATGTCCCCTTATTCCTTTAGGGGAGAGGGCCCAGTAGTCATGCAAGCTAACTTTCTTAGCATCTAGAAATTGACTGGAATATCGTAGAACCTTCATTTTTTTGAAATGTAGACTGGTATCTTATTTATCTATAACTAAGTTTTGGAGGCGCGACTCATCATACAACTCACCACATTGGAAGATCTTTTGAGAAGTGTCTAAAATTTGAATTTTTAAAGGTTCAACCAAAAATTAATCATGGAACCCACAATAGTTGAACCAAAAAAATATCATTTGTTGCTTGTAGAATATGATATTTTTATTTAAATTAAAATTAATACACAACCTAAGTGGACCAAATACTTATTGATAGCCATAAATCTTTGATATCTCTACCTTTTATATTCAACACATATGGACTAATAGTTGAACACAAAAAATCTATTTGTTGTTATAAAAGCAACACATAATGATCTAAAATACAACTTATATTGAACAAAAATGGACCAATAGTTGAACACTAAAACTTTTTGAAAATCCTTCACATTTAATGGGAAAATACATGTTATTTATTGTGCTCATCTTTTATATTTGTGATAGGAAAAACTGTTAATATAAAATTATCCAATGCTTCTACATTGCTACCCCAATTGTTGTACGCATAAGAACAATATTTTTTCACTATGATAACAATACTTGTTTAAATGAGTGTCTTAGTTTATTAAATGAGCATTTTATTTTTTAAATGATATACTTATAGTGGAGAGTTGTGATATTTTATTTGAAACAAAAAAATACTTATTTCACTTCTTCATGAATGTATTTTTTTTTTTCATATAACATTTAGAGGTTCTCATGTGTTCAAGTATGGGTTCATTTTTTATCAACATTTGGTTTTTTCTTTATTTACATTTGGATTATTTATTTAAAATATATAGTATAAATATGTTGTAATACTAGGTATTATCATCACGATTGAGTGTGGCCTCTCCCCTAATAAATGTTTTTATTTTGCAGAGGGACAAGTTCGCATGGTCGTAGATCAATCGTCATGTGATCTCAGCCATTCCCCGCCATCCTGCGATGACCCCACTAGTTGATCACGATATCATGGGCAAGTGCAACATGTACTGGCCCTCTCCCCTAATAAATGTTTCTATTTTGCAGAGGGATAAGTTCGCATGGCCGTAGATCAATCGTCATGTGATCTCAGTCGTTCCCCACCATCTCGCGATGACCCCACCAGTTGATCGCAATATCACGGGCAAGCGCCACGTGTACTAGGCCCTCTCCCATAATAAATGTTTTTATTTTGCAGAGGGACAAGTTTGCATGGCCATAGATCAATCGTTGTGTGATCTCAGTTATTCCTTACCATCCCACGATTACCCCACCAGTTGATCACAATATCACGGGTGAGTGCCACGTGTCTCATTCGGTGAAGCTAAAGGAATGATAAATACTTTGATGCATCTTTAATACATTATGTCGCAGGTTACTAAAGCAGTTATAAGATGCATGTGTTTTAAATCAACAAAGATGTTATAATCCTGGTACAAAGGTGCTCAATGGTTAATAACAAGGCTGGCGACTATGTTGAACGAACAAGATTGCCGATGGTTGAGATCCATAGTTTTCGGCCATCATGTGATCAAAAGTTACGAGGTCTTTATTGATTGTGATATCATGGGCGAGCGCCACATGTCTCATCCGGTGAAGTCAAAGGAATGATAAATACTTTGATGTGTCTTTAATACATTATGCCGCAGGTTATATTTATTAATGTCTTAATATTAGTTTATAAATTAAACATTAATTATAAACATTTTAAAATAAATTAAGTATTTCAATCTAAAATTTTAATATTTGACATTACAAATAAAATTAAACTAAATTCTAACTTTTAAAATCCATAAAATATTTATTATCTATTTAGTTTTACAAATTATCTAATACAATACAATACAATTAAATTAAATATTCATTTTAAATTAATTAAACAATTATTAATTAGAATTTTAGAATAAATTAAGAAATAAGATCTATATAAAATCTACTTTTCTATTTTTTTTCTTTGTGTCCAAATCATTTCACTTTTTAAAATTATACTAAATTCTAGATATCATAATTAAACACAAAACTTTATTCTATTATAATCCTAACCCTAGTTAAACCCTAACCCTATTTGCACTCTAACCCTTACCCTAATTGAACACTAAATCTAATTGTAATTGACCACTAAGCATAATTGAATTCTACCCCTAACCCTAACCCTAACTCTAACTAAACCCTAAACCTAACTCTAATCAAACCCTAACCCAAACCTACTTGATTCATAATCCCAAACCTAACCCAAACCCGAATTGACCTTTAAAACTAACCTTAATTAAGTATTAACCCTAATTGAACATTTATTGAACACTAGTCCTAATTGTACCATAACCCTAACTTTGAACTACAATTGAACTCTAATCCTAACCCTAACACTAATTCTTATCATAATTGAACCTTAACCCTTACCTTATTTTAACTCTTATTGAATTCATAACCTTAATTAAACCCCAACCTCATGCTCAATCCTAACCCAAATTGAACATTAATTGAACCCTAAACCTAACCCTAAGTGAACACTAATCCTAATTGAACTCTAAATTTTTAGTTGAAAATATTAAAGTGCCTTATATTTTCCCATTCATCATCAATTATCATTCAATTCCTAATAGAACTCCAAAAATTTATACTTTTATAATGTTTTTAATACACACCTAATATTAAGGGTTTATTTAAGGGTTAAGGATCAAGGGTTTAGAGCTTCATGGGTTGGAGGGTTTAGGCTTTAGGGCTATGGGGTAGAGGGAGAGAGATAGAGAGAGTGAGCTGAGAGGAGAGTGCAGGAGGGTAGAGGATTTCCAAGGGTCTGGGGTTTAAGGGTTAAGGGTTTAGGTTATGGGTAGAGGGAGAGAGATATAGGGATTCAGTGAGAGAGAGAGGGAGGGAGTGGGAGAGAGATAGAGAGTAGAGGGTTAAGGGTAGAGGGTAGAAGGTAGAGGGTTAAGGGTAGAGGGGAGGGAGATAAGAGTGAGTGAGAGATAGAGAGAGGTAGAAGGCATAGGAGGGTGAGACTTGAGAGAGAGAGGGAAAGAGGGAGTGGGAGAGAGATAAGGGGTAGAGGGTTTAAGGGTTTAGAGTTTAAGGGCATGGGCTCTTAAGGCTCTATGGTTAAGGGTTTAGGGTTTAGGGTTTAAGGGTAGAGGGGAGACACATAGAGGGAGTGAGTGAGAGATAGATAAATACCTAAGAGAGGGAGAGGGGGTAGGAGGGAGAGACTTGAGATCGAGAGAGAGAGAGGGTAGAGGGTAGAGGGTATAGGGTTTAAGGGTTTGGAGTTTAAGGGTTAAGGGTTTAGGGTTTAGGGTTTAGGGTTATGGGTAGAGGGGAGAGAGATAGAGGGATTCATTCAAATACAAAAACCCAACCTTAGGATTTTCCCAATACCATAAAATACTAGTAACATAAGACAGGATAGGAAAGGAACATAAGACAGGACAGGATAGGACAGATTCAAAAGATGCAACATACTATGTTGATATGTCCTTCAATCTTCTTAAGAAGATCCATGATCTGTTTATAAAGGAAGTGACTTCATAGATGCATCAAGTTCAATTATGCATCTTTTAAACAATGAGGAATCATTTCAAGTTGTTTTCAAGCCCCTCTCACCATAACCCTATTGGACAGTCGCACATCACACATAGGAGCATGAGTTGTTAGGTCACCCACATATGTGACAGGTCATTGTCCAATAAAGATAAAATGAGGAGACTATGTGTATTTATTACACATAACAAAAGAAGAGCAATGGTTGAATCAAGGTCATGATACAAGTGCAAGGACAACACCTTTGCAAGAGCTACAAGAGGCAAAGGGGATTGATATTATTCATTCATGGGTGTACTGGTGAAAGTGAATGCAATAGGTAAAGGTCATTTTCATTGATAAGGACAACCAACAATGCATGCTACAATGGTATCATGAAGGAAAACAACAAAAACAAAATCTAAAGTTGCGCAAGGCTCTATTCAAGGCCTTCACAATCAAACATTAGGTGAACAAGTTGCCAGAGAAAATTCAATGCATGATGTTTTAAGGAAAGGAATAAAAGGAAAAGACATTCAAGAAACATCAACTCTAGTTGACACATATAATATTCCTATTGAAAACATGTCATTACAAGAGTTTTATGACAGCAATGGAACCCTCATATCATGTGATCGAGATACAATTGCTATGCTCATAACCTTTCATGTAGGGATTTTGGTCATCATGATTGATCCAACATCGATCATGATTGCATACAAGAAACAAAACATTACAAATGACAATTAAACAGTTATGATTCAGGAGAGGTCTCATTTTGGAAGTGAAGGCCATAGTACAAGTGTATATGAACAAAAACTATGAGGTTATGCTACAATACAACCATGTAGGTTCATGTAGGACATCAAGCATTACAATGGTACAAGTGCATATGAACAAGAATCAACAATCAACAACAAGTAGTGAAGGAAGCAGAGCATAGTTGTATTTTTACCTTTTCATACCATTGATCATCCATTCCAGCAATAGGCTATAATAGTGAAGGCGTATACTTGCACAAGGGTGTTTTAATGAAGATATTCAACATAAAAACCATCATAAATCATGGTGCTTCAAGGGAACAGAGCATAGTCATGAATAAGAGCAGTACCATTAAAGGCTACATGTTTGTCTTCATGTTATCTATGAATTTGAAAAAATAAATCTACACAGGGTGACAACATGACTATAGCCATGAAATGGATTGCAGTGAGATAAATAATATAAATGGTTGTTGCCACTATCTCATTTCTCTTTGGATAGACATTACTAAGTCCTAACAAGTGAATAGCAAAGGGATAGGTGTCAATAATTTACCTTCATTTGACAAGTCCTAGACTTTTGGTGATCTCATTGACCCAATAAGGCATTGCTTAGAAATCATTTCATATCTTTTTGACAAAATAAAAATGAGGACTAATGTATCCAATTGTAAGAAGAGAGCAATGTCCAAGGGAGGGGTAGTACCATCATCTTAGGTACCACTACTACAAGATGATAAATGAAAATCCTTGTGTTTGTATGCATGGAGGTCCTAAAGCATACTCTGGGTAAGGTGCATTCATGGCATCTTTTGGTGAAAGGTTTCCCAAGCATGAGCAAAGATCCAGTGTTCCATCAGGCTATGTTGGAACAATTATACACTAATCCCTCCCCTAGGGTGTTTCCTCGCATCAAAACCAATCCCTTCTTCCTATCATTTGTTGACAAGGGCAATTAATTAAAATGCTTAAATGGGATTATAGGCATATATGTTCTGTATAAGGATTTGATAAGTAGTATTGGGTTAGAATACATATTGATGAGATTGCAATGCAATGTTATCAAGGATCATATATTTTATGTGTTAAATCTGTCATAAACCCTTGAATACTTATGAATTTGACTCCCACAATGGATATATGGAACTGATCTAAGTTGTATGATTCGGTATTTATTCGTCTTTACCTAGAGCTTGCTAAAAATTGCAAATCAATGACCTATTTTATCTTGGGATTATGTTGTAGTTATCTCATGCTCCAAATAGTTGATAATGTCAATGAATAGCCAATTCTATTCGATATTATCCTATTATGTTGAGCTATTAAATGAGATTATTTGTTATTGTTAATGTTGTTTATGATATTGGTGCAGAGGTTGTAAACACATTAAGGGATCTGATGAGCAACATATTGACTAGATTTGGATGTCCAGAAAGGATTGTGTCATATAATGCAATGTGTTTTAGATCTTAGGAATACATAGAGTTTTGTGAGAAGCATGGCATCCAAATTTCTTATTCATCACCATACCACCCATAGGGAAATAGACAAGCAGAGTCAAGCAATAAAAGCTTGATGAAGATTATTAAAAGAATCCTAGATCAGAATAAAAGGGCTTGGGATTCTAAGCTGAGATTATCAGTCTAGGCAGATAGGGTAACTATGAAGAAGGCAATAGGTTGTGCCCCATTTTACTTGGTTTATGGGATAAATGCCAAGTTGCCCCAAAATAACTTAATGGAAATGTATAAGTTTGTCTAGATGTATGATAATGCAATTGATGATGAGATGTAATTGAGAGTGGAAGCTCTTATAGAATTAGATGAAACCAGGAGGGAAGCCCAAAAGAGAAATGAAAAGTTGCAGTTGCAAGTAAAGAATCTATATGACAAGAGGGAAACTGCAAGGAGTTTCAAAGATGGAGATTTGGTTTCAATGTGGAATGCCAGACTAGAAGATAAAGGGAAACATGGGAAATTTGATGCAATTTGGTTGGGTCAATTTTTGATTAATGGTAAGTGGGGTGAAGATTCGTACTTCATCCAATATATGACAGGAGATCTTCTAGAATTGACAGTTCATGGACAGTTCTTGAAGTTATACTTCACTTGAAGTATTCTTTTCCATGAACAGTAGTTTAGGATTGTATATTTTGTATATATTTTGTACATAGTTGGGGTTATTTTTTCTGAACAGTCCCTTTTTGGTCGTCTCTACATCTTGGTCTACTCTACCTAAGATTCTAGATTCTCACTTCATTCCAGTGGAATGAACGTCCCCAACTGGAGCCACTGATGGAACTTCAGTATTTTGCTCCTTGTTTTTCACTCATGCCTTGCCTTATGTCTGGTATTTCATGGTGTTCGAGTTTTCTAAGGGTTGGGGTTTTAGCTTTGTCTTCATGTAAAACCCTAATGTTTATTTCATGCTTTGGTTGGGTTCTATTTCGTTGTTACTTTTGATGAGGTTTTAAAACAACTTATGTCATATCGGTTCATCTAGGGCGAGTCCCTTTGATTTTAATACTTTATTTCTTCCACGGGGTTTTATTTCCTAAGTCTCGGTTGGCCCCGTGTTTCAGCTTTTAAAAAAAACTTATGTCATTGTTTACCATTGGCCTAGTGATGTCCCCTTGTTCTTTTTAATGAATGTTTTATTTTGCAGTTCTAGGGATCAAATTCACACTACCGTTGATCAAATTTCCTTTAGATATCAACAGTTGCCCGCCATCGCGTGATCGGAAGCTGCAAGATTTTTACTTATTGCAATATCGCGGGCGGGCGCCACGTGTCCTTCTGGGGGATGAAATTGCGTGACTGCTGATCAACTACCATATGATCTCAGTCATTCCCCGCCATCCTGAGATGGCCCCACTGTCGATCATGATATCATGGGTGGTTGCCACGTGTCTCATCTGATGAAGCCAAAAGAATAAAGGAAATACAGTGGAACATTAATCCAACCTTAAATACATTAAAAGGTGGGTTACTAAAGTTCTCTTAAGATGTACTTGATTCAAATCAACAGATGTGTTATAATCTTGATGGAAAAGTTGCTCAAGGGTTAATGATAGGGCCGATGACTATGTTGAAGGAACGAGATCATTGATGCTTAAGATCTACGGTTGCCCGCCATCGCATGATCTGAAGTTACAGGATTTTTACCGATTGCGATATCGCGGGCAACTGCCATGTGGAATTCCTTCACAATGTATGCTATGGTGAGCCCCTTATGGCCATGTTGGCGATTGTGTCAGCCTGTTTTGAAGGTAGTCGTCGATGATTTGATCAAAATGAAGGATCGACGGCTCAAATTTAAATCTACATCAAATATGGTTGGAGTCATTCGTGTAGTGTGTGAGTGAGCTTTAATGGTGGATGAGACATTTAATGGCACAATTTGATTGAAATAAAATCAATTCTCCTGCTTTATGTGTGTCACAAAGCATTCAGGTATTTTACGAAGCAGTTTCAGAATCGAGAGCAAGGTTGTGAACCCTGACAGCCAGAATTTGGGAATTCTGTGAAAAGAGCCGTGAGTTAATTTATGTGTTTCTTGGTCACTCTATGTTTAAAGTAAGGAAAATATTTGTTGTACTTATCATAGGGCTTGTTGATAAACATTTTAGGGCTATAGTTTATTTAAATTGTGAGAAATTGCAATATTTTGTTATGTAATTTCATATCTCTGGTTAGTCCTAGCTATTTGAAGTGTGAAGTTATAAGAAGCCCTAGTTTGTCCAAGATGGCACAACCCAAGCAACATTCTGGAAAGATTGACTATTTAAAAAGAAACCTGTATGATGATTTCCTGGATCAATTTCCCTTGTCAACAAATGATAGAAAGAAGGGATTGGTTCTCATGCGAGGGAAAATCCTGGGGGAGGGGTTAGTATACAATTGTTACAACATAGCCGATGCTAGGGTTCCTCTCACGAGTTTAGAAATGTTCAGATTGTGGTATGGAAAGAGAAATTTTCCTCACCCTTTTTCAAATGGATGGATGTATGGTATGGGGAAGCTGGTGGTACCAAATATTTTTCCTAATGTAGAGCTGCTTAGGGCAGTCACTGCAAGATATGACCCTATCACACGGGTAATTAGGGATAATGATGGAAAGGATTTGTTAAGCATTAACAGAGATGATATTCAATATATTTTTTACTTGAGTGAACCGAGTGAGGACTTGGTGCCTATCAAACTTGAGGAAATGAAGCAGGAATATGCAAAGTTGAAGTCTCTTTTTAGAGCTAAATTGCTTCCACCTCATCTGGCTAGGGCAGGAGGTTCAAGATTTCATATCAGCCCCAGTGACCAGGAACCTTTCAGGGTAAATTGTTTTGCAAATCATTTCCTAGCCACTTTTTATTCATTGTGTCATATTTTGAGTTTCAGTCTTGGTGTGGTGATGCCCATTGCATACATGTTCATGGGGGTGCAAATACAACACCCTAACTTCTCTATCACATATGACTTTGCTTCTTTCTTGGTTGAGAGGATACATGAGGGGTTGTCAAAGCTACAGAAAAATGATATTGGCACTCAATTCTTTTGCTATTCTATGTTGATGCATATGTTTTTATTCAAGAATGTTGACTTCTTCTCTAAGAAGATGAAATTAAGGCAATCGGTTGATGGAGAAAGATTGCCAATATAGATATGGGCTGCAAATTTATCTTGTAATAAGGAAAGCACTAGTTATGTGCAATTTGATAATTGTTTTGCTTCTAGATTGAGGGCTAGATTGATGGTGAATGTACCTAGGATTCTTAAGGAATTACATGATTTCCTTAGGCCAAAGGGGAGGAAGCAAAAATTAAAAGTCAGCCATAACTAGGGTGACATTATCCCATACCCAGTTAGCACTGTTTTGAGGGTATATGGTTTTCAAGGAGCCCCTCATATACTGCCATACAATGTGTCACCAAAAGTGGGGTTTGCAAAAGTTATGTGGTAGATAGGTTGCATCCATGAGGACAACCTCACAAGGAGGGGTAAGGGAACATTTTTCCTTGATTATACAGTGGTATCTAATTTTGCCTTTTGAAAAGGAGGCTGGATTCACTTTGAGAAATTATTTGAGGATTATCATTTGAGATGTGGTCCAAAGTGGCAACATGATCCTAAGGGTTTCTTTACCCTCTTTAGACAAAGAATAAAGGCTGGAAAGTTTGTGCATGAGTTCAACTTTCTTGAGGACCTGATCAGAAATGAGTTCGACCTAAATAAGTAGGAGTTGAACAAGGAGAAATGGATAGCTTATGATAAGCTAATAGATATTGTGCACAAAATGGATCCGCAATATGATCCACTATTGGAGTTCAATCCCCACCATAAGAAAATTGATTTTTGATAGAGAACTTCAAAGACATTATGGAAACTTTGAGAACCAAAAAGGTAAACTTAGAGCTGAGTCTGGGTGTACAAGAACAAGGTGCTAGACCATTTGAAACAAGGCCAACATACCAGCCTATAGAAAAGTGTCCCATTTGTAGGAGAAAAAAGGATAGCAACAGTGATGAGGAAGAAGTGGATAGAAAGGGGAAGAAAATTATGAAGTTTCCTTCACAAACAGGTCCAAAATTCAAAGTGCCTAGGGCAATTAAGATCATTGATTTAGAGTCATCACCAGAAGATAGTCCCCCATCACCACCATCTAAGCCAAGCCCTAAAAGGCAAAGAACTGATCATCCACAAGAGAGTTTAATGGATGAAATTATTGTTACTGACCAGGACATGCAGGTTGGTATGCCTTCCCCTCCTAGTCCAGCTGAATTGGTTTTATCTGATTTAGATATGAAAGGAAAAAGTGTACAAGATGCAAGAATGGAAGCATGTAAGGAGTTTCTAGATGAAAATGCATTTGTAAATACTCCTATATTCTTGCAATTGGTATGGAGGATGAAGTTTGAAGAATATCAAAATAAATGTAAAGAGAGAAGAGAACTAAGACCTGATAGGTTAGACCAGGAGAATGATGAGGAAGTGAAAGCTGAATTAATGGAAGAATTTAAGAACATCACTCCTGAGGAAGGTAGAAAATTGGTGAGTCAAGCTGGTGTATTGATTATGCCTGAATGGGACATTGCAGATGCAGTGTCCTTTAATGCTATTATGAATTCCAAGCATCCCTTGTAAGAATTTGAAGAAGAATTCAAGGAAACACTTCAAGATTCTTCTTTCAGTGAAGAGTATGAAACCTTGGCAATTTAAGCATTGGCCCCACAAGGGAGAAAGCCAAATATTACAGACATTAATCCAAATTTCATAAGGGGATTAATAATAAAGAGAGCTTCAGAGACTTCAACCACCAAGGCCACTAGTTTAATTGTGAATGTGGCCAAATTGGCCCAAAAGACTGCTAAAAGGGAGGAGGTTGAAAAGAAAAGCCTGATGGAGAAGTATAACCTTTTGATTGAAGAATATAGCAAGATGCAATAGAGGAATGTTGAGTTGCAAACTAAAGTGGAAAGGTTTAGGGATAGACAGATTGGGGAGACATCAAGTGCTCCAAGGACTAGTACATTACCTTCCATAATAGGGTCAGTGCCTCTTGCTTCTCCAATTGTTTCCACACCAGGGTCTCCCAGTCAGAATCCTACCTTCACCCCTTCTTTAGAGAAAATTGATGAAGAAACAAAGTCCTCTATTGATCCTACAAAGAAGCAACTCTTGCAAAGAATTGATGAGTTATAGGCATCTTTGAGGGTAAGTGATGAGGGATGTCTTTCAAAGAAAAAAGAGATTGTTACTACTATTTTAAGGAATTTGAATGAAAAGGTTGATAATAAATTTCTATCTATACATTCTTTATATTCTTTTCTATTAGATGCAATAAAGCATATTGATAGGGATCAAGAGGTAGTGATACCATTGATTGAGAATTGGATCCCTAGGGCCAGTGATATGGATGACATGTATAAGGCCTCAAGGTTTGATATAAACAATAGGCCCCAATCATTAAAGCCTACTCAAGTGTTAGTAAAATCATTTCAAGGTTTTCAGAACTTACCAAATGACTTGAGTAGGAAGATTAGGGAGTTGGTGAAGAATTTCAATGATTGGGGTAACACTTTGTTACCTGATATAATTGATGAGTAGGGGAAAATTAGGTCATTCCAGCAGTGGCAAGCTCAAGAAGGTGAGGTTATCAATGATCAAATTAAATTAATTTGCGATGAATCAGATTATGACTTGTTGGTGAGCTGTATGGATAAAATCATTAGTACCAGCTCATTTTTGGAATCTTTTGAAAGAGATGCAAATCAGGTAGCAGTAAAATACACACCTTATAATGCCAAGGTGAATGAGGTAATTAATTTTGACTGGCCAAATGATGAAGAATATCAGGGATGGGTAAATAAATATTTGACTGGGGAAGAATACAAGAATGAATTACTAATGGGTGGTAAATCAGATGATGCGGTTACAACGGCCTCCAGTTTTTCTTTGATGGTGGTCTTGGCATGGGTTTCTTGTGGTTTTTTGTTGTTGCCTCAATTTTCCTCAGCTGACATGATGAACGGGAATATTCTCTAGGGTGATGGCTATTGTAACAATTTTTGGAATATCACCAGATGCTTCATTTGGCTAGTGACGTGTACTTTCTGGCTCGATGCTTGTTTTCTCCTTCATTTTCTATAAAGATTTCAAGGCGAGAAGTACGGGTTAGCAAGTTAGATAATTTTTGGTCGAGTCTAGGTGAAGTTCCAGAGCAAATTGTAAAGTCCAATGGTTTTAGAGAGAAATACAATTTAGGTTCTGAGTTATTCTGTAATCGGTTTTGAATTCATGGGGATTTAATGTTGTATAACAATACTAGCATTTTAGTTGAAATGATAAATTCAAACTCATGTCTCTTCACTGTACATGCATATCCAAATTTTGAATAAAATGACTAAGGGTTGTTTCATTCATCTCACTATTGTGGTGTGTATAATCCTTATTTTAGCTTTAATTCAAGGAATTAATTAAAATGCTTGAATGGGATTATAGGTGGATATGTTCTGTATAAGGATTTGATAAGTAGTATTGGGTGAGAATGCATACTGATGAAATTGTAATGCAATATTGTCAGGGATCTTATATGTTAAGTATTAAATCTGTGATAAACCTTTAGATGCTTATAAATTTGACTCTTGCAATGGATATATGGAACTTATCTAAGTTATACTTATTTTTGTAGTTCAATAATTGTTTGTCTTTGCTTAGAGCTTGCTACAAATTGCAAATTAATGACTATATTTCACTATGGATTGTGTTGTAGTTATCTTATGCTCCACATAGTTGATATTATCGATGAACAACCAATTTTATTCGATATTATCCTATTGTGTTGAGCTATTCAATGGGATTATCATTTATGTGTTAATTTTGTTTATGATATTGGTACAAAGGTTGTAAACACATTAAGGGATCACCCTCTTGGGTCTTGTAGAGCCCAAAGTGTAGAAGGCTTTTTAAAGTCCTCATCAGTTGGTCTAGGTCCTTCGACATACCCTTGATTCGAATTGGCAATCCCATAGGTAGATTAGAAGACCAACCTGGTTATAGTGTAAAAATCAAACCAACACCCTCTACCTTTAACCCTAAACCCTAAACCATTAACCCTTAAACTCTAAGCCCTTAAACCCTCTACCCTCTATCTCTCTCCCACTATAAACTCTAAACCTTTCCTTGTATTCTTTTATAATTTTTATTATTCTTATTTATTTTACACTTACATTTACAAATACACATACATATGCATTTACTGTTTTCATTTATTTCTCATGTAGTCTAATAGTTTGATTGATTTCATATTTTATGTGCTAAAGACTTTAGAATTTCAATTACATTAATTAATGGATATGTTGTATCTATAACACTACAAAACCATATGCTCTTTGCATTTACACTTGCATTTAGAAATACGCATTTATATACATAGATATAGATTTATTTAATGATATGTTGCATTTATTGTTCTAGGAGAGCATCCAGTAATTGCATTTACATTTACATTTACATTTAAAAATACATATACATACATACATACATACATACACACATAGACACACATATATATGTGTGTGTGTGTGTGTATGTATATCATTTATATTCAGTGTTTAGAAACAACCCATTAGGTCTGCACATGGATAAAAATTCATAAAATCAGATCTCCCATACATGTTTTGTTGAAACCTAGGCTTGAACCTCTCATTTCACATGCTTTTCTTCACAAAACTATTGAGGACAACAGCTATACCTTCTTTATTTCTCATCCTACGCTTTATTCATGCATCCTAAAAATACAAAAATATCCATGGGGAATCTTACACAAGCTACAGTACTCACAAAAAGTGTAAGAGCCCCTTTATATCATGTTTGGACTACAAAACCCTCAAAAATAGGGTAACCGGGTTGTATGCAAAGAAATGAAGCTTTCTAACTCAAATCAATGCCTTAAGCCCTCAAATCAGATTCAAATAAAAGCTAACATATATATTCACAACCTGGAATTGATTTCACATCAAAATATGGCTGCATGTGACCGTATAGTGCTGCATAACAAGAAAAATACAGAAATTTTGAAGAAAAAACACAAATTTTTGAATGTCAAGAGCTTGTATTTTAAATCCACAACCATCAACAACCATTACAATGATCAATTTATTCCTTTTAAAGGCCTTTACACGTCAACCACTGAACAACCACTTCTACAACTAACTTTTTAATCTTTTATGATCACATGAAACATAAAACACACTAATTTCAAGGTTGTTAACATCACTATTGAAATATTTTAATTTTTTGACCTTTCAAACATTAAAAAGTACATCATTAAATTAATTATGTAATGGCATAAAATTTAAAAATTGAATTAATTATGTAACCACATAATTCAAATATAATTCTATCAAGAAATTAATATCAAATAGATAATATAATCACATAACTTATACATTTCAATGTCATTGATCTTCTTCTTCATCCAACTCTTTGTCTGTATCATTCAATCTAGATTCGACATTGTAAGGATTGGTCAAATCATCATCATCATCATCGATATTAGTTTTATAATGTCATCATCCACATGGATATCATCTTCATGAACATTAACTCCTACATCATCATGATCTAGTTCCTCCTCTTCGACATCTTTGTCAGGGACATCATCAACTAACTGTTGATCCTGATCATCATCTACATCATCTTCTAGTTCTTCAATATCTTCTTCTTCCACCACATTATACTTTACCAGCCTTCCTCTTGGATCATGTCTAACAACAAATGACCAACCCGGTTTACCTAGAACCTTTGAGTAAAATACTTGCTCACATTGGCTTGGAAGAACATAGGGCTCATTTCTAGCTCCGATCAACCTTGTATTAACATGGTAAATCCATTATCATGTTCAATAACAGTTCTCTCAAGATCATTTTCATTCAATCATAGCATGTACCATAGGATGATGAACATAATTAATCTGAAGGACTTAAAGTCACACTCAAGTATATCATCCAAAATCCCATAGTATCGATTTTATGAGACTTCTGGATGTATGTCGCTTCTAGATGAAACATTAGTCACCTGGAAGACTGCGTTATACCAGAATCATAAGTTTTCTTCATGTCATCCAACATTTTGATTCAAAATTTATGACCATTGCACCACATAGCCTTGTGGTGTTTCACCTGCAATATGTCAAACATGTAAAAATTATTGCAATATCGTCAGTTGATAAACATATTTATTCTTGGCCGAATGTATGCAAAGAAAACAATCTCAACATATATATACATCAATATACTTGAAAATAATTAAATAATATGGGTGATTAGTATATTTATACGTACCTGTTTATCTCTTAAACCATATGCTAAATAAATTTCCCTTTGTGTAACATTGGAATCTCCATTACGATGAGCTTCTTTAACCAATGAAGCCACACCTTTCCATGTTAATGCATGACCAAATTGTTGACATTGTTCAATCCATACTGTCATCCAATCAAGATTATTTGTGACGTACAAATGTAGTGCATCCCACTCTCGACCAACTGTGTATCAAAAAATTAAAATTTACAAACGACATATAATTAGTTAAATACCACAGTATACAACCTTAATTTATAATTGATGTATATTAAAGATTAAAAATTAAATAAGTATAATATACATAAAAACCATATGTAAAATGTATTCCAATTAATCTCCATATCTTATAATTACCTCTCACTTTCCTCAATCTACCCTTTCCCCATCAGGTACTCCCCTTCGAATTTGTTAATGGAGTTGGGATCCCAAATGCGATCTACATGGATCTTTGCTACAAACTTAGGAAGATATTCACTAATGTACACCATGGTCTGGTATACCATATATCCTCCACCATAGAACCCTCAGGATGTGCTCTTTGTCTAACCAAAGCCTTCAAAAATTTCAAGTGCCTCTCAACCATCCACATTGACCTTGTGTGTACAGGTCCACACAATTCAATCTCCTCAACCTGGTGTATGAGGTAGTGTTCTTGTGCATTGAAAAATGTTGAAGGTAGACACTTTTGTATTTCACACATTAGATGAGGAATTTTTCTCTTCCAATAATTTATATCTTCTTTATGGATTTCTTTAGATGACAGCCATCTACAAGTGATTCAAGGCGCAAATATATTAACGATATTTAACAAAAATATACAGTATATTACATAAGAAGTAAAACAAATGGCAATCATAAGATGTATATAACGAATTGAACAAATCTCGCTACTTACCTCATGTACTTTCCAAGATCATATATAAATTGTTTGATATTGTTGTCAAAGTTGTCTGGGAGAGATAGAGATAGAACCTACTGCAACAATTATAAAATGATCTTTTCATTATTTTTCCAAAATTAGTAAACACAATACACTGAAAAGTACATGCATTATACAAGTGTATATAATATACCAGAATAATTACCTTAATGAAGGTATGGAAATCATGCGTTTTCATCCTTGACCCAAATTCACATTTCTTTGTTATTATATTGTTTATGTTCACAGCAAATCCTGTGGAAAATCAAAAATTTTGTATGAATTCTTTTATAGCATTTCTTTGCTACTCTATTAATAACCAAGGAAGGGCAGTTATATTAATTTGGTCTCCATCACTATTTAATTGAATGAAATTTTTCATTGCATGATTGGCTTCCTGAATGTCACTATAAATTTTGACAATTTTTTCTTTGTCATGCCTTCCATCCAATATTTTCCATAACGTTTATGTTATATTCTTTCTGATATGCATTGTACCAAACAAATGCACAATTTGTAGCTGCTCATAGTAGGGAAAACTACTAAATTGTCTTGGATAACTTTTCAATCCCTATGGAAGCCGACCATTAATGCCTTGACGACCTTCATGTAGCATATAAGTTAGCCAAATTAATAACGACAATCATTGTCAATTACAACATGAGTAAACACAACACAATATAAATATATAAATTCAAAAAATATCATATATGATAAACAATTTGATTTGATGTATAACCTTGACGATTAATTCTATTATATTCCAACTTCCATAGGTGAGGTGTCATTCTTCGTGGTTTTGATGTAGTCTCTTCTTTCCCATTGAAAAGATGTTTTTCAGTAGTTCGATACTTATGATTTCTATGGAGGAAGTGCCTATACTCATCAAACACCTGCTTTCCTAAACTTGTTGAACGATGAGATTTCATATTTGGACCACAAATTGGACATGCAAATTTTCCCTTTGTTTGAAGATCTACAAGATCATATATAATTGGATTAAATATGTCAATTTTTATAATTATATATAATGAATAGATTATTTTAAAAACATGCATGATATCTACTTCATCAAATTAAATATTGTTAAAGTGTAGTCGAACATTATAACATACCACAAAAATGTGTTAGCCTTGGGGCATCATGAATTGTCCATACAAGCATTGCATGGAATTGAAATTGTCTTTGTCCTATTGGTCTAGAGACATCATACATAGTGACGCCATTCCATAACTTTAGTAACTCGTCAATAAGAGGCTCGATATATACATTCATATCTTTAACTTGGTACTTACCTAGTTGAATGAACATAAACATTACATAATTATTATAACCATTTTACTGCAATATGTATAAATTAATGTACATGACTATTGAATGAAAAAAATATGTCAATATGCAACAAATAAGACAAATGAGATGCTACTACATTAAAGAAAATTATGTAAGCAAATACCTGGAACAATCATTGACAAAATTATGTGCTCCCTCTTTATTGACATCCATGGAGAAATGTTATTGTTGATAAAAAAACAAGCCACACTAAGTAAATAGATCTCAGCTCTCCAAATGGCTTGACACCATCCACTCCCAATGAAAGCCTCAGATTACGAGGTTATTCTTTAAAGTGTGGCCATTTTTCCTCCATGTCCCTAAATTCAGAACCATCTGCAGGCCTTCAAAGAATGTCATCTCCACTTCTATTTCGTGCATGGTAATCCATAAATTACACTAAACTTTCGCACCTAAATAATCGTTGCATACGTGGAATAATGGGAATATAACGAAGAACCTTGCGAGGCACCTTTTTTGTTAGTTGATCTATTTGATATCTACTAATATGACATTCTGAGCATTCTATTGCAAATTCCTATTGTTTATGATATATAATATGATCATTGGGACATGCATCTATTGCTTGATACTCCATTCTAATCTCTTTCATAATGGCAGATAAATCTCGGTATGAGCGAGGTAAAATATTTGATGGTGGTAACAAAAATTCACCAATCAATCTACAACAAAAAATAATTTGTTAATATAAAGAATATTAATGTTACATATTTCATCCTTTATTTACTAGTGATGAACTAACAAAAATTAAAATAGATGAAAAAATATGACATATATGACATACCTTAACATCCATGAGATTGCTATGTTTGATAAACCATTCATAACCTTCAAGTTTAACATAAACAATACAGCAGAGAGAAAAGTTTTTTGGGAGCCTTCATAAAGGGGCTCGTATGCCTTCTCAAGTACAGGTAAATCATGAACATCATCAAAGTCATCTTGACCATCATGATCAACTCTGCCACTAAATGTGTCATAGATTAATGTATTCGTACCATCATCTTCAACTGTGTTTTCTGGTGCATGATCATCTTCTTCCATAGGATCATTAACTTCATCTTCAATATTCACAACTCCATGTTCGTCCACTTGCAAAACCACATTCAGGCCATGATAATCCATATCATCTGCCCTAGGGTGCCCCACCTTTATAATAATGATAGACACAAATAAACCATGATCATGATCAAGTGATTATATATATATATATATAATGTTAAAACGATATAAACATTTACAAATTCAATCAATATAAACACATATAATGAACAACTTACCAATGGATGATAATCATGCCCCCCTTCAACGTGACCATGTTGCCTACAATGTTTCTCAGCTGTTGTGATTAAAAGTCATCTTGTCTTTAAGCCTTTGCAATTATTGCAAGGACAATAACATTTCCCATCACCCTTTCTTTTCAATCTAGCCCACAATCTATCAAGTGTTCTTCATTTTGTTCTGGACTAATATTATTTGACATGATTTTTCTTTACCAAGCTTGACTATTTAGATCTTCAAAAAATATCAAACTCACACTCCAATAATTTTTATTCATAGACAGGTAACATAATCTAATAATTACGATATTTTACACCAAAAAAATTTGGCATGCAACCACCCCTGCAAAAGAGAAGATAGTCTGAAGTTAATGACCCCAAAAAACACTTTAAAATGTTAATTCCAAAACTTATTAAATTCTGATTTTACTATGATTTCCAACTGTTAAGACTCCTCAAATCAAAATATTGAACTTGATCGCAAACTTCCTACAACGATGGAGGTAGCAAGCTAGTAAGAGCAAATGACCCATTCCTAAGGAGCAACAAGTTGGAATCATCATTACTAATGTCAATACAGATTTATCCTTTTAGTTAAAGATGCAATGTGTCACTTCTTATGATGAGCTTATCCCTAGGGCCCTCAACATTGAGAGAGGCCTAATAAAAAATAACAAAAGCATTGGTAAGATAATGATTAGGGTACAAACCCTAGGCCTCTGTAGAAACATAAACAATAACTATATCAGATTAGTGAGGTTGCAATACAAGAAAGATTGAGACATTGTAGATAATAACAAAATATTGCAATCTAAAGATTGTAGCCAATAACAAGCACACTATGTAGCTTACTGACATTTGTAACTTCAATCTACAATAAGAAGAATGGCAGTCACTTGAGATGTGACATTCAAAAAGAGGTTGAGCAGTGACAAGATAATAAAGTTCAAACCTTGCATAGTAAAGTGGAGATTTTAACAGTGAGTTTCCTTACCCCCTTACTGACCTTAAGGGTTTTTCAAATGCTCTTGGTAGTGTTAGACAAGGAAAATGCAATCAGGGAATGACTTTCCAAATTAAGTAATAGTGGTAATCATAGGTTCAACGTTTCTTCTTAGCCATTAATGTATAATGGAGGTAGTGGATTGCATGTTTGAGCACTGTTTTGAGACTCATCAAAGATGGGAGAATAGTGAATAATACCTTGTGGACTGTGAAGTAGTGTCAATAAGGTTGAAGGATCTTAAGAACTACAATACCATGAAACAATGAGTCCCCTGTAGTAAGTAGGTAGTCTATAGGGCATAGTTTGATTTTATAGAAGGATGCTCATGAAAGGAATCTTCAAGTGATAGTGAGTGAGCTATTTGAGATTGCAGTTGATGGTGCAATACCTAGTCTTAAAGGAAGTTAACAAAACAGTAAATGTGCAAGAAAATCAGATCATACACAACAAACAATTCACAATGTTATCTTGCATAATGCCTTGAGTTTGAAGACAAAAATCTCATTGTATCTTCATGATGAAAGTGGTGACCTTAATGGTCAATCACTGGCAACCATGATTTTAAAAAATGCTATTGTGTTTATGGAGGAAACATTATAAGCGAGGCAGTGAGTGGTGGTTTGGAATAATGGTAGGTATGAAGGACTTGCTTTATATGCATACTATGTAATCTAGCTTAAGACACTATTCTTAGAAGAGATTGAAGGTGGATTATGGAACTCAAGGGTTACCATGAAAAGGATTAAAGCAAAGACTGAGATCTATTTAAAAGCCATAGTCATGAAGATATTAAAGATGTCACATGCAAAACCCTAGTAGCTGGAGTAATGAATACAGTGCCAAAGAGGATAGTGTGCTGGGGCAGATTTAGGAGATCTCCACATTATCTAATTACAGGGAAATATATCATTTATTTATTTTTTTAATTAAAAGAAATCATTCTAAACCCTATATAGGATACATTGATACTTCAAAAGCCTCTGAAGGAATTTGAGATTATGCAAATATATGTCAAGTAACATTCATAAGGTTTAGAAAATCTTGATCACTCTCTAGAATAGCCCATTAAACATGGGTTGTGCTTGAATGCACTACATAATTGATATAACACAACCACTCTGCATATCAACCAAAGTTATAGGCTCTTTATTGCAACAAGAGGTAATCACTCTTCGATCATGCTATAATTACATCCTAACCTGTTAAACTTGAGACAACCTAAATGCACCCAATGATGATTGACACCTACATTATAAAACCTAAATTAACTACATTATATGAGTGCCTCCATTTCTATCACAAAATAGCCACATTAAACTTGGGTCACACATGAATGCATTATGTATTTGTTATAGCACAATTATGCCACATGACCAATAGAGTTATGGATCACATAATTATAGTCACAAGAATTTGTTCCTTGGTTGTGATCATATGGTGATTCCACACAACAAAATATGGACATGAAATTATCAAAACCCTAAACCACTAAAAATGAAATCTGATGAGATGTTGCTTTAAAATATGATTTTCAAACCTGGAACTACAAATCTGACTTCACAACTAAATTCTACAAAAAGACAACGACTACCCTCAACCTGGCGATATCTTCTTGAATTTTTTTTGATTTTTCCCAAGAAAATCATCCTTAGTTCTCCACAAACAATATCAAGTAGAGCAAAAACTGTCGCGATAAATCAGGCATGAACTCACTTTTCTTTATGTCGGCCACAATTTGATTTTTTCTATTTTTCATGTTTGTCAAAAATTCAACAAAAATGATAGCCGACATTTCAATGAACCCCAGGTTCGTCAAAATTTCGACGAACGTCGAGGATAAACTTTCAAAAATTGAAAATTACGCATCAAATTTTACAAGCACCCAACGATACATCAAATTATACATATTTCATTGGACAGTTTCATCGAATTTTGTAGTCAAATGAGTTAGTGGTTGGATATGCTCTAGTAGACAATATATGCAAGATGTAGAATCATAGACAAAACACCTGAATTGTTTGATAGAATGCCTCAAAGACATGTCATCTCCTGGAATGAAATGATTGATTCTAGAATGCGCACAAAATGGATTTTGCAATGAACCTCTCAAAATATTTTACCAAATTTGAAGATCTCTAACGTTTAAGGCATGTTTTTCCCACAATAGCCTGACACATTTTCTACCCATGCCTTGTACTTTCTCACCATTTTTCTTCAATTTCCTAGCTCTAAAATAAATCATTATGATTAGAAAAGCAATCCCAATCTTTGTAAGGAAATATTGGGAGCGTATCAAGTGAAAACTCCATACAGTAGTGCCTTTGGTAACTTTCATTTTGATTAGGTTACCTCAAAGACACGTTCAACTATGTCCTAAAGTGGAAATAGACATAGTTATTTCCCACATTGATCCTTCTGAGAGAAGCACATGTAATTCAACAACAAGCAACAACAAAGATGAAAGATACTACAAAAAATAGAACATAAAGATTTTACGTGGGGAAAACCCTTTTGGGTAAAAAACCCCACTCTCCAAAGTTTGAGCCATTGTATTATTCAACAACAGAAAGTTAAAATACATTTTCAGGCTCCTAGCCTTTTCAAAGATTACATCTTGTTCATTTGGATACAACTGGTAGCAAACAATCCCTAAGAGATCACTCAAAGCAATCATAATCACGAGAGGTTCCTGTAGCTTAACTCTGCCTCTCAATCCTCTGCTTCAACCTCATGGCTTCAGCCTTTCGGCTAGCCACTCAGTCCTCTCTCTATCATTCTCTCTCTAGCTCTCAGCTCTTCAGCTCCTAGGCTTATCAACCCGTCAACTTCCTCTCGCTTTCTTCTCCAGAACGTCCAATGCATACATCTATGCATTCATTCTCAAAAGGCTCTTTGTGAATCAGTTCAAGATCACACAACAACAATCTCCAACTCAACATCCTTATCATCGTAGATGTTTCCACTCCTATGTAGATTTTTCCTTGTAGACCATTTAGTTCCAACTGCTGCAAAAAATCCAACCGCCAACCATTTGAATTTCACTTTCTCTGATTGGTCCAAGTCATACCACGTAGAACAAACTTCACCTAGTCAAAACCGATCAACTTTGTGTCGCATGTCGGTGAGACACTAGAAGTGTCTCCCCGATGCCACAAGACCCATTTACATGTTGTTGCCAAGAGTCGTCTCCATCGGCAAGAGGTTACATTGAGTCTAGAGAGCTATCGCTACGACTTCGCCATGTTGCCAAGACCTCACATCGAAGATCACAAGCTATTCAAAAGAGTTCATCAATCGGCAAGACTATCCCTCTTCGCCCAGACATTACATCGATGACTCCAAGTCATATTGACCTCAACATTCTCATCGGCAAGAAAATCGCCATTTGATGAGACGTCATACCGAAGTTCAAAGGTCATATCGATGCTAGCTTTTCCATTGGCAAGACACCCACAATTCACCAAGACTTCATATCGAAGTCTTCAAGTCATGCCGACATGAGTATTCCATTTGGTGAGACAATCGTCTTTCACCAAGACATCACACCGAGCAGTTCATGTTATACAGAACACTTGAGCAGTCGCCAAGAGTCATACCGACATCAGGTTTCCCATCGGCAAGACAATCACTCTTTGCCAAGACATCATATCGATGTCTTCAAGTTACACCATAGTGCTCGACTGTCGGCAAGACATTCATCTTTCGCCGAGACATCACACCGAGCAAACATGTCATACTAAAGCATCAAAGAGTCAGCGAGACTTATTGTCTTTGCCAAGACCTTATACCGAGGTCTTAAGTCACCCCGAGTGCTGCACTTACCAGTCAGCAAGACCAACACCTATTGCCAAGACTTCACACCGAAGTCTCCAGGTTACCCCAAGCCTATCTTTCGCCAGGAGTCATGCCGAACACATCCCACACTATCAGTGAGACAAATGCCCGTCGCTAGGACTTCATAATGAAGCCTTCAAGTCATACCAATGACTCCATTTGCCGAGACATCTCCCAGTTGCCAAGACTACATGCCGATAGGAGCAAGTCATGTTGATTTCCACATCGGCCAGATAGACCAAAGGTCATGCCGATATCGGCAAGACTTCCTATCGTCACCGAGACATCATTCTGACACATATGAGTTACCCTGATGATCCAGTCGCCATGAGTCTCCCTGACATCCACTAGACCAAACCGTCGGCCAGAGGTCTCCACTCGACAAAAGGTTATAGTGAAGGCCACAAGTCACAGCGACATCATCAATCGGTAAGACAGAAGCAAAGTCTCAGCAACATGAGCAAAACGCAAGGTTATTAAACTATCAGTCAGCTAGTCAACATGAATGTCACAGCGACCATGCTTTCTCAGAGGTTTCAGCCTGCGAGATTGAGGCACATTTTCCAACAATCTCCCACTTGACAAAGATCACACAGGCACCTCTAAAGCAACCAGGAACTAAGATCACACTAGCTGCACCAGTTCAAACCCCGCAATACTCAAGACACCCAATCAACATGATTCAACAGATAACATTCCACCAGACAATCTGCAACCAAGACCAAGCATCCATCTGCAAACCACTATCCAATGAAGCAACCAAAATGCAAACGATCACAACCTTCCAGGAAACCTCATAGACCTCAAACATGCTCTCATGCTCCATCAATAAATTAGCTCCAACATCCAAGATGTCCACCATCTAGGCAATAATCCTGTCATCTTCCACGTGTGGAAGAAAGATACATCACCAAGGTGAATATGCACCATTCCAATGAACACAAGCAAAAGATCCCAATGACATCTTCAACAAAATACTGCTACCACTTCACTATGCTCAAACGCTATACAGAAGCAATATCAACTTCAAAGCCTCAAATAGAACACAACCATGAAGTCATCCTCCAAAAACAAGATAGTAAACATCAGTTAGAACAACAATCAGACTGACTGCTCCCATCTAACTGATAAACCACGCGACTGAAAAATAGCACCCACAGCTCGTGCTATACCATCCAATCTTTCATACCTCAACATGTATCACCATTAGTAAACTCTTGCCGAAATAGAAGCAACTCAACAACAGAAAATACAAGCTCCAGTGTCAACCAGTCGAAGAAGACAAGACACATACATAAACTCCCACTGCCTGAGTAATCCAGATCTGAAAGATCAAAAGCATCAACAAGTTTACCAATACCAGCACATAGAAAATGTAACCATGTAGTGCCAAGGAAATATCCACAATGATATGCACATCCTGCACAAACTGTCACAAGAGACATTTCTCTCACCACAAACCTTCATGGCCACAGAGAGAAACTTTGCACATCATCTTCCTGTAGAACATCCTTCTACATACACTTTTAACAGCCAGCTGTGTCAAGAATGATCTTCTTCACATGCCATAAGAAAATCTTAACAACATCCATCCATTTAATCACCAAGATCAAACCAATTTAACAAACAACATGGATGTAAGCATCTCTAAGAAGATCAAGCTAGTTCATTACCCATTTTAGGAAATCAGCCCATACATCATCTCCTACCAATTATCATTAGTAACAAGGAGATAAAAGAAACTTTACAACTTCCACTATGAATCTTCCAGAATCATTAAATAGTAATTCAAGATCCATATCATGAAAGTAAACTTAATAAAACACATCTGAAAAATATAATGGACCAAATACCTTTCAGATAAACTGTAGAGCAGACCAAGAGTGGGAACGAGAATACTCCTTCAAGATATACAAGTCATCATGACTAATCCAAGAGCAATCTCCTCATAGGTCTCTTATGGAACTCACGTTCAACCAAGGTGAAGGCTTCTCAAACTTTCTGTTGAATAACTTTAACAAGAGTAACAAGCAGCAACACATCTCTCATAAGAGAAAAATAGCCTCACCTTATTCTTCATGTATCCATGAGTACTAGCAATCAATCATCTCATGCTAAACTTCAACTGCATTACTGCACTAACATGAAGTATCAAGCAAGTAATCAAAGCACTCAATACACAAAGAATTACCAGACCACTGTCAAAGTTCCAATCATCTGAATCAGGAACTTATCATGACATCATGATCTACACATCCCCATAGGAGATACCATGCTTCAAGTGACCTCACCATTGTCTCAAGTACAATGCACAATGCCAAGACTCCAGTGTACAAGCAGGAGTATACCATGTCATAAAGCAAATAAACTCAAAAACAACATCACATGTCAAGCACTACCAACACCTTAGCCAAAGACTCCAAGCGTCCTCCATGGTTCAAAGATGTTGCACATCTTCAAATAATGTTCATGCAAAAGAGCAAGAACCCTTCTGCAACACTAAAGAAGACCATTCACCACCATGTGATGAATCAACAGTCACTACTAGAGCTCCCACTGAAACATGACACTCAAGCTCTCCAAGCATCATGACCACCTACTACAGGTTCCCTTAACCGACTATTCAGGTACTCAAGAATATCCATCCTCTCATCTCAAAACAATCACACCAATGCACAAGTGACCACAGACAAGGCCAGCTAACAAGTTTGTACCAACAATGAATCAACCTCCTAGATATAGACAGTCCACTTCCAAGTTGCCTCATAGCAAACATGTAAGTAAAGACATCCCACAACATTGCACAACCTGTAGATCCATTCAACAAAAACGTGCAAACCCATCATTGCATTGGAAACTACAACACTGAGATTTCAAAAGAGAATAACCATGTAGACAACATGACTCAAACACCAGATCACACAATATCTGACTTGCCAAACATGTCCACAATGAGCACCATAATCAAGGAACCCACCACAAGAATGTTGAGTGACAAATCACGTACCAACACTCCCATGCAGAGAAGAAAACACACGTCCTCAAACCATGCACCAAGCATGCATGCAGACCTGCAACTATCTCATCTAGCAACACCCCAAAAGGCTAATGTCTAGATAATAGCTTAACAACAACTCCACATGGTCACAAGTTTTTCTTAATTGTGTAAAACCTGCAAAACCACAGAGCCATGCAAGTACAAAGCACCCTTAAAAAGGAAACAACAGTCAAAAAATCCAGGCCCCTTTCAGGCCAAATCTAAACCACCACCATGTACATGCATCCGAGAAAGAGAGAAAGGCTATTTTAGAAGCTTGCAAATCATCTAATGATTAACTCCATAGCCTTCAAGCATTCGAGGTTAATAGGAAATAGTGCCTTCCAACACCAGGAACCACCACCTAGCATAAGCACTCTCTTCCATGACTGAGAAACAATCTAGGCTTCTCCATATCACCTAGGAGTCTGTCACACAGACACCAATATGAAAGCTTTACTGCTACATAGCCACAGAGTAAGAAAATCCACCTCATACTCCAAGGTTAAACCTCTACCAGCCAGGAGACACAGATCACGACATGATCAACTCCCTTTTCCATCTTGACCATCCTTCAAGCTGCATGTTGTCTCAGAATACCACAATGATTCCACTCATCAAAGGATCAATCCATTAGTTCATTCCTCCATATTTCTTCTAGCCTATTCAAGCTAAGAAATCATCACAAGAGAAACATCCAAAACCAATGACCAAAAGAAGGCTCTGATACCACTTGTAAGGAAATCTTGGGAGTGTATCTAGTGAAAACTCCATACAGTAGTGCCTTCAGTAACTTTCATTTCGATTAGGTTACCTCAAAGACATGTTCAACTATGTCCTAAAGCGGAAACAGACAATTATTTCCCACATTGATCCTTCTGAGAGAAGCACATGTAATTCAACAACAAGCAACAACATAGATGAAAGATACTACAGAAAATAGAACATAAAGATTTTACGTGGGGAAAACCCTTTCGAGTAAAAAACCCCACTCTCCAAAGTTTGAGCCATTGTATTATTCAGCAACAGAAAGTTACAATACAGTTTTAGGCTCTTAGCCTTTTCAAAGATTACATCTTGTTCATCTGGATACAACTGGTAGCAAACAATCCTTGAGAGATCACTCAATGCAATCATGATCACAAGAGGTTCCTGCAGCTTAACTCTGCCTCTCAATCCTCTGCTTCGACCTCATGGCTTCGGCCTTTTGGCCAGCCACTCGGTCCTCTCTCTATCATTCTCTCTCTGGCTCTCAGCTTTTCAGCTCCTAGGCTTATCAGCCCATTAGCTTCCTCTCGCTTTCTTCTCTAGAACGTCCAATGCATACATCTATGCATTTGTTCTCAACAGGCTCTCTGTGAATCGGTTCAAGATCACACAACAAAATCTCCAACTCAACACCCTTATCATCATAGATGTTTCCACTCCTATGTAGATTTTTCCTTGCAGACCGTTCAGTTCCAATTGCTGCAAAAAATCCAACCACCAACCATTTGAATTTCACTTCCTCTGATTGGTCCAATTCGTACCACGTAGGATAGACTTCACCCGGTCAAAAGCGTTCAACTTTGTGTCGCATGTCGATGAGACACTTGAAGTGTCTCCCCAATGCCACAAGACCCATTTACATGTTGTTGCCAAGAGTCGTCTCCATCGACAAGAGGTTACATCAGGTCCAGAGAGCTATCACTAAGACTTCGCCATGTCACCAAGACCTCACATCAAAGATCACAAGGTATTCTGAAGAGTTCATCAGTCGGCAAGACTATCGCTCTTCACCCAGACATTACACCGACAACTCCAAGTCATATCGACCTTAGCATTCTCATTGGTGAGACAATCACCATTCAATGAGACATCATACCAAAGTTCAAAGGTCATATCGATGCTAGCTTTTCCATCGGCAAGACACCCGCAATTCGCCAAGACTTCATACCAAAGTCTTTAAGTCATGCCGACATGAGTATTCCATTCGGTGAGACAATCATCTTTCGCCAAGACATCACACCGAGCGCTTCATGTTATACCGAACAGTTGAGCAGTTGCCAAGAGTCATACCAACATAAGGTTTCCCATCGGCAAGACAATCACTCTTCACCAAGACATCATACCGATGTCTTCAAGTTACACCGCAGTTCTCAATAGTCGTCAAGACATTCATCTTTCACCGAGAAATCACACCGAGCGAACATGTCATATCAAAGCATCGAAGAGTCAACGAGACTTATCGTCTTCGCCAAGACCTTATACTAAGGTCTTAAGTCACCCCGAGCGCTGCACTCACCAGTTGGAAAGACCAACACCTATCGCTAAGACTTCACGCCGAAGTCTCCAGAATACCCTGAGCCTATCTTTCACCAGGAGTCATGCTAAACACATCCCACACCATCGGTGAGACAAATTCTTGTCGCCAAGACTTCATAGCGAAGCCTTCAAGTCATACCAATGACTCCATTCGCTGAGACATCTCCCTGTCGCCAAGACTACAAGCCTATAGGAGCAAGTCATGTCAATTTCCTTATCGGCTAGACAGACCAGAGGTCATGCCGATATCGGCAAGACTTCCTATCATCACCAAGACATCATTCTGACACATATGAGTTACCTCAATGATCTAGTCGCCATGAGTCTCCCCAACATCCTCTAGACCAAACCGTTGGCCAGAGGTCTCCACTTGGCAGAAGGTTACAACGAAGGCCACAAGTCACAGTGACATCATTAGTCAACAAGACAGAAGCAAAGTCTCAACAACATGAGCAAAACATAAGGTTACTAAACTGCTAGTCGGCCAGTCAACATGAATGTCACAATGACCATGCTTTCTCAAAGGTTTCAGCCTGTGAGATTGAGGCACATTTTCCAACAATCTTCTAAGTACACTTGTCTTCATGTTGGGCTATTTTAAACAAGATTATATTGAGTTTCAAACACCCATTCAGCTCTATTTGGTTCCAAACAAAAATTTTCATATTATCTAAAAAAACCCTTGAACTCCATCTGCTTCATTTTGACAGAAATGGCTAGAAGACTTCACACACCAAGGGTTCTATTGGTTAGATGTGTCTTCTGGTTCCAGTGATGCATCGACAATTTTTTTTTCATCGGCGTGATGATCTTCTATCGGTGGGATGAGGTCTCTTGTTCCACGATAGTCCAATGGGGATGTTGTCGATGCAATGGTTCTATTTTTTCATTGGCATGAGAATCTTCTATCGATGGGATGAGGTCTCTTCTTCTCGTGATGGTCTGATGGGGATGTTGTCAGTGGAATAGTTCTATTTTTTCAACAGCGTGAGGATCTTCTATCGGAGGGACAAGGTCTCCTATTCCCTCAATGGTCTGATAGGGATGTCATACAATGTCCCCATCAGACCATCGCAGGAATAGGAGACCTCATCCCTCTGATAGAAGATCCTCACGTTGATGAAAAAATAGAACTATCAATGCATCACTGGAACCAAAAGACACGTCTGATCGATAGAACGATTAGGTGGGGGAAATCAGTTCCATTTTCTATAATGTGGTAAGATTCATATAGGTAAATGCTATGTCAGGCTGGGGAACTCTTCTTGGAGGTTCTAAATGATTTGCCTCTTGTTTATAAGATTGTGTTGGCAGTGCCACCTAAATCATAGTTGTTTGGTGGGATTCCAAACCCAGACAATGAGGTGCAGTTGTGGAAATCTCAAAGAGAGAAGCTACAAGCTACCATGATGATTTTTTCAAGTGAATTTATATTAGAGTCTTGCTTAGTGTGGCTTAAGACATGTGCAGATGATATTATCTCTATAGATAGGCTTGGGGAAAAGTATTTGCTTTCATCTTGTGAAAAGTGGAAAGGAACTTGTAGAGAATGAGACATTGATCAAAGAAACATTGGACAATCTAGATGCATTTGAAGGGAGCTTGGAGTGGCTAAAAATGATTTTTGGTTCAAATATTGAGGTTCCATCCCAATGCATGTGTGATATTGCTTTGAAGCACTCAAAGAGTCTGTGGGATGATCTTTTTGAAAGCTTGTTTGTTAGTAGGATGAAACAAATAATAGCTGATGGATTTTCATATTTACGTGAGAGAGTTGAGGTTGATAAATTCCTTGAAGCCATAGTTACATCTCTAGCAAGTTACAAAGATGTTGAAACCCATTTGCACAAATTAACTACTAGTGAGGGTTGGCTTGTCAAGAGAGGGGACCTAAAAAGTGTTAATTTACATGGGTTGAGTTTTAGATTTATGATGACAAATGATGAAGACTGGTTTGGTTGCCTTAACACTTATTTTTGAATTGAGTTTAGTCAAATAAAAGATACAATAGATGAGTGGTCCAAGAATATTCTAGAAGACCTCCTAAGCTTTCTTCATGCACACAAATCTCCTTCAAGGATAAATGATTTAGCACCTTATTTGCAATAGAAATGCTTCCATTTTATCTCAACATTGATTGTTGAGATTGAAGGACATCTTGCACATCTTTCAAAAGTTCTCTATTAAGAAATGAAAAATGAGGAGATGCCAGAAAAAATGAACAAGGAGACACTAGAACTGATAATTATAGTGGAAAGGGAACTTTTCTTAGGAAGGCTTTTAGTTGCTCTCAGTTTTCATTCAACTTCCCTTCCACTAGTTCTTGGCTCGTCTCAGCTCTGGTTTGTCAAGAACAAAGCTTCAGTTTGAGGGAAAGGATCTTCAAATTTTAGATATTCCAGTATTGATTTTCATTACCCTCTTCTAGATAGTTTTGGAAGACAAATACTAATGAAAGGGGTTGGTTTGAAGCCTGAATCATAGGATTAAAATAATAGCACCAAATTGAATAAACTGAGAAGAACTATGCACAATGTTTGTATCAGAGCTCATAGCATATGGATATTGTGGATAACTAAAGAGCTTTCAGGCATTCTCACAAGAGATCTAAGGGAGGATGATTATTTATCCATGACAACTCCTTTGAAGGCTTGTATTCTCATTTTCATTGCATATTTTGTTTGTTGTGGCTTATGGAGTTGGTTTCATTACCATGAGTCATCTAATCACTAATCTCTTCTTGCAGTTTTCATGAGATTTCTTATAGTTCTAATTTAAGTCATAATGGTTTATATCTAGATATATTAATAACCAAATGAGAATAAAGCATCTAGAGTAAAGAGCTACATTTGATTCTTTCAGTCACTTCAAACTCTTTATTTCCCAATAAATGGAAAAGACTAACATGTTCCCTTTCAACTCTTCCAGTCCACATTAATCATGGAGATGTAATCTGTAAGTATGCAGAAAAGTATCAAAGGGGAGCCAAAAAGTTAGATATTTTCATATGGCCTATGAATCAGCTCTTCTTGTTGGCATCATTTGGGAACTCCTATTTTTGGGAATTCAGTAAGAGTTCTCAAATAAAGTAGGATGACATCTACTATACAACTGAACATTTAAATGAAATTTGAAGCATGATTTTATTTAATTTTTAGTTTGCTTCCGTAAGGCAGCCTCATAAAATTCTCTTTTCTAATTGTATATCAAACTACCTACTGCATCTTTTCTTTTACTGCTGCAAGTCACAATTTTAATGTTGTATGCTTGCTTCGTCTCTTGTAATTTTTTGTTCCATGATTTCAAGGCTTAACATTTATTAGTTTGTGATTTGTAGGGTTGGGAAGAAACTAATTGAAACAAGAGCATGAGGGTGGAGGCCAACTAGAGTTAAGGTTGGTAAATTCCTTGAAGCCATAGTTACATCTCTAGCAAGTTACAAAGACATTGAAACCCATTTGCATAAATTAACTACTAGTGAGGGTTGGCTTGTCAAGAGAGGGGACCTAAAAAATGTCAATTTACCTGGGTTGAGTTTTAGATTTATGATGACAAATGATGAAGACTAGTTTGGTCACCTTAATGCTTATTTTGGAACTGAGGTTAGTCAAATAAAAGATACCATAGATGAGGGGTCCAAGAATATTCTGGAAGACCTCCTAAGTTTTCTTCATGCATATAAATCTCCTTCAAGGATAAATGATTTCGCACCTTATTTGCAAGAGCAATGCTTCCATTTTATCTCAACATTGATTGTTGAGATTGAAGAAAATCTTGCACATCTTTCAAAAGCTCTCTATCAAGAAATGAAAAATGAGGAGATGCCAAAAAAAATGAACAAGGATACATTAGAACCAATAGTTATAGTGGAAAGGGCACTTTTCTTAGGAAGGATTTTAGTTGCTCTCAATTTTCATTCAACTTCCCTTCCACTAGTTCTTGGCTTGTCTCAGCTCTGGTTTTTCAAGAACAAAGCTTCAGTTTGACGGAAAGGATCTTCAACTTTCAGATACTCCAATACTAATTTTGATTACCCTCTTCTAGACAGTTCTGGAAGAAAAATACTAATTAGAGGGGTTGGTTTCAAGCCTAAATCATAGGATAAAAATAATAGCACAAAATTGAATAAACTAAGAAGAACTATGCATACTCTTTGTATGACAGCTCATAACATGTGGATACTGTGGATAACTGAAGAGCTTTCAGGAATTCTCACAAGAGATCTAAGGGAGGATGATTCTTTATCCATGACAACTCCTTTGAAGGCCGGTATTCTCATTTGCATTGCATATTTTGTTTGTTGTGGCTTATGGAGTTGATTTCATTTCCATGACTCATATAATAATTGATCTCTTCTTGTAGTTTTCATGATATTTCTTCTAGTTTTGATTTAAGTCATCATGGTTTATATCTAGATATATTAATAACTAAATGAGAATAAAGCATCTAGAGTAAAGAGCTACATTTGATTCTTTTAGTCACTTCAAACTCTTTATTGCCCAATAAATGGAAAAGACTAACATGTGCCCTTTCAACTCTTCCAGTCCATATTAATCATGAAGATGTAATTTGCAAGTATGCAGAAAAGTATCAAAGAGGAGCCAAAAAGTTAGAGATTTTCATATGGCCTATGAATTAGCTCTTGTTGTTGGCATCATTTGGGAACTCCTATTTTTGGGAATTTAGTAAGAGTTCTCAAACAAAGTAGGATGGCATCTACTGTACAACTGAACTACTGTTCCAGTGCCCAGTAAACGTTAAACCCCTACCATCCCTACACTCCTTTCATTGTACTCTACATGGTTGATATAAGAAGAGACACTTTTCACTTTATTATTGTTCATCCTTTTTCTTTACGTGCTACTCTATTTTTTACACTCAACTTCAAAAGTGATTTGCATGCCCCCTTAGAAAGTGGAAGCTAATTTTAAGAGTTCAAATTCTAAAATTTGTATAGAAAACTCAATCTACATGTCCCTTAATATTATTTTTATAGATAAAAGTAAGTTCTCATGTGAACTATGCAATTTGATAGTGGAAACTTTGAAAAGAAAATATCGCTTTTAACATCTCATAACATAAAAGAAAAGAATAAACAAACCTCGATTCCAAGTTCTCTATATAAATCATTAACTTTTGCAACACAAGATGGATCTTCTTTTCCATAATTATCCTAAAAAAGAAGATAATCACTGTTGGTCAACAAGTAGCTGGGTATGTGCAAGATCATCAAGGAAAAAACAAGCCCTTAAGTGGCAAAAAATTCAAAAAAATCAAAGTTAGGAAACTTGATGTAAAAATTTGAATAAGTTATCTGTATTATTTCAAAAATATGTAAGAATAGAATCCATAGCAAATTGAATGTAGTTTCTAAACTACTAGGTTTATTTAAAAATAAATATAATATATTTGGTAAAAATTTGAATTTTCAATGCAGTAGTACTTAAATTTTAGGGAAAAAATAAGAAGTAGGTGTCCTATTCACCACCCTAACCACAATAAAATAATAATATTTTTTATAAAATCTTAGACATAAGTAGAGGACTCATGTCCTGATGTGATGCATATTTTGTTGTAATTTTTTCCAAGTAAATAATTAATTATAATTTTTTATTACAACTTTTAAAAAATATAAAACTTGTATGTCCTAACCACCTTAACTTGGTCAAAAATTCATGAAATTCAAATTTTTATTTTTAATCCTATAGTATGAAAAGCATAGAATGTGATGCATGCTTTGGATTCCAAAAAATGATACCTTTTGAAAGCTATAGATGTTTTTCAATCAGCCTATCAATCGAGACTTTAGTCATAATTCAAATAGAAAATGAATAATAATTATTTATTAAATTCAAAGTAAAGCATAATTTATATTGGTGGAAAGCTGAGAATCTCCTTTAAAAACCCTTTTCATTTCATCAATTTTGGGTAAAAAAAAAGTTGTTAGCCACATACCCTACAAATACCCATCATATTGCCACTTTTTGGCCGATCATGATCCTGCACATACCCAGCTAGTAAAATTATTAAAAATAATGGATCATATGGCCTGACCACACACAAAATTGAAAAGTAAAACTAACTGAAACCATCGAAAGTGACTTACCACAATATTTTGTATAAATCATGTCTGATGTAGAAAAATGGGCAGAGGTTGCAATCCAAAATCAGGTGTTCTTTACTTCTCCATTTTGGTGGGCTACCTTGAAAATAAGGTTTTGACTCACTACTCCATTTTTGCGGGCTACATTGAAAATAAGGTCTTCATAGATGTTTTAGAGCATGTTTATTAAAATGAAAATTATGCTTATAAAAAAAAATTGGTCCTTTTTCCTCTTAGATTATTTGGTTGCTTATTCTTATTTTTTGTTTTTTCTCTTCCTTTTGCTTTTATTTTATTTTTCAAGGTTTTTGGGTTTTAGTTTTTTAGGTTCTCTTATGGTTTTCATTAATTTTAATAATTTGGTGGTTTTTTGTCAATTTAGAAGAAACTTTGGTGTTCATATGATGACCACAAAACAACATATTTATTCCACAAAAAATATTTATTAGTAATTTTATTTGTAATATTTTATTATTAATTATGGTGGGCTATGATTGAAAATATGGTCTTGATGAAGGTTTTAGAGTATGTTTATTAAAATGAAAATTATGGCCAAGATTTTAATAATGAGCACATTTATTTAGTTATTTATTTAGTCATTTATTTTTGTCTAATATTAGTCATTTATTTAGTCATTTTTATTTCTCTGATGTTAGTCATTTATTTAGTCATTTAGTTGTGATTTTACCCGATGACCAAATTAGTCATTTATTTTCCAAATACTACTAGTTTTAGTCACGTAGTCATTTATTTGCCAAATTCTACTAATGTTAACAATAGTACATCCTAAAATCATTGACACTAGTGGTCTTGAAACTTCTCCTTTCCAAAAAATCAAACAAACATCTACATCCTTGCTTAATGTCAATGTCATCTTGCAAAACACTAATAATTTGAATTCATTAGATTTTACATTGTCCTGTACAGGAGAGAACAAAATCTCGCAATCTAAAGGGTCTTGTGTAGGTATGAAAACTAATACTAAGAAAGATGTATCTTTGTCACCATCTACAATACCACCTTCTATCATTGACCAAGAGGGTATCTTGTAAAGACTCCTCCAAGATCACTTGATCACCCTTCCTCCAAGAACTTGCAAGAAATTATGTTACAAAACTTCATTTTGTGCCTATCACAAAGTCCATGGTCATTCCACTAACAAATGCAAGGCTCTAAGTAGTAAAATCTAACATCTTAAGGAGTTTGGTGTTCTTCCTTATGTGGGGGCACCTAATCCCTCTAATTGATACTGATTTTTACTCAACCATGCATTTCATCCATCATTTCTACCCACCCTTTTCTTGCACTAAGTGGGGGAAAGGGGATAAGTAGCCTTGTCCTTGTATGTCACTTATTGTTGCCTGCTTTGGCTAGATGTTAACCTTTCATGAACATATAAGAGCAAGCTTTAGATGTGGACGACATGACCTAAGTTGGCTCACATGTGCCATATGGCCTTTTTTGTGACATAGCTTTTCAGAAACATATGACTTGGCATAGGTATTTCTAGGTAAGGTCTCATGTATCCTTCTTCTACTTTACAACAATTTCTCATAGTACTAGTGTTCAAAACCTCTTTAAATTGGGGGCATACATCGACACTCACATTTCATTTTGTAATTTTATTTTTCTTGTGATTCCTTTTCTTGGACACATTTGGCAAAATGTTCCCCAGGATGAGACCTTGCACTTGTCCTCTCTTGGAAACAAGATGATACTATTTGCACTTATCCTCTCTTGGAGACATCAAGAATGATTTTCCCTAATATGATACATTGCACAAACTAAACAAAATCCCTTTAAACAAACCTTACACCATTTCACATTTACAATGTCCATTTTTGTGGCGCCTTATTAAAGTTATCAAGAGGTATAACTTTGGTATGGTTGAGCGAGAAGCCCATTCTGAGGTATGACTTTCCCCATAGACACCTACATATTTTGTGACTGCATACAAACCATGAATGTATGTTTGTCACCTTTTAGGCCTTCTCACCCGGTGGATAGGCAAGAATTTCATCAACTTAGAGTGAGTATGCATATTTGGACAAACAACTTAGATATGATCCACAATGTGTTAGACAAATGGTCGAAGCTTGATCCACCTTTATACTTCTCTTCCTTTAAGTTATTTCCATTGCATGTTCATGTATCTTGTTCTATTGAATATCATTTACCTTGTGCATATTCTTTTACACTTATGTTGGTTTGACTTGGGATCTTGGATCCTGGGGGCTCGTGCAACCTCCTTTTCTCTTTGTCATCCTTTTCCATCAACATTGGTACAATTAGACCTCTCTTGAATTTCTACTTTACTGTGAGTTTGAAGCAATTTCATCCTCTCACTAAAGTAGGGGTTAAATCTACCACAGAAAAAAGTATTTCTTGCTTGATTTGCAAATAATTTATGATAAATTGGAATTAATGAGGCATTGATTCAGTGTTGTGAGGTTTTTTACACATCCACACTAGGTCTTGGACCCTTGCAAATTGAATAAAATGCATTCATCAATGTCTTGTAAAGGTGTTGTAAAATACTTTCACACCTCTCTCGACTTAATGAACCCATTTTCCCTTAATTCAACATTGTAAAATATATTTAATTGCATTATCAAATCAATCTAGAAGGCTTGTAAATTAAACATAATTCTAATCTAGTGTTGTAATTTGTCTTACACATTCACATTGGATGTTGTGCCTTTCTAGGCTAATAGGACCTCATTTTAGTGTTGTAAAGTGTATTTAATCACACTTTCACATTGAATTTTGTGTCCCAAGCCCTACTTGACCTTTACATCATCATTAATAGGCCCCTATGACCCTATATTGTGCATCCTGAGGCATAATTTCATCAAATACTCGATGAAATCAACATAAGAACTAAAATTCCTCATTTCCCTACATTCTAGCTGTCAAAAAGTCCCCTCTAGGAATAATTCACCCTTCTAGGTGAATGAGTCCCTGCCAAGTGGGACTAATTCACACAGGGTAGCAAATCAGTCCCATTTGAGTGATTTTTGAGTTTTGAGCGAGAAATTTTGGAATTTAAGTTTTATTTTTCTTCATGTCAGCCTTGTGGATCCAATTAACAAGAAAATAAGGCGAATTTCCTATAAATATAAGAATCTAAACCCTAATTGACATCTCTTAATTCATTCACAACACATTCATCATTTTGTCTTCCAGCTCAAGCCAAGCAAGCTAGGGTTTATCATTCTAAGTCGTTCAAGATCATTTTTCAGACATTCAAGGGGAAAATATTCATTCTTTGTTGCAAAAATCCAAGATCAATCATCATGGAAATGTAATAACTCCATCATTGCATGCTTCATTGCATTCTTTCTCTATTTTGGTTTAATTACCTACAAAGCGGTTTGACCAAGGCAACCCCCATGCCCTAATATTCAACTTTTCTCCTTCTCTTGTGTGTTTTTAGATTTAGGCATCTTGAAGACTTGGAAATCATTGAAGAATAGATTGAAGATTTTTTGAAGACATCTTCTTGTTGACCTAGGAAAAATATCAACAAAAAGTCACTTTTAGGTTTGGAAATCAGACTTTCAGAGGCAAACACCTATGAGGAACCGAAGAGCAGACTGAGGGTTTCAATTTCCTCTTTTGAATTTTTTAGAAATGAAAAAGTGGATGGATTTTCCATCAATGGTGAATGAGTCCCACTTCCAGGCCTGAAAAAAGTTTTCTGCAAGTTTGGATACCCATTTGTTTGAAACGGGCTCTGGAACAGTTTCCTAGATCTGGGACTAATTCTCCCAAAATGGTGAATGAGTCCTAATAGGCCAAATTTTTATTATCAATGACATTTTAGATGTAATTTCCAGTTTCCAGTAAGATCTCAGGTGCACACATTCAATTTCATCCATTTCTATTATAGTTTACTATTCATTTCTAAGTGTTTTTGCATATCACAATGTGTTTTCAAACACTCTACATTTCCTTAGTTTCCATTCATTAATCAATATATTCTATCAGTTTTTTTCATTTAGGACATTCCATTTAGACATATTTATATCATACTTGCATTAGTTTGAGTGAAAAACCACAGTTTTTGGGTCTATTTCTCTCCTTTAAGGTGAAAAACCCTAAGAGAGCAAGAGAGTCATAGCAACACAAAAATTGTTGGTTCATTTTGGTGAGCCCGATGCTAGAATACTTTTATTTTCTGATTTGGAGTTCTTCATCATAGATCTATCTTGCATTAAAGGGTTTGCATGGATTAATTTGTATGCTAGGTATCAGATTTTGCATTCATGAAAAGTGCATTTAGGTTGCATTTTTAGCATCTAAAATCATTAAAATTTTATGAAATTTTGCATTTTCATCTTAGTTATACATTTTACATTGCAACAAACATCAAAATTCATCACAAAGATTTGAAAATTTTAAAAAAATTCCTCACTGGGACTCATTTGCCACCTTGGGAGAATCAGTCCCTTTTCACCCCTGAAACTACCCTTTACAGAACTAAAAACCCTTTTTTAATCTTCTGTTTGGTGCCATTACCTAACTATATCAGTTGGATGAGTTTCTGTAGCATTCATTTCATTAGATCTAACCTAAATTAGCTCATTTCATGCATGGTTTAAATTTCAAGTTTGCATTCTCATATTGTTACATAGCATAATCAATTAATTATCATCCTTAAAATCTATTCCTCTTTGCATGATTGCTTTAGCACAGTTACATTTCAAGTTTGTAGAATAATCATTACATCATGTTTTCCTTACAAATCTATAATTATCATATTTCATGTTCTATTTTTAGATCTTATTGTGTGTTAGAGATTTTTGTTAAGTACATATGAATATTAGGTCCTTTCCCCTCTCTTTTTGTTTGTCATCGATCCCTCTCCTAGTTTCCCTTATGTGGATGAGGTTAGTCTAGTCAAAGAAACCTTGGATAATCATAACAATCACATTTTTTCTTCTCCTATTATCTCTCACACTTGTGACATAGATATTATAGTGCTAGAAGAACCAATTGATGATAGTTTTGAAAATCTAAGTTGTTTCTCTCCTCTTACCTCTCCTATTAGACATAACATTACTAAAGAAGAGGACATCATAGTAAGTAATCATGACAATCACACAACACAATAAGACAAATGACATCATAGAAATATTTCTGCACATTACCTTACCTAGTCTCCATAACCTTGATAATCAAGCTTTTTCTTCTCCTAATATCCCTCCTCGATGCATAGAGGATAGGTTGGTGTTAGAAGATATACCTATCAAATGTTATGAGAATATTATCCCTCCCTTCCCTAATGTTCCTATCCTATGGGAAGATCTATTTGGAAAACATGAAAACCGTAGCAGTCCTTCTCTTGATGCCTCCCCTATTTGTGATGAATCCACTGTACAAATTCCATGCTTTCCTTCTAGGGTAACTCATATGGAACAAGAAAAGGAGACCTTAGAAACAACTGACAATCAAATAGAGTCTTCTTCTAATTTCCCCACTCTCAAAACTCAAAAAAATTCAACCATTCATAACTCCCTTACTCGTGATGAAGTCCTTTTAGAAGAACCAACCCTCGAATGTCACAAAAATATGGTTTGTGGTTCTCCTAAAAACTCTCCTTCGAGGGAGGATATCAAGATACAAGACAAGGATAAAATTAACAATAATAATATTATGCCCTTTGAAGAAAATGAAAAGCCTATGTTAGATTCTAATTCGCCAAGGGATGTTAATATTATTCAACCTCAACTCATCCTCTATCCACCTTCACAAAAACAACAAACTCAAAACAAACTTGAACTTGTCCTTTACCCACTATCACATAAACCTCCACCTCGACCTAAACCCGAGTTTACTCTTTACCCATCTCAGAATAATGTATCGTAGCAACCAAGTCCTCATACTATTGCTCATACATATAACACTCTAAACAATTTGTCACTGCCACAACCAAACCCAACCTCTTTACCTTTACACAACTCTATACTACCTAGTGCCCCTTGCTTAAGGTAGTATGATCCTGTTGGACAACTTAAAAGTATTCCCGCAAAGATCTCCCTTTGGGACTATCTTCAGACTTCACCTACCTATCACAATATGCTTCAAATGGCCTTATAACAAGTTCTTATCCCTTCTAATGCACAACCAAATGACATAGCATCTACAATTCAAGGATTGAATGCTAACATTATTTTCCACCAAAGTGAACTCCCCCCTTTGGACGTGCAAAAAAAAATGAAACTTTCCAAATAATATCTCAATACAATATGATAGGGATAAAGCAAACCCTTGTTGACAATGGCTCCACTCTTAATGTGTGTATTGTAAACCTTTTGGATAGGCTTCATGTGGATAGATAAAAAATTCAACCTAATTCTTTATCTATTAAGGGCTTTGACAATATAGCAAAACAACTACTCGGTGTGATCACTTTGCCTCTTACAGTTGGAGTGGCCACATTGGATACACAAATTCATGTTATGCTCATGAAATTTCATATAATCTCCTTTTAGGCAAACCATGGATTCATGAAATGAATGCAATTCCTTTCAATCTTCATCACAAAATGAAATACATTCACAACAACAAAGTGTACACACTTCACGCTGACCCTACTCCCAATAGTCATTTGAACATTTAGAAAAATAAATCAAATCATTTAAACACATTAACACCAACTACACAAGTGGAACCCGCACATCAACAAGAAAAACATCTTGAACAAGTAATGAAGCTATTAGAAGATTATTGGGATTCCTTGGATTTCAAACATGAATTCATGGGCGAATACAAAATCATCAACAAAGATTCAAATAAGGGAAAAGAAACAACAATAATATCAACACAAAATTTAGACGACCTTTTGAAAGCATCCACCTCAACTGCTTTAGCCAATGAAGCAAATTACACAAAAAACTTTGATGAGCTTAATCATGAACAACCACCCAATCCAAAAGAAATGAAAAAGCTTTATGGATGCAATTATGAGCTTATGAAACAACTTGGATATAGTGGAAAAGGATGTGATGCTAGAGAACAAGGTATTTGTGTCCCCATCGATCCTATCACACAACAAACAAATTGTGGTCTTGGATATTTTCCTTTGATATAACCAAGCCTTCACTCAACATCAATAATATCACAAAAAATTACTCTAAATCAACTTTAATAGTAGTACATCCTAAACTCATTAACACTATTGGTCTTGAAACTTCTCCTTTCCAAAACATCAAACAAACAACTACATCCTTGCTTAATGTCAATGTCATCTTGCAAAGCACTAATTATTTGAATTATGTCCTGTACAAGAGAGAACAAAATCTCACAATCTAAAGGGTATTGCATAGGTATGACAACTAATACTAAGCAAGATGTATCCTTTTTTCCAAATACAGGACCACCTTCTATCATTCACCAAGAGGGTATCTTGTCAAGACTCCTCCAAGATCACTTGATCACCCTTCCTCCAAGAACCTACAAGAAATTCTAGTACAAAACTTCATTTTGTGCCTATCATAGAGTCCATGGCCATTCCACTAACAAATGCAATGATCTGAGTAGTAAAATCCAACATCTTAAGGAGTTTGGTGTTTTTCCATATGTGGGGGCACCCAATCCCTCTAATTGATACTGATTTTCGCTCAACCATTCATTTCATCCATCATTTCGGCTCACCCTTGTCCTACACTAAGTGGGGGCAAGGGGATAAGTAGCCTTTTCCTCGTATGTTACTTGTACTTGACTCCTTTGGCTATCCATTAACCTTTCATGAACATATAAGAGAAAGCTTGGGATGTGGACGACATGCCCTAAGTTGGCTCACATGTTCCATATGGACTTATTCATGATGTAGCTTATCGAAAACATATGATTTGACATAGGGCTTTCTGCATAAGCTCTCATGTATCCTTCTACTTTAAATAAATTTCTCAAAGTACTGGTGTTCACAACCGATTTAAAGTGGGGGCATACATCGACACTCACATTTCATTGTGTGATTTTCATTTTCTTGTGATTCCCTCTCCTGGACACATTTGGCACAACGTTCCCCAAGATGAGACCTTGCACTTGTACTCTCTTGGAAACAAGATGAGACAATTTGCACTTATCCTCTCTTGGAGACATTAATCATGATGTTCCCTAAGATGAGACATTTCACGAACTAAACAAAATCCCTTTGAACAAACCTTACACCATTTCACATTGACAATATCCATTTTTGTGGCACCTTATTGAATTTATCAAGAGGTATAACTTTGGTATGGTTGAGCGAGAAGCCCATTCCAAGGAACGACTTTCCCCATAGCCACCTGCACATTTTGTGAGTGCATACTAGCCATGAGTGTATGTTTCTCACCTTTTAGGCCTTCTCACCCAGTGGACAGCTAAGAATTTTGTCTCCTCAGACTGAGTATGCATATTTTCCCAAACAACTTAGATCTGATCCATAATGTGTTGGACAAACAGTTGAAGCTTCATCCACCTTTATACTTCTCTTACCTTTGTACTCTCTTCCTTCAAGTTATTTCCATTGCATGTTCTTGTATCTTGTTCTACTGCACATCGTTCACCTTGTGCATATTCTTTTACACTTATATTGGTTTGACTTGGGATCTTGGATCCTGGGGGCTCACGAAACCTCCTCTAGTCTTTGTCATCCTTTGCCATCCACATTGGTACAATTGTACGTCTCTTGTTTGTCTACGTTAGTGTGAGTTTGAAACAAGTTCATCCTCTCACTAAAGTGGGGGCTAAATGTAACATACAAAAAAGTATTTCTTACATGGTTTAGGAATAATTGATGATAAATTGGACTTAATGAGGCATTGATTCAGTGTTGTGAGGTGTTTTACACATCCACACTAGGTCTTGGACCCTTACAAATTGAATAAAATGCATTCATCAATTTCTTGTAAAGGTGTTGTAAAAGACTTCCACACTTCTCTAGACTTAATGAAGTCATTTTCCCTTAATTCAACATTGTAAAATATACTTAATTGCATTATCAAATCAATCTACAAGGCTTGTAAATTAAGCATAATTCAAATCTAGTGTTGTAATCTGTATTACACATTCACATTGTATGTTGTGCCTTTCTAGGCTAAGTGGACCTCATTTTAGTGTTGTAAAGTGTATTTAATCACAATTTCACATTGAATTTTGTGTCCCAATCCCTAATTGACCTTTACATCATCATTAATAGGCCCCTATGACCTCATATTGTGCATCCCAAGGCATAATTTTATCAAATACCCAATGAAATAAACATAAGAACTAAAATTCCTCATTCCCCAACATTCTAGTTGTTAAAAGGACCCCTCTAGGACTAATTCGCCCATCTAGGAAAATGAGTCCCTACCAAGTGGGACTAATTCACCTAGGGTGGCGAATCAGTCCCATTTGGGTCATTTTTGAGTTTTGAGCGAGAAATTTTGGAATTTAAGTTTTATTTTTCTTCATGTCGGCCTTGGGGATCCAATTAACGGGAAAATAAGGTGAATTTCCTATAAATATAATATCTAAACCCTAATTTACATCTCTTTATTAATTCACAACACATTCATCATTTTTTCTTCCATCTCAAGCCAAGCAAGCTAGGGTTTATAATTCTAATTCATTGAAGATCATTTTTCAGACATTCAAAGGAAAAATCTTCATTCTTTGTTGCAGAAATCCAAGATCAATCATCATGGAAAGGTAGTAACTCCATTGTTGCCTACTTCATTACATTCTTTCCCCATTTTTGGTTTAATTACTTACAAAGGGGTTTGACCAAGGAAAACCCCCATGCCCTAATATTCAACATTTCTCCTTCTATTGTCATGTGTTTGCAGATTTAAGCATCTTGAAGACCTTGAAATCATTGAATAATAGATTGAAGATTTGCTAAAGACATATTCTTGTTGACCAAGGAAAAATATCAACAAAAAGTCACTTTCAAGTTCAAAAATCAAACTTTCAGAGGTGGACACCTATTAGGAACCAAAGAGTAGGCTGAGGGTTTCAGTTTCCTCTTTTGGACTTTTAGAAATTCAAAAGTGATAATTCAACATTTCTCCTTCTATTGTCATGTGTTTGTAGATTTAAGCATCTTGAAGACCTTGAAATCATTGAATAATAGATTGAAGATTTGTTGAAGACATATTCTTGTTGACCAAGGAAAAATATCAACAAAAAGTCACTTTCAGGTTCAAAAATCAAACTTTCAGAGGTGGACACCTGTTAGGAACCGGAGAGTAGGCCGAGGGTTTCAGTTTCCTCTTTTGGACTTTTAGAAATTCAAAAGTGGACCAATTCACGCTGAATGAGTCACAATAGTGGTTTACAATTTATGGGAGGAACTGATTTTTGTTGAAATCACATATTTTTAGAAAATATAATGATTTAAGGCTTAAAAATTTCCATTTAAAGCATTCCAATTGAAGAGGGTTTCATCAAACTACCTTAGATCAAACCCCCTTGGATAGAACCCCGCTAGTTTTAAACCATACCTATAACAGAGTCTCCTTTACACCTATCAAAATGCTGATAAAAAACCACTTTTGATTTACCTTTTGGAGGATCAAATGAATTTGTTTAAAATTTATTTTTTGTAAGTGTGTATTCCTTATTATAAGCTTTCCAAAAAGTATAATTTTAAATAAATTTTATTTTATTATTATATTTATTTTTTATTTCTTTTGAATGTACATTTTTCATTGAAAATCAAGCTCTTTGTTTTGCACATGTGGAAAAATAGCCGATTATCAAAAAAAAAATTAAAAAATATGTGTGCACCAGATATTCAAGTCCTTGATCCAACAAAAAAAATAAAATTGAATTTTGATACATACAAAAAAAGTTACGCGTTATACGGTCGCGCTATGTTTGAATTATAATTGTTTTGACTTTGAAACTTGATTAAAGAAAAAATATTTAATAAGAAACTATCTAACCAATTGGAAGCACAAGATATTAGAGTTACAAATCTAAATTTGAAATAATTATAATTTTACTCTTCATGGAAAAAAAATTATGCATTATACGGTGAACGTCACTTTTTAAAAATGTTGTTTTCTAAAAAAAATTGGTTTTCGAGGGAGATGGAGAAAGAAGTGCAATCTGATTCCAAAAATTTTGAAAAAAATATATTTAAAATCTGCAGACAAAATTTCACAAAACTCTAGTTTACATCATCTTCAAATTCCTCACCGTTTAGCCGCTATAGTTGCCCGAAAGTGAAGATTTAGTTAAAAACAATTATTCCAATGTCCAGTTTGGCCAAAAATTGTAAACCACTATTGTGTGATCAAATTCAACATTTCTCCTTCTATTGTCATGTGTTTGTAGATTTAAGCATCTTGAAGACCTTGAAATCATTGAATAATAGATTGAAGATTTGTTGAAGACATATTCTTGTTGACCAAGGAAAAATATCAACAAAAAGTCACTTTCAGGTTCAAAAGTCAAACTTTCAGAAGTGGACACCTGTTAGGAACTGAAGAGTAGGCCGAGGGTTTTAGTTTCCTCTTTTGGACTTTTAGAAATTCAAAAGTGGACCGATTCACCAATAGTGGAGAATGAGTCCGACTGCCAGGCTTGAAAAAGGTTTTCTGCAAATTTGGATACCCATTTGTCTACAACGGGCTCTAGAACAGTTTCCTAAATCTAATACTAATTCACCCAGAATGGCGAATGAGTCCCAATAGGCCAAATTTTTAGTATCACCAGCATTTCAGATGTCATTTCTAGTTTCAGTAAGATCTTAGGGGCACACGTTTAGTTTTATCCATTTTTGTTACAGTTTACTATTCAGTTCTAAGTGTTTTCGCATTTCATAATGTGTTTTCAAACACTACATTTCCTTAGTTTCCATTCATTAATCAATATATTCTATTAGTTTTTCACATTTAGGACATTCCATATAGACATATTTATATCATACTTGCATTAGTTTGAGTGAACCACCACATTTTTTGGGTCTATCTCTCTCCTTTTAGGTGAAAAACCTTAAGAGAGCAAGAGAGTCAGCAACACAAAAATTGTTGGTTCACCCTTAAACCCTCTACCCTCTACCCTCTACCCTCTACCCTAATCCCTCAACCCCTCTACCCTCTACCCTAATCTACCAACCCTATACCCTAGATCCTCTAACCTCAACCTTAAACCGTCAACCCTCAATCCTTAAACCCTAAACCCTTAAACCCTCTACCCTCTACCCTATACATTAAACCATCAACCCTAAATTCTCAACCCTCAACCCTTAATCCCTCAACCCTAATCCTTCAACCATATACACCCTCAACCCTAAGCCCCTAACCTTATACCCTCAACCCAATACCCTAAACTATCAATATTATAGGTCCTCAACCCTATACCCTCAATTCTCAACCCTCTACCCTATACATTGGATCCTCAACCCTCATATATCTTTTTCCCTCCCTCCTCTTCTCTCCTTATCTCTATCTCACTTCTCCATCCATCTCTCCCTCCATCCATCCCTCCCTCTCTACCATAATCCCTCAACCCTATACTCTCAACCATTAAACCATTAAACCATTAAACCATTAAACACTCAACCCTAAACCCTGAACCCTCAACACTCAACCTTAAAATTTAAACCCTTAAACCCTCTACCCTCAACCCTAATCCCTCAACCCTTAAACCCAAGTAAGCTCTCTACCCTCATCCCTAAACCTCAACCCTTAATCTCTCAACCCTTAAACCCTTTACCATATACCCTCTACCCTCAACCCTTAAACCATAATCCCTCAACCCCTATACACTCTACCCTATACATTAAACCCTCAAACCTAATCCCTCCTATACCATCTACCCTCAACCTTAAAGCCTCAAACCTCAACCCTTAAACCCTAAACCCTCTACCCTATACCTTACACCATCAACCCTCAACCCTTAATCCCTCAACCCTCAACCCTTAAACCCTAAACTCTCAACCCCTATACGCTCTACCCTATACATTGGAACCTCAACCTTAATCCTTCAACCATATACCCTCAAACCTATACCCTAAACCCTCTACCCTCAATTCTTAACCCTCAACCCTAAATCCTTAAACCCTAAACCCTTAAACCTTCTACCCTCAACCCTCAACCTTAATCGCTCAAACCTATACCATCAACCCAATACCCTAAACCATCAACACTATAGGTCCTCAATCCTATACCCTCAAATTCTCAACCCTCATATATCTTTCTCCCTCCCTCCTCCTCTTTCTCTCCTTTCTCTATATCTCACTTCTCCTCTATCTCTCCCTCCATCCATCCCTCCCTCTCTACCCCAATCCCTCAACCCTTACACCCTTAAAAACTCAACCCTAAACCCTAAACCATCAACCATTAAACCCTAAACCCTTAAAACCTCTACCCTCTACCCTCTACCTTCTACCTTCTACCCAATACCCTCTACCCTCAACCCTAATCCCTCAACCCTAATCTCTCAACCCTAAAACCATTAAATCCAAGTAAACTCTCTACCCTAATCTCTCAACCCTCAACGCTTAACTTTCAACCCTTTTAAACCTCAACTCCTAAAATGAATTACACAACTCCCTATAATTTCTACTATATACATTGAACCTCAACCCTAACTCTCAACCCTATAATACCTCAATCCTTTCTACCTCAACTCCAAACCTCAACCCTAAACCTCCTAAAACCTTAAACACTATACCCTCTAATTCTAGTACCTATATATTAAACCCCTCTAATCCTCAATTTTCATAATCATCAACCCTAATTCCTTAATCTCAACTCCTTAAACTCCTAAACTCCTCAACACCTATACCTCCTCTATCCTTATACATTGACCCTCAAACCTATACCCTAAACTCTTTACCCTCAACCCTAAACCCTTTATCCCTAAACCCTTAAAATTTCTACCCTCAACCCAATACCCTCTACCCTTAACCCTAATCCCTCAACCCTAATCCCTCAACCCAATACCCTAAACCCTCAACCCTATAGGTCCTCCACCCTAATCACTCAACCCTATACCCTTAACTCCTATCCCTTTATCTCTATCTATACATCTCACCTCTCTCTCGCTCCCTCTCTCCTACTTCTCTAATTTTCTCTGTCTACCCTCTCCCTCTTTTTACGTACCTCTAGCTCAATTAGTCCCTACCACTCTCTATCTCCCTCCC
>VDFB02058242.1:28470591-28485759 GCA_007258455.2 Sequoia sempervirens
AGGTTTTTCATAATAAGATGGTTTTTTTAGTGTAATCCGGATTATTTACGGATTTTAACTTTCCTTATTATAGTGGATGTGAAATGCTCGAATGGCAAAATAGCATCAGATAACTATCTCCAATATCGAATATGAAAATACAAGCTAGGTAGCATGCTTATATAGACTAGAGACAGGGAAGAGGTGGCAACACCGACCAATGACGAGCAACCATCTATCGTACTAAAGATAGTAAAGTATCTTTCCCAAGATAGATAATGGATATACATGTAGGAAGGTGACACCTCATAATCCACTCACCTAATTAAACATGCTTTATTAACCTAAGAAAGCTTAAATAAATGTGTAGGAAAAACCTTATAATAAGGAATAAAAACCTACACTAACATGTTAGTGTAGGTTTTTTATTCCTTATTATAAGGTTTTTCCTACACATTTATTTAAGCTTGCTTAGGTTAATAAAGCATGTTTAATTAGGTGAGGATTATGAGGTGTCACCTTCCTACATGTTAGCATCCATTATCTATCTTGGGAAGATACTTTGTTATCTTTAATCCGATAGATGGTTGCTCCTCATTGGTCGGTGTTGCCACCTCTTCCCTCTCTCTAATCTATATAAGCATGCTACCTAGCTTGTATTTTCATATTCGATATTGGAGATAGTTATCTGATGCTAGTTTGCCATTCGAGCATTTCACATCAATCTCTTGGTATCGTTGTTATGCTGTTTCAATTGTTTTTGCATTTACAGTATATGTTTCTAACTCTTTCAATTGATTCTGGGTTATAATCTGTTTTACGGATTTTAACTTTCCTTATTATAAGGTTTTTCCTACACATTTATTAACCTAAGTTATTATGTTAGTGTAGGTTTTTTTATTCCTTATTATAAGGTTTTTCATAATCAGAGTACCATAATTAGGTTAAATTAGGATTATGATTATAATTAGGAAATGCCAAATGATTATCATTAGGTTAAATTAGGATTATGATTATAATTAGGTTTTTCATAATCAGAGTACCATAATTAGGTTAAATTAGGATTATAATTAGGTTAAATTAGGATTATGATTATAATTAGGAAAGTTATAATTAGCATAGCTTAGGTGGGTACAGAGATGGGTCCCGACAAATCAAGCCTGATGAGGTACCCATGTATAATGAAATCCCCCCCCCAAAGAGAGAAGAAGGCCCCCCCCACAAAAGAGAGTATGCCCCCCCCAGAATAGAGAGAGAAAGAAAGGAGCTAAGAAGCCCCCTAAAAGGAGGACGCCTGCCGAACCCCAAGCAAAGCTCGCAAATGAATGAACTTGCTCTCAGTGAAGGGTTTGGTGAAGATGTCCGCTGTCTGATCTGATGTTGAACAATACTGGAGATCAAGAACCTGCTCATGAATCAACTCTCGAATGTAGTGCATGTGAATCTCAATGTGTTTGGTCCGCTGATGATGGACCGGATTGTGAGAGATCTAAATAGCACTCTGGTTGTCACAAAAGATGATTGTAGGCTTCCGAAAGGAAATGCCAAACTCAGTGAGAATGTGTTGAAGCCAAATGGCCTCAGTAGCAGCATTAACTGCTCCTCGATACTCAGCCTCTGTAGATGAAAGAGCAATAGCAGACTGCTTCTTGCTCGACCAAGAAATCGGACCAGAACCAAGAGAGAAGCAATACCCTGAAGTAGACTTGCGATCCTGAGAATCACCTGCCCAATCTGAATCTGTGTATCCCACCAAGTCAATATCCACGCCTGCTGCAAAATGAATCCCATAACTGTGAGTGCCCTGTACATAGTGAAGAATCCGCTTAGCTGCTTTCCAATGCAACTCATGTGGCTCTTGCATGAACCTGGAGACTAGGCCCACTGCATAAGAAATATCAGGCCGTGTGTGAGTCAAGTATATGAGACTCCCAACCAATTGGCGATACAAGGTAGCATCTACCAAAGGTGAAGAACAAGAAGCCTCAAGTTTGACCCCTGATAGAAATGGAGTTGGTGCAGGCTTACAATCAGCCATGCGAAATCGAGAGAGCATATCAAGAGCATACTTGGGCTGAGAAAGAAAGATACCAGCCGAAGACTGTGTAATCTCAATGCCCAAGAAATAGTGAAGAAGACCCAAGTCAGACATCAGAAAACGATCATGAAGGGCAGTTTTCACTGCCTTGATGGTGGATGAGGAACTCCCTGTAATCAGCAAGTCATCAACATAGAGAACAAGGAAAGTGAGAGTATCATCCTGCTGCAAAATGTAGACATTCGGATCAGAATGGCACCGAGTGAACCTAACTGATAGAAGAAAGGAGTCCATCTTGGCATACCAGGCTCGTGGGGCCTGTTTAAGACCATAGAGAGACTTCCGAAGTGGCAAACAAGTGAAGGATCCTGGATGAACCCCTGTGGCTGCTCCATATATATCTCCTCCTGAAGGTCACCGTGAAGAAAGGCACTCTTCACATCCATCTGATGAACATCCCAGCGATGGGCTGCAGCAATGGCAAGGACAAGTCGGATTGAAGTCATCTTGGCAACCGGCGCAAAAGTCTCAGAGTAGTCAATCCCAGGAACTTGGGAGAATCCTTTTGCGACCAAGCGAGCCTTATGTTTTTCAACTGACCCATCTGCAGCAAATTTTGTTCGATAGACCCACTTGCATCGAACAAGTTTTCTTCCCTTAGGAAGTGGGACTAAATCCCAAGTATGGTTCCTTTCCAAGGAACTGAACTCTTCCTGCATAGCAGCATCCCACTCGGGGACACCAGAAGCTTCCCTAAAGAATTGTGGATCAGAAGCTGAAGCAAAGAAGAGATGAGGAGCCTGCTCGAACTGTGACCTTGTTCGTCTCGCATCTGAAGGATCACCAACCCAATCACCTGCTGACTCCAAAGTCTGACGAGCCCAAAGAGGCCCAGTGGTAGGAGAATTTGGAGGAGAATCATCATCCTCTGAATGATGACTAAGAGAGGAGGAAGATGAACCCTCATCATCACCATCTAAAGTGGAGGAAGAAGACTCCTCAGGAGGATTAAGATCCTCAGAAGAACTATCATCATGAAGTCGCAGTGTCTCCATGGGAATGAAGGATGGAGAAGTGGTAGAAGAAGTATCTTCCTCAAACTGAACACTCCTCTCAATGAAGAGCTCATGTGTGGTAGGGTGGAGTAACCTGTAGCCTTTGACACTATCTGGATAGCCAACAAATATGCAAGGCCTACTCTGCGGATCCATTGCCTTGCGTTTCTCTGCTGGAATGTGGGCCCATGCAGGAGACCCAAACACTCGGAAGTGCTTGACTGTGGGTTTCCGACCGGTCCAAGCTTGAAAAGGAGTTACCCCCTTCACAGCTCGGTGAGGAACCCGGTTCTGGATATAACATGCACAGTTGATGGCCTCTGCCCAATACTGAGGTGCCAATGATTTGGAGTGGATCATGCAATTGGCCATTTCCTTCAATGACCGATTCTTTCGTTCTGCAACTCCATTTTGTTGTGGACTATAGGGAACTGTGTGCTGAAGATTAATACCCTCTGAGGCACAAAACTGCTCAAACCTTTGGTTGACATATTCCCCGCCATTATCAGTGCGCAGAACCTTGACAACCTTCCCAGATTGTTTCTCTGCAAAAGCTTTAAATTCCTGAAAAGACTCAAATACTTCAAACTTTTGTTTGAGAAAATATACAAAGGTGTATCGGGAAAGATCGTCAATGAAGGTCAATACATATCTAGCTCTACTGAATGAAGGATGCTGAAATGGACCAGCCAAATCACTGTGTACTAACTCCAAGAGCTGTGTGGCTCTCCATGCTTTGCCTTTGTCAAATTTTTCTTCAGGATGCTTGCCAAGAATGCAACCTTGACAAACTCCATCAGAGAATCGAATAGAAGGCAACCCTGTAACCATGTCATGCTGACTGAGCTACTGCAAGTAGCGGTAATTCAAGTGCCCAAACCGCTGATGCCACAAACGACTCACCTCATCTGAGTGAGTGAGCAATGCCAGTGAAGGAGAATCAGGAACAAAATGAGAAAATTGATAAAGCCGAGAATGGTTATCAACTTTTCCTATAGCAACTGTAGACCCATTGTGCAGATCACTAATAACCACAGAATCAGGTGTAAATTCAACTCTCTTGCCAGAACCTGTATGGGTGATCTGGTAGACAGATAGGAGATTAGTTGACAAAGAAGGCACACAAAGAACATCATGGAATGTCCCATCACCAACGTCAACAGACCCTCTCCCAAGAACTTCTTCTGGTGTATCATTACCCATAAGAATATCAGGCACAGAACATGACTCCAAGGATGAGAAGCTTTCCTTTCTATTGGCCATGTGGTGAGAAGCACCTGAGTCAATTACCCAAGAATCTGGTTGAGAAGCTCTTGCAACTAAGGCCTTGCCCTTTCCTTTCCCCTTACTCTTTTCTGTGTTCTTTGAAGATCCTTCTGATGAGACTTGTTTAACAGAATCAGGCACCTGGATATTGTTCTTCTCAAGAAGATGTGACAGGTGATCAATCTGTTTCTTCAAGCACTTATGTTCATCATGACCAAGTTTCTTACAATAAGAACACTGAATTTTCTCCTTCTTAGGCTTGTCGCCTTTTGAAGAAGAGGCATTATTCATTGCTTTAGAAGCAATTGATGTTTGTTCTTGCTTCTTTTCTTCTTGGTTCTTTTGTTTCTTCTCTTTCTTAGCAACCCCCTTTTGATCTTTAGTGCCCTGATTTGCAGTCAAGGCATGAGATTTAGAGGGCTTGATTGTACCCATTTGAACCAATTTGTCTTGCTCCTTAGTGAGTTCATTAGCAAAATCATCTAAAGAAGGCATCTTATATGTGGTTCCCAAGGCACTTTTTGTGGCATAGAATGTAGAAACAAACACAGAGTAGTTAGGACCAAGTTTGGAAAGAATGCTAAGAATCAATTGACTATCTTTCTTCTCTATCCCACACTGTTTCAACTGCAATCTTAAAGCCTTTAGTTTTGTGAAGAAATCCTGAATTGTATCAAAATTGCATGGATTTAACCCTATCAACTCATTCTCCAATAAATGTCCTCTTAGTTCATCTTGTGTACCAAAGAGTTTTTCTAAAGTAGTCCATACATCATTTGGTGTTGTAGAAGACTCAATATGAAAAAGTAAATCTGGAGATACAGACATACATAGAGTTCCAAAAGCTTCATCAAGTTTGTTAAACCATTTAGGCTTTTCTGCAATTAGAGATGGTTCAGTTTCAATACCCATAGTTACTCGAAACAACCCTAACTTCTTAAGTTGTATAGTCATTTTGGACTTCCACTCATAGTAGTTTTAAGGTGTGAGTACAGGTACTGTTAATTGATCCATTTTAATGAAGAAAGAAAGATTGTTGTTGTGTAGGAAGGAAAGCTCAATGAAGAAAGAACATGCACGAGACACACAAGACACCCCCCTTTTTCCACTCAATCAAAGAACCCCCCCCAAGAAAATTTGATTTGGCACTTTATATTTAGTGCATTTACAATTACTATCAGCAAGAAATACTGAGTGGACTTGATCTCAATGCTATTACAGATCCTCAAAAGGAGCATATGCTGAAAATATAACTTGGGCACAATACCCAATAAAATAAACAACACCACTGCAAGCTACACAAAAAAACATTCACTTTCAAAAAAATAATCACCTCGATCTGAGGTTTTATGCAAAAGTTATGCCTTTTCGAAGTTTCCAAAATGAGGACTGTGCAGTGTCACGACTGAGAATCTATAATTTCTGAAAAATCTCTGCATCCAAATCAAAAAACGCCTACAATATTGCATAGAGTACGAAAAAATAGCCAAGATCAAAAAAAATTTCGTGAGAAACGGAGTCCGTATGAGCAAGAACGGAGCTTTTGAAAACTGTCTTCAAATCTGAAACTGCCAACGGAGAGGGGTACGGCTGAAGCTTTCTGAGTTCGATTCTGCAAAACATATAAGCTGCATGCAAAAAATAAAAGATACCCAGATGGTTTTCTGATGCGGTGAACAAAACCCAGAAGGCGTTTTTCCTGATTAGGTACAAAAGATGTAGATCTAATGTAAATCAGTCGCCTTTAGCAGCAAAAAACGACTCCAGCAACCAAAAAACGGCATGCAAAGGATGTATCAGCTACCTAAGATAAGCAAAGGCATGCTGCAACCTACAATACTGATTGAAACACAAAATATGCAAGCCGATTGACAGAAACAAGATTTTTGAATCTTCATAAATCCTTTATGATTCTCCAGATCTTCAAAAATAATGCAAGAGAAGAGAATACAGGATTTTACAAGATCTCTACAAAGAATCTAACCTTACAAAACTTGCTCTGATACCATGTTAAAATCCGTAAAACAGATTATAACCCAGAATCAATTGAAAGAGTTAGAAACATATACTGTAAATGCAAAAACAATTGAAACAGCATAACAATGATACCAAGAGATTATCATTAGCTAATTATAATCCAAGAGATTATGATTATAATTAGGAAATGCCAAAGGATTATCATTAGGTTAAATTAGGATTATGATTATAATTAGGTTTTTCATAATCAGAGTACCATAATTAGGTTAAATTAGGATTATAATTAGGTTAAATTAGGATTATGATTATAATTAGGAAAGTTATAATTAGCATAGCTTAGGTGGGTACAGAGATGGGTCCCGACAAATCAAGCCTGATGAGGTACCCATGTACAATGAAATCCCCCCCCCCAAGAGAGAAGAAGGCCCCCCCCAAAAAAGAGAGTATGCCCCCCCCAGAATAGAGAGAGAAAGAAAGGAGCTAAGAAGCCCCCTAAAAGGAGGACGCCTGCCGAACCCCAAGCAAAGCTCGCAAATGAATGAACTTGCTCTCAGTGAAGGGTTTGGTGAAGATGTCCGCTGTCTGATCTGATGTTGAACAATACTGAAGATCAAGAACCTGCTCATGAATCAACTCTCGAATGTAGTGCATGTGAATCTCAATGTGTTTGGTCCGCTGATGATGGACCGGATTGCGAGAGATCTGAATAGCACTCTGGTTGTCACAAAAGATGATTGTAGGCTTCCGAAAGGAAATGCCAAACTCAGTGAGAATGTGTTGAAGCCAAATGGCCTCAGTAGCAGCATTAACTGCTCCTCGATACTCAGCCTCTGTAGATGAAAGAGCAATAGCAGACTGCTTCTTGCTCGACCAAGAAATCGGACCAGAACCAAGAGAGAAGCAATACCCTGAAGTAGACTTGCGATCCTGAGAATCACCTGCCCAATCTGAATCTGTGTATCCCACCAAGTCAATATCCACGCCTGCTGCAAAATGAATCCCATAACTGTGAGTGCCCTGTACATAGTGAAGAATCCGCTTAGCTGCTTTCCAATGCAACTCATGTGGCTCTTGCATGAACCTGGAGACTAGGCCCACTGCATAAGAAATATCAGGCCGTGTGTGAGTCAAGTATATGAGACTCCCAACCAATTGGCGATACAAGGTAGCATCTACCAAAGGTGAAGAACAAGAAGCCTCAAGTTTGACCCCTGATAGAAATGGAGTTGGTGCAGGCTTACAATCAGCCATGCGAAATCGAGAGAGCATATCAAGAGCATACTTGGGCTGAGAAAGAAAGATACCAGCCGAAGACTGTGTAATCTCAATGCCCAAGAAATAGTGAAGAAGACCCAAGTCAGACATCAGAAAACGATCATGAAGGGCAGTTTTCACTGCCTTGATAGTGGATGAGGAACTCCCTATAATCAGCAAGTCATCAACATAGAGAACAAGGAAAGTGAGAGTATCATCCTGCTGCAAAATGTAGACGTTCGGATCAGAATGGCACCGAGTGAACCTAACTGATAGAAGAAAGGAGTCCATCTTGGCATACCAAGCTCGTGGGGCCTGTTTAAGACCATAGAGAGACTTCTGAAGTCGGCAAACAAGTGAAGGATCCTGGATGAACCCCTGTGGCTGCTCCATATATATCTCCTCCTGAAGGTCACCGTGAAGAAAGGCACTCTTCACATCCATCTGATGAACATCCCAGCGATGGGCTGCATCAATGGCAAGGACAAGTCGGATTGAAGTCATCTTGGCAACCGGCGCAAAAGTCTCAGAGTAGTCAATCCCAGGAACTTGGGAGAATCCTTTTGCGACCAAGCGAGCCTTATGTTTTTCAACTGACCCATCTACAGCAAATTTTGTTCGATAGACCCACTTGCATCGAACAAGTTTTCTTCCCTTAGGAAGTGGGACTAAATCCCAAGTATGGTTCCTTTCCAAGGAACTGAACTCTTCCTGCATAGCAGCATCCCACTCGGGGACACCAGAAGCTTCCCTAAAGAATTATGGATCAGAAGCTGAAGCAAAGAAGAGATGAGGAGCCTGCTCGAACTGTGACCTTGTTCGTCTCGCATCTGAAGGATCACCAACCCAATCACCTGCTGACTCCAAAGTCTGACGAGCCCAAAGAGGCCCAGTGGTAGGAGAATTTGGAGGAGATTACATAACCACCCACCCAGGGGGGGATGGGTATAATAGTTAGGCCCACCCAACCAAATTGATATATAGCCTTTTATTTCTTTATTTTAGGGGCCTTAGAAATAGTAGGGGTAGGGCGGCCCATAGAATAGTAGGGGAATCGAGAGGCAGATATTTCTTGATCGATCGGCTGATATTTCTCATCGATCGGCGGGCGGATCTTTATTGATCGATCGGCTGATATTTCTCATCGATCGGCGGCCCATAGAATAGTAGGGGATCGTCGAATCGAGAGACGGATCTTGAGACGGATACAGAGACGGCCCCTAAAATATATTATTCGGATAAAGAGACGGATAGACGGATCTTGAGTTCTATACGTAACATGCCAACTTTGGCAGGGTGGGTGGTCGAATAGTAGGGGCGGGGGGGGGGGGAATTTGAGTCGGGGTGGGGCCCGGGAGGAAGAGGGCCCCTACCCCTACCCCTACCAATAGAATAGCCCATAGAATTGTAGGGGGGGGGGGTGGGAGAATAGAAAGAGGGGGGTGGGCGACTATGCCCCCCGGGGAACCGTAGAATTCCCCCCCACCCTGCAGGGTGGGAGGTAATAGTTCCCTGGCAATAGTTTCGGGAAGCAGGGTGGGAAACTCTAGTTGCGTATAGAATCTGCTGGAATCGACTCCCTTTAGAATAGTAGGGGCCCACCCCCCCTACCATTTTATAGGCGTATAGAAGATGGCTAATGAACCCTTTATAATAGTAGGGGTAGGGCCATCCCGCAGCAGAACCGAGTAGGCATGTTACGTATAGAAGATGGCCCTACCACTACAACTATATCTTCGTGGCGAGCCCCCCGGAGAGCTTGCATTAGAATTATGGAGTTTGAACCCGCAACAGGGATAGTTGCATTATGGAGGAGTTCCCATCCTTGCAAAGGAATATAGGTCGGTGGGGTTGGGACCGAACAACTATAAGGGGGGGTGGGGGGGGGGGTGGGAAACTATAGTTCCGGGAGATATAGTTGAGGTAGATTATATTCGTGGGGATACGCCTCAGGTCGGGACAGCTTCGCCATTCCCGACCTGAGGTCCCTTAGAATAGTAGGGCCCACCACCCATGCTCTCCTCAGGTCGGGACAGCTTCGCTGCCGACCATGCCCCTTCGGGACCGACCATACTCGCCTTAGGTCGGTCCAACCCCACCATCCCATTCGAAATAGAATGGGGGGGCAGGTCGCGTAAGCGCTAGGGCGGTGTTTCTCGGGCGGTGGGCGAAGCCATGGATGGGGGTGGGTGGGAGGCAATAAGTTTCGGGGGGGCGGGAGATATAGCGCTCTAAGGCACATATGGTCGGTGGCGCAGCCACAGGTCGGTGACAAATCCAAGGGGAATAGTTCAGGAATCCTTGGAAAATAGCTTGACTTAGCCAGGGTGGGTGGGAATTACTATGCTTCCGAACTCGACTTAGAGATTCATCTATGCCACCAACTGGACAAGGATATATTTCTCAGATGGCGAAGCGGGTGAGTATCTAATCTATAGTTGGCAGCTACTTCAGATAGGCCCCGACGGCCTACTCTCTATAGCTGGGGGAGGAGCCCGAGGGGAGACTATCTCATGCTCTCGATAGATCGAGGGAGACTATCTATAGTCATGCTCCCTTCATATCCATATACGGCGATAGCCTTTACTCTATTCCCAAGGGAGGCCGAGGGCAACTATCTATAGTCGGCACTCCCCCCGTTATATTTCTCTATAGATAGATATAGAAATTGTTGTGGGTGGTTATGTTGCTAAGAACTTAATTGTTGTCGGGTAGAGAGGAGATGGGACCCGACATCCCCTTCTTTGGGGAGTATCTTTATAATGCCTCTATTAATTCCACCCCCCAAATATCCCTTAATGATAGCTTCCTTGTAGACTTGATGTAAATCATCAGATATCCAATCTAAGAATGCCTTGTAGAATTCAACCAGTAGCCCATCAACTCTCAGTGATTTGTCATTGTTCATTGAGTCAATGACATTCTTGACTTCTTCCTTGTTGATTTCATTGGCTAGGACCATAGCATCCTCTTGGGAGATCTTGGGAGGGATCATTCCTTTGATGAGTCTTCTTGCATTTCTTCCTTCCTCAATGTCACCTTCAGAGGAGAAGAGATCTTTGAAGAAAAGGAAGAATTCTTTGAGATATCTTCTTGCTTGTACAAAAGGGTTCCTTTATGGTTAATCAGGTCAATTTTTTCTTTAATCCCTTTCTCCTTTAGAAACCTGAAAAAAGACTTGGACCCGTTGCCCCCATTTTCCAACTAGTTAATTTTGGCTCTTACTTTTAGGCCTTGTATTTTATGAGTTTGGAGTCTCCTTAGAGCGTTCTTAGTAAGGACCATTTCCTCATTTATTCTTTCATCAACTGGGTTGCTCTACAAACTTATTTCCTCCCTTAGCAATGCTTCTTAAAGAGTGTTTTCTTCCCTCCTCCTTTCCATTGCCATATGTTTCCCAATAGTTTGACATAGTATTTTCCATCCCTTGAGATTGGCCTCCCATCTTTGGATATCCCCTTCACCCCCAAGAGACTTTTATTTATTTCCCTAAGGGTACAAATGGCATATTTATAGCTTTCATCTTTTAACAAGCTAACATTGAGGATAAAGTTTTGTCCCTTCTTTCTTTCCTTCCTTCTAGCAGAATTTAAGATTAGGGTATGTGCAAGATCATCATGGAAAAAACAAGCCCTTAAGTGGCAAAAAATTCAGAAAAATTAGAGTTAGGCAACTTGACATAAAAATTTGAATAGGTTATCTATATTATTTCAAAAATATGTAAGAATAGAATCTGTAGCAAATTGAATGTAGTTTCTAAACTACTAAGTTTTTTTTTTAAATCTATTTGGTGAAAATTTGAAATTTCAATGGAGTGGTACTTAAATTTCAGGGAAAAAATAAGTAGGTGTCTGTCTGACCACCCTAACCTCAATAAAATGATAATATTTTTCTTTAATATTTTAGATATAAGTAGAGGACTCATGCCTCGATGTGATGCATATTTTTTAGTAATTTTTTTCCAAGTAAATAATTAATTATGATTTTTTTATTACAAATTTTTAAAAAATATAAAAACTCGTATGTCTGACCACCTTAACTTGGTCAAAATTTCATGAAATTCAATTTTTCTTTTTTTAATCCAATAGTATGCGAAGCATAGAATGTGACACATGTTTTGGATTCAAAAAATGTTATACCATTTGAAAGCTATATATTTTTTTCAATCAGCCTATCAATTAGGACTTTAGTCGTAATTTGAATAGAAAATGAATAATAATTACTTATTAAATTCAAAGTAAAGCATAATTTATATTGGTGGAAAGCTGAGAATATCCTTTAAAATCCATTTTCGTTTCATCAATTTTGGGTAAAAAAATAGTCATTAGCCACATACCCATCATATTGCCACTTTTTGGCCCATCATGATCTTGCACATACCCATTAGAGTGGCCTTGATTGGGTGGTGCTTAGAGAGGGTATATGGATAAACCATCACTCCCTACCCACCATCCAAAAGGGAGAAGCTCAACTAGTTTTTATCTAAATAGACTTTGTCTAGCCTACAATAAACCCTCCTTCCACCTTTCTGAGAATTACATCAGGTGTACCACACTTGTTTGTTCTGTTGTTTTTTCCCCTCTAGTGGTTCTATGAGATTAAGCTTGGTTTTAAACATCCGCTAGAAGTGCTTCTCATTTCCTTTCCAATCCATGTCCAAACCTCCCTTTTTGTCCTCTATATTTTCTACCATATTTAAATCCCCTTGTTTATCCAAGGGAAATCAAGTATGGTTACAATCCATTTCCAAATCTCAGTGTGTCCTCTATAGTCATTTGGAGCATAGACTAAGCATATGCCAAATTTGGCTTCATCTTTCTTAAATGTCACCCATACAACCTTGTTACAGGGGAAAGAGCCACTATCACTTGGAGAATGCTCCCAAACCTTCTCCATTAGTATGAAAATTTCCCCTTTTCCTTTCTCATGGTTGGTGACCAAGGAGGAGGCACTACTCCATATGAACCTCAAATTAGCTTCAAGAGTAAAGCCAATGGAATTCATCTCCTGAAGTAGCACAAAGTCCTTGTTCATTTCTAGATTGATAAATTTCCTCACTAGGTACTTCCTATTAGGGGATTCTAGTCCCCACACATTCCATGAGGTGTAGTTAATGTTCATTAGGAGTAGGGTTAGTGGAGGCCTCTTTATCCTTCTTGAAAAACTCAAAGTATTTAGGAGAGGTTTCCTCACACTCTAGCATGAAGCTAATAAATGATTAAATAAGAAAATAGTTTTACTTTTTTTATTTAATCATTTATTAATTTGATAAGTTTATTATTTATTATTATTTTTTAAAAATATTAATGTTTATTAATTCGGGTTTTGCTTATGCATTTCATAACTAGTCAGCTCCACTCTTTTTTTGCTTCCCCCCATTATTGCATTTTCCTTGCTAGCGTTGCTTGTAGAACTATTACCCTGAATCAAATAGTTGTAGCCAAACCAAAGCACCCACAATACATGCCAAATCATACAACCTGTAGAGTTAATAACTGCAACCCCATCAAATTTAATGATGACTCTATTCTTGGCCTTATTCTCCTTCATTATCAAGAAATGTGGTAACTTTTCCATGAGTGATATCATAATCAATTAAGGCCCTTGCATCGGCTCCCAACTCATTAAGGTTATGCCACATATTATACCCTTTTTATTTAGCCCCCTCATTAGCAAATAAGTCGGCAATGCCATTGGCTTCCCTAAAGGAATGTGAAACTCTAACTTTATCAAATTTAGATAGGAGTTCCCTAGCATCTTCAATCCAACATTTAATGGTCCATAAGGGAGGGGATTCACCAAGGATGCATTCAATGATTTTTTTTAAATCACCTTCTAACCAAATATTTTTAACATTCATTCTACTAGCAAGGTCTATAACCTGATAAGCCCCAATGGCTTTAGCTACATGGTTAGATTGGATGCGTAACGATATGACCATAGCTGCAACAAACTTACCATTATAGCCCCTTATCACTCCCCCACTTCTAGCCAAACTTGGGTTACCCTTAGTCGCCCTGTCAAAATTAGTTTTTATCCAACCTCTAGGAGGATGACACCAACACACTCCTTCAAGGTCCTTTTTGGCAAGTTTTGAGGCCTTTGATACATCATTTTTAATGTTCCAATCCTTAGCCATCTTTAGATAATAGGTCAAACAAACAAAAACCTCCATCATATTCTCTTGATGACGGATGATATTGAAGTTTTCCACAATTAATCTGAAAGTCTTCTCATACACAGTGTTTTTCGATGTTTCCTTTTCCCTAAAGATCCTATTATTACGTTCCTTCCGCACACCCCAAGCTATATAAGGGAAAGTAAAAGCCCATAATCTTCGAATAGAAGGATTCATAAAAGGAACGGGTATGTAGGATCATCATGGAAAAAACAGGCCCTTAAGTGGCAATGAAAATTCAGAAAAATCAGAGTTAGGAAACTTGACGTAAAAATTTGAATAAGTTATCTATATTATTTCAAAAATATGTAAGAATAGAATCTATGGAAAATTGAATGTAGTTTCTAAACTACTAGGTTTACTTTTATAAAAAAAAAATCTATTTGGTGAAAATTTGAAATTTCAATGTAGTAGTACTTAAATTTCAAGAAAAAAATAAGAAGTAGGTGTCTGTCTAACCACCCCTAACCATAATAAAATTATGATATTTTTTTTATAATATTTTAGATATAAGTAGAGGACCATGTCCTGATGTGACACATATTTTTGTAAATTTTTCCAAGTAAATAATTAATTATGAATTTTTTATTACAACTTTTAAAAAATATAAAAAATCGTATGTCTGACCACCTTAACTTGGTCAAAACTTCAAGAAATTCAATTTTATTTATTTTAATCCTATAGTATGCAAAGCATTGAATGTGACGCATGTTTCAGATTCAAAAAATATGATACCATTTGAAAGTTATAGATGTTTTACAATCAACCTATCAATCAGCACTTTAGTTATAATTTTAATAGAAAATGAATAATAATAATTTATTAAATTCAAAATAAAGCATAATTTATATTGGCAAAAAATTGTGAATCTCCTCTACAAACCCTTTTCGTTTCATCAATTTTGGTTAAAAAAAGGTCATCAGCCACATGGGCAAAGTCTAGAAAAACAAGGTAAACTGTTAAACACGCTTTTTGTGTTGACTTCTTACAATTGGAATCTCCTAGCCAAATACCAAAGAAAACCCGAGGCTATTCTCTAGGCAATAAATTTTGTGTAACAAATATCAGATATCCGATTTGAATTGTTAATCGGATATCCGATATGAATCCAATATCCGATTTGGTTTATATATCATTTTAAAAAATGTTAGACTTTATAATATATGATTTAGAATATACAATATATCTCGTTTATAGTTTATAGTTTATTTTAATATGTCTAGTGTAGAATATACAATATTGTTTATAATTTAATATATAATCTCTTACAAAACTATATATAATATATAATATATAATATATTATATTATTATGTATAATATATTTAAATATTATTTCTATATTTTAGTTAATGTATATTACTAATATATAAAATATTTAAATATTATCTCTTTTCCCATCTCTCTCCCCCTCTCCCTCTC
>VDFB02058242.1:28485859-28530377 GCA_007258455.2 Sequoia sempervirens
CCTCCCTCTCTCTCTCTCAAGACTCTCCCTCCTATCCCCTCTCCCTCTCTCAAGTCTCTCTCTCTCTCACTCACTCTTGAGCTATCTCTAGCCCCTCTACCCTTAACCCTTAAACCATGTACCCTCTATCTCTCTCCCACTCCCTCCCTCTCTCTCTCTCAAGTATCACTCTCCTACCCTCTCCCTCTCTCAAGTCTTTCTCTCTCTCATTCTTCCCCTCTTTCTTCCCTTCTTCCCTTCTTCCCCTCTCACTTCCCCCCATCTCTCTCTCAAGTCTCTCCCTCCTACCCCCTCTCCCTCTCTCAAGTCTCTCTCTCTCTCTCCCTCTCACTTACTCCTATGTCTCTCCACTCTAACCTTATCCCTCTACCCTTAACCCTTAAATCCTTAAACCCTTTTCCCTCCCTATCTCTCTCAAGACTCTCCCTCATACCCCCTCTCCCTCTCTTAGGTCTCTCTCTCACTCACTCCCAAGCTATCTTTGTCCTCTCTCCCTTTCTTCCCCTCTCCCTTCCCCCCTTCTCTCCCATCTCTTTTCCCCTCTTCCTCCTAATTCTCTCCCTCTCTCTCCTCCCCTATTCCCTCCCTTCCCCCCACTCTCTCTCTCTCTCTCAAGTCTCTCCCTCCTACCCCTTCTCCCTCTCTCAAGTCTCTCTCTCCCTCTCACTCACTCCTGTCTCTCCACTCTAACCTTGGCCCTCTACCCTTAACCCTTAAATCCTTAAACCCTTAAACTCTCTACCCTCTCTATCTCTCCCTTTCCCTCTACCCTCCACTCTCTCTCTCTCTCTTGCCCAACCTCCACCTCCTAATTACTATTAGGTCTATGTATGCACAAATCGGATATCCAATTTAAATCGGATATCTGATTTAAATCAGATATCCGATTTGTAGCACTAAAATCCTACCGTTAGAGAGCATTATAAAGTTGTTTTATTTTTAAAAAAAATCATATTTGATATCGGATTTAGTCAGATATCCAATTTGTGGGCCATACCAAAACCCCATATGGCCCATATTTTGCATTCCAACAGATCCTACATTCTTTTTATAGGCTTTGCAAGCAACAAATGCATGGTTTTAGACAGGAAGAGAAAAAGATCAACTTTTTGGAGCATCTTGTACTCAAATTTGTCGTAAACAATGATTTTTTAGCATCTTTTATGAGGTATAATGGGGAGTAGCAGTTGTTGGAAGCATAAATGTAAGAGAAAGCTTACAAAAGAACAAATTGAAGCATATAGAAAAAAAGATAAAGAAGGTCATAGGAAGAGAAGAAAAGGTATGTTAAATATTGGTGAATCTGAGCCCTATGGTCTTTCAAGTGAACAGGAAATTGAATATGTACAAGGTGAAAATGTTGAACATGATATTGAAATTGGGAATGAAAATGTTCAAATTGATACTCAAAATGTTCAAGCTGAAAATGTTGGAATTGAAGATGTTGAACATGATATTCAAATTGGGAATGAAAATGTTCAAGGTGAAAATGTTGGATTTGAAGATGTTGAATATGATACTGAAATTGGGCATGAAATTATTCAAATTGAAGGTAAAAATGTTGGAATTGAAGATGTTGAACATAATATTGAACTAAGTGTAAATTATGTTTCACCAGATTACATGAGAAATGAAGAACGTTGTGTGGAAGAAAGACATATTCCAAACTCAAGACCTTCAAGAACCCCTAAATGGTCACTTGAAATTGATGAGAACATTATAAACAATTTTGAAGGCAAGAGGTCAACACGAACCGTTCGGTTGTGGGCTAGAAGACTTTTCATACAATATTTTAACGATAAGACATTGACCAAGCAATGCCAACTTTTTGTACAATTGCTAAAGATGCAGAAGATGAGACCTTTGCTTGCCTAATTGAAGATTTGTGTGAACAAGAAGACCGAAAAAATTCCTATTATTGTCAAAAATAACAAGGAAAAAGATAAGAGAGCTGCTCAGAGAGTCATTACAACCACCCTAGTAAGCCATCAATTGAAAAAGGCTCGCTTTATGAGACAAACTTGTATTGATTTTGACATAAATCGTAAAACTTTGGATAGAGCACTTGCAAGAAGAGAAAGAATAGATGATCCTCTTCAAAATGATACATGGGCATTTTCCAGGAGGCTTCCATGTGTTGATAAGAAGCTAACCGATAATGTAAAGTAGGTAATTCAGCAATTTTGGCATGATAACTCTAGAGTATCACCCAATGCAAAGGATGTTTTCAAGTTAAGAATTGGCAATTGAGACCGTACACCACATCCTAAAAATTTCTCGGAATCAAGCCAAACAATGTGGTGCAATGCATCTTCTAAAATCATCAAAGGACTTCCTAGATCTTTTTTTATGTTCTAGAGATGATGGTTGTTTTTTCTATAGAAATGATTGTTTAAATGCAAAGTGCTCACAATGTGGTGGCTTGTCAAAGTTTGTTCAATGTTTTCATGAGAGTTCCAAACATGAATTTGGAAAGAAGCTTGTTGAGAAAAAGAGATATTAGATAGTCAAATATACTTTGCAAAGTGGAGGTGAAGGTTCTAGATGTGAGTTGGTTACAAAAGAATGCAGTGTTGCTGATTTTATTTCAGATTTTAAGGACTTTTCTACAAGTATGCAAGGCGTCATAGGTCTCAGTGGTTGGATCAACAATTCAGAATGTGTAAGGACTCTTTTCTAATTGGCACTATTATATCGTGGTTGATTTTGCAGAAAACTACACATTGCAACCACAAAACGAGGTACAATCTTAGTGTTACAATTCCATTCAGATTCCTTTATATTTGTCCACATAACATTTAACATGCACTTGATAGTATAGAGGAGGATCAAAAGATAATCAAAGAGTATCATTTTTATATGAGTGATGATAGATTTCACTCATCCGAGTATGTCCAACATTGTTTCAAGAATTTTTTTGAGTTCTTGCAGGAGCATGATATAGCACTGGCCCGACATCTCATTTGATCAGATAACTACATAGGTCAATTCAAGAATGCTCATGTGTTTTATTGGTTGAGTAGAATGCATGTAGAGAGGGGTGTACCTCATATTTGGAGTTTTTTTGAAGTTGGGCATGGGAAATGGGAGCATGATGGAGCAGGTGCATGTGTAAAGAGAGCTCTAGTTAAGGAGCAATTGAAGATTTCAGGAGAAAAATTCAGTGATGCATGTTCTATTGTTGATTGGTGTAGTTCAGCATTGTCATAGGGAGGGACACTTGATTCAATAGTGCACAGATTATTTTGTTTGGTTGAGGAGGGTACAGTGGGAGGTAGATTGGATTGTCATACAATCAAAGATTCTTCAAATATGCATTCATTTCAAAGTTTAGATGCAAGCACATGGACCATTTGGACATGAGAGTTGGCTTGTTTTTGTCAGACTTATATTCAGTGCGAGTGGGATCAATGTGAGTCAAGTGAGTGGGTGGATACATGGGTTCCATAGTATCTAACTCCATTATCTCAAACAATATCCATTACAAATAACATAATGGAAAGTTTAGTTTATTACGACCGCCTTTCAAATCTACTACATCCAAGACATGTTTTTGCAGTTGTTGCACCATAGGGGAATGAATAGAGATCAGACTATTGGTTGGCTCGATGTGTGTAGGTAAAGCATAAGCTAACACAACCTATGGAAGATGATGATGGGTTCATGTATCCTTCAGGTTTAGTTGTGGTTGCAGGAACTTGGTTGCAAACATATATGGTTAGAAAGAATGACATACCTACATTTGAAGACTATGAGAAACACAAAACCATTCTCGTGTATTCACACCTTGTTATAGCAAAAAATGTTAAGTTGTTGAAGCATCATGCTAGACCAAAGACAAAACAACTATGGACACTTAGTAATGTTGATCATGAAGCAATATTGGATACTCTTAAGCAAAGAGATGACCCTTCAAGCACACTTGAATAACATTTTCAAGAATGGAAGGTACAATGCTTAGGTTCATTATGCTTAAGTTCATTAAGTTCATTATGCATCATCAATTAGGTCATTTATAATTTAATATAGATTGGTTATTCTAAGCATCTTTTATATTGTGACAATATAGATTTTTCATTTGACAAATTTTGTGATAGTTTTGACATGATTGATCATGGACCTGCTACAACAATAGCCAACTTTGATCCTTTTAGAGAGGTATGCGATAGATTACAATAATATATATTGGTTATTCTAAGCATCTTTTATAGTGTGCATTACCATCTCATCATCAATTAGGTCATTTAGAATAATATAGATTGGTTATTCTAAGCATTTTTTATAGTTTGCATTACCAATTCATCATCATTCAGGTTGTTTAGATTAATATAGATTTGTTAGTCTAAGCATCTTTTCTGTTGTGACAATATAGATTTCTCATTTGACAACTTTTGTGATATTTTTGGCACAATTGATCATGGACTTGCTGCAACAATAGCCAGCTTTGATCCTTTTAGAGAGGTATGTGACAAATTACAATAATATAGATTGGTTATTCTAAGTATCTTTTATAGTTTTCATTACCATCTCATCATCAATTAGGTCATTTAGAGTAATATAGATTGGTTATTCTAAGCATTTTTTATAGTTTACATTACCAATTCATCATCATTCAGGTTGTTTAGATTAATATAGATTTTTTAGTCTAAGCATCTTTTCTGTTGTGACAATATAGATTTCTCATTTGACAACTTTTGTGATATTTTTGGCACGATTGATCATGGACCTACTGCAACAATAGCCAGCTCTAATCCAAACTAAGAGGTATGCGATAGATTACAATAATATAGATTTTCTATTTTAAGTGTCTTTTATTCTAAGCATCTTTTCTATTGTTTGTAGTTTAACTGCTACCTTGATTGTTTGTACAGGTGCTTGTCAGTCCAGAATGTGAACATACTACTCTTGTAGAAGACTATGCCCTGAATGCCTCCAATAGGAAAATTTTGTAAAATTTGAATTTTGAAATGTGAAACAATGTAAAAAGGTCATAACTATGTACGGGTATCATTTATATCTAGGTGTATGGTATGATACTATTATTGGGACAATTCTATAATAACTTATTGTAATTAGTTGAGATACAACCGGAGGTTTTCTTCCTGGTTCTTTCCTACCGGTATGCTCGTTTGAACCAAGTTTGTAATATCTCCTATTTATATATAATAAATTACAATGGCTTGCCACTTTTTCCAAAAAAAATGTAAAAAGGTCATGTGAAGGTCATTTCCAATGTAATTGAGTCTTTGATCTAGCAAAGTGGAAACAAGCTATTTGGGTGTGCATAATGTTCAAGTTGATTGGGTAAGAGTTTTCTTATGCAAGAGCTAGGTGGCTTTAAATAGCACAATTACAATTAAAGATGACATTGTTAGAGCCTGGACAAGCTTGATCCAACCTTAAATCTTGTTGCCCCCACATTTCATTGATGTTACCATGTTGTAACTCACCAACTCAACTACAGACATATTTGGGTGCAAATGAGGACCATCCCTAGTGTAAACATACCCATCCGAACGTGTTGGAACATTTTGTTTGGTCGTACAAGTTTCGGAATGAAAGTTGCTCTACTTTGCAACTTTACACTACTTGCATCTGGCAACTTTTCCCTCCATTCAAAAGTCATCACCACAGGAAAAAGCCTATGAGATAGAAAAAAACAAGAGATATTGTTGTAGATGGTCCTAATACGATCCCATAGCCTCAGACAAATATTCTATAAGCCTCACAGTCTCTAAGAAATATCTCTTCAAAGATTGTTTCCTTTTAGCACTTTGGACTCTTAAGGGAAATCGTTGGTCCAATGTAGCTCAGAGTGCTTTGGCATATTTGGGTGCAAAAGAGGACCATCCCTAGCGTAAATGTACCCATACGGACATGTTGGAACATTTCATTTGGCCATACGAGTTGTGGAATGAAAGTTACATCACTTTGCAACTTTACACTGCTTGCATCTGGCAACTTTTCCCTCCACTGAAAAGTCATCACCGCAGGAAAACAACTCCAAGATAGCAAAAACCGAGAGAGGTTTTTGTAGATGGTCCCAATACGATCCCATAGCCTCAAATGGAGAGTCTGTAAGCATCACAATCTCTGAGAAATATCCCTTCATAGATTGTTGTCTTTTAGCACTTTGGACTCTTAAGGGAAATCGTCAGTCAATGTAGCTCGAGTGATTCGGCATATTTGGGTGAAAAAGAGGACCATCCCTAGCATAAACGCACCCATCCAGATGTGTGTTGGAATAGTCTATTTGGTCGTATGAGTTGTGGAATGAAAGTTGCTCCACTTTGCAACTTTACACTGCTTGCATCTGGCAACTTTTCCCTCCACTGAAAAGTCGTCACCATAGGAAAACGCCCCGAGATAGCAAAAAATGAGAGAGGTTTTTGTAGATGGTCTAACAAAATCCCATAGCCTCAGACAGAGAGTCTGTAAGCATCACAGTCTTCGATAAATATCCCTCCAAAGATTGTTGTCTTTTAGCACTTTGGACTCTTAAGGGAAATCATCGGTCCAATGTAGCTCGGAGTGATTCAGCATATTTGGGTGCAAAAGAGGACCATACCTAGCGTAAACGTACTCCATTTGGACATATTCAACGGTTTGGTTGTATGAGTTGCGGAATGAAAGTTGCACCACTTTGCAACTTTACCGCTTGCATCGCAACTTTTCCCTCCACTTAAAAGTCATCACCATAGGAAAATGCCTCCGAGATAGCAAAAAATGAGAGGGGTTTTTGTAGATGGTCCCAACATGATCCCATAGCCTTAGACAGAGAGTCTATAAGCATCACATCTCTGAGAAATAGCCCTTCAAATATTGTTGCCTTTTAGCACTTTGGACTCTTAAGGGAAATCGTCGGTATAATGTAGCTCGAGTGATTCGGCGTATTTGGTGCAAAGAGGACCATCCCTAGCATAAAAATACCTGTCCAGATGTGTTGGAATAGTCAATTTGGTTGTATGAGTTATGGAATGAAAGTTGCACCACTTTGCAACTTTATAGTGCTTGCATCTAGCAACTTTTCCCTCCACTGAAAAGTCATCACCACAGGAAGATGCCCTCGAGATAGCAAAAACCGAGAGAGATTTTTGTAGATGGTCTCAACATGATCCCATAGCCTTTAATGAAGAGTCTGTAAGCATCATGGTCTTTGAGAAATAGCCCTTCAAAGATTACTTCCTTTTAGCACTTTGGACTCTTAAGGGAAACTAGTGGGCAGTAGAGTTAACTTCTTCACAAACTTGGTTTGAAGTAATTTCATTCTTTTTTGTGCATTTAAGAGACATTTTGACTAGAGGTCGGTCTATGAGCCCTGTTCCAAGGGTTTGAGTGCATTTAAAATGGATTTTTAAGCCTTCCACCCTAAAATTGACCTCCAAATAACTTCAAACACCTTAACTACCTCATTCTTATTCATTTGTTTTGCAAACAAGCATTTTCATTCCAAGAGGTTGAGCTTTATTTTTTCTTGTTGGATTGAAAGCAGACCGTGACACAAATTTCTTTTTTCAAAAATTGTTCAGCATCATTGAAATAAGAATTTATCACACATCTACAGAGAAACAAAGGAGTACTACAAACTTAAACACATTACACTTTGGTTCTCACTAACTTGATGTACTCTCCAACATCTCTCTTCTCTCATGTGGAGAGTTAGAACTGCTTGGCCATGCCTTTGCATCATTAGGGAAGTTTTTCTCTTTTTGACAATGTAAAAAGCATGGCTGCATACAGATTAGGCAAAAGACCCTTCCTTTTAGATTAGCAATGCACGGAATATTCAAAAAGTATCCTTGATATTACAAAAAGGTATGTGTTGATACACTTCGCCTAAACAAGAAGACCCTAAAAGTGACCTCTAAATCACTTCAAACACCTTAACTACCTCATTCTTATTCATTTTTTTTGCAAACAAGCATTTTCATTCCAAGAGGTTGAGCTTTCATTTTTGCTTTCAAAGAAAAATCTTCCTATGCCACTGTTACACTGCACAGGTAAAACAGGTTTTGTATTGTGGACCTATATTAAGCTACCACTCTCAATACCAATGTAACAATGATACAAAATAACGTTTCAGACTGCAAGAAGACATCAAAATGGCTAGTGTACTAAAAAAAATCTTATGATTTTTGAAGAATGTTGATAACTCTACTAAGTTGTCTTCTTTTTTCAATATCATACAAATTGAACCCTTGCATCAATAGACTTTATATATCAAGCTACCACAATTGAAGTTTCAACAATGAATATTTATCATGCATGTTTTAAATGGCATTCAAGTTTATGGTGGTTTCTTAGTTTATCTGATGTTATGGGATATTTTAATCATAATTCATGCTTCTAGGCTACACACACACACACACATATATATAATTTTTACATGGTTTCTCCATTGTTCGACCCCTACACAGCAAGTAAATGGCTGCATAGCGTGTGGAATGAGGGGGCAATAGGCCTGCGACCCCTTTAAAGTTTGTTTGAGTGCATTTAAAATGAAGTTTTAAGCCTTGCACCCTAAAAGTGACCTCTAAATAACTTCAAACACCTTAACTACCTCATTCTTATTCATTTATTTTGCAAACCAGAATTTTCATTCCAAGAGGCTGAGCTTTCATTTTTGCTTGTTGGATTGAATGCATACTGTGACTCAACTTTCTTTTTTTCAAAAATTGTTCAGCATCATTGAACTAAGAATTTATCACACATCTACAAAGAAACAGAGGAGTACTACACACTAAAACACATTACACTTCAGTTCTCACTGACTTAATGTACTCTCCAACATCTCTCTTCTCTCATGTGGAGAGTTAGAACTGCTTGGCCATGCCTTTGCATCATTAGGGAAGTTTTTCTCTTTTTGACAATGTTAAAAGTATGTTTGCATATAGATTAGGAAAAAGACCTTTCCTTTTAGATTAGCAATGCATGGAAGATTCAAAACGTATCCTTGATATTACAAAAAGGTATGTGTTTATACACTTCAAACGTGCAATCACCCTTTCGTTCTTTCAAAGAAAAATCTTCCTATGCCACTGCTACACTGCACAAGTAAACCAAATTTTTTATTGTGGACCTATATTAAGCTACCACTCTCAAGACCAATGTAACAATGATACAAAATAACGTTTGATACTGCAAGAAGACATCAAAATGGGTAGTGTACTAAAAAAATTCTTATTATTTCTAAAGAAAGCTGATAACTCTACTCAGTTGGCTTCTTTTTTCAATATCATACAAATTGAACCCTGGCATCAATAGACTCTGTATATCAAGATACCACAATTCAAGTTTCAATGATGAATATTTATCATGCATGTTTTAAATGACATTCAAGTTTATGGTGGTTTTTTTTGTTTATGTGATGTTATGTGATATTCTAATCGTAATTCATGCTTCTAGGCTGCATATATATATATATATATATATATATATATATATATATATATATATATATATATATATATATATATATATATATATATATATATATATATTATTTTTACATGTTTTCTCCATTGTTCGACCCCTACACCACAAGTAAATGGCTGCATAGCGTGTGGAATGAGGGGGCAACATGCTTGAGACCCCTTTAAAGTTTGTTTGAGTGTTTTCTTTTTAGTTTTTGTGAGTTTTGTGCAAAGTTTCCTCAAAGAAATGTGGTCTCATAGAATTCCATGACAAGCTAATGCAATTGATAGTTGCTCCTAGTTATTAGTTATGTAATGTGAAGTAATTGCATAACTGCTTAGGTTGACTTTGTAAAAACTATATTGTTATTGAATTTTTTTCATCTATCAGCATCTAGTTGTTACTTATGCAATGTGAAGTAATGCTTTGAGTTTGAAAGATGTGCAATGCAATGTAATCAGCAATATGAATATAAACTACATAATATTTAACCATTATTTTTATACTATTGTACATTGATATTTAACCATTGCTCACTTCAATAAATTTTCAAAGAGTTTAATCATGCACATGAGGAGGAAATTAAATTTCGATTGTCAACTTCTATATATCAAATTATCCAATAATCAAGTGTATGTCCCATATTCAAAAATGGCATCAACACTAGCTCAAACAAAGTTTTACAATATGTGGCATATGCCATCTCGGTATCTATTCAAAATTTACATGCCAAAATGTCTATCTCATCCTAAACTATTGGTGGATCATCAAAATGGAGCCTCTTTGAAGCACTCGTTGGCTCTAAAGGTAGATGCACAAGAAAAAGTCAAACCACAATTGAGATTAGTTATATTATATAATTTAAAATAGAATAATTAACATAAAAATCAATATACATTGAATTATAATTGAACTCTAAAATTGAAATCTTGCTTACTTGAAAAACACGTCTCTTCAAAGGGTTAGGAGTCCTAGAATATACCCCTCTCAAAGAACCAACCAAACCAACTTTTGTAACATCAATCTATATATGTGAACAAAAACATAAAATTGATCCAAGTTAGCATACAATTGTTGGTAATAAGAACATATTTACTAAGCACAAAATAAAATAAACACATACCTCTTTAGGCTGATCTTTTTCTTTATCTCCTTTAGGTGTTCAAATACCTACTCCTTTAGGTGTTGTGACACTTGTCAAAAATGATGTATAGCTCACAACCGCTTGTACATAAAAATGACAAGTACGTATGAAACTACCAATCTATGTCAATGTATGTGTAATCAATAAAAGATCTTATAAATCTTAATTCAATCAAATTTGAGTTCAATTACCTTTCCCTTATCTAACATAGCACCTCCATAGTATGGAGAGTGTTGCACCTCGCTCAAACTAGCTGTTTCCTACAAGAAGAGAATAAGATAAACATATAGGTTAATATATATTTTCATTAATGACAATTCAAATGACAAGAAAGTATACAGTAAAAAAATGTAAATGAGTGAGTGCGAAAATACATACTGTGTGTGTGTCGAGGCCAAATGAAATGGCCCTAAGGGTTCTATCAGTCAATCGTGTGAGCTCCTCCTTAGACATTAACTATTAAATAGACCATGTAAATAAATATTAGTACTTGATACTATCTCTTATTAATATTCATTTAAAAAATAAATCAAGTTATGAATTTACACCTTAAATGTTACCTGTGTAACTATTCCAATGTCCACCTCTCTAGTAGGAGAGGACTCTGTAGGGTGTGCTCCACTCCCCTACTTGTGATCTGCTATAATCTCCACATCCTGGATGTCATAATCAAAAGTGTCTAATGGATGCTCAGCGGGTTGTACAATAGGACCCAAGCATATCTGGTGGCACGTATTGCAAATATGTTGCACAAAAATATGTGGACCTAAGGAGGATGATGCAGTAGCACTAGATCCAACCCCAACATCACCAGAATGTGGCTGAGCTACTGAAGAAGCATGGGAAACCAAAAGACCACTCAAAGAGTGAATGTCCTGGATAGTCTGTGTGGCTACATCCTCTGTAATATCTGGATGTTGTATTAGAGGTTGCAGAGGAAGGGGAGGAAGGGGAACATTGGGCACCTGACTACTCTAATTGCCCCTGGCCTATCCTAGGGCATACCTCCACCAACGCCCTGGAAGGGTTTAATGTCAAAGTAATTGACATGATGCCCTAACAAAAACTCAGCGTATAATTTTTTAATAAAGTAAAAAGGTACATCAAGATTATTGTTGGGTGGTTTATCAAAAACCATACACCAACAATCCCAAAAGTTATCTACTATGCCCCTATGCACCATTTTATAGAAAGTTTTGGTTTGTTAACATTAACTGGAAAACCAGTGTGGGGCTAATAAATAAAGATATTTGGGCTTTTGTTATTTGGAGATTTTTCACATCATCATAAGACAATCCACATGCATAATATTCCCTCATGGTTTCTTGCACAAATGAAAGGAATTATGTTGGGTGGAGAGGGTTTCTACATTTGTAATTATTTGTCAATGTGGTTGACATAAGGATAATCGAGGGCATTTTCTTATAAACATCACAAATGCCCCTCAATTGCTCCAATTTTTCACCAATTAAGCCTTCAATTGATGGCTACAAGGTGGTGGAGCATTTGCCATTTCTACATTTTGATTCTCACCGGTAGATTTTCATTCTCAACCTGGTGGAATTTGTGCATTCTCATTCTCAACATGATAATGCCCGATTAAAGTTAAAACTAATTAATCTAATTAAAATTAGACAATATAAATGAAAATATTATAAAAATACCCTAATTTTTTAAAAAAATCCAAAAAAAACCCTACTTTTTAACAAAAATCTATAAAATTCTCTAATTTTAAATACAAATACATAAACAACACTATTTTTAAATCAAAATCCATAAAAACATTCATTTTTAATCAAAATCCATTATAAACTCAATTTTTTTCATAAAAATTCAATCAAAAACCCTATTTTGAAAAAAAAATCATAAAAAACTAATTGAAATTATACAAATCTCATTCAAAATTCAATCAAAGCAAAGAAAAATCTAAATTCTAACCTTTTCAAATCGGATATTGGCGAAATCAGATATTTGTTGTGTGAAGAACCTCCTAACTGTGCGCCCACGGGTTGTTTGATTGTGAAATGATTTTGACAGCCCAAAAATTGTTTATATATACTTTTTTCAAATCGAATATCCGATTTGGATTGGATATCTTATTTGGAAATCTAGGTTTGGTAATTGCTTTGGAGGTGTGTACTGAAACCCAAGCCACCAAAAAGTCAACTTGGCATTTTCACGTTTTTGGGTCAATGAAAGACATAATTTTTTCCTCATTGCCACTTTTTGGCCCATCATGATCCTGCACATACCTGAACATTCCACTAGATAAAAAAGTCTTTGATGAAGCTTGGAAAAAGCCACATTAAATTCTAGAGACTCTTAAACCTGCCCCAAATAGCCGCCACATACAAACAATGAAGAAACAAGTGGTTAGCAGTTTTTGACTCTTCTTTGCACAGATAGCATTAGTTAGGGATCTAGATACCATGCTTGCAAATATTGTCAACAGTGAGGACTTTATTCTAAAGAAGGATCCAAAAAAATAGGTTAACTTTGGGAGTTAGATGTTTGATCCAATATTTAGCCCAAAAGGGAGAAGGGACCTAAGAAAGGGACATTAGAGAGACAACCGAAGAGACAGAGTAGTTGCCTGAAGGGTTAGCAATTCAAACTAAAAGAGCCTCCTACTGATTCGGCCTGATCTTGATAGCCATCAAAGCAGATTGAATCGGGTCTACATCTGAGCTAAACTAAAGCAAATTCACCCAACCCCCATTTCCTCAATAATCCTTGACATGAGATCCAAAAGCCTCTTTGCAGGTATCAGCCCACCTATTAAACCTTTCATCAACAATTAGAGGACCCTTCAATAACCATCTATCTTCCTAGAATCTAGCTTGATTACCGCTTCTTCTGCTCCACTCAACTCCTAAATCAATATTTTTTTTCCTTTTAATCATATCATTCCAGTAGGCTGATCCATGGGGTAAGTTAGGAGAATCTAGCAGAGCCTTAAGAGATCCAGTATTAGCCATGTATTTTCTCTCTAAAATATTATTCCATTCTCCATTAGATGAGAAAACTCACCAAATTTGCTTAGCAAGGAGCGTCATATTCATCATTCTCATCTTTCTTAAGCCTAGGCCTCCTAGTTTTTTAGGTCTACAAATAAAGTCCCAACCAATGAGAGGCATTATTTTTCTTTCTTCAACACCCGACCAAAGAAATCATTTTTGGATTTTTTCAATAGCATCCAAAAATTTGGTAGGGATATTAAAAAGACTTAACTTAGAATATATCGGAAGCTTTTGAAGAGTGGCTTTGAGGAGCTAGATTTTACCTGCTTGACTGAGAAGAGCTCCTTTCCATCCAGTAAGATTTTTTTTGAACCTATCCACCAATGAACTCCAAAAGGACTTAGGGGGCTTGAGGCACAAAGGCAAGCCAAGATAAATAGAAGGCAAGGACTCAATTTTGCACCTAAGAATTTTAGCAATCTTATTCTTTCTGGGTTTAGGGGTGTTGAAGAAGAAGATAGAGCTTTTTTGTATGTTAATCATCTGACCAGAAGCCCTCTTATACTCATCCAAAAAAAATTCAAATTCCTAGCCTCAGTCACAATTGATCTCCCCATCAGCATGGTGTCATCAATGAACTGTTGGTGGGAACAAATCAAATTGCTAGAGGAGGGCCTTAGACCAACTAAAGTTCCTTGATCAACCAATATTTTCAAGTTTCTCCCAAGGAATTCCACCAAAATAGTAAATAATATAGGGGAAATAGAATCACCATGTCTTAAACCTCTTGATTTCTTAAAAAACTGCGAGGGAGACCCGTTCACCATGATAGAAATGGAAGCACTAGAGATGAGCTAACCAACCATCTGTAGGACTCTATTGTTGAAGCCAAACTTCCTCATGATTTTGAGTAAAAAGTCACAATCCACTCAATCATAAGCATTTGAAATGTCCAATTTTAGGAGAAAGCCTTTAGTTTTAGATTCCACAAGAGATTGAATATTCTCATGGACATAAATAACAAAGTTGAGGATCTGCCTACCAAGGATGAAGCCATTCTGCTAAGGGGAAATCAGGGAGGGAAAAATAATGAGAAGCCTAGAAGTTAGCACCTTAGAAATAATTTTATAGAAGGAATTACAAAGACTTATAGGCTTGAACGCTTCAAACTCCACAGCTCCTGGTCTCTTGGGAATTAGGACAAGGAAAGTGGCATTAAGTTCCTTTAGGAGACTCCTTGAGCCAAAGATCTCTTTAACTGCATTCACCACATCATCTTCAACAATCTCCCAGAACCACTGAAAGAAGAACATAGGAAACCCGTCAGGGCCAAGGGCCTTGGTCCCTTCAAAAGAGAAGACCTCTCTCTTAATTTCTTCCCTTGAAGGTATAGCTCAACAAGCATTCTTTTATCATCCTCCCTAACAAGTTTAGGAATGGCCTCTAAGAGGTAATCTTGCTCTTCATGATTGAATCCATCATTTTCCGAAAGGAGATTACTGAAGAAAAGGACAACTTGTCTTCTAATCTCTTCATCCTTCTCAAAACGGCTACCATTGTAATCAATTTGAGAAATTTTATTTGCAACCCTATGTTTTGAAGCAGACAAGTGAAAATATCTAGTGTTTTTATTTGGACAGCAATAAGCCACAGAGCCCTAAATTTTTGTCTCCAAAAAACCTCCTCTTTGGCTATTATATCATGCATCTTCACAAGCATTTCATCTTCTTTCACCTTATTGTATGCAATATATCCTGTCCACTAGATTTTTTCTTGTATCTCCATCAAATCAAGTTGTAATTCAGACTTGATACCAAAAATATTACCACATATTTCTTTATTCCACCTTCTAATTTTGAATTTGACTTCACTCAGTTTCTTAACCACCCTAAACATAGCAGTCCCAGAAACTGTGATATTCCACCAAATCCTCACCTCATCAAAAATTTGAGGATGTGAAAGCCACATACGCTTGAATCTAAAAGAGAAATTTCTCTTGACCATTATAGGGTCTACCACAAAACTAATCGAAAAATGATCAGAACCCACCTTGGAGAGGGCCTTTAAAGAATAGAAATAATTTATAAACCATTGACTTGAAATTAACGTTCTTTCTAATCTAACTTGAATTAGATCCTTACCAACTCTACGATTCAACCAAGTATAGGCAGCTCCTTGCAGATCCAAATTGATCAATGTCTAGTTATTAATGAAGTCCAAGATGTTAGTTATGCTTTCTAGATTAACTTGGGATCCTCCATACTTCTCGCTTTCCTGAAGAGGGGTATTACAATCCCCCATAACAACCCATGATTCATTAGTGAATATCTTACGAAAGGTAGCCAACTCAAGCCAAAAGGACTTTCAGGCCCCTTTACCATTAGGAGCATAGATATTTGACTGAATCCAACAAAAAATGTCTCTAATATGGGTAAATCTGCTGGCCACATGATTTGATCTCTCAAGCAAAGGTTCCCCTTTGATGAAACTTTGAATCCAAAAGGTGGCAATTCCCCCTAAGGCACCTTCAGAACTATTACAATGGACTCCACAATACGTATACATCTTAATCCTTTCCACCTTTTCTTTTGGAATTTTGGTTTCTTGGACAAGTAAAATGTTAGGCTTATGATCCCTAACAAAATTATGCAACACATCCTGCTTATGGAGGCTATTTAAACCCCTTATGTTCCATGACATTAACTTCATATCTTATCAGCGGATTGGAGTTTACAAATCTCAAGAATGGCCTTTTGAATGCCATCTACAATATATCTTGAAAACTACCATGCTCTCTCAAACACCTTGTTGATCTTCTTCCTTGGTTGTTCTTTGTGGCTCCATAGTCTACCTTAGCTCTGGTTCTCGTAGAGACTCCACTTGGGGTATTCTGTTGTTCTTTTTCTTCTTCTTTTTAAAAGTATGAGAGTTGACATCATCTTTGTCTATTTCTTCTTGGCTATCCATCTCTTTTCCTGACTCCCAATCTTTCTCTGAAATACCCTTTTGATCTAGGAGAAGAGTATCCATCAACCCGTTGTTAAACTGGGTCAAATTCTCACTTGAGAACATCCGAGTTTGACTCAATTCCTCAAAGATATCCTTAAAAACTTCCTAAGAAATAACAGTTTCCAGGATCTGAAACGACTCCCAACTAGAAGGGAAACTTCCTTCATAAATATTGGGTGAGAGGAATCCCAATATCCAAAGATAGGCCCTGAATAGGAATATCATCCAGGCCTATCTCTCCTTCTTCCTTTCCAGCTAAGTAGTTCTTTGGGTTACTAAGAGGAGATTCCTCATTCACAAAGCCATTCCCACTATCATCCATGCCAATCTCTCCATCATCCTTTCCTCCAGAATCAATCTCTGGCTTATTTCTTTGGGGCTCCTGGATGCCCACATCTACATGACTCTCTGGTGCAAACACAAGAGCTTCGAACTTCTTACTCTCCACCTCACCATTGGAAATCTCTTTAACATCCCCTTTAGGCTTCTTCTTCCAAAAAGTCTTTGGTTTGGGCTAGGGTTTCTCTTTCTCTTTGCTAACATTGAGCAGGCATTTATTCGCCTAGTGCCCAAACTTTCTACACTTAAAACAAGAAAAATGGATCATTTCAAACTCAATAGTTTGATTCTAGGTACCCAGCTTTGATTGGATATCAATAGAATACGGGAGGTCGGCATTCTAAGACACCCCCACACAGATTCTAGCAAATATTAGCCTTTTCCTTGCCGCTATCATTGGATCTATTGACAAAAGCTCCCCAAAAGAGTTAGTGATGCCACTGAAAATATCCTCATTCCAATATTCCAAAGGAAGACTAGGAAGTCTAGCCCAAACAGGAATGTTCTAAAAAATGGAGTCAGAAAGATCAAGATTAGAACTCCATTTCTTGAGGGCCAAGGAAGATTTACCTATAACCCAAGGACCCCCACTCCTCACAGCCAAAATATCCTCCTTACAGGTAAAATCAAAAACAAAGTAGCCTTTGGGAAGCATAGCTACAGATACTTTTCCATTGGTTCTCCATTTGTTTTTGATAAACGCCATGACAACTTCAATATTTGGTCTAGGGCCCATAAACTTTCCTACCAATGAACTGTCCATTAGGGTAATATTATGATCAATGATCTAATTAGGGACAGAGGTGGAAAACTTACCTCTCACTGAGTCAGAAATGTTGCAAACTAGGGGGAATACCGATTTACTAGTAGGTTTAGCTCCAAACAGAGAAGACCATGGTTTGTGTTTAGTGCCTTCCCCACTAATGGCCCCCACCACGTCTTTGGTTTTTTCAACCTCATGTCCTTTGATATTCCAAACAGGGTTAGCAACTAGGACATCCTTCCCTCTCGGGTCCACCAGAATATTTCTTCCGGTGTCATTCTCCTCTGAATCCTCCTTATGTTTCTTTCTGCTCGGAACTTGCGCCGAATCTGCCTGCACACCCTCAAAGCCTGCAAATCCATGACCTGCTCCATTGCTTGAAGATTTAAAATCCTGTTTTCCTGCCCATGGTTCCACTTCTCCCTCCCATCCATCCTACTTCTGTACACCTCCTCCTCATAAATTTTCCTACTTCTCCCTCACCAAAGATTGTTATTTTTATTATAAATTATATATGAACTAAAAATTAAAAAACAATTTATAGAATATAATATTTGTAACAAATTATTTTGATATTACATGATAAACATGATCATTATAAATCATATACAAAATTTAATTGTTGCCAACCATATGAATAATATTCTTCACTCCCACTTGTGACTATTTTGTATCTTTGGGCACCTTTTACATAATTTTTTTAAAAGATATTTATATGCTAGTTTTTTTAATAATTTTTTTTTAGCCAAGAGTTATTTATTTTAATTTATTTACTTAAGTTGTTTTAAAAATAAATGTTAGTTCTATTTTTTTAAACACAGTCATGACATTACAATCCTAGTTACCATTGTAGATCATATCTAAACAAAATAAAATAACTCCATATAATGTTTTAGATAGATATATTTAAGATATTTATATTATACAAATCCACCAAAAATTGAAACAAGACTAATTCCCAAATTGAAAATGCAATGATTAAATTGATTTCATACATTTATTTCCCAAAAGATTAATAGGAGAAAATTTGATTTATACCTCATATTTAAATGCAGGAAATAGATTGTATTTTTTTATTTATTAAATTGAAAAAAAAATGAGAAGAATCATATTGAACAACAACAAGATATCAAATTTTAATTTTCCAGAAAGAAAATAATATTTATTGCTCAAATAAATTATCAAGCATTAATACTTATCTTTTGAAATGTGCAAAAATGTCCCAACGATTGTTGGAATGGACCTTGGTTCAGCCTCTTCCGTCAGTGAGCAACCAAAAGAAAAAGGCATACTTTGTTGCTCTTTACAATGTGTTGGTTTCTCAGGAACAATGATCAACACTCATGGAAAACCATGCGCTAGTCAGGACCATCCTTGCTTAAATCCTGCTAACCTAGAAACATATTCTCGCAATGTGTAGTGCCTTATTATTTTCCTCTTTTTTTGTCTTCCAAATAATTTAGTTTCACAGGTTTTTATACAACATAAAGGGTAGTTCCAACCGACACACCCTTTTATAAATAATTACAACATCCCGTGAAAACTCTAATTATTGTTTTATTACATTTTATTCCTTGAACTATTACATTAGTTCTCATTTTACTTTTATTCTCTTTTTTTTTCTTCCACGGGGAAAAGGTATCATAACAATTCTCCCCCTATAAATTAACTATTGTCCTTAGTAGCACAAGATGCATCTACATCACAACTCAAAAAAACATATAATCAACAATTGAATAAACTGATATTAAATACTTCAATATATAATACTTTGTTTGAATTCATAGATTTTTCTCTTTTTCATTTTAACAAGTACTTTCAAGAGAGTCATTATTTCCATTCATGACAAAACTATAGATACATATCAAGAAGTTACAATAAAAAAACTAATAATATTTTATATGTTTAATCACATATTTTTTCAACTTTATCAATTTTCTCTCATGAAACCCATTATCTTTAATGTAAATATTTTAATCACTTACATGAATCTTCAATACTAAATTTACAAAATTGTCATCATGTGTTGTCATAAAAATTACCTAGTGAAGGACATGCATATCCCCTCATATATAGTCACTCATCATTGAACTACATATAACCTACATAATCACCTACATTCCAAGATGATACACATGCATTCCAGACTACATGAATATCCTCTTTTCATAATATACAACTAGAATCTTAATCCTATACAATAAGAAAAATGTACAAGGTTATTGGGTTGATCAAGTCCAATAACAAAGTACAATATAAGAAAAATGAATCCATTAAGCACCTTAAGAAAAAGAAAACATCAGTAGGTTATGACTACCATAGGGTACTTCATAAAAATATTAGGTCCAATCTTTCTTTTCATATACCAAATACAATTAAATGGAGATTAGTACACAATTACTCTTAAATTATTATTTCACAAGGTAACCCAAACAACTTTGGGGAAATTTGAGAATGCAATAATGTAAATTATCATATTTATATTAATATTAAAGAGTGATTATAACACCTAATCTAGTCATCATATCTTTCAACATATATCACTTTGTCGAAGACTCATAGGTAATTAGATTCAAAGTTAAGAAATGACCAATTCCAACTATGTGACATTTGTTAGACTTATCAAGGCAATAATTCATATATCCATGTATCTAGCATGTGCAATTCAAGTATAGTTGTTGTCTAAATTTGGTTTGATCCAAAGTTCTGAAAAAATTAATGACATGAATCTTCAATAACCCTATTATTTTCTTATAAGTTTGGAAACATAGGAAATTTCAATAAAATTATAAAAAAAAGAAACATATGAAAGATACATAGCCTACTTGCATAACATAGAGAGGGTTGGAATAGATAGTCTCTCCCCCTGTAAGATTTGACATGTCCCTATGTCTATGCCTAGAGCCTATTTGGTTTCATACAATCTCAATTTTCTAAGTTTAAGATGTGAATCTAAGGACCTGTGGGTTATGGGCCCATAATATAACTTAAAATAGATATATGTTAGAAATTATGGCGTCAATAACATATCAAACATAGTAAAACCATTTTCTCAAAATAGACACATAATTAAATGAAAATTAGTTGACAAGATATTATCTTTATTATGAAGATAACCTCCTTGTGTAAGAGGGTGCTATCTAATTCTACAAGGAGTGGATCAATACTAACATGGTTCGATAAACATATTATAACAAGGCTAGTAAAAGAAAGATGTTCCTAATTTTGCTTTTAGCAAATTCATCTTTTAATATTATATGTTATAATTTGAGTCTCTTTAATTTAAAGAAAATCTCTAGAAAAAATCTGAATTCAATGTATTCACCCTTTTTGTTGAATAGGATCCATGCCACATATTGTTGGTATAATTAGTCTATTTTGCTCCCAACATCATGTATATGTTTCCCTTCTTTCTTCTAAGATCAATAACATGTAAATGTTATTGTGTATCTATCAAAATATTTGACACACAAAATGAAAACATAGAAAAAAAGAGAGGATTTTATAATTTCAAATTTTGGTCATTTTTTTCAAGTAAACTAGATAATTCCCAATAAGATGTATATGCCATTATATTTATAAGTGGTTTATTGGTGACTAATGTATAGTTAATGATAAAACTAGTCATCTTTCAACTTGATCCTCTTTGCTATGAAGTACAATAATTAAAAGATAAAAACAAAAAGTACTCCAAATCACAATAGAAGATAGGTTTGAAATACTAAAGCATAATTATTTGAATATTTTCAAACCTTCCAATTTGTCTCTCATAAGCTAATAGTATTAGTATTAGTCATTCCCAAGATAGCAGTTTATTAATGCAATTCAATATATCGTTATCAAAGCATAGCTCAAGATTATTTCATATTGTTTGGGACACACAAGGAGAAGGGAAAGTGTATTGGAATATCCTACCAAATTTAATCTAATTATTTTTCAATAAAAAATTCAAAATTGAACTATTTGCATTTTTTTTTTCCACTATGCCCACCTTCACAATGTTCCCCATGTTGGAACTATCTATCAAATCAATCTCTATGTGAATTTGAGGTAGCTGTTTCAAATGGTTTCCAAATGGATAAAAAATAATTTATTTTTAGGTACCATATTGGCAAATATCATGATGAAGATATCATAATGAGTGTACTTTACACAACGGGGGAGGTAATGTTGATAATGAACGAGTGTGAGAAGTCTAAGGAAACACCAAATCACTCAACCTGAAGCTATCGACTTTATTAGGATGATGGACGTCATTGAGGTTGGGTGCCTCTTCACTCCACTGTTAAAAGCGTTGAATTGAAGGCTATAGTTGCTTCATGCCTGGATTAAACTGTCCAGGTGCATATTAGTGGTGTTATTTCGAAGTAGTTTTAAGTTGCTATCAGCATAGTTTAAGCACAACGCAGGTATGATAATATTATTGTGGCATTTGTAAGTGGGACATTCGCCATCCACAGTTCGATGTTCAATACAGTAATACCAAACAACCCCCATAAACGAGCACATAGGAGGCTTTGACTTCCAACATGGCCGGTGGGAGCTTCAAAGGCTTTCTTTTTTTTAATTGGCTATTCATATGAAGCAACATCCAGTTCAACAGTTAAATGTCAAAAAATTGAAATGATTGTTATATAATGGAGGTTTCGAAAGGCGCACAGATACACTAGTTGCTTAGTTACACTGTGTTGTTCCTCAATAAAGGCTTGTACTTACTTCATGCATTGGAAAGTGCATATCAAATACACTAGTTAAGGAAAAAATCTTCTGCCCTCCTCCCCACCAAGATAGCCTGTCGCAGAAGAATTCTATCGGCTGATTGTTGCATGCTTGTGCATACGACTGCTAGTAATTATAAAGTATATTCAATTCAAAATCTTCCACCCTCCTCCCCGCCAAGATAGCCCATCACAGAAGAACCTATCAGCTGATTGTTGCATGCCTGTGCATACTACTGCTAGTAATTATAAAGTATATTCAATTCAAAATATATTGTTATAAGAGAACATGGTTTTATCCAGCAACATTTATAAAAGTCATGCAACTTTGTGATAATTCAATCATATCCCGCTACATAATGCATTTAAGGTTATAGGGTACATGGCGGCTGTATCCAAATTGAATATAACTTTCTGCATATGATATCAATGAAATTGACATCTTGAAAATAAGATCACCTTATTATTGAATCATATAGATCTACACTACGTTACAAGAGTCTTGAGAGACTGAAGCCTACAGGAAAGCATTCTTTCTTCTGTTGTTGGAGATGATTTCCAGGAGACAGTCCGTTCTCTTAATGAAATCATACTACCCTAATATCGTGGAATATGAGAAGGTTTTGAAATTGCCCCTTGTCATAACTACTTGGAATGATTGTGCCAGCAAGGAATATATCTGCGGCATGTTACCTTCTGTAGGAAATAAAAGATGAGAAATATATATTTTTTATTTTGTAGAATGTGTATGGATCTGTAGATAACGGGAAGAATTCGATGTTGATAGTAAATGCTCAAGTTTGCAGAGATAATTTGAGTGAAATCTCTAAGGGGTAACCATTCTTTGTCAATTCACGAAAATCCTAATCCCTTCAGTGGGTATCCTTCTGAATTCTTCTTCTTCTTTTTTGAATGATTTAAAAGGAATTTAATTCTTTCTTGGAGTGATTTTATTCTTTGGATTACTTCCCTGTGAAAATTAGAAATACAGTAACTATTAAATTTAAATGAATTCCCGTAAAAATTATGAATAGAGTAATTGAAGAGTAAAAACTATAGGTAATTTATTTTTTTCTTCTTTTGAATGCAATTTAAGTAAAAACAATTTATAACTTCCTAAATTTAACTTAACTCTTATGTAAATGTTAAATGTGCTATGAAATCCTAAATTGATTTACCTTAAATGAGTTACATGCTGAGGAATTAGTTAATGCAAAGATTTACAGAGTAACCTTTTATCTATTTTGCAAAAACTAATGCAACTTAAATTTAAATTATAATGTTCCTTTTTTAATTTACCAAATTGAAAGGCAACTAAATTTTAAGCTACTATAATGTTTTAATTTTACATATTTATTGCAAAAATAAATGCAAACAAGTAATTGGATCCGTAAGGCTCTATACCAAATTGAAACATGGACTAATTCCCAAATTGAAAATGCAATGATTAAATCAATTTCACAGATTTATTTCCCAAAAAATTAATTGGAGCAAATTTGATTTATACCTCAGCTTTAAATGCAGGAAATAGATTGTATCTTTTTATTTATTAAATTAAAAACAAAATGAGAAGAATCATATTGAGCAACAACAAGATATCAGATTTTAATTTTCCAGAAAGAAAACAATATTTATTGCTCAAATAATTTATCAGGCATTAATACTTATCTTTTGAAATGTGCAAAAATGTCCCAACAATTGCTGGAATGGACCCTAGTACTTTGCGGCTGGTTCCTCAGGAACAATGCTCAACACTCATGGCAAACCATGTTCTGGCCTGGTTGGACACACACTATAGATGTGCCCCTTCTCTCCTTGCTCACAGCCTGCTAACCTGGAATCCTATTCCTGCAATGTGCAGTGCCTTATTATTTTCCTCTATTTTTTGTCTTCCAAATAATTTAGTTTCATGGGGAAAAAGTCTCATAACAATTTCTCTATGTTTTCTTGTTCAGTTCATATAATTGATTCATGCAATAATCCACATCCAAAAAACTTTTATTATATGAACCCTAATTAGGCTTAGTTACTGATAGAGTAAATTGATAAGAAGAATTTTTTTCAATTGAAAACCATCAAAACAACAGTCAAATTCTAACAAGAGTCTATTAGTAATACTAGTTATAAATTATTGGGTTTTCATTGAGTTTTTGAAAGGTACCAAATCCTTTATACAACCATGAGCCAACTTACCATAAGACACAATTAAACACTTTTGATCGAGAGCTATGATCATAAGTGAGTTTTTGAAAGGACCTGTTCCTTCTACAACCATGACTCAACTAACCATAAGACACAATTAAACACTTTTGATAAAGAGAGTTTTTGAAAAGACCTAAACCCTTATACAACCATCAACCAAAGACAACATTAAACACAAAAGAAACAGAACAACAATGCTACAATAGAGTAAATCAACTGTAACAAAGCCACCAACTAACTAGACGCCACATTCACTAAAGAATCAAAAAGATCTTAGACAATCTCCAATCCACATCTAACTCCCTTTCCTAAACCATTGAATACAATCCAGATCTACCTCCCTCTGCTAACCATTGAATACAATACATGGTTGTTAACCAGGGAATTCAAATTCTTCCACCAGTGACCATTCAGTATCCTGCCTAACAGAGTTAAGTAGAGGATTGTCAGTTCAACGACTTACACATAAAAAATTTGTTTCAATGCCCACCAGTTATAGGCGAGTCTAGTGTAGGAAGGACCAAATCCCTGGCACTTTGAGTTGCTTCTAGAAGGTTACGCAAGATCCGATTCTCCTCCTCCAGATGACGGTCCTTTTTATAAATTTCAGCTATTTTCTCAAATTCACCAAATTTCTCGGCTAAAAACTCATTCTTTCTGGCCTTGATTCGACACATTCCAGCCTCTACCTGTCTCTCAAGTTCCTGCAAAGCTGTTATGTCTAAATCCAAAATTTCTTCTCCCAACATATGCTTCATCCTTATCTGCAACCGCTTGTTCTCCTCCTTCAGCACTATCGCCTCCTGTAAATTAACGATTTCCTGGCCAGAAGATTGGTAGTCATGATATCTCTTCAATAGGCTTGCCATGCTCTCACTGGAATACTGAAATAACTTCCCTGTGCTTGAAAATATTATGACTGCAACCTGTGAGGAGGTTAGAATAGCCAGATCTTCAGCTTTTTTAAACAATCCATCTCGTCGTTTAGAAAAGGTTACCCGTCTCTTCTTTTCATCCTCTATTTTCTTGATTGCTATTTTTTTTCTACCCATTTTGCCCTTGACGCCCCTCCAAAAGCAGAAACTTTGATGCCCTTTAAAACCAGAAACTTTGACGCCCCTTCAAAACCAAAAAATATTGTGTGACTATTCAAAACCAGAAACTTTTAACACTCATTCAAATCTAGAAACTTTGCATGACAATTTATTTTCTCCGCAATTGAGATATTTATAAAAGAAGTGTAGAATAGGGTCATATTCAGGTTAAGATTATAAAACATCAAAATTAAAATCATAAAGTCTTAAATCAACAATCAAGTACAATTCAACATAGAAACATAAACACAAAGTAATATTACCTATGTCACGGTTGATTCATTTCTATTGTCTTTCTTCATTTTGCTTGATATGGTTGATGCTCTTATATTTGGGCATGCAACAATAGCCTAATGACAATGATAGCAAAATATTAAAGAGTGTACTTGTCTCCTTGAATGCCCTAGCAATGGTTAGTCTTCAATGTAGGTTAAAATAACAATTATAGGTCTCTTTTATAGAAAACCAAATTGGAATGAAGGGTTGAAATTAAAAGTCAATAAGATATGATAATCAATGGCCAAGAATAAAAGTTGTATGAAATAGGGTTGGGGCAAAGTTAGGGCAAAGATAAGAATGGATGGCTGATATTAAATTATAAATAAATTCAATCAAGTGGAAATTAAATAATGATTTAATTCAAAGGTGGGAGAAAAGGACAAATTAGTTTCATGGATGAATTGTTGTAGAGCCGAAAAAAAGGTGGTTGGAGGAAATTAGATAATTATAAAATTATTTAATTTAGGAGAGGAAGTGAATAATTAAATAGTTAAAACAATTATTTAATTATAGAAGATGAGGGAATGTTGACTTTTCAATTAAATAATGATTTAATTCAAAGGTGAGAGAAAAGGAAAAATTAGTTCCATCACTGAGGTGAATTTTCCTAGAGCCGAAAGAAAGGTGGTTGGAAGAAATTAGATAATTATAAAATTATTTAATTTAGGAGAGAGAGTGAATAATTAAATAGTTAAAACAATTATTTAATTATAGAAGATGAGGGAATGTTGACTTTTTAATTAAATAATGATTTAATTCAAAGGTGGGAGAAAATGACAAATTAGTAATTTATTAAATAAATAAAATTTATTTAATTTATGGAAGAAGAGACTAATGAATAATTAAATAATTCAAATAATTATTTAATTATAGTAGAAAATGATAATAATTAAATAAATAAAAATTTATTTAATTATAGAGAAAAAAGGGACGTTAGTGACAAAATTAAATAAATAAAAGGAAAGAGATGAATTAATTAAATAATTAAAATTATGTAATTAATAGAAGAAATATGATCATAGAGAATAATCAAATAATTAAAAATATTTAATTATAAGGGAAGAAAGGAGATTGACAAGAAAATAATGTTCGTAGGCTTAGGAAAAAATTTAGTGTCTACAAGAAGTCCCTATGACTGTGAGCTTTCATGAGTTATGAACAAAAGATAGATATTGTTGTGTATAGTCAAAAAATATCTTTTTTATACTATATTTATAGTATTATAAAATTATTCAATTAATTGAAATACATTTTTTTGTTTTATAAATAGATAGGGAGAGAAGGAGAGAAAATAAAGAGAGAGAAATAGAGAAATAGAGAAATAGAGAGGGAGACAAAGAGATGCAAGAGATAGAAATAGAGATAGAGATATAAAAATAGAGGTATAGATATAAAGGAATAAATATGGAGAGTTAAAGAGAGAGAGAGAGAGTAGAGACAGATAGATATAGTCACATAAAGAGAGAGAGAGAGGAGATGAAGATATATATAAAGGTAGAGAGATAGAGAGATAAAGAGGGAAGGGAGGAGAGAGGGGATATAAATAGGGATAGAAAAAATAGTAAGGGAAGAAAGATAGGGAGAGGGAAATAGACAAAGGGAAGAAATAAGAGAAAGGTAGAGAGAGGAAGAGAGAAGGTAAGCCAAATAAAGAGAGAAATAGGGTAGAGAGGAAGAGAGAGATTGAGAGATAATAATAATATAAAGATAGAGAGGGAGACATAGATATAAAGAGATCTCTCTCTTTCTCTTCCCATATTTCTATATATCTCCCCATATGTACCTCTCCCTACCTCTATATATATCTCTCTACATCTCTCTTTATAACTTCCTATCTATATCTTTCTATCCCTCCATCCCTCCCTCTCTCATTCTCTCCCTCTACTTTTTTTACTCTCTTTCTATCTATTTCTCTCTCTCCCTCTCTCTCTCTCCATTTCCATCTTCATATATCCATCTCTGTCTTCCTCTTTATCTCTCTCCCTATCTCTATCTCCTTATCTCTCCTTACATCTCTTTCTCTCTTTCCCCTCTATCTTTCCCACTATATATATATATCGCTCTTTCTATCCATATCTCTCCCTCTCTCTCTATCACTCTCTTTTTATATCTCTCAACTTCAATATCCTTTATCCCCCCCTCTATCTATTTATATTTATCCCTCTCTCTCTATATCTATCTCAATATCTCTCTCACTCAAACACACACACTCCTTGTTTCTCCTTCTCTATCTCTATCTCTATATCTATTTCACTCACAGACACACACACACACACTCATTGTTTCTCCCTCCCTATTTCTATCTCTATCTTTATCTCTCTATCTCTCCCCCTCTCTCTATGAATTATCTCTATCACCTCCTTTATCTTGCACTCTTTTCCCTTCTATTTCTATCTTCCCATTTCTCCCTCTCCCTCTCTATTTATATCTCGTTATCTCTATCTCTCTTTCTCTTGTTTACTCCATCTCTCCCTTCATTTATCCTACTCTCTCGTTATATATATCCCTCTCTCTACCTCTCTCTATATATCACTTTCTATGTCTTTATATTTCTCTCTCCATCTCCCCCTCTTTCATTGTCTCCCTCTTTATATCTCTCTCCCTCTCCCTCTTCCTCTCTCTTCCATCTCTCCATTTATATATTTATCTCTCTATGTCCTTTTATTTTTTTTCTCTCTCACCCTCTCTATCTTTTCCAAGTTATATTTATCTCTTTATCTCTCATTTGTATCTCTCTATCTCTCTCCCCCTCTCCCTATGACTTCCTCTTTATATATCATTCTACTTCTCTCGTATATCTATATTTCTCTCCCTCCATCTCCCTCCCTCTCTATCTATTTATACATATCTTACTCCCTCTCTTTCTCTCTCCATTTATCTCTCTTACTCATACACACACACTCCTTGTTTTCCCCTCTCTATTTTTAGCTCTATCTCTATCTCTATCTCTATCTCTATCTCTTCATATTTAAATTATCACATATCTCCCTCTATCTTGATCTCATTATCTATCTATCTCTCTCTACCCCTATATATTTCCCTCTCCCTACCCCTGTCTCTATATCACTTCTTATCTCTATTTTTATATTTTTATCTCTCCCTCTCTCCCCTTCTCTATATATTTCTCTGTCATATCTATATATATGTCTATCCTCTCTTTATCTCTCCCTCTCTCTCTCTCCCCCTCTCCCTATCCCTATCCCTCTCCCTCTCCCTCTCACTCTTTCAGATCCTTGTAAGTGGATGCATAGTTGATTTGAAGCCATCACTTCTCCATTGAGACATATGTTGCACAAACATCATTTTCTAAATGGTCTACCAATTGACCTCATGTATACTACACAAATGTATGTAAAAAATAGACCAAAAAAATCCCTAATTGACCTTTCACACTTCTTTAGTGTACCCATTTCACACCAAGGTGTAATTTCTAGTTAATAATTTATTTCTTAGTCTAATTTTGTTGTTATATATGTTAGACAAAATATAGTCTAAGTTGTAGAATTAATTTTGATAAATTGATAGCACTATATACGATTAGTTGATTAGTTTCTTTTTGTGGAATTTTAAACTTAAAAACATGAGAAAAGGTATTTGATACTAGATAATATTGTTTAATCATTAAGAAAATTATGAGAAGGTTATTAGTTTTAATAAAATATTTTCATTATATGTATTTATATTATTATTAACAAATCCTCTAAGAAGGAAATTTATTCTTGAATTGAATTATGGTGTTGTCTCTCTTACCCACTCATGGATCTCTTGTCTAGTGGATTCAAATAGCATTTTCTTGCCTCTACATGTTTCTATGAGTATGTATAAGACTCCTATTAGTGAACTAGCTCTACTTGCTTTCACACCTTACTTGGGATTTTTGTTGGTATAGATGTAGTTGGATGTGATATGGCTTATGTCCTACTCCCCTCTATTGCAATAAGCTCTCTCAGTTCACATGTTATTGATCCTAAGTGTGAGACATAGTCCCTTTATGGTGGTTGTTTAAAAGTGATGTTTGATGGTGGATAGGTTTCTTTTGTAAATTTATTTGGGTTGGGGATCCCATCTAATCATGATGGGTTTTCCAACCCTCTTCACTGCAAGAAGCCTCTTTCTTGTTCAGATTGCTCATGCCTATCCTCACTTTTAGACATGATGTTATCAATTATACAAATATTTTTCCTCTATTTGATTTATTTACATATTTAATCATTTATGACCCTCTTGTCTAGACTTGCACTGATGGGTGTTGGAGTCATTGATACCTCTTATAAAAATAGAATCAAATTCTATCTATTTGCTAGGGGATTTCTCATTGGAACCTTTCAATTTTTTAAAAATATAAGGAAAGATTGTTGGATGGTTTGATTTAGATGTGGAGCAAGAATTCCCTCTCACTCAAGCCTTGCTTCTCATCTTTCAACCCTCTTTCTAGATCCTACAACATCATGCATATTTTGGTAAGGTACCTAATCTCCCTCTCTATTTTTTGGGTCTCTTGTCTTGAAGATATTGGCAATACGATTCATAATCTTCTTTGAATTGATGTTTCTTCTTTAAATTTTAGACATAACTCCTATGCTTATATTTTAGTTGAGAATGATATTTTCAAGGTTCTTCTTAAGGATATCATCCTTATGGTAGAGGGTAGGCACTATCTACTCATCTACTTAATTATGAGATTATTCCTTTCCATTCTAGAAGATGTTTTTTTTTTCTAATACTCACCTTTATTTTGATTGCCTAGGATGAAAAGTTCTACTACTTTGTGGAGGAATGCTCATTTTAAATATTTTACTATTCAATATTTTCTTGACTCTAAGGATTGTGAGTTTCTTATTGCTTTCCCAATTCTTGTTGGGTTGATTTTGGATGTAGTTTCTTCTAGATATATTGTTGTCCCATCACCTTCTTCTTTTCCTAAGGGTGTGCCTTATCCTAGCCCTCTAATGTTCAATTCTCTTTCTATTGTGCCTACATCTCTCAATAGGTGTGTTGGTGGAATTGTTATTCCTCGAACACCTCTATATTTTATGCAACTTGTATCTTCTATGATTAGATTCCTTTATTTTTTTGTGTAGTGGATTAGTTAATGGATTTGGTAAAGGATTCTCCTCTCCTCACCTTTAACTTGAGGATTAAAAAATTGTTTTTCCTAGAATATCACCCAAAGGAGGAAGATGAGTCTTTCTAAAAAAATTCTAGTTTCTATTAAGCATGTCTTCGGTAACTGGTCTACTAGGTAGGGAATTAGTGTTGCATTGAGTGTTCGAGTCCTTTGTTTTGTTGATCATTGTCTTTCATTTTCTCTTGGGTGGGGTATTTTGTGTGGTCACTATTGTTTGGAGGCAACTTGGTTATAATATTACTCTTGGCTAACTCTTTTGTTAGATGGCTTCTATTGTAAAAAAATTCAGAGTCCCTTCAAAACTTATTTTACCATTAATCAAAAATAAATCCATAAAAAAAATTCTTATATACAAAATAAAAATATCTTTATACATAGATTAATACTTAAAATAATGTAGACTTATCTTAAATAAATCTAAATAAAATGCACAATGATCATGGATATGTAAAAAAAATGTTTATTAGTAGTTAAGATAGATTTATTTAAGATTTTAAATAAGAATATTTTAATTTATATTAGGAATTAGGAATTTGAATCTAAGGATCAATTATCTAAGAGATTAGGAATGGATGATAAAATTTTAAACATAATTATGTCAATCATAAGTTAATTATCACTAAAGATTGTTATTTTTATTATAATTTTTATATCAGCTAAAAAATAACAAACAATTTATAGAATAGAATTTGTAATTGATATTACATGGTAAACATGATCATTATAAATCATACACAAAATTTAATTCTTGGATGACCATATGAATAATATTATCGACTCCTACTTGTGATCATTTTGTATCTCTTGACATATTTTACATAAAAAAAATTTAAAGATAAATATGCTAGTTTTTTTTAGTAATTTTTGTTTAGCCAAGATTTTTTTATTTTATTTTATTTACATAAGTTGTTTTTAAAATAATTGTTAGTTCTACTTTTTTAGAACACATCCATGACATTACAATCCTAGTTACAATTGTAGATCACTTCTAGAAAAAATAAAATAACTTCATATAATTTTTTAGATAGATATATTTAAGATATTTATATTATACAAATCCACCAAAAAATCTTCGTGTTTTCTTGTTCAGTTCATATAATTGATTCATGCAATAATCCACATCCAAGACAATTTCATTATAGCATCTCTGATTAGACTTAGTTATTGATAGAGTAAATTGATTTGTTATTTTAAGAAGAAATTTTTTCAATTGAAAATGATCAAAACAATAGTTATAAATTCTAACAAGAGTCTTAGTAATACCAGCTATAAACGGGTTGAGCTTTAATAATGGTCAGTATCTTGAATATATAATATTTTTATTATTATTGATACACACTTCTATCAAGAGTTATGATCAAAAGTAATTTTTTGAAACACCCCAAACCTTTATACAATCATGAGCCAAAACTAAACACCTCTAATCAGAGCTATGACCATAAGTGAGCTTTTGAAAAGACCTAAATCCTTATACAACCATAAGCCAACTAACCATAAGAAAAAATTAAACACTTTCGATCAAGATTTATTGATCATCAGTGAATTTTTGAAAGGACCCAAACCCTTACCATCAGCCAGGGAAACATTAATGCAAAAAATATCATAACAATGCTAGAATAGAACAAATCAACTCTAACAAAGCCGCCAACCAACTATACCACCTTCACTAAAGAATCAAAAATATCCTAGAAAACCTCCAATCCACATCTAACTCCCTTTCCTAAACCATTGAATACAATCCATATCTACCTCCCTCTACTAACCATTGAATTGTAGTGTTAGTGAACTTCCAAACCATCACCTTCACCTAGATCGAGAGTGGCAATTAGTCTACGAGATCATATGCCCAGAGGTGTGGTGGTTAGTCCAACACCCCCCTTCTAACACAACTAGGGGAATTGAACCTAGGTTAAGGATCTAATACCATATTTAGTTTGTCATTACACCAAAACTTGCAAGTGTTAGTGAACTTTAAAACCAACACCTTCACCTAGACCCAAAGTGGCAGTTAGTTCACAAGATCATATGCTGAGGTGTGGCAGTTAGTCCAACATGAATACAATACATTGGTTGTTTGTTTACGAGGGAATTCAAATTCTTCCACCAATGACCATTTAGTATCATGCCTAATAGAGTTTAGTAGAGGGTTATTAGTTCAACGACTTACACATAAATTTTTTATCTCAATGCCCACTAGTTAAAGTTGAGTTTGGTGTAGGAACTACCAAATCCTTGGTACTTTGATCTACTTCTAGAAGGTTATGCAAGATTTGATTCTCCTCCTCCAAATTATAGTCCCTTTTATAAATTTCACCTATTTTCTCAATTTCACCAAATTCTCTACTAAAAACTCATTCTAGCCTCTACCTATCTCTCAAGTTCTTTCAATGCTATTGTGGATATAAAATTCCTTGAGCTCCCTTTGGTTGTTTGTATTTTTCTATGTTCAACCTGTGCCCTATACATTTGAATATCTTCAAGCCCCTTTTGATGAGCTTTTTCTGACTGCCTCCACGTGTCCACTAAGTGATCCTCGTAAGGATTCCCTCCTTTGTTTATTCAATGTGCCCCACCATTCTTCCACATGTCACCAGCACAGGCATTTGAATGCTCCTTCCAATCACTTCCCCAATGAACCTCATCTACATTCCACATAGCATCAATATGCTTACACTTTTTGGCAAACTCCACAGTCAACGTTGGTAGCAAGGACTTCTCCAAATGTCTTCCTTGTGTGGGTTTTCATCGCAAGGAGGGAGGAATGAACCAAAGGCCCTGACCTATTGCCACGTGTCCTAATTGACTTCATGATTGAGCGAAACATGTTTGCATAGAATTTTGTTGCTTCTATAGTGGGACCACTACCATCATTCATAGAGGATACATCTAGTTCGAAGGAAACCACATTCCATGCTCGGAATATTTTCTATTGCAACAACCATGGGAAATCATTTCTCTGGGTATCATTGCTCATAATGAAAAAATATTTTTTGTTACTGGCTCTCCAGGTGGTGGGATTTTTTTTCTATATATATTGCTTCTTCCTTCCAAAAATGAGTTCAGAACATGTAAAAAGAATTGTGAAAGACACCAGGCCTTTTGTCCTATTTTTAGATTCATGTATAAGATTTGCAGACTATGTCATGGTTTAGCCTTTCTATTTTCTTAAGCTATTTGAAAAAATATATATTTTTCTGGACATTACTATACTGAGTTGTTTATTTGCAAAACTTCTATGATTTCAATATAAGTTTGTTGATTTAGACCATGTTTTTTACTCTTCTTTATAGTAAATGTGTATGGGAGTTATTTTATGTTATTGGATAAATTATTCAAGTTTTCATCTTTGATTTTTGCTATTTTGGGACTTAGCAAATTGTTGAACAGGCCCTTAAATCTCATCCAAAAGATAGACTCACCATTCCCACATCTACATCTTGGCGCATTGCCTTACTTAGGTTTTTATTTTTTCTATTTGCTTCCTTTTCCCATTCCAAAACCCCAAATATAGAAGAATTCGGCTTATTTAAAAACCCAAAGGTCACTTGAGCAGTTTAGCGTAATTGGTCCCCATTAATTGAGTTTCCCATAAGGCTCTTACCTTGTCAATTTTTGGCATCAACAGCTATCATGTCAAAATCCAAAAGTCCTTCTCCCTTCATATGCTTTATCATTAACTGCAATCACTTCTTCTCCTCCTTCAACATTATCATTCTTTTGGCCAGAAGATTGGTAATCATGATATCTCTTTAATAGGTTTGTCATGCTCTCATTGGAATACTAAAATAACTTCCCTTTGCTTGAAAATATTATGACTACAACCTGTGATGATGTTAGAATAGTTAGTTCTTCAGCTTTTTTAAGCAATCCCTTTCATTGTTTATGTTGGAGATTGTAATCCCAACTGCTAAATTAAATCTCCGATCTATTCCTATCATATTTGTATCCTCCTTTGGGCAGTCATATCTACAACATTATTGCAAAACATTAAATACATGCATTGAGAACAAATCTCAGCAAGATTCAAATAGATTTTCTATTAACTCCTCCAACCTGGTCATTGTCACTTCAACCAGCTTCACATGCTTTATGGGTGACTTAGGAAGTATTATTTTATGTTTGATCTCTCTCTTTGAAATCAATTCATATAGTTTTCTATATAATATTTTACTTTGCATTTTATTACTCACTCTTTTGGAGTCTAGCTCTGTAGAGTTGTCTATTAGTTTGTGGTCATCTGAAACCACCTGTCTATTAGTTTGTGGTCATCTAAACCCACCATTCTATTAGTTTTTGGTCATCTGAAACCACCTGTATGTGAGAGATCTAAAACTAGATATAAATTGTGAGATGTACAAGTCTATTGAGTCTATAGAAGGTTGTCAAGATAGTCTTGTAATACTTTATTTTGATCAATATATATTTCATGATGTTTAATGTCATTTATGTTTTTTTATCTACTCCCCTATTCCAACATGTGGTATCAGAGCCATGTCAATCATGCTTGCTAGGAGTATATGATTGTGGGCAATAGAATAGGAGTTCAAAGAGTTTATATCAACCACATCTAATCAAGGTAGAGTTGAAGTTGCAAAATAGATCATGTGAGGATCTGTAGATCATGGACCATTGTAGTACCTATTAAGAAGTAATCACTTGAACTATTGTAGTAGTCAAAAGGAACCTACCATTTGGAAAAATCAGTGATGATTATGGAGGAATGCATTTGTAAAAAGCTAGGCCTCAAGACTTGGAGCATATTTCGGGAGGTGGATTTGTAAAAAGGAGTTTACATATCACAGATCTATTATATAATCCCATGCTAGTGAATGGAAAAAAGCGCTAATGAAAAGAGAAGACCAGGTTATCAAAGCTTGTCATATGAAGGATAGATCACTTAGTAATAATGTTGTGGAAGGTGCATTAAGCTGAAGACACATAGGATGCTTGTACATGACCACCTGAAGAGGAGATTTAGCCACTGTTGTAGAAGACGCCAAGAAGAAATAGCCAACCAAGGAGTTCATTGTTGAAGAGTCCAAAGAAAGCTACCACCAAAGATTATTGGTTGAAGATTGGAGGTCACACAAGTAGAAGAAAATAAAAATATTGTTGGTTGGTGGTAGTAAGTGCCACCATGAAGAGCCCTCAAGAAGTAAAGATAGCCAAGCATCAAAGGAGCTGGTGATGCAGTTTGATTGGAAGATGCCAACCCTGCAAGGGGATAGATTTTTTTTCTATCCAACAACAACCACATGGAAAGAGTGCAAATCATAGTGCAAGGTAAGAGGATGATGTTTCATTAAGGAAGTTGTAAAAATGTGAATCATGAAAATAAAAAAACATCCCACTATATGAATGAAGGAAGAAGAGTCTAGTCAAGGAGATCTCAGTCCATTTAAACATAGCAGTTTGTAGCATTGTTAATCTACCCCAAATTGCAGTCTATCTTATTTCAGCCACAAATGTGAAGAAGTTAGATCTCAACCTTACAAAAGCTCATAGTGTTAACAGAAAAAGAGCTTGTTGACATTGTAGATACTACCGTAGCTGATGGAGGATTGATTACAAATGTGTCTAAATTGAGGGAGAATTAAAAAATTATTAGAGGTCACTGAAGAAGGCCACCATTCTCAAAGGAAATATCAATGGGTTGTATGACTATCACAACAATTGAAGAATTTGATGTTGAAGATAAGAAAAGTCTCTTTTATTTTTTTAGGATGATGTTTCTTTTTGGTGAAAGTTGTCCTTTGTCACTTTCTATCAGTCTTAAGTTGGTTCTCTAGAGAAGGTTGTATGTGTATCTATTTAGGTTGAGAGAGAATGAAAGAAAAAAAATTGGCCACATGTAAAAGTGTACACAATAAAGTAAGAAAGAGGAGTTGATAAAGGAGATCAGAAGATCTAAGGAGGATACTAGGTTTTGAAGTTGTGAAAATTCAAGAGAATTTTCCACTGGGTAAAGAAAAATATAGTTGAATGTCATAGCATTTTTTAAGCAATGTTTAAGGCTAGCAGAGCCCACTAAAGATAGGATCCCTGACCATTAGCATTGTGACTCTATGGGAGGTGTTAAGGAAAAAAAAGTGTTTCACACCTAAACCTACAATGGATTGGTTACAAAGTTTTCCAAAGCTCATGGGTAGAGCATCCCAACAACAAAATGGGATTTCCTAGGCTTGATTCCTAGAAGTTGAAGATAGTAGATGTCGAAGCATCAATGAAGAGGAAAAAGAAAGAAATCATAAGGTAATTGGTAGTTTAGATTAAGAAGTGTTGGAGATTGTAATACCAACTACTCAATTAAATCTCCTATATATTCCTATCATATTTGTATCCTCCTTTGGGTAGTCATATCTACAACATTATTGCAAAACATTAACGACATGCATTGAGAACATATCTCAACAAGATTCGAATATATTTTCTATTAACTCCCCCAACCTACTCACTGTCACTTCAGTCAGCTTCACATGCTTTTTGGCTGACTTAGGAAGTATTATTTTATGTTTTCTCTATCTCTCCATCGATGCATAGTTTTCTATCTAATATTTAACTCTGTATTTTGTTACTCACTCTTTTGGAGTCCAACTCTGTAGAGCTTTCTATTAGTTTGCAGTCATCTGAAACCACCTGTCTATTAGTATGTGGTCATCTGAAAACACATGTCTGTTAGTTTGTGGTCATTTGAAACCACCTGTATGTGAGAGATATGAAACTAGGTGTAAATTGGGAGTTATACAAGTTTGTTGAGTCTGTAGAAGGTTCTCATTGTGAATGAGTGAAATCTCAAAGATAATCTTGTAAGAGTTTATTCCGATCAATATAAATTTCAATGTCTATTTCATGATGTTTAATGTCATTTATGTTTATGTATCTCCTCCCCTATTCCAAAAATTTAGAAAAGGTTACCTGTCTCTTCATCTCATCCTCTATCTTCTTGACTAGTATTTATTTTCTACCCATTTTGTCCTTGACGCCCCTCCAAAACCAAAAACTTTGACACACCTTCAAAACTAGAAACTTTAATGCATGTTCAAAACTAGAAATTTTACAGGACTCAAATCCAAAAATTTTGCATGATTATTTTCTACGATAATTGAGATATTTATAAAAGAAGTCCCTACAATTGGGAGCTTTTATGAGTTATGAACCAAAGATAGATATTGCTAGTCAAAAAATATCTTTTTTCTACTATATTTTTAATATAATAAAAATATCCAATTAATTGAAACACTTATTAAAGAAGTCCCTACAACTAAGAGCTTTCAAAAAAGATCTTTTTTCTACTATATTTATAATATTATAAATTATCCAATTAATTGATATACTTATAAAAGAAGTCCCTACAACTATGATCTTTCATGAGTTATGAACCAAAGATAGCTATTGTTGTATACAACCAAAAAAAAAAAAAAATTCTACTATATTTATAATATTATAAAATTATCCAATTAATTGAAATACTTATAAAAGAAGTCCTTACAACTACGAGCTTTCATGAGTTATGAACCAAAGATAGAAAAAGATCTTTTTTCTACTATATTTAGAATATTATCAAAATTATCCAATTAATTGAATTGTTATATATATATATAATGTGGACAATGATTTTGGATTGCCAACACTTGTTTTAGCTCCTTTTAGGGTTTTCACCTAAAAGGAGAAAGGGATGGATGGAGTCCAAAATGCAAATGCCTACACTCAAGATTAATGTAAATGAGATGTAATATGCCTAATAATATTGTACTAATGCACTGGTCTGAAAATAAAATGATTTAATGATGTAAAACTTAAGAAATGCAACTTGTTTGAAAACACACTATGATATGCATAAATGCCTAAAAATGCAAGTAAATGATGAAATAACTGAACAAGATTGCAGAGGTGCACCTGGAATATGAAATAAAATATGGAGAGATTTTGGAATCATGAAAAATTGATTGAAAATGTTGATTGGGACACTTACGCCAAGTGACTTAGTCCTAGATTTGGGAAAACTTGTCGGAACAAGAATCTGCCAAATGGGTATATCCAAAAATGCAAAAACTACTTTTCAAGGTTGGCAGAGGGAATAATACACTAGTAGTGGCTACTTAGTCCACCTATAGATTTTAGGAATTTCAGGACATAATTTTGTAGCCTCAAGTCTACACTTACTTTTCTGACAGGTGTCCGCACTTGATTCTATAGAAAATGGGGTAAAAAGTGTCTCCAAGATTGAATTAGGTTTATATTGACTTGATTGGCTTTGAACACTTCTTGACCACTTTTCAACACCTATTTCATTGAAAAACATGCATACAAAGTCTGCAAATAGACATGCAAAGAGGCAAAAATTAAGGGTTAGAGTATAGGGGTTTGCCTTGGTCAAAACCCACTTTGGTAATCAAACCCTATGAAATGAAATGAAATGGAAAGAGAATGGTAAATAAACAACATGCAATGTCATAAGCTTACAAAACCTTTGATGTAGAAATCTAAAGATATGCAATGAAGTGCTCCAATGGATGACTTCATTATGCTTGATTGATTGAATGCTTGTAAGATTGAATGCTTAATCAATGCAAGAGATTAGGAGATTGTAGAAGATAGGAGGATGTAAAATGAGGAGAAAACCCATTATTTATGCATTATTTTACTAAAATTTCTTGAAAGTAACACATCGCAAGTTGACCTCAAGGGTTACATGAGATGATTTGCTTTATAAAAGAAAATTATGCATAACCCTAATCTTATTTGATTAACAAGATAGCTCAACAAGATAAGGATGAGAATAATTAACCTAGGAATTAAAATATTACCTAAGTAAAGTTATGCAAGTGTAATTAAATATTAATTACACTAACACCCCCCCATAAGTACAACTTAGGGAAACTAAAAAAGCATGCACCTAAGACTAAGATGAATGAAAGAAAGCATGAATGGGTCCTGGAAAGAAGGCCTGATCAGGCACCCATGTACAAATGCAATAATGAGGTAGAGAAGGAAAACCCAGTGGGATAAAACCCCCCTACAATGAGATGGCTGCTGTAAAGAAGCACTGGAAGAACATTGTGGAGTAACATTGGAACCACAATCTGAAAAGCAAGGAAAGATGCTTTTGTCTACAAGAAACCAAAGAGGAATCATAATAATGCAATAGCAAACCCGATGCCACAAAACACTGGAAAACTCACAAACTGGAACAACCCTGGAATCTATGAAGCAACAATAGATGAAATGATGACAAAATCTAGAAACTATGTATCTCGATGCTAATGCCAAACTGTGACTAAAACTCTTCCATGGGAATAAGTATGATAAAGACTATGGAACATTAATCATAAAAACATGGACCTCAAACTGAGAAGGATCTGAACCAATGTGGATCAATAACCATAAACTCTCAATCTAAAGTGTGAACCGATGTGAATCTGATATGTGTCAAGCTAGAACAAAAAATGTGGCCAAAAGAAACTAAGAAACTAGATATAACCCATGTGAGTTGCCATCAAAACAAGATGCAGATCAAAGTGCATGCACACTCTAATCAGATTATTATGCAAGAAACCCCCTCTGATGGAACTTTATCTCAGTTCATTTATTACAATAAACCAACTATTGTAAAAGGAGAGAATGCTAATGTTCATAAACAAAAAATAAAAATAGACATCAGATCTATGTAGATGTCTAAACTAGCTTTCCAACGTTGCAAGAATGATGAAAAAAGGATCACCGAGTCAAAAGATATGCCCTCCGGAGTGAAATCTGAACATCTGAATTCAATAGGAAAGCATCCCATCAAATAGAAAAATCTTTGAAAACAAACTACACCATCAGAAAATTGGGCTCGCTAGCTTTCTGGCAATATCTCATTTCAAAAAAAAATCTTTCGGGATCAAAAGTTATGACGAAATGAAAAAAAGGCCTGTATGTGGGCAAATCAGGGTCTTCACAGGCTAAAAAGGTGCAAAAAATAGGCACGTGGGCGACTAGCCCCTAGTCCGCCATATGACTAGGGGTCAAAATTTTGCAAAAAAAAGAAACTCGCCAGTTGGTGAGTGGCGAGCAGGCTGGGGGTTGGTGATGCTGCCGGTGGCGCCCCCCGAGGCTATGAAATGACCGAGAGTTAAGGATAGCGGCGCGGATTTTAGGAGAGCCGATGAGTAGGAAACTGGCCGATAAATGCACCGGCGAAAAAAAGGCTAGTAGAAGGAGCGGCCAATGACCGGAAAAGGTACATTGACAGAGTGAAAGCGCCGGCTGGCAGGGACTATGTCAGCGATGGTAGAATGCCATCAAATTTGTGGAAAAGGTAGGTACAAACCTGCAAATGGTGCTGACAAAAATTTTTCCGCAAAAATATAAAATGCAAACCTCCAATATTTAATATTCCCCCACAATATATATTGATTTCCCAAATACAAATAGTCCGATTTAAAAAATATTTAACGCTGAACATATAAAAATGAATATATTTTTTTATTTTGCGAACAAATAATCGTACCCTGTACCCAGGTAGGCTATACGGCCGCCCAAGGTAAAAAAAATTGCTTCACAAACAAATGAAGGTGAAATAGGGAAAATTATATGTCGATTTTCATCTCTCAAATGCTCTAGATCTGATGGTGAGGTCCGATCTACCTAAAAATGCACCAGAAGCTTTGCAACTCCTAGATTTGGAAAATCTTCAAACCCTCATAACTTTGGCATAAAATGTCAGATTTAGGCAAAACAAAAGTCGATCCTGACTTTTTGGACAGCCCTAGACTAAAAAATGAGCTCAAATTTCCTCAACCGTGCACCGAAAGTGACCATGCAAGAGCACCCAAATAGAGAGACAATCTCAAGGTATGAAACCCTCGAGGAATCTTGAACGTCTCTACAATGATTTTTTCAAAAAAGCTAAGAAGGGGATGCATATCAAGGCTCTGATACCATGTTAGAAACCAAGATTAGACATGCAAACCAAAAAACCTTCCACAGAAGAGAAAAACAGAAAAAGAAAAGCTATTGCAAAAAGATGTGCAAAATATTATTATTCAGGAATTCATAATTACATGAGATGATTTGCTTTATAAAAGCAAAGTATGCATAGCCCTAATCTTATCTTGAGCAACGAGATAGCTCAACAAGATAAGGATGAGAATAAATAACTTAGGAATTAAAATATTACCTAAGTAAAGTTATGCAAGTGTAATTAAATATTAATTACACTAACATGTCCAACGGGAATAACCTCAAAAATACACTTAAAAACAGTTGGAAAGTGTATTAAAGGGTCATTTAAACATGAGAAAGGGTCTAATTAATGATGAAAAGTCTAGAAAATCATGAAAGTGGGTTATAAAACTTTACAACACTTTGAATTTAAGACTTGGTAAGTGATAAAAAGGGGTCATTTAGGTGAATTATGATGAAAAGGTCCTAGAAAAGTGTGAAAGTGAGTTACAACACTTCACAACACCTTTAAAAGACATCTTAGAAGTCTTAATGATTCACGAGAGTCCAAGACCTAATGTGAACATGTTGACCACATTACAACATTAAATCTAGTAAAAATCAAGCCAAAGTCCATAAGAAAGACTAAAGTGAGCATAAAAATGTCAACTATACATTTTTGGTGACACATTAAGCCCCCACTTTAATTGTGAGAGGGTGAACTTGCTTCAAAATCTCGCTAAAGTATCCCAACATGCACATTGAGAGGGATCCTAAAGCACACACGTTGGTAAGATGAGACAACAACAATCAAGAGGGATGATCAAGCCCCTAGGATCATGATCCCATGGCAAACCAAACATAAGTGCAAAGGAGCATACATGATGATAATGAAAAGGAATTAAATCTTTGATCTTATTTCTAGCCTGTTGTGGATCAGATATAGGCTATTAGTTTAAAACAAGAAATGTGTACTCACTCTGGGGAAATGGGACTTCTAGCTGTCCATCGAGTGAGAAAGCCCAAGTATACTCACTCTAGGTCCATGGAGCTTCTGGTTGTCTATGAGGTGAGAAAGCCCAAGAGGTGAGAAACATACGCTTGGTTGGTATGCACTCACACAAGCAAGTGGATATGGGGAAAGTTGTGTCACAGAATGGGATTCTTGCTCAACCATATTAAAGTTATACCTCCTGATAAATTTAATAAGGTGCCACAAAGGACAATGTCGATTCATGCTTCATGAGACAAGAAAAGCTTCGTATGCTTAGAAATTTTGAACAAATGCAAAGGTACCACAGGAATGCAAGTTGTGCTATGCAAGGTGGCCATGTAAATGCAAAATGCAACATGCAAAAGAAAGTTCAAATGAGTCTTGTTTAGTTCATACAAGGTCTATCACTTAGGGAACATTGTATCTATCGTCTCATAGAGAGGACCAATCAAAGAATAGAATATTCACAACTTAGGGGATGTAGTGTGTCGTATCAAGCCACTAAGAGGAATGTGATATTCTTAGATAGATCACGTTTATGAAGGACATCACACCCAATTTCATCCATAAAGTGACAAACACATCATATGAAGTAACAAGGGGTGATCCCATAATAGTGGTTTACAATTTTTGGACAAACTAGACACTAAAATTATTATTTTTAACTAAATCTTCACTTTTGGGCACCTATAGTGGCTAAACCGTGAGGAATTTGAAGATGATGCAAACTAGAGTTTCGTGACATTTTGTCTGTAGATTCTAAATATATTTTTTTCAAAAATTTTGGAATCAAATTGCACTTCTTTTTCCATCTCCCTCAAAAACTAGTTTTTTCATAAAACAACATTTTTAAAAAGTGACGCTCACCGTATAATACATATTTTTTTTCCATGAAGGATAAAATTCTAATTCTTTCAAATTCAGATTTGTAACTTCAATATATAGTGCTTCCACTTAGATAGTTTTTTATTGAATATTTTTTCTTTAATCAAGTTTTGAAGTCAAACCAATTACAATTCAGACATAGAGCGATTGTATAATGCCTAACTTTTTTTGTATGTATCAAAATTCAATTTTTTTTGTTGGATCAAGGACTTCAATATCTAGTGCACTCAAATTTTTAAAAAAAATGATAATTTTCTATTTTTCCAAATATGTAGAATAGAGAGCTTGATTTTTAGTGAAAAACCTATGTTTAATAAAACTAAAAAAAATAATACATAATAAAACCAAAACATATTAAAATTATAATCATTGGATAGCTTTTTCTAAGGACTACCTTATTCCAATTATGTTTGTGAATTCTCCTCCTTTTTCATCCTCAACCCGAGCTTCGAAGTGCAAAAATCTGGACTTTAAAAGTGCCTGACGAGGAGAATGAGGGCAAAGGGGGGTTCACTCGAACCCAAGTTCGAGCAAACCCCCTTCCCAAAAGGGGTTTTCAAACTTTTTTTGTTCATGCATGCATTAATTGGGTTCACTCGAGTCCTAGTTCGAGCGAACCCTTTTTTGGTTCGTTCAAACCAATAGTTCGTTCAAACCCCCAAA
>VDFB02058242.1:28533695-28763009 GCA_007258455.2 Sequoia sempervirens
GGGTAGGGGGTACAAGGGTTTAGGGTTATAGGGTGAAGGGTTTAAGGGTTAGGGTTTTTTTTTTATTTCCATTGATTTTTGTTTTATATATGTGTACAATAATTTTATAATTAGATAATACTTAATTTTAAAATTTACATAATTGCACATCGAACAATTCAATGGAACAAATTATATAATTCAAGTATATAAGTTTATATAAGATTCTTGAACTTAAGAATTCCATGAAACAAATATAAGTTGTATATTTAATTGTAATTTAGGAAAAAATATTTTAAAAAACTTCACTGCATTTCAAATAAGGATTGAAAGCATATACATGGGTTTACATGCAACCAAAAAAAGTGAGAGATGATGCTATCAAAGATTCTTGAACTTAAGAATTTTCCATGGAAGAAATATGTACATATAATTTGAATTTAGGAAAAATGATTTTTAAAAACTTCACTATGATTCAAATAAGGATTAAAAGCATATATATGGGTTTAAATGCAGCCAAAAAAAGTGAGAGATGATGCTATCAAAGATTCTTGAACTTAAGAATTTTCCATGGAACAAATATGTACATATAATTTGAATTTAGGAAAAATGATTTTTAAAAACTTCACTATGTTTCAAATAAGGATTAAAAGCATATATGTGGGTTTACATGCAACCAAAAAAAGTGAGAGATGATGCTATCAAAGATTCTTGAACTTAATAATTTTCCATGGAACAAATATGTACATATAATTGTAATTTACACAAAATGATATGTACAAGCTACTATAAGTTCTCATTTGAACATGTATAGGGTTACAAGTGAACTTGAAAACCATGGATATAATCTAAGTCAAAGATTCTGGTTCAGCCCACTCTTCAATAACATGTAGAATTTTTTGATGATCATCGCTATGTAGTCTCCATTTTCTTCAGCCACGTGCATGTGGAACTACATAAAGATGTAGAGCGGTAGCAATTATTAAGTGACTATATTGATATACCTTGTTATTAGGTTGATAGTCAACAAAATGAATCCCATGCTAAACAACTTTGACTTGTTTTAGATATGTCCCTTGCACTACAACAGAACCTGCATGGTAAACATGAACCTAAGGTAAGACATATGAGCGTGTGCAACATTTTCGTGCTCAAGGTTTGTACAATATATATTTAATGTTTATAATGTAATGTGCACATGTCAATACAATGTATATAGAATTTTAAATTCAAACTCACCTATGGAAAATGACATTCCATCACTTTTTTCAGGTTTTGTTAGCTTATTCCTCTCTTTTGTGCAACACAATAAATAATATCTAACACCTTCAATGTTTCTAGGCTCTACTATGACTGCAAAAACATCTCCTGTACACCAAATTTACACAAAAAAATTCTTAAAAAATTATAAATGTCTCTAAAGATCATTAACTAGATATATATAATATTTAAATTATTGAAAACTTACACATGTACCTCTTTCTCTTATTATAAGGCTAGTAATATTTCAGTTTCTCCATATCCATTTCAAGTAAATGATCTAAATTTCTATAAGAAATTTGTTTCCTCACCTTCTCAGCTAGTTTTATATGCTCATCCATACCAATAGGAGGAAGTGATCCCAACCCCTCTCCAACATGCATTGTTTGAACTTGTGCCTCCTCCCTATCTTCAAGGACCATGCGTTCTTGAGCGGATTCATTTGATCCAATGTCTAGATTTGGCTCAACTTGATCATGAAAAATTCCTGCTTGTTGAGCCCTTCCTACATGTCACAAAATATTTTGCAAACAAAAGTGAGAGATGATGTTATATAAGTGAAGTTTATGTATGCAAACAAACAAACTGATTAGACATGATGCTATAAGTGAGAAGTTTTTGCTAGTTTTATATGCTCATCCATACCAGTAGAAGGAAGTAATATTGACCCCTCTCCAACAAGCATTGTTTGAACTTGGGTCTCCTCCCTAACTTCAAGGTTCATGTGTTCTTCAATGGATTCGTTTGATCCAATATCTATATTTGGCTCGACTCCAGCTTGAGGAATTCCTAGAGCATAAAACATAAAAATAATGAGAACATTGAAGTGATGAAAAGAAAATACCAAAGAAAAAAAAAAACTACATGCAAATGTATGAAAACAAATCCATAAATTCATATCCAAGGATAGGATACACATAGGTCAAATTCCATGCTAAGCATCAAAGTTTGAGGATTATCCATACAAGTGACTTAGAACTTTTAGGTTAGTGATATAGTAAAGGAAACCCTTAGAGTATAACAAGGTGATCCAAAGAACCCCAAAAAAATTGGGCTATAAGATGTTTCAAGGTTTCAAATAAATTTTGAATATCATGCTAAGATGAAAAAATTTAAAAATTTATGGGACATAAAACACAGCCCAAATAATCAACTAAAACCAAACACAAATATTGAAACAAAAAGAATTAGCTTAAGGAATTGGATTCAAGGATAAGATAAACATTGCAACTTGCATTACCAAGATGACTTGAGGACATTTAAAAGTATTTATAGTCATTCAAGTGCAATAAAACTTGAAAGTTTGAAAAAATACAAAATAAGTTCAAAATGAAGAAGAAAAGAAAGACAATATAAAAAAAAGACCTAATAAAAATGAAAAGGAAACAAAGAAACAAAAAATGTAAAGGGGAGTCTTTATATTGTCCAAGAAAAATGAGACATATGTGCAAGGACAACAAATCTCTCCTATTCTTTCAATTAGGATTTCTTGGTCTTGGATGTATATCTCCACAGTGAAATCTTACAAAAACTTCAAGATGGATAATTGTAAACTAATAGGTACTCCAATAAATGATGGTAAGAAACCTTCAAAACAAAATGTGTGTTAAAATATAAAAAGAATAATCTATCATATAAATATTATTCCTTAGCACGATATAGCTTGAGTTTTGATGTATACATATGTTAGTCTCTAGAAAACCTAACATTGCATTGGATTTAAGTATAATTTGAGTTCTAATTTTCAAATAATTCTAGAGCTTAGAATTGGGCATTTATTAAAATATTTAAAAAATAGTTTAAAGGAACTATTGATCATTAGATTAAATTCAATGGGAGTTTATAAAAATATTAAGCTAATTAGATGTTGCAATGTAGATTGGATAGGGGATATTGATCACCAAATATCAACATTATAATGCTACTTCATTGTACATGAAGGTGTAGTTTCATGAATAATTAAGAAAAAATAATGGTTTCTTTCAAAGTGCAAAGTTAGAATATATAGGAATTTGCAAAGCCATAAAATAATTAATGTGGTTGAAAAAATTATGAAAATCAAAGTGGCATAGTGAGGGACACAAAATTTAAGGTTTCATTGGAGAACTAAGCATGTATTGAAGTACACTATCATTTTCTTCATGAACAAAGTAAAGAGAAAATTGTGTAGATGCAATACTCAACAATGATAATGTGATGACAAAAACATTAAACAAAGGTATTGGTAAAAGATAAGTGTAAGGTTTGTAGGGAAGGATTTAATGTAAAATATTCTAGTTTAATAGTACATTTTAAGTTGGGGTATTGTAAGTTGAAAAATGGTAATACATTAAACATTTATAATTTTAATAAGAAATCCAATGCAAAATGTATGCACATACAAATTTATGTTTAGGTGTACTAACCAAATTATTGGGTGGAGTAATGCACATTATGGATTCCATCCCATCAAATGAATACTCATTTTTTTCAAAGTAAAATTCCTAAACACACACTTGAGAATGAGAGAGAGAAGAAACAATCATGTACCTTGTTTCTTTCTATGATAATTTTCCAAGTTTTGTTCGCGCCTCTTTTGTTCTTCTTCTTTTGACAATTTTCGTTGAGACACATCTTTTATTTTTATTTGGTGTCCCATTTTCTTCATCAACTTAAAGATGACTCAAAAAAAGTCCTCCACCAACTTAGTTAAATTCTCCTCCAAATTTTTCCTTGATAAATGTGCAAAAACTTCTCCAAAATCTGCACTCCAAGTGATATAAATGAGAATTAATCTTGCAATTTGATATCCAGAATAATGAAAAATAAGCTTCTATTTATATGCATATGGGATGGGAAAAAAATTATTCTAGTGTACATGGAATAACTAGATCCTAGTTTAAATGAATCAAGTAGTAAACAAACAAGTTATTTCATTGTACTTGTAATGATAAGAAAAGATGGAGGCACACGAGTGTGGGCACGGGCAGGAAAAGAAGGATTTTGAAAGACCAAGTGATGGAAATGGAGGCAGAGCAAGATCTGAGAAGTCTCAGGCGGATCAAGCGTTGGTATCGAGTAAGAAGCAAGGTGAGGATAATCAGGATGATGTGGACTTCAAAAACAAAATCTTGGTGGAACCAGGTGGAAAGGATATTTCGGCGGTTAATCCTATGGGCTACCCTGCCAGTCAAAAAAATGAAAAATCCAAAGGTGCGGTGGGGACCACTGGTGACATTGGAGATAATCGCAAACCATGGAGTTCTCTGTTTGGGGTAAAACCAAATGGAAAGTCATCTTTCCCTCCGGTGCTAACTATCTCTTTCCCTGAAAAAGGTAAGTTTGCAATTTCTATTCCAGATCTGTTAATTGATTATAACATTGCTTTAATGGAAAGAACCCTGGTTGGGAAATTTATGGGCCGTAGACCAAATATTGAAGTGGTTGGGGAGTTTTTTTTAAAAAAATGGAGAACTAATGGAAAAGTTTTAGTAGCAGCACTCCCAAATAGTTTTTTTGAGTTTGAGTTCACTTGCAAAGAGGATATCTTGGCTGTCAAAAGTGGGGGTCCATGGGTTATAGGGAAATCTTCCCTGGCTCTAAAGAAATGGTCCTCTAATCTGTACCTCTCAGACTCTATTTTTTAGAATGTCCCAGTATGGGTCAGACTTCCGGGCCTTCCCTTGGAATACTGGAATGAGGATGTCTTTTATGGTATTACGAGCTCCTTTAGAGAGCTCCTTTCTATTGATTCTATGACAACTACTAGAAAGAGGTTGGTATTTGCAAGAATATGTGTAGGGGTCTCTCAGAATGTTGACTTTCCCTCATCGATCTAGATTAAGTAGAAACTGGGATCTTGGTCATAGGACATAGAGTTTGAAACCATCTCGTTTTCTTGTTTCAAATGCAAAAAATTTGGGCATTGGGCTAAGAAATTCCCTTTAAATTCCACCAAAGAGAAAGAGAAACTAGCTGGTTCTTTGAAATTTGTATGGTGAAAGAAATAAGGAGGAGATAGCCTTGAAAATAAAGAGTCTAATGTTCAAAGCACTTCTAATAAGGTTGAATTTGTTATGGAAAATAATGGTGAGGCTCCACAGGAACTCCACCGTAAGGAATTTGAGAATACCTTATCTACTAAGGAAAAAGAAACCAATGAGGATCAGATAGTTGGGGAAGAAAAATAGAACCAAGCAGCTAACCCCTTTTCCCAAGAGCTGAGCCCAGTTGAGAAAATAGACAGGATTCCTAGCTTGGAGGATATTCCTATCTAGGGGTTGTCCTTGGAGCTGAACATCCCTCTTCCACTCCCTTCCTCTAAAGGTTTTTTTCCTTCAGGTGTAGATCACTTTACGGATCCTAACTCATTGGAATTTGTTAAGGACTCCCTTGATAATCTGGACCATTCTACCGAACTTTCTAGCAACTATTCAACTTTTCATTTGAATGGTATCATGGAGACATTACCCTGGGAACAAAGACTCCTTACTGATAAGGAATGGGAATCAAGTAAAGAGACAGATAGTCAAGAAGATATTTTATCAAATAAAAATAAAAATAAAAACAAACAATGGAAGAATCCAAGTGGTATTTCTACCAGATCAAAAGCAAAGGCAGACTGTGGAGCAACAAAGAACTCTCGAGGGAAAAAATCTATTAAATGGACAAGAGAGCATAGCAGTTTTCAGGATATTGCTGATGGGTCTCAAAAAACCATCCCGGAGTGCCTCAACTCCCCTGGTAACTCATGAAGATCATGTCTTGGAATATCAAGGGACTTAATAATCCCCACAAGTAGGAATTTTTGTGCAATTTTGTTAGAGATCACAAGCCTGATATTCTCCTTATTCAGGAGACGAAAATGTCAAAGGAAAAAGTAGAAAAGATGAAACTGTTTTGGCATTGTAGTACTCATGGAAACAATTCAAATGGTGCTTTAGGAGGTATTGCTACCTTCTGGAATAATCACATAATCAAAGGGGATCCAATTTTGGAAGGTATGAACCATATTGCTACTAGATTCACACATATTAGGGATAATTTCAATTGGATCCAATCGAACATCTATGCCCCCAATGGAAAAGGTCTTAGAAAATCCTTTTGGATGGAGCTAGCTACCTTTAGGATGATTTTTGATAGAGAGTCTTGGGTTTTCATGGGTGAATTTAATACGCCCTTAATGAATGAAGAAAAATTTGGAGGTTCCCAAATCAATGAGGAGAGCAAAGAGGATCTTCAGAGTTTCATCGACAACCAGGCGCTGATTGATTTGGATTTACATGGAGCTTCCTATACCTGGTCAAATCGTAGAAAGGGTTTGGATCTCATACAGGTTAGATTAGATAGATCTTTAGTCTCTAATCATTGGTTTCTTGATTATTAATGTTCTCTTAAAGCCCTCTCTAGGATTGGATCTGATCACTTCCCTATTAGTTTTGTTGTGGAACCTTTAAAAAAGAAGAAAAATATCCCTTTTAGAGTTGAAAAAATGTGTCTTCCTCATCCTTCTTTTAAAGATGAAATTAGGAAATGGTGGAATATAAGTATCTCCGGCACAACTATGTTTAGAGTGGCTAAAAAATTAAGGGAAGTTAAATGTAACTTGAAAAAATGGAAAAAAGAGTCCTTTGGGAACATTTTCAAGATCAAATCGGATCTTCAGACAGATCTGGGGGAGATTCAAAACAAAATCCAGAAGGAAGGATATTTTAATGATACTAATGAAAAAGACAATGAGCTACTCATTAAGATGCATGATATTATAGGAAAAGATGAGGAGTTTTGGAGACAAAGATCTAGAGATTTATGGTTATCTGCAGGTGACAAAAATACCAAGTACTTTCATTTATCGACCTCAAAACACAAGGCTATCAATAGAATATCTCAAATTGAAGTGAATGGTACTAGGCATGAGGAGGAGGAGGATATTAGAAAGCATGTTGTTTTATTCTTTAAAAATATTCTTTCTGAGAATGATGAAAACAACCAAAATGATCAGGATCATTTGATAGAGGCTATACCTAAAGTGATCAATCAGGAAATCTATGTTGTCTTCTATTCCTACTAATGAGGAAGTTAAGAAGGTTGTTTTCTCCTTTGATGGGAGTAAAGCTTCAAGTCTTGATGGGTTCCCTTTGTTTTTCTTCCAATGGTTCTAGGAGATTGTTGGAGAAGATGTGATGAACGTTGTTAAAGAATTTTTTGGATCCAGAAGTCTCCTAAAAGAGTTGAATGCTACTTTTCTGGTTCTAATCCCTAAGAATCCTGGAGCGGTGAAATTTGAGGCCTTCAGACCCATAAGCCTCTGGAACTTGATCTATAAAATCATCTCAAAGGTTCTGACTTCAAGACTCTTAATTCTCTTTCCTACTTTGATTTCACCTCAACAGAATGGATTTGTCCCTGGTAGACAAATCTTTGATTCTATTGTAACTGTGCATGAGAATATCCATTCCTTGGTTGAATCTAAGACTCAAGGCTTTCTGTTAAAGCTTGATATCTCAAAATCCTATGACAGAGTTGATTGGAAATTCTTATTTCAAATTTTAAAGGCGTTTGGGTTTTGCAATAGGGTTCTTCAAATGGTGGAACAACTTGTGTCTACTTCCTCTAAATCTGTTATGGTGAATGGATCTCCTACGACTTTCTTCCAAAGTTCTAGAGGTCTAAGACAAGGAGATCCTATTTCTTCTATTTTATTCACTATTATGGTTGAAAGTCTTGGAAGAAATCTGAAAAGGTTGATCGACAATAGAACCCTTCTTGGTCTTAATCCTTCCTCAAGCAATCTGGTTTGTTCTCATCAACAATTTGTTGATGACACTATGCTCTTGGGTAAATCCTCTATCTCGGAAGGAAAAACTTTGAAATCTCTGCTTGATAAGTATGGGAGGGCATCTAAATAGCTGATTAATAATCATAAAAGCTCTCTTTTCTTCTTCAACACTCCTGCTCACAGAAAGAACAAAATTTCTAGAATCCTTGGTTGTAGGGTGGATTCCTTGCCTGCCACCTATCTTGGCTTACCCTTAAGCCTTAAACCCCTAGAATCCTTTTGGATTTCGTTGGTCGAGAGGTTTAGCAAGAAGCTTGCTGGTTGGAAAGGAGCTCTGTTAAGTCAAGCGGGTAAACTATAACTCCTCAAAGCTTCTCTTCAGAATTTTTCAATCTATGCTCTGAGCCTCTTCAAAATCTCTACTAAGTTTGTGGATGCCATTGAAAAGATTCAAAAATATTTCTTTGGTCGGGTGTCAAAGAAAAAAAAAAAAAGACTTCCTTTAATAGGATGGGATCTGGTGTGCAAACTGAAAAAGGCTGAAGGATTAGGTCTTAGAAGAATCAAAACGGTTAACAAGATTCTTCTAGCAAAACAAATTTGGAGAATTTTTTCATCCTCGGGCGAATGGACTGATATCCTAGCTAGTAAATATTTAGAGAGCAATAGATCTCTTATAATAATGAAGGAATCCCATCTTCTTCCCAGAGGCTCAACCTTTTGGAATAATCTGATCAATGGGAAAAAAATTGTTGATTTTGGAATGGGTTGGCAAGTTAGAAGCGGAAACCAAACTAGATTTTGCGAGGATAGATGGATGTTTAAGGAGCCCCTTATAAAAATTGATCCCTTTAGCGGATGGGCTGAGAATTGCAAAGCTCTTTTTGGTTCTTATGTGAAAGACTATAGTGCGGATGGAAAATGGGTGGATCTGTGCCTTGTCAGTCAGGCTCTTGCTCCTATTCAGTCTTCTTTGTTGGTTGTCAGACTTTGCCCTGATAAGATGGAATATCGTCTTGTTTGGATTGATGAACCCTTGAGCAATTATTCTATTTTGTCTGCTTTTTCTAGGCTTACTTCTTCCCAGGTTTCTCCTCCCTTCTGGTCAAAGGCTTGGTTCAAACATTTGGTCCCTAAAATCAACATCTTTTTCTAGATCCTTCTCCAAAATAAGGTTCTCACAGTTGATAACCTATGCAAGCGCGGCTTTCAAATACCTAATAGATGTTTTCTTTGCAAGATGGAGGCAAAGTTAGTGCGTCATATGTTTCTTCACTATCCTTTTGCTGCCTCAATTTGGGAAAAAATAATCAGTTATTAGCAACTATCTTGGGTTTTTCCCTCGTTTATTGAAGACTTCTTCCTTCAATGGAAAGCCTCGACTCACAATCTTGTTCTCCGGTATTTGTGGGATTTCTCTTTCCCTCATGTTGCTTGGGGTCTTTGGAAAGAATGTAACAACAAAATTTATAGAGATAAAGAAGCTCCGGTGGATATTGTTTTTGATAAAATAATCAGATTTCTGAAAGAAAATGTCAATGCTATCTCCCAGAAGGTTAGCAACTCTGAGAAAGCGGCTCACTCGTCCTATGATCTTATGGTTGCTAAGGAATGGAATATAAGTCTTTATTTTCCTTGTGCCCCTAGAAAAGCTAAGAAGGATAGAGAGGGTGTTCGCTAGTCTTTTCCGCCTAATGGATGGGTCAAAGCTAACTTTGATGGAGTGGCTAAAGGTAATCCGGGGGCGGCGGGTTGCGGCTGAGTCATAAGGGATTCCTTTGGAAAATTTCTAGGTGTGATTGCCACTCCCCTAGGTTCCCAAACCAATCACCTGGCTGAGGCTGCAAGAGCTTTTCATATTATAAATTTGGCCCAAAGTCTTAATTTTAAAAACCTTTGGCTTGAAGGTGATTCCAAAAATATTATTGATTGTCTTCTAGGTAAGCCCCCCCCTCGTGGACAATTAAGTCATGGATTGATGATGCCATCTTGACTTTAGCTAAGTTTGACAACATAAAGATTTCACATGCCTATAGAGAAGCTAATGCTATGGCGGATTTTTTTCTAATGAAGGGGTTAGGAATAAAGAACATAGCACTTGGCTAAATATTAGTGATCTAAGTGTTAATGTTCGAGCCTTATTGAGCTATTATGAATCACATGGGCAAGAAGCGTGTCATCTCATTAATGATGATAGGATGGAGTTATTACATCACAATCATTAGATTGTATGGGACCGAGCTTAGTTGCTTAGTTTGCAAGGTGGCCTGGCACGCTTTGTGGGTTCTTAGATTTGGCAGGACCATTTCTAGTAAGGATTTTATCTTTGTCTACACCACAGTGCTTGCCAAGATGGGTGGAGATAGGAAAAGAGTTGATCTGAATAGCTTTGAGATGCACACAAGAAATTCTAAGGCTTGGAATAAAGTTAAAAGTGGGGGTTTACTTCCTTTCCTGGAAAAACTCCATGGTTCTAATCAGGAGGCTACTGAGCATTTTGAGAAGAATTGGAATAATGAGGAACTTACCCTTTTTGGTAGGAAAGTTGAGCTCAATGAAAACCTTATAGCTGAAGTGACGAGAATGTCCACTGATGGACACAAATTTTTTAGGGATAGGGTTTTCTCTGATGAAATCATCATTAGATTTCTAAAAAAAGAGAAGGAAAGACTGAAATTGGTGAAAATTTCTAACAGCTACTTCGAAGCCAATACCATAAAATCTCTCTGGAGAAAGGTTCTTCATGTTATCATGGAGTACATAACAATGGATGGTCACTTCACCAAGGTCTACGGTTATCACTTTTCCCTGCTCAACCATTTCCACTACAAGGTCATGGTTTCTTTTCCCTATCTTCTCTGTTCTTTGAGAAAAAGTTTGGATGACCACAAGAAAAATCCAAGAAGATTCCCTATTTTGCATACTAATTTGATTAGATTAATTTTTAAACATTACCAAAAAATGCTCATCCCTGCTAATTTGGAAGCCTCCCCTAATTTTGAGGAGGATGATACTAAACCCAGCTACTTGGGGATTTTTCCCAATTTAAGCCCAGTTAGAATGGTCCTTAGCCCGCCCTCTTTCCAAATTGGTAAGAAAAACCCTAACCCCCTTTCTGTGAAAGCTTGTGCTGTACCTAAGCCGTGAATTTCTACCCTTAAAACCAGAAGTGTTGATAAAAATCCTCCAGCTAAAACCCTTGTTTCATACTCTGAAGACTCTCCTGATTCTAAGGATTCCGGTGCTAACAACACTACGTCCTTTGCTGACCTGTCGTTGGACAGAAATGCTAGAACTGGCTCCCCTATTACCCCTGACCCTGCTAATACTTGTTTCAACACAGTTAGGGATCCCACTGTGGATGTCTTGGGTTTAGCTAGAAATAATGTTGATGACCATTTCAAACTTTCGAAATGGATCTTTCATGAAATCAATGAGCGAAGAAAAAAAAATTGGGCTCTTCAAAGTAAACTGGAAGAATTGGGAGCCAAGGTTGTGAGGCTTGACAAGAAAGAGGTGGAACGAAAAATTCATGGTGTTAGCAAAGAAACCCAGTACCAAGCAGGAATGGATAGAAGGGTTGAAATTGAGTTGGATAAAATGAAAAATATTGTTAAAATTATAGTTGAGCAGAACAATCGAATGGCCAGACACAACACCATCATCATCAATGCCATGACTGAGAAATTGGACAAAGCTCAACAAGGGTCTTTGGTGGTTGATCTGGATGAAATTAATGATAAAAACCAGGAGGAGGATGTCGGCATTTCTAAGAGAACCAGGGCCAATTTGAAGAGGAAGGCTCCTCCCACTCTGCAAATGATTCAAACCTTTAAGAAGGGTGTTCAAGACATGCAGAACCTGGAGGCTGAGACCAAGTCTATTCTGAAGACTCTGGGTTAATCGCGGTTGCTCTTTTTGTTGGCTTTTCTGCTGGCTTTTTTTGTCTGACCTTCTTGGTCTTTTGCGGGTGGTTGCTGCTTGTTTCGATTTTTTCCTTTTGTGTAGCCTATTGTGTTTGTTGGAATTTTTTGTCCTTTCTCTTCTATTGTAAACTTGGTGGTTTCAGGTCGCTGTAAAACCCGTTTTACCCTTTATCAAAAACAATTTATTTCATTGTGGAGTTTGTTGTTATTTAATTCATAGGTATGCACAACATATCTAGTAATTTTAGAATTTTGTTAAAGTGTCAAAAATGTATATTAGAGCTATAATTTGAATTGAATTTTCTTAATTATATTTGAATTGAATTTCAAGTTACTTGTCAAAAATGTATAATAGAGGTATAATTTGAATTAAATTTTCTTAATTATATTTGAATTGAATTTCAAGTTACTTGTCAAAAATGTATAATCTAGAGGTATAATTTGAATTGAATTTTCTTAATTATATTTGAATTGAATTTCAAGTTACTTGTCAAAAAGATTATATCTTGTTCTCAACTCAATGGTTCATGTTGCTTAAGTCATTTTTAAAAAATATTTATTGTGATCAACATGAATGAACTTAATTATAAAGTGGCATTGATTTCCCTAAAATTCTACTAGAGATCAAATGTATATTGAATATAAGGAAATGTAAGTTGTAAGAGATCATAAAATAAGAAAACATGTATGTATATTGAATATTTAAAGCAAATTAATACATATATTATGTGTAAACATGTTTAAACCATAAGAAAACACATGTACATACATGTAAAGGGATTCAATGTATAAACATAACACATATTATAAGAAAAGAGGAAAATGTATGTATATATCATATAAGAAAATATATGTACATATCATATAAGCAAAATGTAAATTAAAGATCATCAAATGTCGAATACTAAAGATCAACAAATAAGAAATGTATGTATATCATATAAGAAAATGTAAGTTAGAGATAATCAAATCTCAAATACTAAAGATCATCATATAAGCAAGTACATGTGGTAAAGTTCATAAATCTAGTGTGCAGGGCCTAATATGAATGTCTACTCCTAGTTGAACGACCATCTGAATGAGAACAGTCCTACTTTGATGGATGTGTTGAGCCCTGTAAATAAAATGATGTACAGGATGTGTTAAATACATATAATTTATCTTAAATAAATTTTATGAAAGTTATTTTTAAATGAACTTGTATTTTTAAATATCAATCTAGATCTATGCATACATAAATATTGCATGTATATATACATGTGTGATTATATAAAAATTTAAAACTCACATGTCCACTAGGAGTAGATTCATCCATAGAGTCACGTTGATCATGCACACGATTTGGACCAAGGCTAGGAGTGATATGAGGTATGTCCACCTGTAACAATATATATACATATATCTATCAACTTACATGAATATCTAGTTAAAAAAAAAATTAAAAATAATGAAAAAAGAATTAAAACATGCACATGCACACATACATGCACATCATCTGATATTGGATGACCTAAGTCCTCTGCAAGGGTTGCCTCCACCATATCCACCACACGGTCAAGTGACGAATCAACATTTGCATCCATCTGATCTATCCCATGTCGTGCCATAAATGATGAATGTAGAGGACTATGAAGGTGAGATGGCTTTGGCGATGATGAACTAGAACCAATCAACATATTAGTAAAACCCATAGCATGTGCAGTTGTGGAATGAACTGTAGATGGATCTTGATGCACAGTAGTGCTCGGCTGAGAGTGATGGGATCCTAGAGCTGAACGGAATCTGTGTGCAGCCAAACAATCTCTAACATGCTCTATATTGATCCCATAATTTGATGTTATGTGGGTATATGCCTCCAACAGGTCCTTAGCCAAACAATGCAGAGTCCTGCGTGCCATATCTCCTGTAAGTGCATCAAGCTACGTAGGAGTAGGGATGTTGGTCGTTGTAACACCCCGCCGTGTGAACCCCAAAGGACAAATACATAATAATTACAACACAATTTTTTTTTAAAGTAACATAACATACATGTAATACACATTAAGATATGACATGAATTTCATTTAAGTAGATTCATTAGCACATACATCCCTTGGGGTACACGAGGATTCATTACGAGACTGAGATCCACACAATGACAATAAAGAATAAAATCCAAAGATATAACCCATAACAAAATAAACATTAACAAATATAACACATACATGATAATCATTGATAAGAAACCATCAGAGTACATAAATACAACATAAGCATAATTAACTTAACACATTGAATAACAACTGCAAATAGCCACATAAGGTTTAATGTTACATTACAATACAATGTTCAAGAAGTACAAGGATACAAAAGTGTTTCCAAACATAAATGGAAACCATACACAAGAATCATGATACAAATGAATAGATGAAAACTGGCTCCATGACGGATACAACTCTGGAGTCACTACAACAGCACCAATCCACACCTCTCTATCCTCGATTGGGGACCCAATGGGGTGCTTGGCACGTTCCACCTGACCATGTGAGTCTGAAGACCCACCCCCCGTGCTAGGAGCTGACAAGAAGAGTCCTCAACCAAGAACATCCAAACACAGCATCACAAGACTTAACGCCATACAAAAGTATCATAAAAATCAAGGATTACAATGACACAATCAACAACATCCAAGAGTCAACATAATAACTTAAAGTCATAAATCCCATCACATAAATCAAAGCAATGACCAGTAAACAAGTAATCAAAAGATGATCATGAAACACTTCCAAATTAAACTGAATTAATAAACATAACACAATTCCAAATTGAAATTAAACAATACAATAACATTATATCACAGTACCATAAAAATACAAGATCGTAAATCAAATATAAATGAGATCATACAAGACCACAAAGTATACTAAAGATGTATTAAAACAATAATCAATTTAAATCAATTCAAACAACAATCTAAACCAACTCCCATAACCTACTTCTAGAGGAACACAATAAAGTAAAACACATGGGCAACTAGGGGAGAGTGTCATCGCATAGCCTACATGGGTTGTCTTGGCTCTTCCTCCCAAGTGGAGGCCCGGTCCCATCTATGGCTGTCTGGCCTTCCTCCTACTTGAGGCACCCATAGGGTGGCTCATGGGCCGTAACCTCTCGTGAGGGCGAGGTCTGACCTTGCCCACGGCCTTCTCGGCCTTCCATTAGTCTGCGGTAGTACTAATGAAGACGAGGCATCCATTTTTAAAATCTTGTAATGATATTACTACCCAACCCACCTAAGTTAATTATTAGGTTTTCACTTTATAACTCACTCGTGGGTTATCCTGGCTCTTCCCCTTAAACGGGGCACTGGCCCCCACGAGGAGCCACTCTCCCTAGAGACCCAACAACATAAAAACCAAGGGTTGTACCATCATAATTTGAACAAGGAATCATAAAAGCGTGCGAGGCATTACCCATCTCGCTAATAAGTATAACATCAGAGTCTCACAATTTTCGTACAACCCTTTTAAAATAATGATACCAATACACTTGCCACTTGGAAGTTCAAAAGAACGACTCTCCACAAAGAGAGTAAAGAAAAACAATATAGTTCCAACAAGAAACTTAACAATTGAAAAACTCCTCAACGAAAGGCAAAATAATGAGGAACCATCAAAATCAATCATTAAGATCAACATCTCGGCAAAATAGATCAATAAAGAAACAATAAGAAACAAGTACTCCCTTGCCTCTGGAAGATTTCCCCTTCAAAGGACTAACAACAGTAACAAGACCCCAAGGAACGAGTCAACAGACATAAGGTAGTGAGTGGAAACATCCCACAAAATCATCACAATTAAATTTAATACACTTTCGACCGGTATCCAAGGGAGACCTCTATTTCTCCTCCTCGGTTACCCAACCATACAATACTCAACAATCATACAATTTGACTCCTAACAACTCAAACTTAATCAATAACTAATACAATAGAACAATCAACGAAAATTACTCCTCTCAAATAAAGAAATCAATCCAACTCTGGTGTTCTATCTAACTATCCCTATAAAAGACTTACCATCAACAATTAAAGGAGTACAAGAGAGATCAACATTTAAAAGATCATCTAATTTTACTTACGTAGAGCAAGCACCCAAAAGAGCAAGGCATCCATAACATACAAACTCTACTTTTCATTATTTCTAATTTAACTATTCCCCTTGAAACTAACCAAATTAAGAATAAACTAATCTATCAATGTTACACAGATTGTCAAAAATTAACATAAGAAAATCTCTCTCTAATCACTTTACTAACTTACTCATTAACGCATCACATTATACTCTCAACTTAACAACCTAATAAATCTAATTTATTCCTTTGCACTATAATTCACAAGTAATTGTAGCAATACTTATTCTAAGTAACCAACTACATAAAGAGTCTACAAGATATTAAAATATGACGAGATTTTACTATAAAGGTTAAAACGTGAAAAAATAAAACATATAAGAAATACTAAAGAAATACATTCCTCTATCATTTTAACAAATAAACATACCTAGATTCGTCTAATTGAACGTACAAAAAGTGCGTACCTTCATGCCTTTTGTCAACTCGCCTTAGTAGCAATACACATAAGTTGTCAAGGTTAGATGGTTAAAAGAAGAAGCAAAATACAATTAACACCAATAAAATCTAATCATCCCTTAGTAGAACATAATTGGCTTAGTTCCCCATTATTTAGTCTTAGCCCCATTCTTATATTTATTTAATAAGATCAAGGCCTTTTATTAATGAATTATAGAGAAGTAAATCTTCCTCAACATAACCTAATAAATAAATATAGTTATCTTTTTATTATAACTTAGTCCCATTTAATAACTAATTCTCCTTCATAGAAAATGACTTAAATACAAACATCATATCAATACAAAAGCAATACAACTTAAAGATCAAAAGCATCCACTAACAATCAATCCAAAAGGATAAAAAAAAGAATGAAGACTCAATTCAAGGAACAATTTGTGTTCATTGACTACCATAATTAGATCAACAGAGTTTACTACAATACTTAACCATGGTAAAAGATATACAATTGTATTATTTATGAGTTTAATACAAATGCAATACTCAACATTTAGAATTATAAGGAATTCAACAATCTATACATTTCTACTCTATGCTATTTATTAAATAAATTCTTCTTTGACTACATATAAATTAAAATCAATTTTCTTTTATTCCTACTAATTTTAAAATCCATTAACTACATCCTTAATTAAATACTAGTCCACACTAAACATTTCTCATAATTTAAGAAACAAGCATTCATATATATATATATAACACCTACTTGAGTTCGCAATCATTTAATTCAAAGCTCCTAAATTGAATATAATTCCCTTAATTCTATAATTCCATTATAAGGGAGTACTATGCACTCAATATTCTAGAAAATATGTCTTCATTAATTCATATTGTTTTTCATTATTCTAAGAGAATTGATCGAAACACAACGAGTTCAACCAAGTGTCCTTCCTACCAAAAGGCATTACAAATAATATATGTTTATTCATTCCAAAATATAACTAATACAGTTAAGTGGTTTTAAAATCCCATCCTACAAGAGCCAAAACTTCACTGCTAAAATACCCTGCTTCAATGTTTTATCTCCATAATGAGGGTATATTTACATACCTATTCATATGAAAATAGAAACCCAAAAGCCAAACGCACACCGCAAGGAGAACAACATATGTTAATGCAGCAACTATGGAAGAGTCTGCAGTTTATAGTAATTCTAAATTACTTAGTGAAAAATTCTTCTAAATTGGATCCACTAATTTGAACAAAAGCTGAGACAGGTTGACAATAAAATTAGAGAGATTATTTAAACCGTTAAACTTCCTATTATGTTCAAGTGCGTGGCAGAGACAGGGGGACAATGAAAATCAGAGAGATTATTTAATTTCTACACCCATGCAAGTCTAATAGCTGTAGCTATGGCGGGTTGCCAAAGGTATCAGGGAGATTCTATAAATTTAGATTACTAGACTATGTGAAGGAGCTCATCTAAACACTGTATCCAATAACATCAATTTCTCTCAGCTTCGACTAAACGGAGGTAATTGGCAAAGGCTTGAAACATTGTGCAGACCAAGAGAATTAAATAATCTGCTCATTGGTCCTCAATTTCTTCACTTGAACAAACTGCTCATTGACGGCATCAGAGAAGACACACGAACCAAGCTTCCTCCAAGTTTGAGATGGTTACGGTTGCAAAAATGTGAGAATCCATTTTCCTTCAGTCTTGCGGATAACATTTGGGATTTTGATAATAAAATCAGAGAGTTTATTTAAATCTATACAACCTACCATGTTCAAGTGTTGCGGCTGTGACAGGTTGCCAAGTATATCAGAAAGTGAATATTGGAATTTAGAACTATCGCCATCTACTTGCATTATTAACAAATCTCACACATTATCCATGAGACGGAAGGGAAGGAGAAAGATGAGGCGCAAATACGTGACTTCAGAGAACATATCTAAAAGTTGAGAGAGGAACAATTCAATTGTTTGAATTTATCAAGAAATCACAGCCTGTCAATCATAAGATAGTAGGGATATCAATCATACCTGGTTCCTCTATATCATGATGAACTTCGAAAGGAGACAGATTTCACACGTCTTCTAAGCATCACCATCATTAGACGCCCCATGAAAACTCAGGACTCTGGAAGATAATATCGCATATTTCCATATGAAACCTCCCTTTACTGTGTGCCTTTCCAAAATGGTTGTGTTGCGGAACGAACAGTTCTAGTACACAAATTTCATTGTGCAACATCATGAGTCACACCTTGCAGTCACTTTCGATCACCCTCGAGAACTCACTTGCCGTCTTGGAATACACTCGATATTTCCCTCTTCTTCACCCCATGCATCGGTCTTCCAATTTCCCCATAGCATGGTCATGTTGTTGTGAACATATTTCAAGTTTGATTTTCAGCAAGCAACATCAAAAATCATATATTAGAAAACATGCGCGTCCCTGCCCAATGTACCCGATTTGCTATCTGTGGGCTCTCCCGCCGTCTCAGAATGGTCCCCTATTGGACGTACTCCGACGACCATAAAGATCCACCAATGCTTCACCTTCCATCCTCAAACCCCCCCAAAAAAAATGAACCATTTTTTTAAAGCTAAATATAGTTATTATTTTATTTTTCATATTCTACCATTTTCTTCGACTTCCACATGCTTTTCAGTTACAAAGAGGCTTTAGTTAAGAACAACATTTATGCAGAGCAGTTACAAAACCTTACATGCGAAAGTTCTATAATTAGATCTGACATAATATTGCATTTAATTTTGTTTAACTTCTATTTTATTTAATACTTAAAAACACAAACCGAAATAGATTGAATCAATTCAAATCATGCCAATCAATTAAAATCTATTGGCAATAATATTTACTCTTCATGACATTGGGATAATTACCTTTGAATAACTTAATAAATTCTTAATTATTATCGAATATCATTAAAAAAATGCTTTTTACAAAACAATTAATTAATTAATCTATTAATAATTCTTTACTTAATATTTTATAAAACTAATTTATTTAATTTTCATCTTAATTTCTAGTTTTATTTACTCAATGCTATTTTAATTAATTGAGTACAAATCCCATCAAATATTATGTTAACTGCATAAACTAATCACACACAAAACAACAATAACGCAATTAAACACTTACACAAAATCCGGAAAGGTCACAATGGAGGGGCACTACAGTCGTTGTAAAAGGATCCATGGTGGTCCATTGTGCTGAAAATGGCATGGGTCGAGAACGTCTGGACATCAAATACTGACCTACACAATCATCAGATATCCTAGTGGTGGCAGCCGCAACGTCACCTACAGTGTCAATTGCTTCCTTTTGGGAAGCAACGACAACCTCATCTGCCATGGGGGCTAGAGCTAGGGTGAGATCAGGAGACCTCTCACCAACCAATGCCCTAAACACTGGGGCTGGTCTATCTCCTCGATGATAGGTATGCCTATCGGCAATCCTGCCACGCCCCTGACGAGCATATGGTGGAATGTCTAGGTAGTTGAATTTGAGGCCCAAATGGACCTCAACATACAACTGCTGAAAAAATCTGGTCATTGTTGGGTATTGCCCATGTGTTGTGAGAAATCGTGGGTAGATCAATTCAGTCATAGCACGATCAACACATCTAGTGACCTGGTATCCCCTAACCTTACGTACATTTTGATAAAATTGAAAAGAAGTGTTCTTTATCATTTCTTTGGTCACACTATCCTATATTTGTTTCAAGGAACATCACCATGTACTTCTTCCCGCATGCAGAAAGAATAGTAGCTACTCTATCTCGGGAATATGCACTAGTCCTCTCTAGTTCATCTCTTAGTTTTTCTAAACTATTTAATATTGACATACATGGTTTAGAATATATCCTAGGTTTGCACCCTGTGCTAATGAGTCTCAATTTTTTAATCTCATTAGTGGTATTTTCAAACAAAAATTTCTTTGAGGTGGAACATGATCTGTATTTTCTATGTTATATATATATATAGTACACCTAAAAGAGCAATGAGACTTTGGTAAATAATATATCTAGATAAAGGAATGCAAATCTAAAATGGTTGTAATAATTCATGTACTCATCAATAATATTTTCATACCATTAACAATTTTAGAGAATTGGAAGACAACTATAATCTATAACATAGCATCCTTAAATGGTTCAAATTTTAAATGAAACAATGAAAGAAAGAATAAGAAAACAAAGATTAGTGTAAAATTATTTGAAAATAATTGGGGATAAAAATATCTAATCTAATAGTTGTTAACATAAATGAACTTGAAAATAGGATTATGTAAGTGAAAAAAAAGTTCTATTGCCTTCATTGAACCTAAATTTATCTAGTTAAGATATGTCTAAAATTAAGAATTGACACTAGAATATCAATATTCCATAAGAATCTCATAAAAAGGATTAATTTAATGGAAGATAATATAAAATTCTCCATATGAGGATGAATTTTATCATTACATTATGAGCGAATCATCTCAATTATATAGCCAAGAACATAAAAAAATTGTAGATTGGAAAGAAAAATAATCAAACATTTATCATATTTTTATATGTATAAAGTTTAGATACCATCAAACTATTTAAACTTATAGATTGCATAAAGCTATAAATTGAATCGTTAAAACTAATTTATTAAGAATCAAATCTAATAAAGTTTGACTTCATATTGCATACTTGTTATAAATATCTCACTAATCCAACCATACATTTTATATATGTTAAAAAATATATAATTGTTATGCCCATAATTTTTCACTAGAAAAACCCAATAATTTTTTTTTTTGAATCCTTTAATTATGGTAATTAATGCTTTAAGCGTTTATGATGCAACAATAACCATTTCCAATAGAATTAACATCCTTTCTTTAATTAATTTGTTGGTTTAACTTGCTAATGTGATACTATTATTAATGCATCTCTCACTATTAACTATACTTTAAATATTAAATTTGCAAGTATCACAATTTAATGGTTACACTAATAATATTCTCATTATAATGGTTATGTCATTGTAACCCACAATGAGTTGTTCCTACTATTTCTTGTTGACAGTAAGGTCAATATGGTATTATGATTATTAGGATAGTTCCTCATGACCCAATGATGGCATTTAAAGTACTAAATATGTAACTTTTGATGGTAATAACAACATGAATAATTATATGGTTTGCATTTATTTATTTATTTTCCTCTCATATTTCAACATCTATAAAAGGTTTTGCCAAAAATGCTATCCAATTATCGATGAGCATTAATAAGGTTAAGTATGCTAACATTAGTATTAAGGTAACTATCGATATGAATATTGATAAGAGTATTAACAATACTCGATGATATTAAGGCTCCCTCTACAATTAATACAAACATTCTATCAATTTTATTACTCACAAATAATATTAAACTTTACTCATAATAGAAATGTTAATGTGATAGTGATATCATGTTTACATATACCCTCATTTATACTATTACAAATACCATCCATTAATACCCATATCAATACTATAATAAATTTTATTAATAATATTAATAATGTATATATATATATATATTTACAATAGCGCATAAACACTATTATTTGTCAACTCATTGTTGCTTGCAAAACTTTTATTACCATCTTAGCATCCCTAATAAGATTATCAATAAAATACTTTTCTTACTCGGTGATTTTATTTGCGACTTATTTTAGTATGATGATCCCCCTTTATATTACCCTCAATAATAGTATCACTATTTGTTATTAATATATTTAATTTTAATTCTTTTATCTAACTTTTATATATTGTTATAGCATTTATTTAATTATTCATCTCTATTACAAAAATAATTATATGATTAAATATATTGCATACTTGTTATAAATATCTCATTAATCCAACCATACATTTTATATATGTTAAAAAGTATATAATTTAACAATTTATATAACTTCTAATTATGATAAAGACAAGAATCTTAATCTATACCATTATTTTGAGTTTGGTTTAATAGAAATTGAAAAAAATTATAATCATAAAAAAAAAATGAATAAACTAAGGATCATTTTAACAATGGTGAATTAGTGCCTAAAGATTGGCCTAAAATATTATAATATTCAACATTCTCATCACAAATTATATATGAAAACTAAGGATCATTTGGTTATATATATTTTCATAGATTTAAAATTTGAATATTTATTACTATAACATGTTCATTACAATTAGATTTTTAAATAATATTGTAATAATTTATTATGTCTTTGAAATTTGTTTTGTGGATTTTAATGTTGTTTTTTAAATTTAAGTTAGAGTAAGTAGAATTTAATGAGGTACCTTAAAAAGATTCAAGTTTTATAATTTAAATCTCCCTCTTATAAATATAGTTTTTTCTAGTCTTACAATTTCTTGTGTCATTTGTTCAATTATTTTGGCTATGGATTTAGCTGCAATCTTGTAGGAGGTATTAAGAAGAGTAATTAGTATCCACCCTTAGATAAAAAAAAAATTTTTCCTTTAGGAATTAATTTATCAACCCTTGATTAATATAATTTAAATGATGGATCCCTTTGATAAAGCTACTTTTTATACCTCATAGAGTCCTCCTTGATGAATGGCCATATTGTTTTAAGGAATTGTGTAGCTAAACCATCTATTCCAAGACTTTTTGAGTATTCAAATCCTTCAAGGAAATATCAATCTCCTCAAGGGTGAATAAATTATCTAAATGTGCCTTTTTTTTAGACCAATTATTTTGGGTATGCAAGTGCCAGTCAATTCCTCAACTATATCTTGATGTGGATCTCCTTCAACTAGATCAATTAAAAATTATTTTTAATGTTGGAGGAAAATGGATTTAATATCATTAGAGTTGTCATGGAACTACCTCTCTTGATTAACGATAGATATTATCCACTCTTGAGAATGTAAATATGTTTGAGATAACTAAAAAATAATTTGTATCCCTTATATCCTTTCATCCAATGTAGCCTATCTCTTAATTTAGATCCTCTACCACAATTAAGTTCAAATCTTCTAAGTTTTATTTCAACGGAAGCAACCACTCATTGTAGAAAAGTTATTAGTAAGTGTTAAAGCCAAAACATGTTCTATTTGGATCCATTTTTTTTTTCCATTCTAGATCTCTTTCTAGCCATATTCTTATTGTAAGATCATAGTAAGGTAGTGCAATAGATTTAATTGCATCATTCCACAATTGTATCCACTTACCATTTTGATGAGGTCTAGGAACATCAACCAAAGGGATATTAGGGAAGCAAGGTGACAATTGATTGAGGTGGGAAGTGTTGAGCTTGAAGGATAGATTATTAGGTATGAGGAATAAGAAGTTTGAAAAGTTTAAAGAAATGGGAGGTGATATGTGAGATAGGTTTAATAGAATCTACTTAAATAAGGGTGTTTTGTGGAGAGGGGACAATGGAAAGAGAAATAATTAAGTAAAATCTATCAATACAACTAAGTTTCCCTTAGTTCACCATCTCTTTAGTTGGTCCAAGTGAACTAGTGATGAGTATAAGAATATTTTTTGTCTAAAATGGGATCTAAACCTCTCATGGTATTTCTAGTTAGGATGTAGGAATTCAATTATTTTTTAGAGAGTTTATGATAACTAAACCAACTTGTATCTTTGTTTTTTCCACCATATCATATTCACCTCCTTGTAGCCATTTAGTCATAGGGAGGGCATTAAAATCCATTCCCACAATTTAACTTGAGATGAGGAGTCATTAGGCATACAATAAAGAAAAAATGAATAGGTATTCCTTGGATTAGTAGTAAGCACTAAGCAAAATTGTTGTTGGGATCCACTCCTCAATAGATGATAAACTTAGCCAAGTATTGGGAAAGGTGGGTCAACCTTGCATCCTAATATTTTGATTTATTATTTTGTCCTCTTATTAGGAAATGAGGCATCTCACTTTGTGTTGGTAGTTATTTGCCATTTGTTGAGTGCTTCAAGGGAGGTGTCTAAGATGTTCTAAGATAATATAATATCATTATAGCTTTATAAGATGAAACCATCTTATGGAATTTAAGAGCGTGACTATAGAATATTTATAGAAAAGTATTGACCAACATTATGAAAAATCATAAGAAATATTTTAAGAAATAGCAGCTGTGTCAAGGAAAAAGATGTGGACATTTACAAGAACTTTTTTTTAAGCAAAAGTGGGAGACAGCTTATAATTTTATTTATATATAATATTTTACATATAGTTGGTTCATGCGGACATACTAGTGGGAAAGAACCAGCAAGAAAACCCCCAGTTGCAGTCCGAGTAACAAATTTTACAAAATATCAAAAAGACCAGTGAGGTCCTATTACAAATTACCAATTGTCTGATTATAACATTACAAAAGCACATTGGTTGAATACATCAATACATATGAAAATTCTCTTATGCACCCAAAATACCCAAAATAAGACATCATACTAGATATACCCGTGACCCAAATACATAACACGGTGGAGATTACAAAACCTTACTAAACATAAGACTAATAAGCTAGGAAGCCACTTTCAAAAAGATGCAGATTTCCCACCAACATGTTGAAAGCCATTAACCGAGCTTTCTTTTGTTTCCACTCATTTACCTTTGTGTTGGTGATCATGCTCAAAAGAAGGTTTTGATTTGTTAATATCAGGAACATAACGATAACAAAATTTCTTTTTGGATGAAGATGGAAGTTGCAAATCATGAATGCAAACATGACTTCTCAAGAAAGAAATGGCATGATATTTTCTTTTTAAATCATCAATCTCCTCCATGGAAATGGCAGATCTGTATCTGTTTAGAACTTGGTAGAGATATGAAGAAGTGTCATGCATTGTGGATAATAACATGCCTTGGAATATGTCAACATAGGTCTCTTCTTATGAAACAAAACCTTCTTTGAATAATTAACATTAGAAATTAATACTTTCCTCATATTGTATAATCACACTAGAAACCAACAATGGAAGATTGAGAGTCTCAACTAATAATTCCACCTTATAGATAACATTCATACTAGAAGCCAACAACTAAAGACCAAATTTCATAAATAAAGTTCATGTGTTATATATCATGCCTTTGAGGGGTCCACAAGTACCATGATCCTTTTGAAATCCTTCTCCATCTAAATGCATCCATTCCAAGACCATTGGGAGGTGGGTATACAATATGAGCCAAGTATTAATTTCTAATGTTAATTATTGAAAGAAGGTATATAAATTATTCAAGCATCTTAATTCTCATACAGAGTTACATCTTAGTCAATTTCTCAATGTATGAGTTCCATATATTTGTAAATTTTTCTTAATATAAAAAAATATTTTATTTCATTAAAATTAACCTATTGATTCCATGTTACAAAGGATGCTCTTATTTTAAATTATAAGTATATAATTCAAAATTAATTAGTAATTTTCAAGATAGAGTACACAAAATTTCTTTAGTTAAAATAAAATAATATTCTTATTTCCATGTGAGAGTTATGTAGAATGGTAGTTTGATGTCTCAAAAATATTTCTTTCATACATACTAATTTTTTATCATTACATTATGAGTGAATCATCTCAATTATATAGCCAAGCACATCAAAAATTTATAGAGTGGAAAGAAAAATAATCACACATTTATCATATTTTTATATGTATAAAGTTTCTACCATCAAACTATTTATACTTATAGATTAAATTATTTTTGAATTTGGTTATTTGGGTTCAACATGTCATGCTATAGGATTTTCTTGTGTTTTCACCATGTTGTCATGTGTAGATAGCTATGTATTTTATAGGTTTAGGAATTTTAGAGGAAGGCAAGGTTGAACAAAATGCATAAGGATGAGATGGAGCCTTGTTTACCTTAGGATTTGGTTGAGACTCCCTTTGAGCATAATCGAGGGGTGGTTGGTCCTCTTGTAGACATGACTAATTTAGAAGGTCTTGTCAAGAGAAATTTAGAGGAGATTGGTAGAGACAAGAATCATGTTATAGATGGATTAGTTGGAGTTCATTGCCTCTACCATTCTCTTGAATTGCAACATTCACCTCTTGAAATTTCTTCTAATAATTTAAAAATATGAAGAAGGTTCAAGTTTAGAAGATTATAGGAACCCTTTATTCCCTTTGGTCTCAAGTTTGGAAACTAAATATGGAAACTCCATTACAAACCTGAACTAGGTTTGAATTCATGGAAAAGGATAAGGTTCACAATAAGATATAGTTCCTTGAATAATTTTGGATTCAAGTTGTGAAATGATAGATCTACTAATGTTTTTGGGAAAATGACCCTCTTTATTAGATACATTTCCACTATTGGTGGAGTATTTCTAATTGAATGTTATTTTTCTAACTTACAACTATATTTTTCTTGTTGTTGTTCCATGCCAATATGATTGATCATTTTTTGTCTCTTTATTAGTCTTTGTAAAAGGGTGGGGCCCTTTCAAAATTTCTATTTATAATTCATAAATTCAACCAAAAGTATTTACCCTATAATTAAAATATAAATAATTTAAACTTTAAAATAGTCTATTTTGATATTATATAATAGCCTCATGTATTTAATTTATAAATCCTATTATTCTTTATGTTTAATTTCAAAATTTTAATGCTCTCAAGTATAGATTACAAGCACACATTCTTTACATTTTTTCTCTTTCTTTTGTACTATTTTGTATATGGGTGTCTTATATGCATTGCCTCAAACATATAATTTTGATGTCCTATACCTAGTTCTAAATGTAGTTTTATGAATGTATTCCTCCTTTATTCTTTGCTAATTGTAATTGAATATTAGACCTATTTTTTAAAATATGGCCACCCCTCTCAATTAGTAAAATAAGTCATCTATTTTAGGTAGTGGATATTAATGTTAATTGTTTATTTATTGAACATACATAATCAAGACAACTTGGAAAAGTGTCTTATCTTTCTTTTTCATAAAAATAGTTGGAGCATCCCATGACAAGACACTAGAACATATAAATCCTTTCTTTAAAATGTCATTTAGGTTCAATCCTTTAATTCATGCAAATATGAAGTGTTTGTTTGATAGGGATCTCTAGATATAGGGGCTAATTCATGCATGAACTCTATTAAAAAATAAAACACCCATTTAGGAGGAAACATGAGGAGTTCATTCTAGGATTTAGACATCCTAAGACTTTTGTAATGGAGGTTTATTTTCATTTGAATGGTTCTCATTCACTTTTACTAAATAAAAATTAACAACAAACAAGGCACACCCTTTTCTTTATTCTCTTTTGAGTTGTAAAATAGAAAATTTAATAATACCTTCATTCCTTCTAATCCTAATAGAACTATTTTATTATACATTTCATTCAAACAATCTAGTTTCTTTCCTCTAAATTTATTCTCTAATTCATACATTTAGTTCACCAACCATTTTTGGAGTAATGTCACAAGATTCAAAGGAAAAATATGAAGAATTTTATCCAAGTTTCCATTGTATGCACCCTAAACTTGATATCATGAACTGTTTGATATAATGCCTCAAATAAATTTGTTAATGAACTATTTGATATAATGCCTCAAATAAATTTTGAATAGTGTTTTTGATGGAGTATGATAGAAATAGTTTTTTTGATATAATGCCTCAAATAAATTTGTTAATGAACTATTTGATATAGGGTGCATACAATGGAAACACTATTTCTATCATACTCCGTCAAAAATTACCATGAACTATTTGATATAATGCCTCAAATAAATTTTTTAATGAATTGTTTGATATAATGCCTCAAATAAATTGAAGGTGCCCTGGTAGAAATGTATGCAAAATGTGGAAGCATAGACAGGGCATGTTAATCTTTTGATAGAGTAGAAATGTATGTCAATAAATTGCAACATTGCAGATTCAAATAGTGTTTTTGATGGAGTATCATCTAGAAATAGTGTTTGTTGAAAAGGATTTAGAAACTTTAAACCAAATGCAGTTTCAAATCAACAAATTTGAAAATTTTCGCATGTAAGGTTTAGAAATTTAACAAAAAAATGCATTTTGAAGTCTATGAAATTCGAATTTGACAAACCTAGTGAGATATGCAAGTCAGGTTGATGAACTATGGAGAGATGAAGTCAAGTTTGTCATTCTTCATTCGTCGTTCATGTTCGGGTTTGTGTTCATCGTTTGCCACATGCACAGAGCACACGAAAAGCAGAAAAAGGCACAAAATGATAGTGAAAAGTTTGATTTTTTTTATACCTTATTTGACAGGGTTTGGTTGAACCCATGTTCGACCGAACCCCTTAAAATATTAAATTTTTTTGTGATTGTTTTAGGGTTCAGTAGAACAAATGGTTCGATCGAACACATATGTTTGGTCGAACATAAATGGTGGTTTGGACAAACCATAGAGTTTGACCAAACCCCTTGAGTTTTGGGAAAAGAATAAAAATCAAATTTCCTTCCTCATAAAATTTGTAAACCACTATTGTGGTTTGACCCTGCTACAATGTTTTTATTAAAGAGATCGGAATTGTCATCATTCCCTGAATACATAGAACTGGAAGAATGACACAAAGAGAGTGAAAACAAAAGAAAAATAAAGTTTAGTTTGGGTCAACATGGAAGAGACATTATGGTCTCAACACTTTACATCATCGCCAAAAGGAAAACACAAGCGAAAAGAAATAAAAAAGGTTAAATGAAAGTAAAAGTTGTTGGGTCAACATGAAGGAGACAATTTGGTCCCAATGCCTTGTGTCATCCCCAAATGGAAAAAACAAGAAAAGGATAAAGTAAAAAGGAAAAGGGACCATTTTGGTCAACATGGAAGAGACATAGGGTGTCTCAACACTTTGTGTCATCTCCAAAAGGAAAACACAAAACAAAGGTGAAGGGAAAAAGAAATGTACGACATATAGAAGAATGAACCTGTACAAATAGCTAGGAAGTGCACAAAGAGAAAGAACACCAAATTTCACATTATGGGGGAACACAATACACGCATATACACAAAAGTAAAAGAAAAAGAAAGTGCAAAAGACTAGTAAGGAAAATGCAATTCAACCATCTAATAGGTCATCCACCTCCCAATCTTATTCAGTGTATTGCGAGGGTGGTTGACTGTCCAAAGGAGGAATTGCAAGTGCTGAACTAGGGGAAGTACCAGGTTCTTCACTTGGTGTGAGAGATTTATCATTTAAGCTAATGCAAGATGAAAATAAAGAATTTAGATCATTATGCACCTCTTCATCTATTTTATAGATTTCCTCATCATCATTGTCATCAAGTTAATCATGATAGGGGGACGAATGGTAATTTCCAATGAGGGGTGTATCAAGAGTTGGGGTTGTTTTATCAAATCATTTTATTGTGATTGTTGTAACGTACTATCTTGTGGTGAGTCAGAAGGAAGGTGGTCAGGGATGACTTCTGTCAAAGGTGGAGGTTGATTTTCTTTGTTGTTTTCAGTTTGCAATTGACGAGCAAGGAGACGACGTTGACACCTACATTCCCTCTCACCGTAGTTTCTTTTGATTCTATTTTGAAGTTGTTGACATGTAAGAGTGGGCTGATCCACCATAGGATCCTTTTCTTCTTGAAGGAGAAGAATGGGAATAACCAAAGAAGATGGGTCAATCACATTCTCTTTTGCTTTAAATATACTTGTTCTATGCGAGGAGGCATGACAGGGTTGGTTTCATTATTGCATGGAAATTTGGAGGAAGAAGGGGAAGTGTTTAGGGGTGGTTGATCTAAGTTTTCTATTTCAGGTTTAGGTTGAAGCATTTTCTCGTCAATGATTGGGATAGTGGAAGTGGATGAGGATTGGTTATGGAGGGACAATTCGACAATTTTCTTTGCTTTAAACTTTGGATAAGCAATGAAAAAGAAATCTTTGTGAGGTGTGATGGGCTCCATGGGCTCTATCCAAAAGGCTTCTAAGGAGAAATTTCCTTTAGAAGAAAAAGGGTGAAAGCCACTATGGTGGATAGTGAATATGTCATTGTCATGCAGAAACTTTAAACATTTGTGTATGATGGAAGGAACAACTTTCATCGAGCAAAGCCATGGATAGCCTAACCACAGATGAAACTGATCTAATTGTGGAATGATAGAGAATATAACATCTATTGTCTTAGGTCCTATTTGTAATGGAATACTGATTGATCTAATCGTAGGGCATGTGAAACCATTATGTGTTTGATCCATTCTCTTGATTTGTCATAGTTATCTTGATAAAGTTCATGTAAGACCAAAAATTCCTCTATGATCACATTCTCTCCACAGGTGGGATTTATGAGTATCCCATTAATGGGCTTATCATAAATACATTTGGCTATGTAAAGAGGACCATCGGGAAGATTTGGAAGAGTGTCTTTAGAAGTGAAAGGGTATGTGCAGGATCATGATGGGCCAAAAAGTGTCAATATGATGGGTATGTGGCTAACAACTTTTTTCTTACCCAAAATTGATAAAATGAAAAGGGTTTTTAAAGGATATTCTCTACTTTCCACCAATATAAATTATGATTTACTTTGAATTTAATAAGTAATTACTATTCATTTTTTATTCAAATTACGACTAAAATCCTAATTGATAGGCTCATTGAAAAACATCTATAGCTTTCAAACAGTATCACATTTTTTGAATCCAAAACATGCATCACATTCTATGATTCGTATACTATAGGATTAAAAAAATAAAATTGAATTTCATAAAGTTTTGACCAAGTTAAGGTGGTTAGACATATGAGTTTTTATATTTTCTAAAATTTGTAATAAAAATTCATAATTAATTATTTACTTAGAAAAAATTACAAAAAAATATGCATCACATTGGGACATGAGTCCTCTACTTACATCTAATATCTTATAAAAAAATATTATCATTTTATTGTGGTTAGGGTGGTCAGACAGACACCTACTTTTTTTTTTCCCTAAATTTAAGTACTACTGCATTGAAATTTCAAATTTTCACTAAATAGAATTTTTTTTCTTTTTAAACAAACCCAGTAGTTTAGAAACTACATTCAATTTTCTACAGACTCTATTCTTACATATTTTTGAAATAATATAGATAACTTATTCAATTTTTTACGTCAAGTTGCCTAACTTTGATTTTTTTGAATTTTTTGCCACTTCAGGGCCTATTTTTTCCATGATAATCTTGCACATACCCAAAAGTAATATCAATATTTTTCTAAGGTTGGACCTTACGAGGGATAATGTCTATCACTCCTACCATTTCATCCATAGGGTTAGTAGAGATTTTATCAGGATGTTCAATCTCCTTATGAACAATCAACACATCATTGTTTTGAGTTTCACTAGCTTTGAAAAATGACACATTATGTTTAGGCATGGGGTTGGTAAAGATTTGGAAAATTTGATTGGGTGGGGAAACAAACATATTTATTTTTGTATTAACAACTTTTAAATGAATAAATGGCCAGAATCGATGAGGTCTTTCACTATGTGTTTAAAATGCATACATTGTTTTGTGTCATGTCTTTTTTGTCTATGATAATGACAATAGGCGTTAGGTTGAAAGGTTGGAGGAAATAGTTTAGTTGTATCTAATGGTAAATAATAGGAAGTAAAGAAATATTTGTTTTTGTATAAGTTGGGTCTTGGTGTTATGAAGAGTTTCTAGTAATTGTGTAAACTATCATTTTGGATCTCCGTAACTGTAAGGTATCGCGGCTTTAACAACTATGACTTGGTTGTTGATAGGTTAAGGTGATTGTTGAGGAGGGGGGTTGAATTGTAAAATCCCTTTGTTTGGTTTTCTAAAGTTTTGTGAATTGTTTTGGTTGCTTTGTTCAAATTTCTCAGCTTGGCTAGAAGTGTATTTTGCATCGCGACTAGTAAATGAGTTGTGATAGTCACAAAGGGTAGTGCATAAATGCATAAAACAAGGAAATTTCATCATGGTCAATTTATCCTAAATGTGAGTTTGCAAGCTTTCGATAAACATCTTTTGGAGATATGAATCAAGAATCTTGACATCTACTTGAGCATACAATGACTAATAACGTGAAATGAAATCAGTGACTTTCTCATCCACATTTTGTTTACATCTCATTAGATCAGCCATTATCTTTTTGAGAGTCACATGGACTTGGAAATGACTTATAAAGGAATCAACAAGTTCATTAAATGATCAAATTGAATGATTGGGTAAGTATGACAACCACTCCAAGGCAGTGTCCTTTAAGGTCCTAGGAAACAATTTAGCTAACAATTTATCGTCAAGGACAAAGTCACTGCATAAGGCTATATAGGAATTGACATGATTAGTAGGGTCTCCTTTATCTCCATACTTCTCAAACCTAGGCATCTCAATTCCTTGTGGCATCAGTGCTTAAAATTTCTAAAGAAAATGGGCTACTATGAACACAGTAGGTAGGTGGTGCTGCTTGGTATTAGTTTATGGTGGATATTTGTTGTTGCATGGTAGAGATAGTTTGGAAGAATTGTGTAATGAGAGGGTCAGTGTAAGTGGTATGAGGTGAAAGAGAGAATGGTGATGGATTGTATGTAATGTTGGGACAAGTGAACGAGACACTAAGAGGGGTGAAGGTGGTGGAGGATGGAACATTCGATGCCACAAAAGAATTAGGAATGCTAGTTGGAATAGCAAAAGGAGTCACATTACTAACTTTTTGCATGGTTGTTGCCACTTGAGGAGTGGTATAGATGGGTATGGATGCTACAGTTGAAGGAGAAGGAATGTGAGATCTTCCTTGGCTAACCATAGTGTTTGTCGGTTGAGATGTGTTAGAGGCATGTTTTTGGTATATCTTAACAATTTGTTTCATAACATCTAATCCCTCATCACTTTCAAGCATTTGATGGATGTTGTCTATAGCAGGAATTGTCGTGGTTGAAATGTTTTCAAGACATACGTTTTGTTGCAAATGTGTTAAATCCTCATGAATGTTGATGACTTTGTCTTGCAAAATATGGGAATTTGATGTGTCAACATGCATTGTATGTGAAGGTAAAGGTGTACTAGTGGTAGTATCCATGGCTAATGCACCATTTTCCATACCAAGAGTAGGATCTCAAGACAACCCAAGTTCCACAATGAGTGTGTTATCATGGGATACCATGAGTCAAGAACTTCTTCTCACTAAAGTATTATCAATAGGGCACCAAACACTCATACAAATACCACAAGAGGTAGGGTGGATGAAAATGAAAAGAAATCTAAGACTAATAAAATGTAAATAACAAGAATTATGTAAATTAAAATAGGAATCCAATACTAGAGAACATGAATGCAAAAAATACCTAGAAAATACCAAAAATTACAGTGCCAAAAGTGCAGGGGGACTAAGTTGCCTATTGTGGGGAATTAGCCCCATTGATGATTTTTTTGAGATTTTTTCAGAAATTTTGAATGCAATTTTATGTTTTTCAAATGCACAAATGCACAAATGCAACTACAGTATGAAATGAAGAACTTTTGTTGATTTTCAATGCAAAAATGCAAGTTATTTGAGCTTTTCACTAATGCAATTTTGAAAACCCTAGGTTGCAGTTTAATCAATGCAATATGCAATGTAAATGAAAATGAAAAATAGGATGCACTGAAAATCAAAAGTAAATATGCTCAAATGTTAGGTTCACTAAAACATCGACAATAATTTTGGATTGCCCACGCTTGCTTTAGCTCCTTCTAGGGTTTTTCACCTAAAAGGAGAAAGGGATGGATGGGGTCCAAAATGCAAATTTCTACAATCAAGATTAATGTAAATGAGATTTAATATGTCTAATAATGATGTACTAATGCACTGATATTTAAAGAAAGTGATTTAATGATGTAAAACCTGAGAAATACAATTTTTTTGAAAACACATTGTGATATGCAGAAATGCCTAAAAATGCAAGTAAATGATGAGATGATTGAACAAGACTGGAGAGATTCTAGAATCCTAAAAAAATGACAAAAAATGTTGACTGGAACACTTATGCCAGGTTGGGAAACTTAGTCCCAGATTCAGGAAAACTTGTCAGAACAGGAATCTTCCAAATGGGTATCCAAAAATGTAGAAACCACTTTTTAGGGCTTGTAGCGGGACTAATCCGCCAATAGTGGTGACTTAGTCCACCTACATATTTTGGAATAGAATCTTGTAGCCTCAGGTCTGTACTTTCTTTTCTGACAGGTGTTCGCACTTGATTCTATAGAAAATGGGGTAAAAATGTCTCCAAGCTTGAATTAGGGTTATGTTGACTTGATTGACTTTGAAGACTTCTTGACCACTTTTCAAAACCTATTTCATTGAAAAACTTGCATACAAATTATGCAAACACATAGGCAAAGAGGGAAAAATGGTTAAGGGTTAGAGTATAGGGGTTTGCCTTGGTCAAACCCCACTTTGGTAATCAAACCCTATAAAATGAAATGGAAAGAGAATGGTAAATAAACAACATGCAATGTCATAAAATTACCAAACCTTTGATGTAGAATATAAAGATATGCATTGAAGTGCTCCAATGGATGACTTGATTATGCTTGATTGCTTGAATGCTTAATGAGTGCAAGAGATTAGGAGATTGTAGAAGATAGGAGGATGTAAAATGAGGAGAAAAACCCTTATTTATACATTATTTTACTAAAATTTCTTGAAAGTAATACATCACAGGCCAACCTCAAGGGTTAGTGGACAAAATCCTGCCAGAAATTTGAAATAATTTTGATTTTTGTGCCAAAAACGACTAAGTCACCCCTATTGGTGACTTAGTCCCACTTAAGAAAATTAAGGTGTCAGGAATTATAGGGCATTAAATGTTTTCCAATGGGAATAAACTCAAAAACACACTTAAAAACAGTCGGAAAGTGTATTAAAGGGTCATTTGGACATGAGAAAGGGTTGAATTAGTGATGACAAGTCTAGAAAAGTATGAAAGTGGGTTATAACACTTTACAACACTTTGAAATAAGACTTGGTAAGTGATAAGAAAGGGGTCATTTAGGTGAATTATGATGAAAGGGTCCTAGAAAAGTGTGAAGTGAGTTACAACACTTCACAACACCTTTACAAGACATCTTAGAAGTCTTAATGATTCATGAGGGTCCAAGACCTAATGTGAACGTGTTGACCACATTACAACATTAAATCTAGGAAAAATCAAGCCAAATTCCATAAGAAAGTCTCAAGTGAGCATAAAAATGTCAACTATACATTTTTTGGCAACACATATAATTCAAAACTAGAAGATTGAATGAGATATTTTGAACAATAGTTAGTAATAGTGTGTGGTTAATCATGCATGGTTAATGGTGCATGGTTAATGATGCATGATTAAGGATAAATTCTTAAGGATATGGAATAAGTTTCTAATTATAGTTTGATTAGTTTTAATTAATAATAAAAATATCTTTCAAAAGATGTTTTAAATATAATGAAATCTTTATTACACCAAGAGGTGTATTACAATGGCATCCACCAAAAATAAATGTGTAAGGAAAAACTCTTCAGCTAGGAAAAATTTAGATTAATTTTTTTTTGAAAAAAATGAAAAAATAGACACAAAAACTATTTGCTTTTTTTAAGTGGAAATAATTTCCATAGCATAGAGATATAGAGAGTTAAAAAAATAGGAAGTTTAGCCTATGAGTTGTCTAAAGTGGAGATTTTATCCCTTGAACAATATTTTGTCTAAAATAACAAAATGTAGTGTAGTATATAAGCTTAAATGTTAGTAAATGATTCTTTAGCAAGTTGTGTATGAAGTTATATCTTTCTTGAGGTGCCTATTTTTTAATCAATTTGTCACATAAAAGTGCATATGCACCTCCAAAAGGATATCTATTGGCATTTTTTTATATATATTATTAAAAATATGTATATATGCTAGTAGCAGTCACAACACGACATGGAAGACAAAATTATTAGGCTTACGGTTAAGATTTAGGATACATTTAGAGTTAGACATAAAATTAGGATTAGGAGTAGGGTTGAGAATAGGGTTACATTTAGGATTAAGGTTAGGATTATAGTTAGAGATATAATTATGGTTAGGGTTAGGGTTACAATCAGGTTTAGAGTTAAGGTTATAATTAGGGTTAAGGTGGGGATTTTAGTTAGAGATAAAATTAGGGTTGTTAGTTAGTTAAGGTTAAGGTTAGGGTTAGGTTAGATTTATAGATAGGATTAGGGTTAGAGTTGTAGTTAGAGATAGAATTAGGGTTAAGGCTAGGGTTAGAGTTAATATTATTATTATAATTAGGGTCAGGGTTAAGGTTAGGGTTAGGGTTAGTATTAGGGTGAGGATTATGATTAGAGAATTAGGGTTATTATTAGCATTAGGGTTAGGGTTATGGTTATTATTAGCATTACAGTTATTTTATAGGTTGTGTTTAGTAGGGTCAAGTTATTTGTTAATGAGGGATTTGTGCACATTGTGCACGACACTGGATATAAACCTTTGGTGTCGCATGGGGCCTACTTGTTAGATCATTGTTGGCCTGCCTTTATTGGTTCACTTTCTTGTAGAATGGACCTATTGTATCACACCTATGTTAAATATAAGAATGGGGGAATAGCACTGAAGGTGACCTACCTTGTCTTCCCTTATGTCATTTTTATTAAAGGGACTATGATCACATAACAACAGGCTACCTCCTCCTCCTCTTAAAAGGGGAAGGGGAATTCTACTCGCACCCAAGAGCCCACCTCTTCTTCTATTGTCTCATTCACTTCTGCCTCATGCCCTACTATGGAACCTTCAGCCTCTACTCCTATGCCTTGCATGGGGAGTTCGATGGTGCCCACTTGGAAAAAGGCCAAGTATTAGGTATTCGAGCTTCTTGTCTTACCCACTATTTCAAGGCCCATTATTTATGGTAAGGGGAAGGATCCTCATGGATTCATCCCTATGTCTCGGCCCTCGCAGCCTCCTATTGCTCTTTCCCTTCGAGTGATGAATGGGAAGAGGAATGTCATTGAGGCATCTGAGTTTTCTTCTCCACCTATTTTGGTTTCCACTCATGTGCATCTTGCTCCTACTCCCATCTAGGAGGTTTCCATTCCACTGATAGCGGTTGTGGAGGACATGCCTATGGTGGAACAAGAGTTTCTTGGTCCTTCTCAAGAAATGAGTTCTAGTTCCTAAAGATGATGAAACTAGCTTGTGTGTGAGTTTTATGGTCAAAGTATATAGTTACAATCTTCTCATTTCTAGTTGTTGTGCTTATATATTTGTGGCATCAAATAAACTGACCTGGTGAAGGAAAGTGCAACCAGATTCAGTGAATTTAAATTCCACAACAGTTTAGAAAGTTGCAAAGTTGAATAAATAATTGCTATCATAAACTTATTAAGAATAATAAATATTTATGTAGGTATAACATGTTTTTCTAAATTTTAAATGATTTATAATTCAATTTCTAAATACTAAAATTAAATCCAAGAAATTTCTTTTATTTTATATTTATATCAAGTGATTTTGATATGGTGGATCTTTTTTGAACACATAGAGAATGCATGTGAGGAAACATTAGATAGTGCATGTGACGAGACATTCATTGCTATTTTTTAATTTTTTTACTATGCCATCTTCAGCTCTCCATGCTTTTCATTCTGATAATGTTATTCACAGTGGTGTCTGGAGGGCAAGATACAAAGGTATATTTTAACCTTTGTATTAAGTTTAATTAAATTTGGTCAATGCCAATAATGTTTACCAATTGTGCAATGTTTATTTCCAAACATGGCATGAACAATTCCTTAGAGTCAAGCATGAATTGAAAATATTCCTTTCCAAAACTATTATATATTAAATTATATTATAATATAATTTTATATTAATTTTTATATAATATATAGTAATAATTGATAATATAAGTATCTAATTACATAGATTAACTTTAAATTAAAAATAATAATATAAAAGTAAATTAAATAATAGAAAACTTAATTACACCAAGAGTTTATGTTGAGAGGCATATTACAATGGCATCCACAAAAAGCAATGTGTAAGGAAAAACTCTTCAGCTAGAAATTGATGTTCAAATGACATGCAAATCCATATCCACTCTTAAATCTTATATTCTTATCTTTTGAAAAAAAATGCAGTCATTAATGTTAACTTCCTAAAATGAATTTAAAAAATTATAATTTTCTTTTTATGAAAGTTGTCAATTTTGTTCGAGATTCTACTTTTTAATTTTTTTAAATATTTTAAATTAAAAAAATATTGTTTTAAATATATTTAAATATTATTTTTGGGAAGATAATTATGAAGTGATAATCTGAAAGCAAAAAAAATGGTTATGTACAATTTAAAATAGAGTTCAATTAGGATTAGGATTAGAGTTTCAATTAGAGAAAAAATGATGACAATAGGTGCCTTGACAAGGATAACTCTCTATATATTTTATATATATTAGTATTTAATATATGTATGCTAGTTTTATAATTTTATAATAATTTCAAGTCATTTTAGTATTATATGGGAAGTACAATTTTTGGTTTATATATAATCAACTTTTGGTAATTTAGAGTTAGGATTGAGGGTATTCAATTTATCAATTTATTTGGGGCATAATCTCAACCTCATGTCATACTTATTGCACCTCCAAGAGATCTAACCTTAGTAGATGGTGTGATCAAGGAACATATTATCACTCTTACCAATTGTGCACAACTAGATAAACTACAAATTTTTTGTTAGTATTTAGTTTTAATCATAAATAATTAATAAAAGTATAATTAAAATAGTTAAATTGAGACATTTTAATTATAATGGTTAAAATTAATTAGGTTCAGAGAGAGTTGAGATTATAAATTTCAATAATGTATAAATTTTGTTAAGATACATGTATTTGTGTCAAAAAGATTGTGTTCAAACAATTAAGTCATTGGATTCGTATTATAAAAATTCAAGTTTGAATCTTAAATGTGATTTTTTAACATTGATGTGTGTGGTGTAGTAGTATTACCATGATGAACATGTTGATCTTTTGAGGATGATGCATGACATTATAAGTAGATCATGGCAGACATGTTAGTTCTTAGTAGATAATCGCATAGTGTGTGGATCTCATTATTGAATCATCTCCAATTAAAAAATATAAATATAATTTTAATATTGTCACAAAACATAGCATATATTTTTTTATCTATGTTAATCTTTTGATTCTATTCTTTTCTTGAGAAATATTGCATGCCTTCACTTTCAAACATAATAGCTTTTGTTCAAGTCTTTCCTTGTAGATATCAATTCCACTCAAATATAATTTCAACAATGATTAGTGGTAATTCCCATGGAATGAATGAAGCAAAGGGCTCACATCTCTTCCCTCTCATAGATGTATTCCTCATCCCCAATAAAGAGGCACAAGTCTCAAAAAAATTGCACTCATGATGAAACATCAATCTCTACACATTGAAACCTAACCTACAAGCTCAAGCTCTCATAGTTGGAATTTTGGAGAAGGCTACATAGTTTGATGATGACAAGCATAATTCTATGAATGATTTTTTATTATTGTTTCTCTCATTATCAGACACTATGGTGGATCTCAACACAATATTGACTCATCTAAAGAAAAGGGGTCACCTTATCTATCATGACCATACTTACACATGGACATACCTACCAACATTTTTAAAAATTATAAAAATCTATGTTATGTTTTTGATGCACTTCACACAATACTGCATTGTGTGCTCTCAACATCATTGTACATGTAACATATTTAACGGTACATTACATTACACAAGAGAACTTGAAGTTAGCAGGTGATGTGGAACCCATTTTAGTTCACCTTACATAGATGATGACAACTTAATTAGGAGGAGAAATCACTCCTCATGACACCTCAAGGGAGAATCGTCATGGGAATTTCCCCCCTTTAGTTTTTCTATGTACGGTGGTTTGAACATGTCTCCATGACATGAATTGGGTTAGACTTATTAAATTAAGTATCTAATCATATTAGTACTATTATATGAGTGCATATGAATAATTTATTAATAAAAGACACATTTTTCTTTATATCACCAAAGATAAATTGAAAGAAAAGTATAGTACATACTTAATTATCAACTAGCACTTACACCTAAAGGAGGTCTAAGGATTATGTTGATAGAAATCCATATGTATGTGAATATGTTAGAGAATGTGTTTTTGTGCATGCGAATTCTAGTTGCATGTGGTTGGATTAAACAATTAATAATAAATGATAAATACTAGAATGGAATAAACTTAGAAAAAACTATTTTTTTTTTAAATAAATAAAGTATTATCTGATTATGAAATATTTACATACAAATTTTAAACATAAAGCAATACAAAGGAAGAAACAAATTTTTCATCAAATTGACAAAAAACATTACAAATGGAAATAGAATGTTCTCATCCAATTGTCAAATCAATATTTATTTGAATTTTATCTGATAAGTCAGATTTTGGAGGCTTCAGATTTAACATTAAACAATAGTTGAAACTTTTTTTCTATGACTAAATAGTGGTTTGTAGTTTCACGCTCAAATCTCACACTATATGTAGCCTATGAGCTAAATATACATGCTAGTATACATATACTTGAAAACTCTACTTGTCAAATTACTCATGAGCTTGATTTGACTTTTTTTTTTTAAATTCTATATAAAAGTACTACTCTAATTTTTGTATAATTAGCCAATAGGCTATTTGTGTCAACTTTGCTTAGAATTTTCATTATCCTCGCCGTTTTTCAGACTTCTGCTAGTCAAGAAAAAGCTGGTAGATGGGTTATAACTTTGGTCAGAATTTTCATCAACCTCCCAGATTTTTGGCCTTTCGATGGTCGTGAAAAAGGTGGCAGAGGTGGTTGTTGGCTGCTTTGGGAATAGGGTGGTGTTTGTTGAGCCACGTGGATAGAGAAGGCTATAGAATTAAATGTTGGTTCGCATCAACATTAATTGTTGTATGCTTTATGTGTACTAGGGATGGTCGTAATAACAGTTGTTGTTTAACACCTCAAGGAACAAAACAAATGTCTAGGAAATTTTCAATAAGGCATTGTTTGGTTTCATTCTATTGCTCTACCTTATATGAGAGTTGTGAGTGATGAGGGTAAGCTTGTGTGAGAGTGCAAGATGGATTAAGCTTTGTGCAACTTCTATGAAGGTGGGTGGAGGTTATTTTATGTTTTTTGCATGGGTGGATGGTTGCAAATGCAAAAGAAAAGTGTCGCCTATGATAATATTTTTCCCATTTTTGTGTAGGAAAGTTGGTGAGAGGAGGTGTGTTTGAAGAAAGTGGGAAGAGGTGCATGTCAAAGAAACCCTTGGAAATATTGTTTGATTTGTGGTTCACGGTCTATGCCAGGCTATATTGTTTTATTTTCCATAAGGTATTGTTCATTATTTCAAATATCTGGTCTAATTTATGGCTCACATTTTGTGTGTATGGTTTTGCATGGATTTGATACTGTGATTTTTTGTGGGTTTATGTTTATGGTTTTCATTATCTGTGTATGTTTGCAGGCTTGGAGAAACAAGGCAACCTGGAGAAAGTTGGTGGAAAGAGGTTTGTTTGAAACAAGCGGGAAGAGCTGGTGCATATGGAAAAAATCATTTTCCATATTGTTTCATTTGTGGCTCATTGTTTTTGGTAGGCAATATTGTTTTATCTGTGATAGGGTACTATTGACTACTTCAAATTTTGGTACTTGGGGCTATTGAGAAAAGACTATATTATTTGTGAAAATGAGTATTGTTTAGTTTAAGGTTCGTGTTTTGTGTTTATGGTTCTGCATGGGTTCCTATCTATCATTTTTTTTGTTTTTTGGGTTTCTTCGTCTAGGTCAGTCTGTAAACCAATATTGTATGATTTATGGCTTCTGGTTTGTGGTTATGGTTGCAATGGAATAAAATAGTCAATCCTATATGCTTTGTGTTAGCTTCCATTGGGCACAATTATATTTATGTTGCTTAAGCTATATTGTTTCATTTTGGAGGTGTTGTTGAAAATGTTGTATTGTTTCAATTTTTGAGGAGGTTGTGTTGAGAAAGGAGTATTTTTTGTATGGGTTTGTTACTGTCAATTTTTGAAGGGTTTTTATTTAATGTTTACATTTTGTGGGTATGTTTGCAACAGGATAAAATTGTTGAGGTTATGGAGTTTTTGTCGATTGTTATTGTATAGCTCGGGCTATATTGTGGTTTTTTGCATCTGGGTGGTTGTTGAAACCAATGTTGTTTGATTTTTGGCTTTCATTTTCTGGTTATGGTTGGAACAGAATAAAATAATTAATGTTGTTGATTATATTTTTGGTTACATTAGGTATTATTGATTATCAAGTTCTTTGCCTTAACCTATATTGGGTATATTTTAATATCAATATATATATGTAAGATTAAAATTGTTAAGGTTATGGAGTTTTGGTCGATTCTTATTATATAGCTCAAACTATATTGTGGCTTTTTGCATCTGGGTGGCTATTGAAACCAATGTTGTTTGATTTATGGCTTTCATTTTTTGGTTATGGTTGGAATAGAATAAAATAATTAATGTTGTTGATTCTATGTTTGGTTATATTAGGTATTATTGATTATTGTTCTCTGCCTTAGGCTATATTGGGTATATTTTAATATCAATATATATGTGTATATATATATGTATATATTTGTACATATATACATGTATATATATATATACATATTAATTTTTCGTGGGTCTCTCTTTATGGCTTGCATTTAGTGGATATGTTGGCAACAAGGAAAAATTATTGACCTTATGTAGTTTTTGTCAATTGTTATTGTCTAGCTCAGCCTATATTGTCTCATTTTTTATCAAGTTATGTTCAAAAGGCTATCTTGTTTCAATTTTCAATAAGGTGTTGTTCATAGAAGAGAATATTATTTGTTAAAACAAATTATTTTTCATTTATGGATGTGTTAGATGGGTCAATTTTTGACAGGTTTCTCTTTAATGTTTGTGTTTTGTGGGTATGTTTGCAACGGGATAAAATTGTTGAGGTTATGCAATTTTTGTCGATTGTTATTGTATAGCTCAGGCTATATTGTGGCTTTCTCCATCTGGGTCGTTGTTGAAACCAATGTTGTTTGATTTATGGCTTTGATTTTCTGGTTATGGTTGGAACATAATAAAATAATTGCTATTTTTTATTCTATGTTTAGTTACACTAGATATTATTGATTATTGTTGTCTTCCTTAGGCTATATTGGGTGTATTTTAATATTAATAAATATGTGTATATATATACGTATATATGTGTACATATATACATATATTTATATATATTTCAATTTTATATGGGTCTCTCTCTATGGCTTGCATTTAGTGGATATATTAGCAACGGGATAAAATTATTGACCTAGTGCAATTTTTGATAAGGTGTTGTTCATATAAGACAATATTATTGTTTGGTTTAAGGTTGGAATTTTGTGTCTATGGTTTTGTTGTTGAGAAGTGTTTGAATTCTTGTTAAGGTGCTCTTGGGAAAAGACTGTGGTGGTTTGGGTTATATTTTTGCATTGGTTTGTTACTGTCCATTTTATTGTTCTCTATCTTAGGCTATATTGTTTCATTTCCGAAAAGGTGTTGAAAAGGCTATATTGTTCACATTTTTGATAGGGTTGTGCTCATAAAGGATTATATTGTTTGGATGGGTTTTTCATTGTTAGTTTTCGAGAATACGCTATTGAGAAGTATATATTGTTTCAATTTTTTGATAGGGTTGTGTTGAGAAATGAGTATATTTTAACTTGGGTTTGTTTTTGTAAATCTTTGTGGGTTTCTATTTATGGCCACATTTTGTGATATGTTTGGAATGGAATAAAATTGTTGGTATTATGCGCCATCCCCACTAGATGGGAACTATAGATCAAATAGAAATTGTCATTAACCTATGAAAAGAACAAACATATTAAGTAGCAAATATGAATGTTGTCTGCATCTGATTTCAAATAGATACATGTCTGCACATAGGGATGAATAATGCGTATCTCTAATTTCACAAACATATGTATGTATAGATAGGCTGACTGAAATGAGCAAGAACAAGACAAGGGTTGTTGTCCACCCTATGTTATGAAAAGAATAAGCAGAGCAACAAATATATATGTATGGTGTTTACATCTAATTTGACATACACAAATATCCACAGTGGAGAAAAGAGGAATAAAACACTACAAAATAGGCACATACTTTTTTCCATGCATATATCTGTAAGCAAGAGATTTGTACATATACATCCAACACATGGAATAGATGTATTTAGAGTTGAAAAACAAATTCCACATCAATGTACATATATCTCAAAAGTTAGTTGCATAGGATTAACACATTCTATATATAAGCTTAGAAAGAAAAATCTATACAAGCATATATATGTATCCAAAGCTATGTGTAGACAACAACCATATATATCCATAGGTGGATCTCAAACGTGTGAATATTGTTTGCATGAAATGTCAAAAACACATAGATTTGTGCATATGAAATATCAAAGTCTTGCAATTCTTGTTAAGGCACAGTATTTTTTGTCGATTGTTGATGGCTAGCTTGGGTTATTTTTTTTGGCTTAGTTTATTGTTGTGCAGTTTTTTGTGCTTTGCAACAATCAACAATACCCTTTGGAAAATAACATATATTGTTTTAGAGATGCTCAAGTAATGATTTTCTCAGTCTGAACCTCTTCCATCACCGCCACCCCGCTTCCATCGGCTACACCTCTTCCACTTTCGTTCAAAAAACCACAAAATAGCCTGCAACCAGTTTCATAGAAATTACATAGCCAATGATTGGACTTGCACCTTTACAAAAGCTTTCTCTTGACACCCACAGCTACTATATATATATATATGGACCTATATATATATATATATATATATATATATATATATATATATATATATATATATATATATATATATATATATATATATATATATATATATATATATATATATATATATGTATGTATGTATGTATGTATGTGTGTGTGTGTGTGTGTGTGTGTGTGTATGTATATATATGTGTGTGTGTGTATATGTATATGTATGTATATATATGTATTGTTTCAAATTATAATATGTTTCTTTTCAACAAGGACTCTATTTTTTGATTGGTTTGCTACTGTTAATATCCAAGAAGGTGTTGTTGGGAACGCTATATTGTTTCATATTTCTATAAGGTTTTGTTGAGAAAGGGATATATTTTTGGTTTGCTATGTTGTTGTGAATCTTTGTGGGTTTCTCTATGTAGCTTGCATTTTGTGGCTATGTTTGGAACAAAATAAAATTGTTAAAGTTATGCAACTTTTTCCAATGTTGTGATTTTTTGTGGGCTTCTTTTAATGGATTTCATTTTTTGTGGGCTCCTTTTATTTAATGGATTCCATTTTTTGCTTGTGTTTGTAACATAATAAAATTTTAAAGATGGTGCAGATTTTGTTGATTATTTTTGGGTGGCTTGGGTTACATCCCTCCATTGGTTTGTTACTCTGTATTTAAATGAAACAATATTGTTATCAGTAGTGACAAACCCATATGAAGAACATCCCTGCAAAAGTTGAACCATAAATCAAACAATATTGGTGTGAACAAACTATATTTTTTTTTTTCAAAACAACCTTATAAAAAGGCTAACAATATACCGTAAAACAACGTAACTTGTAAAACATTAACTATTTCATTGCAACATATATATATGTGTGTGTGTGTATATGTATATATCTATATATATATATGTATGTATATGTGTATATATATATGTATGTATATATGTATATATATATGTATGTATATATATATATATATATGTATATATGTATGTATATATATATGTATATATATATGTATATGTATATATAATGTCCAAAACATTGACTATTTTGTTGTGTTGCAACCATATACAGTAAATGGAAGCCACAAATGAGACAATATAGCCTAAGGTGGACATCAACAGCATGAACTACATAACATTAACTATTTTATTCCATTGCAACCATTACCATAGAATGCTAAAAATCATAGTTACAGACCTATGCAAAACCTTTTGCGCAAAAGGGTGGTCCATATACAACTTATGTGTATACATATATATGTATATGTGTATTTGTATGTATATATGTATATATATGTATATGTATATATATGTACATACATATATGTATATATATATACATACATATATGTGTATATATATATATATGCATACATATATGTATATACATGTGTATGTATAGTATGTATTGTATGTACATACATATATATATATATATATATATATATGTATAGTATATATAGTATGTACATACATATATGTATATATATGGCTATTTGTGTCAAATTTGCTCAAAATTTTCATCAGCCCCCATGTTTTTCAGACTTCCTTCGGTCTAGGAAAAGGTGGTGGAGGTGGTTATTGGCTACTTTTGGAAAAGGGTGGCATTTTTCGGGCCACATGGATGGAGAAGGCTATGGAAATTAAAGGTTGGTTAGCATCAATATTAATTTTTGTGTGCTTTGTGTGTATTGGCGATTGTTGTAATAACAGTTGTTGTTTAACACCTCAGGAAATAAAATGAATGTCTGGGAAATTTTCAATAGGGAATTCTTTGGTGTCGTTATGTTGCTATACCTGATATGAGAGTCGTGAGTGATGAGGGTAAGATTTTGTGAGGGTTTGGCTTGGATTAAGCTTTGTGCAGCTTCTACGAAGGTAGGTGGAGGTTGTTTTGTGTCTTTTGCATGGGTGGATGGTTGGAAATACAAAAGAAAAGTGTCGCCTATGATAATATTTTTCCCATTTTTGTGCAGGAAAGTTGGTGAGAAGAGGTGTGTTTGAAGCAAGTGGGAAGAGGTGCTAGAAGATTATATTTTTGCATGGCTTTTTAACTTTGAATCCAATATTGTTTGATTTATGTTTTTCGTTTAGTCATTATGGTTGCAATGCAATGAAATAGTCATTGTCATATAGTCTATGTTGAATGTTGTTCTTTATATTGTTAGTCATTACTTTTATTGTGTGTACTTTGGTTGGAATCCTTGCAAGCCTTTCTTGTTTTTGAGATTCCCGCCAAGTGAGGAAAAGGTGGTGAATGGCCTTCTCTTTAAGAAAATCTTGGCCAAAATTCCCACCGACCTCCCTGTTTTAATTCCTTGTGGTGGTTGTGGGAAGGGTGTCAAAGGCAATTGTTGGTTTCCTTGGGGATATGTCATGTGTTCCCTATTTTGTTTATAGAGAAGGTGACTAAAATTAAGTGTTGGCTCACATCAACATTGATTGTTGTATGCTTTATGTGTCTTGGTGATGGTTGTGATAGCACCTGCCATTTATTTACATGTGGCTCCCATTTAGTGGTGATGGTTGCCATGTGGCCAAATAGTTAATCTTGTGTAGCTTATGTTTTTTTTCCATAGGGAATTGTCACTGTCCCTTGTCTAGCATTGTCTAGGTTGTTTCATTTTCATTTGTGCAACCCTGAAAAATGTATTTGAATTATCCCTTTAATAGGTTCAAAAAGGTATTGAACACATGTATGTGGTAGCCAATGTTCTTTGGTATGTTTAATACAAAGCCTATTAATATAGGAATTCCTTTTCAAGAATGAAAGAAATAACAAATTTCTTTCAAAATAAATAACTATCTTCTCAAAACAATAAATTTGAATGCTTTGTCTCCCTTTTTAAATAATGTCAAGTCTTTAATATATAATTCTTATTAAAATAAGTTGCAGGGATGCTTCATATGGTGCTTGATTAGGATAACAAGGTGTTGAGAGGGAAAAATTTTCCCATCAAACCTTGGAATAAACACCTTAAGGGTCAATAAGGAGGACACACATATAGGTAGATATATATATATATATGCACAGATGTAAAAATTTATTTATGTAGAGACTGTTATTTATGTAGAGACTGTTATATCTAAATAGACGTGTATACCATATTTTTTTCCTCAATATACAACTGGCTTGTTCAAAATTATAAAGAGAACAAACATCCAGACTGAATTTTCCCTCATTTTCCTAAATGAGAGGGCTATGAATTCAAACCTTTTGTTGGCTATAATATATTGTGTAGTCCAAAGCAAGGAATTATTATAGGCAACAAAAGCTTTGAATTCGTAGTCTTCTTAGTTGGTCGACTGAGGGAAAATGTTGTGTGGATATTTGGTCTCTTGAATGCTAGATGGTATCAACATTTGTTGTTGTATGGTTTGCATGTGGTTACAATACTTGTGATGATAGCTGATGTTTATCCAATTGTATATAAAGTGTGAGATGAAAGAGAGGTCTTGCTTTGTATTTTACTTAATGTAGGAACTAATGTGCATATAAATGAAACCATAAATGAAACAATATTGCTAACAGTCACCCACATACCAAAACCCAAAAAATAGAAAAAATATTGATTTCAAGATTCACCAAAAAGACACCAGCTTAACTATTTTGCAACCATTCACACAAAACGAAATCCATAAATGAAACAATATAGCCAACATTCACCCACCTGCCAAAACCCATGAAACTATATAGTCTTTTGAACAACAATCGACACAATGAAACAATATTGGTTTCAAGAGTAAGCCAGAAGAAAAATCCCATAGAAAACATGTGAATTCAACACAGGAAACGTAAAAACAAAAAAAGATGATGTTGGAAAGCCCATATTGTTTCAATTTTCATTCAGGTTTTGTTGAGAAAAAAATAGTATGTCTTCACATGGCCTTCACACTGCAATTTTTTGGGTATGGGATTATGTTTACTACTTGAACTTTGTAGCCATGTTTGCGAAGGAATTACATTGCTAACACTATTCAGGATTTACATATATACATGTATAAATATATACATATATACATACAAAAACCTACATATATACACACATATAGTTTGTTGAGAAATGAGTATACTTTTACTTTTGTTCCTCATTGAATCTTTTTTGGTTCCTCTCAATATATATATATATATATATATATGTTTGTGTATGTGTTGTGTATGTATGTATGTATATATATGTATAAATACACATATATATATAATATATATATGCATAATATGTTATTGAAAATGGCAAAGACATTTGCTTTATTTTCTAAGGACTTTAAACATAGACGTTACTTGCACCATTAGAACTACACGAAAACCATACAATGATTAATGTTGATGCCATTTCCCTGGCCTCCTCTATCGTCGTGCCAAATGCTTTTTTAATTTTAAAAAAAATAATTCAGCACCTACTACACAGTTTCAGAGACCTAGAACTGCAAAGGCTGATGAAAATTCTGACCAATTTTTTCCATAGCCAAATGCTAATTTTTGTTCTCTAGCTTTGGATATATACTTTCATTTGCAATGCATAATAAAATAGTTGATATTATAGATTTAATGTTGTTATCCAAAAGGAATTATTTTCGATAAGGTGGTGCTCAAGAGGCTAAATTGTTTCAATTTTTGATTGGGTGTTGGTGAATACATTTATATAAGTATATCTATATATATATATACATAAATATATATATATATATATATATATATATATATATATATATATATATGTGCATACATATATACATATGTATATGTGTGTGTGTATGTACATATATATGCATTTTTGATTGCACAAAGGACAAAAAAATTGTGCTTGGAAAACCAAATGATAAAAAATAACCCAAGCTAGCGAGCAACAGACCACAAAAGAAAACTAGATTATGTTAAGAATTTTATTCCATTCTAAACATAACTAGAAAATGGAGGTCATAGAAAAGCCAACAAATAAATTGACATTGACAAACCCATGCAAACCATTGCCTTTTTTTCCCAAAAAAGGGTTGGAAAAAATTATCAAAGGTGACACTTTCGTTTTGCTTTTCCACACATCGTTTCCTACATACACACAAAATAGCCTCTAACCATCTATATAGAAGTTCCTATTAAGTCTTCCTTATGACACTTACTATATAGTCCATCACTCTGTCAACTCCTTTTCTAAGGCTGAAGAAATAACAACTAGGAATGTGTATTTAATGCATGCTTGCCCCATTCCTAATAGCTATCTTGAAGAACAAGCTAAACCCAGAGAATGACACCCAACAATGTGTTATCAAAAATTGAAACAATATAGCTTTTTTCTCAGTGAGCCCCTTTGAGAAAAAAATCAATATAGCCATAGGGTAATGCCCTTTCAAACATTGTGCAGGCATTTTCTATCTTTGTGATTGCTTGAAAAGGTAGCTACTACTTATAGCTATTGTCACTACACGAAAACCATACAACAATTAATGTTGATGCAATTTCACTAGCCTTCTCTATTGATGCAGAAAATTCTTTTAATTTAAAAATCAAAACAGAATCTTCCACCTTCCTTTTCTAGCCACACTGAATAGAGGCCAAAAATGACACAATATAGCCTAGTGTAGACAACAACAGTGAACAGTGCCTTGCGAAAAACAATATCAATTGCATAAAATTTACTATTTTATTGCATTGCATCCATTGCCACAAAAATATTACTCGCAACATATATATGTATATATGATAGTGAAGAATGTGTTTTGGATAACAATATAAATTGTATAATATTAACTATTTTATTATGCATTGGAAAGAGTGGAATATAGCCAAAGCTAGCGAACAACAATTAGATTGTGTTGTGGAGAACAACATAGAATATTTTAATATATTGCAACCATTTACATAGAACAGAAGCCATAAATGAGACAATATTAAATTTTATTGTGTGTAGATTTGTATGTATGTCTAAGTAGATGTGAGCAATATACATACGTATTCTTCCCAATATTTATTATTTTCTCAAAATAGTTATTTGTCTTAATCTTGACATGGCATACTTCAAATGATATACTTCATATTAACTGTTATATACAACATTGAAGCCTTTTCCATAATTATTTCTTTTCCTTCGTATTCTTGGTGTCTCTAGGGAAAAAAGGAGGGCTTTTAACACTGAAATAGTGAACTTGGAATTAAAAATTGTATGTTAAGTATTATTTGAATCATTGAAGCCCTTGTTATTATTAATCCTTTCTTGTCATATTGCTAATTCCTATGTAAAAAAATTGAGTGTCCATGTCTTTTGAAGTCATAGACCTTCTAGTCAGCCAACAGTGTTGCATCTCTCAGATTTTAAAAGAGCAGATGCAACAATGTCGGTGGCCTCTAGCTCTTCCGAGGCTGCTGAACAATCCTCGAGCAGCAGTTATGTAAGTCTGTTTCTTGTTTAGTTTTTTGCTACTGCCAATTATATTGACAGTTTCTCAAGTGCACCAAACAAACTGAGAATATACTTCATTTGAATTAACAATTGCTATGATATATGTTCTAACTTATTTATATTTGAACTCTTTTTCTTTGGTTTCCCTTTCAATTTATTGGCCATTTTGGAGTAACTTATGCGTTACAGGGGAAAATTTCTTAGTTTCCAAATGTGTCAATATTACTATTTTCTTTTAGAGTTGAGTCATAGTCATAAATATCTCATTGCTACCACTATGTTGAGTTTAATTGCTTTGTAGGCTACAAATGTGAAACCAACCTTAACAAGAGATGTGCTACGATTTATAGATTTTGGAGATGTTGTCCCATATCCAGTCTTCCAACTAATTTCTTACCAAAAAATAGGAGGTGATCAAATCCCAGTCAACCAGTACAAAGTCGCCCTCTCTAATGGAACCCACATGCAAATGGGAACTTTGTTTGCAAAATACAATGACCTTTTGTTTATAGGGGAATTGAAAATAGGTTCGATTGTGTGCTTGACAAACTATTTGTCTAGAAAGTTGTGGGAATCAAGGTTTGATATAGTTCTTCCTTGCTTGTAATTGTAGTTTCCTACTTCCTTGTTTGTGGGGGCTTCCTTTTAAAGTATTTAATGTTCATTTCATTCCAGGGAAATTGTCATACTATCCCTAGATGTCAAAATGATAGATTGTCAGCTAATTGGAAAACCTAAATATTTGTTTAGAGATCAAGAAGAAAAAATAGTTGGTTGTGACTCACCCTCCCCATCCAAACGAGCCTCCACCTTTGGAATTAATACATCCCCAAGGCAGCAAGATGCTCCTGCAAAAATCAGCCCTATTAAAGGGTTGAATGTTTACCAAACCAAATGGATGATAAAAGGCCATGTAACAACAAAGAGGGATATCCACCATTGTAGCAGGAAGGGGTGCGAGGGCCTGGAATTCAGCTTTGATATTATTGACAATGAGGGAACAAAAATACAGATTACGTGCTTTAATGACATAGCAGAGTTGCATTATGATAGGGTTGAGGTGGGTCATAATTATTATGTGTCAAAGGGATCGATGAGACAGGCAGACACAAAATTTAATAAGTTAAATAGCCAAATGGAAATCATTTTGGATCAAAACTCAAAGTTAAAATGCTATGATGATGAGGCCTTTGTGCCAGAGAAAGTATTTAAGTTCACCCCATTAAATGAAATTGCAAATTGCACTAGTAACAGTTTGATTGATGTTATTGGCACTATGGTGCATTTCGGAATGGTATCAACTATACAAAGAAAGGATTAGTCCCAAACAATTCAGAGGACTATTAAACTTAATGATTTTTCATCCTTTTCAATTGATGTTAATTTATGGGGCTCAAATTTGGAAGCAAAGGGTCATGAGTTGGAGAGGTTGTACACCCCTAGTTCAACTCTCATCCTTGTTAAAAATGCACGTGTTGGGTACTTCAATGGAGTTGTTTTGAACACGGTCGTAGTGACTCTTCTATATATAAACCCTAGCATACCAGAAGCACAACCATTTATCAAAAAAGGATATATTGATCCACCTACTATTGAGCCCCCCTAGATAGTGCCAGGAAAGGTTGCTTTGGGAAATGGGAAAGTCACTATTGCATATATGTTGGACCACTGCCTTGGCTTGCCAGAGACTTTGCAAGCTACTCTCAAGGAAATAGTAAAATATATAAAAACTAATGCATTTTGTTATGTTGCATGCCCGTTGGAGGTGAATGGTAGGAAATGCAAGAAAAAGTGTGAACAATCTAAATACATGGTTCTGCCCAAAATGCCAGATGACAATAGCTGATTGTAACTTTCAATATTCATTGCAGCTAAAGATGGAAGACCACACAGGCGAGCTTTGGGAAACTTCTTTTGATGAGGTTGCAACAAGCCTATTGAAAATGTCAACAAAATAGCTTTACATGTTGCAATATGAGTCTACTACTGAAATGACTGTTGAGTATGTTATCAATGTTGTCACCTACATGTCATTTTTTTCACTATTCTAATTAAAACTCAAACTTATAATTTAGAAACAAGGGTGAAAACAACAATAGTGAAAGTCGCAAAGGTGAACTTTGAAGCTGAGTGCAAGATTTTACTATCAGATTTGTCTGTTATTTCTCCTATCGTGCAGTAGTCTCCAGAGATAGTTGTCATACTACCTTGAACACCAAAACAACCAAGCATAATTGTGACTTTGCATATTTCTTATAGTTCATGTTGACTGGATATTTAGCTTGTTCTGCTCCCTCACACTTCTTGTCACATCAAAAAGACCTTTCCTTTCTATTGCTATTGCTTTTTTGTTCGTTTGACTGGTTATATATTAAGAAAATGAAGTATAACTTATAATATTTAAGAGAAAAAGATACACTTGTTTTCTTTTCTATTATTCATGTTGCTTATAATTTTGTTGCATTTTAAGTGTATATTTATGATTTAATTTTATACTATTTATTTATATAGAGTTGTTTTCCTTTTTAAGAGATGTATCACTGTCTACACTTGTTCATATATCTACTTGTGGACATAGTTGTATGTATGTGTACATTTACATATGCATATAGATAAGTATACATGCATGCAATTAAAATTTCCCTGTGTATAAAACTTTCTGGTATAGATGTGTATAGATATATGTACGTGTATTGGAAATCTATTCGTATATGCATACACAATTCAATATTTACAAGTATCTATGAGTTGTTTTAAAGATAATGTTATTTTCATCTTGTTTACAATATTCTTAGTGCATAGAATATCTTGACAAAGTTCTATGTAGATATGTGTGTCTATGATGTATTTGTGTATGTAAGTATCTATGTCTTGGTATCCATCTAATGCTTACCAAGTGTTCTTGCTACTACTTTGTGATCCCTAATGATAGTGCCATGCTAGATGTGGATGTCATATGGTTCTTGGCTATAATTTTTGTTATGTATGTTGTGCAACTCAATCCACAACCCAATGTTGAACAATGCGTTATTGAAAATACCATAAACTGCTCAATTAGTTTGGTGAGTTTTAAATGCAAAGTATTATTGCAACCACTGGCAATATATGTAGCACATACATGAGACAATGTTCCCATGGTAAGTTGTGCAAAGTGATGCTTGTTTCCTCTGCGCAAGCAAATCAAATAGCTCAAGTTATGCAGGTTGCCTTGTTTTTTGTAAGGGAGTGTTGATTGTTGTTCTTTGTCTTAGGGTATATTGTTTCTTTTTGGGTAAGGTTTTATTGGGAGAGACTATATATTTTATTCAACACAATATTCTTTGATTCATAGATCAGCATTTGCAGTGTCTCCCCTATGATAATTTATTTCCAATCCTTCTCTCTGAAAACAAGCCAGCAGTTTGCATGGGTTTGTCAATGTGAATTTTTTTGTGCGCTTCTTTGTATGCTCGCTACCCTAGGGTTTTTTATCCATTGGTTTTCCAGTCACAACTTTTTTTTTCTTTGTGCAATCAACAATATGTATATATTTTCCTCTTTATAAAGGCTCAAATTTGTCTCATAGGTTAGGCATACAGAAAGATTGCAGCAAATAGCAAGCAATTGAATTGCTCACTTGAACTGTGTAGACCCGCCTTTATATTTTGCTAGAAACTGCATGATACATACCAACAATTAGAGTGCACTGTAAATCAAACAAGATGATCTTCTCCAACAAAAATTTTCATTATCATCATCATCAAAAGTTGCTCTTCTTTATGGTAAGTGAATTGCTTCTCTTTTCCTCTTCACCTCTATGCATATAGAATCTGCACCCTGTCTAAATTCACTTCATTATCATTTTTTATATGTGACATGTAATTGTGGTATTACATATATTTTTCTTATAAATTATAGAGCCACTTAAATTTTGTGTTTTAGATATTGCCACTAAAACATGTTCGTAGCACCAAAATTCATAGTTCACTTTTGTGTAGGTATATTCCACTAAAACCATTTTACATTACAGCTACATTGTATTCATATACAAGATGTATGGCTCCCCAGAAATGCTAAATAGATTTATAATTCCACATTTGCATGTTGTATGGCCTTCACCTATATTCCATCTATATACAATGTAAGCCTATGTATCTTTTTTTCCATTTATCATTTCACAACTCCATGTCAAATTATAAAAAATGTATAATGTTGATTTCCACTAAACAGAATTCCTCAAGTGCCAAAGCATTGCCTTCACCACTAACCAAAGTGGTGGACAATTAATTTTCTTGCTCGGGGGTTTGGTCATAGCTAATGATGCTCGATGACCTAATATGGTAGGGTGGAGAGAAAGATTCCTTTTATGTGTCTAGGTTTCAATCTATTCCGTGCACAAGGCATTCCTAGATTTTATTTACTTTTTGTGTTGTACTGCAACTCCATTGGATCTTAAATTTGTAATTAATTCTATAAGTATTTATATTTTTTCATTTTTTTATTGTCTACCAACCGAGACAATTGTCCTTCGAGGGCCTTTTGATGCCATTAGATCTTGTATTAAGTCATTGGTGGTCGAAACATTGCTCTCACCATTGATCATAGTGATGGATAGTTTATTTTCTTGCTCGGGAGTTTGGTGAGAATGCATGACACTCCATGAGCCAATATGGTAGGGTGGAAATGGGGCCTTGTTTTGTTTTGTTCATACTGCATTCTGCCACACACACCAGGTATGGCTAAATTATAATTACTCCATTCATCCCATTGCAAGTAGAGATAAAATTATGTATTATAAAATATAGAACTTTGATATATTTTGATTTACATATCATTGTCTATCAATAAAGCATGGTCACTACCCTAAAATTCACACTTTGTATACACATAGGTTGTATATGATTTGACCTTTGCACTAAGATTTTTGCATAGGACTACATAGCTGTGAGTTTTAGCTTTCTACCGCAATGGCTATAATGGAATAAAATAGTTAATGTTATGTAGTTCATTATGTTTTTGCATAATCACCACACTAAACTTCACACATTTTTGTTATTCTTGCAAACCATATTCCATCCATAATGTGGTATTTGATGAACTAATGTGTTACAAACAACCTTTCAAAATAATAATAGTGACTGCAAAATCAATAACAATGGTCAAATAGACAATCATATCCTAATGTACCCTATATTGACTATAATAAGCAATATTCATTTCACCACTGATCAAAGTGGTGGGCAATGCATATTCTTGCTCATGGGTTTGGTGAGAGTCCATGAGGCTCCATGACACAATATGGTAGGGTGGAGAGTAGGCCTTATTGTGTTGAGTAAAATTTTATAGTTTTTATGTACAGATTGTTATCTTTCTCGCATAGGATTCACAAAAAATTCACATGTTTTAGTTTATGGTTACAACGTAGTAAAATAGTTGATCTTATACACTTCATGTTAGCTTCCATTGGCCATTGTTGATAATTTTTCTCTTGCTTAAGCTATATCATTCCATTTTCAAGGTGTTGGATGGGTTATAACTTTGCTCAGAATTTTCGTCAGTCTTCCCAGTTTTTACATCTTTTGTGTCATGTTAAAGGTGGCAGAATGTTTTTTAAAAAAGCATTTGGAATGATGATAAAGGAGGCTAGTCAAATGGTATCAGAAGGCGTGACTATAGAGGAGGCCAGTGAAATAGCATTAGCATTAATTGTTGTATGGTTTTCGCGTAGTGGTGATGGTGCAAGTAACATATGTTGTAAAGTCCTTAGAAAACAAAATGAATGTTTGTGCAGTTATCGATAATGTATTGTTGGGAGTCATTCTCTGGGTTTATGTTGTTGTTGAAGGTAGTTGTGAGTGAGGATGGAAAGCTTTTTTGAAGGCGCAAGTGCATTCATCGGCTATGGAATCTCTATGAAGGTGGTTGGATGTTATCTTGTGTTTTTTGCATGCATTGATGGTTGCAAAAGGTGTGGGTTCTGATAAATTTGTGTTCATTTTTTGCATGAGGTGGAGAAAGAACGAAGGGAAGAGAAAGCAAGTGGGAAGAGATGTAATTGAAGGAAGCAGGAAGAGGTGTATATTTTTATTTTTTTCCCCCATCATCTGGTTGCTCTTACCCAATTCTATAATCTCTTCATATTCACAGTTTCTCCAAAAAACATGCTTCTCCCTTAGGAGAGGTAGCTCAAGAAGTAGGATGTTGATATTCTAGTATACATGCTAAATAGATGAATGAGCTTTGCAAATGAAGTTCAACCAATTATGAAGATGAAGTGATTATAAGATTGGCTAAGGAAATGGGAACATTGATTTCACCATTCATCATAGTAGTGGCCACCCAATATTAGAGAGCAGGCCTCATTTTGCTCTCTTCCATTTTATATTTGTTATGTTTGCAACTGAATTGCTCACTTCAACTATGTTTTTTGTGATTACATGTAGACCTGCATTTCTATTTTGCTAGATACTGCAACATACATAGCAACAATTAGAGTGCACTATAAATCAAACAAGCTTACCATCTCCAACAATACTATTTATTGGCATGATCATGAAAAGTTGCTCTACTTTATGGTAATTAATTGCAGGGATCTGGTGATAGCCGATGATTCTCCATGATCCAGATGATATGGTAGGATGGAGAGCATGGCTCCTTTTGTGTGTCCAGACTTCAATCCATTATGTGCAGAAGATTTGGCTTTTGCAATAAAAATTTTGCATATGAATGTGGCGATGAGTTTTTAGATTTTTGTCGTGATGGTTGTAACGGAATAAAATAGTTAATTTTATGTAGTTCATTCTATTTTTGCATAATCAACATACTAAACTTCACACTTTTTTTTTCTTGTTGCAGAATGTATTATATCCTTAATGTAGTATTTGATGGACTAATGTGTTACAAACAACCTTTCAAAATAATGATAGTGGCTACAAAATCAGCAACAATGGTCAATTACACAATCAGATCCTAATGTACTCTATATTGATTGTAATAAGAAATATTCATTTTACCACTGATCAGAGTGGTGGGCAATGTATATTCTCACTCCAAAAAACATGCTTCTCCCTTGAGAGAGATAGTTCAAGAACTTGGGTGTTGATATTCCAATTTATATACTAAACAAATGGACGACCTTTGTGAATCAAGTTCAACCAACTGTGAAGATGAAGTGATTGTAAGTGTGGCTATGAATCAACATCCTACTTCTTGAACTCTCTTTCCCAAGGCAGAATAGTCGATGACGCTCCATGACCCAATATGGTAGGGTGGAGAGTAGACCTACTTTTGTGTGTCCAGACTTCAATCCATTCCATACAGAAGGTATTTCTAGATTTTATTTACTTACTATTTTCTACTACAACTACATTGCATCATGTTTGTAATTAATTGTATGTCTTTATATTTTCTAATTTATTTATTGTCTACCAATGGTGTGTGTTTATTACACTGAACTTCAAATAATTCTTTCATGTTTGTAGCTAGCCACAACCCAAATAGTCATGCTTTACAGCCCTTTTGATGCCATTAGATCTTCCATTAAGTCATTGGCGGTCGAAACATTGCTTTCACCATTGATCACAATGATGGAGAATTTATTTTCTTGCTTAGTGGTTTGTTGAGAGCGCACAACACTCCATGGGCCAATATGGTGGGGTGGAAATCGGCCCTTTTTTTTCTGTACATACTGCATTCTGTCACATGCACCAGGTATGGCTAAATTACAATTGCTTCATTCATCCTACTGCAAGTACATAGAAAGATATGTATTATAAAATATAGAACTTTGATATCTCCTGATTTAGACATTATATATGAATTAGACACGATCACTACACTAAAATTCACACTTTGTATACAAATAAGTTGTATATGGTCTGGCCCTTGTAGTGAAATTTTTGCATAGGACTGTAGCTCTAAGTTCTAGCTTCCTATTCCAATTGCTATAATGGAGTAAAATAGTTAATGTTATGTAGTTCATGTGTTTTTGCATAATCACCAAACTAAATTTCACACTCTTTTGTTATTCTTGCAGACCATGCTCCAGCCATAAAGTGGTATTTTATGAAGTAATGTGTTACAAACAACCTTCCTGAATAATGATAGTGACTATAAAATCAGCAACAATGGTCAAAAAGACAATCAGATCCTAATGTACTCAATATTGACTTTAATACGCAATATTCATTTCACCACTAATCACAATGGTGGCCAATCTATATTCTTGCTCAAGGGTTTGGTGATAGTCCATGAGGCTCCATGACCCAATATGGTAGGGTGGAGAGTAGGCCTTATTGTGTTGAGTTTTACTTTATAATTTTTATGTACAAATTGTTATCTTTCTGACGTATGATTCAGAAAAAATTCATATGTTTAAGCTTATGGTTACAATGGAGTAAAATAGTTGATCTTATACACTTTATGTTAGATTCTATTGGGAATTGTTGATTATTGTTCTCTTGCTTATACTCTACATTACACAAATAATTAAATTGTTTTAACCAAAATTCATCTACGGTACTTTGTTGCTAGCTACGGAAAGATCCTTAGTTTGTATCATAAAGAATTAATGCACTGGCTAAATTATGGGGTGGCCTTATATAATCATGAATTCAACTAATAGTATGCCACTATTATTATTTCCCAACTAAATACACATTAGTAATGTCATCAATTATTTAGGCATTCAAGCTTATCCATAATAATATTATATTTTGATTAACTAATAAAACTTAATGATATTGGTATTATTTTTAGATTGTTTTAACTATAATTCATCTAGGGTACTTTGTTACTACCTACGAAAAGATCCTTAGTTTGTATCATAAAGAATTGATGTAGTGGATAAATTATGGGGTGGGTTTATATAATCATGAATTCAACTAATACTATGCCAACATTATTATTTCCCAACTAAATACACATTAGTAATGTCACCAACTTAAACATTAAGCCTTATCCATAATAATATTATATTTTGATTAACTAATAAAACTTAATGATATTGGTATTATTTAATGAAATCTTTCCAAATTTAAAATAATATTTTTGTTTAATTAACAACTTAACTACATAATATTATTATTTACCCCACCAAACTACTTACCAATAATAATGATGTTATCATGAAATAATTAATTGAATGTTAATAAAATTGTTCTTTAACCAACACTTACACCTCTATGTGTATATATATATTCAGCAAAGTTACTTTTTCACCAACTATTACTTACACACTTTATCTTTTATATACATATCTTCATTTTAACCCATTAGGGTTAACACCCTCCTTTAGTTCCCATTATACTTTCAAATAAAATAATGACAATAAACTATAGGGTAAAAATGAGATACAATATTGTTGCCACTCAATCACTTTAATTATCGCCTATAATATATCGAGCCATCTATTTAAGAAAATTATATAACAATCAAAGATTGTATTAATCACATGCAAGGTGGACCCTTACAAACATGCATTGCATATTACTTTGTTATATAGGTGGAGTTATGACATATAATCATAAAAATGATATTCATTTTCTTGTGCGTACTATGCATGAATCCCAATCTGATAAACTTATTGATAACTCTCAACATTTAATGGTTATCTCCAAAAAAGTGAATCTTATTGTGACCTCATTAACCCTAAGATTGTTATAGATGATGTACTCTATTATTTAGAGCATGCTTTGATAATGCAAAATAATGGGTATACAAGCCCCACTACACTTCCTTGAGAATTTTTCTTGTTTGACTTCATAGAGTTGTATTGTTTGTAGCACATCACTTGCCTTTCATATCGCTCTCTGCCTACCAACATTGAAATATTACAAAACTTCAAACCAAGGAAAATTTAAAAATGAAAATTGGATTTAAATTTACTAAAATGAGAGATTTTTGTGAAATTCTATTGGTCATCTTCTATCTTGTGTTGAAAGATGCAAACAGTACTCTTGTTTGGTCTACAAATACATTCACAAGTGACTTTCAAGGGATGGTTATGGAAGAATCGGGGAACCTGGTGCTCCTTAACATCTCAAATGGGACCATATGGTAGTCTTTCGACCATCCCAATGATACATTGTTGCCAGGTCAGAATTTGAAGGTGGGATAGAAGCTTACTGCAAACATTTCTCCAACCAACACAAGAAAAGGTATTTTTTATGGATCTTTGACTCGGGAAGGTTTTGCTATGTTTACAGCTACTAACCCACCTCAAATGTATTTTATGCATCCTTGGATGGCTACAGCTGTGAATTTTTCCTTTATATAATTTGACAACAATTCGCTCTTATACTATTCAGAAGGATCTCCATCCAATCCAATTCTAGTTAATATTTCCATACCTTGTGATTCCCTCTACTTGAAGATTTACTATGATGGGCATTTGAAATTTTACTCTTTGCAAGCAAAAATTGGAATAGTTGATTTTGACTATTTGTCAAAATCTACCAAAATGCTGAGGTGTGACTATCCAACAGTATGTGGTGACTATGGTATTTGCATAGATAGTCAGTGCATCTGTTTAGAGAAAGACAAATACTTTTTTCAGATTGATATCTCAAATCCCAATTCCGGACGTTCTCCATACAATCCACTAGTTTGTTCATAGACACACACAAGCAGTAGGAAAACGCCAGGTCATTTCTTTCTGGAGGTGGAGCATGTTTCATATTTTAGTTATGAGTGGGAACATCCCTCTATTTGAGAGTTGATCTCAAGAGATTACTATAAAAATATTTGCTCCACAAATTGCTCTTGCAAAGCATCCTTTTTCAGGTTTGGTTTCCCAGCCAATTCTTCTCATGGCTATTGCTATCTCATTAGTCTTCTCCTTGCAAACGAACAATAATCCAAGAGATTTCTTTTACAATTCAACGGCTTATATTAAAGTTTAGTCAAGAACCAAGAGGTTTAATTACCCAGTTATAATTATCACTATTTTGAAGGCCGAAGGTAGAGGATTTCGAACATAGAAAATAACAGATAACAGAAACACACAAATAGCTCATAAACTAAAATTTGTATTTAAATCTTAAATATTTGATCTCATAAACAAAGAGTTGTTGCACAACTTTGCTACTGCTGAGCAAAACCACTATTTTTTTCTTTTATTTCTTCTTTTTTTAAATTACATCCATTAGCACTAATAGACTTAAAAAGTCACGAGATAAATTCACCAGGAAAGAAGTGAAATAAATAATAATAAAGACTTGATATTTTTTCCAAATTTAATCATCAAAAAACTATCCTAAGCATATTAAACATTGTCCTTCAAATATTAAATTCCCATACAAAATATTCATGCCAAAAATTCTGCAAGGAGAACGCATAAACAACACTACCACCAAGACCAGAAGACCACCCAGCAGGACTCCGATAAGAACCACACAAGTCAAGAGAAGGATTCGTGTGTTTATGGGAGAAACTGCTCTACCACTCACCATGGAAGACAAGCTTGCGGGATAGCGGTAGAACCGCAGTACCGTACAAGGCAAAAGAGAGGCCTGCGGTATGGCGATAGACACTACTCTATCACAAGCAATGGAGAAGAAGCCTGGGCGACCGCGGGGTCACCACTACATTGCACGATAGAGGAGAGGGGGTTGTGGTAACGCGAGAAGAGGGTCTAGAATGAACGCAAGAAGCAGGAGTTGGAATTATTTCCAACACTCCCCCTTAATTACAACTACTACCATCAATGATGCCCAAACGATCTCTCTAATAGATGAAGTTATCTCTTCCTAGTGCCTTGATAAAAATGTTTGCACACTAATCTTCAGACCTAGAAAACTTTAAGAAGATGTCACCATTATTGATTAACTCTCTAATGAAATGATATTTGGTATCAATGTGTTTGCTCCTTTTGTGAAAAACTAGATTCTTTGATAATGCTATGGCTGAATTGTTATCACAATATATTTTTGTTGCCTCTTCTTGTTCTTGTTTCAACTCTCCCAGCACTCCCAGCACTCTTCTCATCCATATTGTTTGACATGAGACACTTGTTGCTGCTACATATTCTACTTCAGCTGATGAAAGAGTGACTATTGGCTTCTTTTTCAAAGCCCATGAAACTACACTGGTGCCAAAATGAAAATCATAACCAGACGTGGTTTTCCTGTCATCAACACTTACAGCACAGTCACTATCTGTGTACCCTATGAGCATGAACTCATCTGAACTTGAATATTGAATCCAAAAATTATTTGTTCCACTTATACATCTCAAAAAAAAATTCCCAACTTTCCAATGTGTGTCTTTAGGAACTTCCATAAATTTGCAAATCAAACTTATAACATACATTATGTTTGGCCTTGTGGCTGTCAAATACATAAGGCTACCAACAAGTTTTTAATACAAAGTTGGATCCACATTTGTAACTTTTTCATCCTTAACTTCAAACCTATAACTATAGGTGTTGGTGTTGATTTGCAATTTGTCATGTTAAACCTCTTCAAAATATCATTTGCATACTTTGTTTGAGAAATAAAGATACCATTTTCATTTTGATTCACTTCAATGCCTAAGAAGTATTTCATGAGTCCCAAGTCTGTCATTTCAAATTCTTTCTTCATAGCTATTTTAAAAAAATCAATTGATAAATCACCCGTGAAAATCAAATCATCAACATACAGGCATACTATCAGAATTTCACCTCTTTCATTCATCTTGGTATATAATGTAGGCTCCCTGTTGCATCTGATGAAGCCATTATGTAAAACATAACTATCAATTTTGTTGTACCAAGCTCTTGAGGCTTGCTTGAGACCATACAATGCTTTCTTCAACTTGTATAGTTTGTCTTCTTGTCCCAATATCTCATACCCAGGTGGTTGTTCCACATAAACTTCTTCTTCAAGATAACCATTCAGAAAAGCTGATTTCACATCCATTTGATGAACTGGCCATTTTTTTTGTTCCGCAATGGCAAGAATCATTCTTACTGTGTCAAGATGTGCTACAGGTGCAAAATTTTCATTATAATCAATTCTGAGCTGTTGTGAATAACCCTTTGCCACTAATCTTGCTTTATGTTTTTGCACTTCACAATTTGTATTCAATTTGGTTTTATAAACCCATTTAACTCCTATTACATCCTTGTCTTTTGGAAAACTCACCAACTCACATGTTTGATTCTTCTCGATTGCATCAATTTCTTCATCCATTGCACATATCTATTTATCATCCTTAATTGCATCCTCAAAATGGATTGGATCTCCAACTTGTGAATAAAATGTAAAAAGAGACATTTGTTCATTATTATTCTCACCTTCATTTTGTTCATATATGTCCCTTATACTTCTATTTTTTTGTCTCCTCATGCTTGCCAATGTAGGATTTGATAGATCACTTGAACTTGTTGAATGTGGACTTGATGGTCCAGCTTCAGAAATTCTTGTTGTAGATGGTGTATGTTGTCCTCTTATTGTTGCTCTTACATTCAATGATGGTGTCACTTGTTGACCACTTGGTTGAACTTGAATGGGCGTGGAAAGAGTCACATTAGAAGGAATATTTGCTAGTATAGAAATTTCACTTTCCTCTTGTGGAATAGTTGTTGATACATTGACTATTTTTTCTTTGCTTCCATCCCATGCTTCATCTTCTACAAACTGTACATCTCTGCTGATTATGAATTTCTTGGTTGTTGGATTATAAATTTTATAAGCCTTGGATTCATCATCCTGTCCTCAACACTTTGATATATGACCACTCTATTTTTGCAAGAAACTTAAATTGACGGAAGAAATCAAACACTTCACTCTTATTCTTTAGAAAGTAGACCCATGTTTTCCTTGAATAATCATCAATAAAAGTCAGAAAATAGAGATTGCCACTAATTGAGGGTGTTTGCATAGGTCCACACAAATCTGAATGTACAATCTCCAAAGGGGCTTTTGCTCTAGTTGACTTTCTTGTTGGAAAAGATTCTCTATGTTGTTTTCCTAAGATACATCCTTCACATACTCTTTCAGGTTTTTCTATTAAAGGTAGTCCCTTGACTATACTTTTCCTATGAAGCAAATTTAGACTCCCAAAGTTATGATGCCCAAATCTTAAGTGCCATTTAACCAGTTTTCATCTTTTACTTCTGATTGAAAGACAATTTTCATAATTGTTGTGGTTTCTTGCGCTTGTGCATAATCTATATTCAAATCTAGTTGAATCTTCAAAGGAAACATTCTATTACTTGTCATTTTGACCTTAGCAATGAGTTGATTACTTGGGTATTTTTCTAAAATTGTGCACAATCCATTTTTAAAAGTTACTCCATACCCTTTTTTAACAAGTTGTCCTATACTCATCAAATTGTGTTTTAAGCCAGGCATAAAATACACATCTAGGATATACTTTTGCTCCCCCTGTTTAATTAGAATGTTGACATTTTCCTTTCCTTTGACTAAGACTTTGTTGTCATTACCCAATGTAACATCATATTTAACATTTTCATCTAAACTTGAAAATATTTCTAGATTTCCTATCATATGGTTGCTACAGCCTAAGTCTAAAAACCAAACATCTTTTTCACTTGCCTGCACAACATTACAAGCCAAAAACATTTTTCTCTTTTCTGGTTTTTGGTCTTGACTTTCTTTTATGAAATTTTCATTTTGTTTACCATAATCATATTGTTTCTTTCTACACTCATTCATGTAATGCCCAAACTTTTTACAATAGTGACATTGGATTTGAGACTTATCATACCTTTGTCCTTATGACTGATTTTGTGAGGAACTCTGACTTGAGTTTTGATTGTTGCCTCTTCCACTTGAGCTTGATGGGTTGTTTCTTCCACCTCTGTAAAAAAAATTCCTCTTCCTCTGAAATTTGATCTTCCTCTGCCCCTTCCTTGGTTGATTGAAGCTTGTGACTTGAAAGCATGCTCCAATGAAGTGTTTGCAGACCTACTTAGCCTTTGTTCATGAGAAATGAGAGATGCATGGAGCTCATCAACTAAATACTGTGTGAGGTCCTTTGTTTCCTCTATGGTTACAACAATTGTCTCAAATTTTATGGGAAAAATCCTTAGAATCTTTTCAACCACTCTTTTATCTTCAAGTGTCTCGCCATGTGATATAATTTGATTTATTAATCCAATGATCTGGGTAAAAAATGAATCTACTGATTCATTGTCCTTCATATACATAGTTTCAAAATCCCTTCTCAGTATTTGTAACTTTGTTGTTTTGACTTTTTCCATACCTTGATAAGCTATTTGAAGTATGTCCCATGCTTGTATGGAACTTGTTGCTACTGTAATCCTTGGGAAAATGCTCTCATGAACTCCTTGGAGAATAAAGAAAAGAGCTTTTGAATCTTTCTTCCTATTGTCTTTCAATAGGTCCTTCTTTGCTTGAGTCAAAGCATTATATGCTGCTGCATCAGTTGGCTCTGGAAATCCATTCTCTACTGGCTCCCATAAATCTTGTGAAAAAAATAATGCTCTCATTGTGATTTCCTAGTACAGTCATAATTTTTCCCATTAAAAAATGGGATTTGAGGGTTAGTCAAGCTTGTGCTTGCTACCATTCTTTCACTGAAACTTTTAGAAACAAACATTTTACTAATGACCTTGCTTTGATAAACCTGCTTTGATACCACATGAAGGCCAGAGGCAAAGGATTCCAAACATAGAAAATAATAGATAATAGATACACATAAATAACTTAGAAACTAAAATTTGTATTTAAATCTAAAATATTTGATCTCATAAACATAGAGTTGTTGCACAGCTTTGTTACTGCAGAGCAAAACCACTATTTTTTTCTTCTATTTCTTCTTTTTAAAAATTTCATCCATTCAACACTAATATAGACTTAAAAAGTCACGAGAGAAATTCACCAAGAAAGAGGTGAAATAAATTTCATTAATACAATAATAAAGACTTGAGATTTTTCCTAGATTTAATCATCAAAAAACTATCCTAAGCATATTAAACATTGTCCTTCAAATATTAAATTCCTGTACAAGATATTCATGCCAAAAATTATGCCAAGAGAATGCATAAACAACACTACCGCTGAGACCAGAAGACCATTGAGTAGAACTCTGGTAAGAACAGCTTCACCGCACAAGTCAAGAGAAGGATTCACGGGTCTGCAGGAGGAACCGCTCTACCGTTCATCATGGAAAATGAGCTCATGGGATAGTGGTAGAACCGTAGTACTACACAAGGAAAAGTTGAGGCCCGCGGTATGGTGATAGACACCGCTCAATCACAAGCAATGGAGAAGAAGCCTACAAAACCATGGGGTCACCGCTATACCGCATGACATAGGAGAGGGGGCTATGGTAATGTGGGAAGAGGGTCTAGAACACACGTAAGAAGCAAGAGTTGGAATTATTTCCAACATATTTCTGAGTTGTTGGTGGTGCAATTTCCCTATTTTTGTTATTGTAGGTATGAATATATAAATTAGGAAAGGGTAGAAAAGAGGAGCAAAAGGATGAGGATTTAGACTTTCCAGTTGGCTTACCTGTGCAGTACTCATTCCTGGAATAGCAAAAGGCTACAAATGACTTCAATGTGAGGCTGGGCAGTGGAGGATTCAATTTAGTTTATGAGGGCATTTTGTTGGAGAACACAAACATAGCAGTGAAGCATCTTGACATAGCACAAAATTTATTGGCATGTGTTGAATTAGAAGAGTAGATCGAAAGTGATTCTTCACATAGCATAGGGATTGTCAACTTGCATGAAGAGTGTTGAGAACAAATCATTCATTTCAACATAAAGTCATAGAACATTCTTCTCAATTAAAACTTCAATGCCAAGGTCTCATATTTTGGGCTAGCAAAGTTGATTAACAGAGAACAGAGTGAACTAATAACAATGTTGAGAGGAATGTCGGGTTAAATGGCACTTGAGTTATTGGACATGCAGTTTATGAAGAAAGCAGATATATACAGCTTTGGCATTATGGTGGTAGAAATTGTGAGCAGAAGGAGAAGCAAAGAGCTTACATCACCGGGATGTGGATTGTTTCCACTGTTACAGCTTAAGGCAAAGGAAGGGACATTCGTGGATTTAGTCGATTCTGAAATCAAAGAACACTCACAATCCAGTGCGACCAAGTGTAACGTAGATGTTGGCAGTGAAGGTGTCTTTTTCATCTTTTCCACAATGGTTAATGAAGACATCCCATGGCTGATTAGTGGAAGATACATATGCATATGGCGTCCGTCCATGAACTAGGCTTTCGATTGAATGAGCTTTCAGGATATCTAACATAGAATAAATTTCCATGTATGCAAGATTGAGGGTGAAATCGATGCCTTGCTCCATCTCCAACATTTTCTTAACACCACTACCAGCTCCTGCATGGTTGTTTGAATGCGCGACTGTAGTGGTGGTCAAGAACCCAGTTAATGATATTTTTTGAGTTTCATGTTTGACACCTTTTCACGATGTGAGAATTCTCCAGTGTGAGACAATTTTGATGGGTTGTGCCCACAATATATAGCTTATCATCTTATAAAGTTCAAAAATGATTTAACTACATATATAACTAGCATACATATATTAAATATTAATATATATAAAATACGTTGAGAGTTATCCTTGTCGAGGAACCTATTTTCATCATTTTTTCTCTAATCAAAACTCTAATCCTAACCCTAATTGAATGCTATTTTAAATTGAACCATTCTTTTTTTCTTTTAGATTATTGCTTCATATTTATCTTCCCAAAAATAATATTAAAATATATTTAAAATAAGAATTTTATTGAAAATATTTAAAAAATTAAAAAAGCAGAATCTCAAACAAAACTAACAACTTTCATAAAATAAAACTATTTTTTAAATTCATTTAGGAAGTTAACAATAATGACAACATTTTTTTTTCAAAAGAAAAGAAGATAAGATTTAAGAGTGTATATGGATTTGCATGTCATTTGAATGTCAATTTCTAACTAAAGAGTTTTTCCTTACACATTGCTTTTTGGTGGATGCCATTGTAATACGCCTATCGATGTAACTTCTTGGCGTAATTAATTTTTATATAATTTAATTTATTTTTATATTATATTTTTTAATTTAAAGTTATTTTATGTAATTAAATACTTATATTATTAATTATTACTATATATTATATAACAAGTAATATAAAATTATATTATAATATATAATTTAATATATATAATAGTTTTAGTACCCATTAGAAGTGTAACTAAACCTTAGGCCTTGCAGACAAGGTATTTTTAAACACAAGGGATAAGCAAATGGCCTATGGTGTAACAAAGTAGAGAAATTTTCCATAATTAAATAAGAAAGATACTGAAGCAGAAGCTTCTCTATCTACATGTGTGATTTCCATCAACAAGTGAAGGAATGACTACAACAAACAAGCCTTAATTTCATAGAAAAGGTTGATGAACGGTTAAGGGAGAGGTTTAGCTCAATATTGGTGAAGCCCTAAGAGATGGAAATAAGCCCAATATTCAATGTTGCAGATTTATATGATTTCCATAAAGGACTAGAGTTGAGAGTGATTTAGAGCAAGAGGGAATAATTGTACATTAGCAAGCTCTGATGCTAGAAATAGGTGCAAACCAGTATACATAAAATTTTATGAAGAACCTCTAAATAATCAACAAGTCCTTAGCAACAGTTATCAACTGAAAAATATGAAAACAAAAACTTCTACAAAAACACAAATATAGTTCTGGAAAAACATGTCCAATAGCTCTTAATACTTTTTCTTTCATGTATTTCATGGTGTTCCTGATTTTTCGTTGTGGTTGTCGTTGGAATTGCCTACTTAGGTCTCCCACTGTAGAAGGTATTCATCTATCTCTAAATTTTTTTGGAAATTTATAAACAACAAAACCATTTTATGCATATCGTGCAATCATTGTTGACCAATAGATGGCATCTGATTGAGGCATCTTCAGTTTAGTTTTAGAGTATAATTAAACTAGTTGTCCTAGGAAAAAATTAGAGCACACCAACATTTTAATCCACACAACAAATAGCTCAAAAAGAAAGACCATTTTGGCATGGGCAAGGAGGATGCTAGCAAAGGTTGTGGAATGTGGTTTTAAACCTGACAATTGTATTTGCTTGGAAAATCCTCAACCCTTTTCAGCAAATCCATTTTGTGCACATCTGATACCACATCTCCGTGAGGGACCTTGTCGAACACTTCCACAGCCAAAAGAGGGCTATTTAGAAAGAGTCGTTCCCTAATTCATGGGTGCCTTGTCTTTCTCCTGTGGATGAGAACTCTTGGTTTGTATTTTACCCATATTCCTTGCCAAGTAAGCCTTCACACGTAATTCCACCAAGGGTTTGTGATTTTCTAGATTAAAATCTATGGTTTCAAATACAAACAAGTGCTAATTTAATGCCTCCAAAGTCCATCTCAAATCTTTGTTTTCTAATCTCATGACTTTTAAGCTCCCATAGTCTAATACTTCATTTCTTATTCTTTCAACACATGCTTCCAATTGTGCATTTTCTTCTTGCAAATATTTGATACCCAACTCTGTTATTATGCAAGGTGCACAAGTTCTTGTAAAGAATTGCAAATAAAAATGAAGTTAAAAGGTTTACAGAAGCCCTCAAAATTTGAGTTATAATACAACAAGAAGAATTAATATATCACCTGTAAATAGCCAACATTTTGGAGTTCATTCTACATCCTCCTCTCCACAGAAAAAAGTAATAATGTACGAGTTTTGAATTCAAATAAAAAATTAGTCATATATACTTGCTAAAAATGCTATCATCAAAGTACCATTTCCGTTATTGACTATGTCATGTTTGTATAGAAGGAACGTGGTAGATTGACAATGTCTTGATCTTAAAAAACCACTTTCTTGGATTCAACTTTGAAAATAAAACTCCACTCTTCTTCATGGACAACAAATAGTTCTCCCTTATCCAACATTTCATAAAACTCCTAGTATTCTATTGCTAATTCTAGTGGTACATTTTCCAAATACCCCCAGCTGCATTTGAGTACCTAAAATGCTTAGCAAGAAAACATAGCACTCTAAACATATAAAAACAATGTACACAAAAACATGATACATTCAAATACATCTTAAACTATTAAAATCCATGAGGAATCATGCATTCAATAAGATTTGTCCATAATATGTAGAGCATACATGCAAATTGATTATTTTTGTTAACATACATCTATTCTCAAACACAAAAAGAAGCTTCCAAAGTTCAGAGAATTGGAGCATGAAAACATACTAGTACACTTTGGAACATGTAGCTCATAATAAGCCCCTAAATTTACTCTAGAATATTGAAATCATATACCTTTAAGAGTGGATGATATGGTTTTCAGCAAAAACAACTACAATATTAATTTCTGCCATCTACGGATAGTTCCAAACTTCAATATAATAATAATTTGGAAAAAAAATAGAATCAACTAATAATCATTATTGAGCCTAGCTCTTATTGCAAATCTTTAAATTATTTTTTCAGCCCAGCTCTTGATGGAAAAATAACATATCAATTGATTTGAAGTATGGAAAATAAGATTCAAACCCAATATTTAACAACAAATATTATTCTCGACTCTAATTAATAGGAAAATAAACTTGTACAGAATTATAACATGTCTTGATCTTAAAAAATCACTTTCTTGGATTCAACTTTGAAGGTTAGACTCTACTCTTCTTCATGGACAACAAATATTCCTCTTTGTTCCAACATTTCATAAAACTCCCTGGTCTTCCACTGCTAATTCTAGTTGTACATTTTGCAAATACCCCCAGCTGCATTTGAGTACTTAAAATTCTTACCAAGAAAACATAACACTCTAAACATGTGGAAACAATACACCAAAACATGATACATTCAAATACCTCTAAAACTATGAAAATCCATGAGGAAGCATGCATTCAATAAGAAAATCAATGACCTATCATGGTGTTCCCACCAATAATAATATTTGAGTGTTTTCAAAAGCCATATCAATGACCTAACAAACATAATTTAAAAATCATCAAATCCCCAAACATGGGTTTCAAACTTTATCAAATAATCCATAAACATTTGTTAACTATTGTTTACAATTAAAGTGTGCTAAATTCATGCACAACCTCGTGAGTCTGCAATGGATTTTTCCTATATATACAGAAGTGATATGCATGATTGTAAGCCAAAACTGACCAAAATACATCTTATAGAGATTACATAGACTGCGGTGACTACCTACTAGACCAAGATAACCTAGCCAAAATGTTGAAGACTACAATCAAGATTTACCAGCCTTTAGGGTTGCTACTACACATTGGTTGTATTTCTTTTATCCTATAATTATAGGGACCTATTATAGACAAACCTAACTGAACTGGAGAGACAAGACATGACAAGAGGACTGTTATAACCTGATGCAGTTTATCCGGTATGCTTATTGGATTTTTAGTATTTATATTGTAGTTATGTGATGTACATTGAGGTCAACGGTGATAATGCAACTCATTTATAAGTTCTTGAAATCAAGAAAAGGTAGCCTTTTGGGTGACAATATTAAGTGGAATTTCACTAAGTTTTCGGTGGACAAAGATGGAAATTCTGAACGGTGTGGATTGTCAGACACGGCATGGAACATGATGAAATGAATCTTAGCCATTCATCATTTTTCGCCATTTTTTTGGTTGCTTTAAAAACGACACTAATATTTTTGTTTTATGTTTGTAGAAAGATATCAAGAAGATCCTTGGAACTGCCTCATTCTTAAAAAGAAAAAATATAACAGTCTTGCTACAATTCCCACATAGTGCTAAGGAATAAGATGAAGAAATCCATTTGCATGTGATTCTAGTTAAAGAATAGGTTGTAGCTAATAATTTTGTTAGGAAATTCACTTCTATTAGCACTATGAATCTAACTTGTTTCAAATGGTTTGAACTATATCATAAATAAGGGTTGTATTTCCAATCCCATCATATATTTTTGTAGCAAAAGAGCAATTTAATCTCTCAAGGATTGCATGCAAATTTGTTTAGTTAGTTTTCTCAACTGGAAAAGATGTTTATCATGCTTTTAACATTAATAATTTGCAAGCTGCCCATATATTGTTTATCTTTTACAATTCACACTACTATACCAAACTTATCACTCTTCTACCTTCCACATGTCTTCAGTGTACCCATTGCACACGAAGGTGTGATTCCTAGTATACCCTCTATTATTAGATAAAATTATTGCCCGTTAATGCTCAATATGCTAGTTGATTTTAATATCAATACAAATCCATTTAAACTATTATGTAGCAATAATGGGATTACATAATAATGTATTACTACCAATCCTCTGTGAAAATATGCCTCTAACAAATGTCCACACATATAGTATGCCTACAAAGAATTCATCTTTTGGAATAAGTACACAAGCTAATTTAAACCTTTCTAAGAAATAACATTAATCTGGTGACCTCTTACTAGCTTGGTAGCTAAGGTACTGGCATTTCTACCAAAACATTAATGCTCATAACTACCAGTTCAGCACCCAATTTCGCTTATTGCTAGAAATTAAGAGGGGGCTTCCCTTTCTAAGTTTGTAGTTTAAATTAATGAATGAATGAGGGATTTTAATGTCATCCACGAGACCAAAAATTCTAAGGGACCGAGAACCACAAAACTATAGAGTCTCCAAAATATTTTTGATGCTAGATCTTCTACTGTGAATTTGATCAAAAAACTAGCAATCTTGATGATTTTTTCTTCGTCAGATAGCTCGTGCAGGTTTTTGATCTTCAAGTTGCCTTCATATTCACTATGAATATCCTCATAAGCCGTGCAATCCATGATAAAATTCCATTCGGTCTCTACCACCCCTTTGCTACAAAACATGAAAATTATATCCTCCCACGCTTCCTTAGGTATAGTCCACCTTCTGGTTTCATGCCTTAGATGATGCGATCCGGTCCTCAATTGAGCAATTAGCAGTCGTGCTTTACCTTTAATAGCAGCTCCTAAATAAGTTTTATCTCCATGCTCCCAAGTTGGGTTAAACTCTTTGACATAGTGATCTTTCTTTCACCCAATCTACTTTGTCCACATGGCAGCCAAGAACTTTTTTGTGACATAATTTTTAATTTCCTCATTAGTGTTAGGGAAAACATGCAAGTTGATGTCCCACTTGCTCAACCAATTGTTATTTTGTTTCATCCATGTTTTCTTCCTACGGCCTAAAACCTCCTTCACAACCGCTTTGGGCCAACTATGGCTATCCATGTTCTCCACCTTCTTTAAATAATTTAGCAAGCAAGATATAGCTGATGCCTCCAAAGGTAAGGTTCCCGATTCAGCCAAGAGAATTTTATAAGGGACCGTGGTTTTGACTTTGAGGCTGCAAGTGATCATGTGCTTTTGGATTCTTTCTAGTTGTCTCCATCTGTACTTTGACATGTTGCTGCCCCAGACTTCGCAGCCATAGAGGACCACCGGCGTGACCAGCAAACCAAAGAGAGTTTTCCTGGTCTTCCAATCCCAAAGCTCAGCTTTCCTGCACCTGTTTTGAAGTAAGAAAGAAGCTTTCCAACCCCCTTGTATCCTTTCTATTCTACTAGTCTCCCAGCTGAGATTATAATGAAAATCAATCCCAAGGTATTTGTATTCTTTCACTATCTCCAAGGGGCTGCCTTCAAAGAGAAAGTTATTTTGATTCCTTTTCTTCTTTAGGGAGAAGATCATGATTTTGGTCTTGGTAGTGTTCACTTGCATTCCCACTTCCTGACAAAAAAGGTCCAAGGCCTTCAAAAGACCCCTCAAACCATGGGCAGTTTTAGAGATTAAGATAAGATCATCTACATATAGCAGCAACTTCACCACATGTTCCCGCCAACTGAGTGCCCTCCTCACTAGTTTCATTTAACCAATCTTCTAGTTTATCAATGTATAGCCCAAAAAGAGTGGGGGATAAAGGACAACCCTATTTGACCCCAATATCACTTCCAAAACATTCAGACATACTTTCTCTTGTTCTGATTTTAGCTCTAACCTGCTCATAAAGTCTATGCACCGCAGCCCTATATTCGTCTGGTATATTTAGCTCATCCATTCTATTCCATAGTTTATCTCTAGGTACCGTGTCGAAGGCTTTTTTAAAATCAACAAAGCAACAAAAAGCTTCTTCACCTTGAGTGTCCCATATTTTTTCAATTAGGTGCCTAAGAGTGATGTAGTGGTCAATTGTAGAGTATTTAGGCCTAAAACTAGCTTGCCCCTTTTCTCTCTTTCCTTCTTTTTCTACCCAACTACTGATTCTATGCTCTAACATGCTCCCAAAAAGCTTGCCAAGAATAGGATTCACCATAATAGTGTGGTAATTAGAAGGGTTATTGATATCCCCACTTTTGTAGAGGGGGATGATGACACTAGTTGTCCATTCCAATGGAAAACCATCACTAGTGACATCATTAAACATCTTTTTGATGTGCGGTGCAAGGATTTCAACTCCCCACTTTAAAAATTCAGCTTGCTGCCCATCTATGTCCAACACTTTCCCATTTTCTAAATTCTTTATACCTTGTTTCATATCTTCAATTGTGAAGAGTTCCATAGATGTGTTAACTATAGGAGGAGAATTCTTCCCTTGGGTCCTCTCATAAAGACACTTTGCATAATCTAACCATTGCACACCCATTATGTTATTCTGAATCTATTTTCTCTTTTGTTGTAACTCTCTCCAAAAACCTTTGGGATTGTGCTTTCCAAGAGAAATGAGCTCTTTCCTTCTTGTGTTTACACAATTTTTTTTTTTTGTTTGTACCAGCTTCTCATATTTCTTCTTGTTTTCTTTGTTCAGCCCATTTTCTTTCAAAGTTCTCTTGGTAGCCTTACACTCTTCATCATACCATGGGTTGGCCGGAAAAGTGTTTGCAGCCCCTTTCTTTGGGCAAGATCTTTTACAAGCAGCTAAGGCCTTATGAATTAGAGGAATCAAAAACTTGCTGCAGATATGACCAACCATCCCATTGACAGCTTTGTCCCCTATATTGTTCTCCATTTCAAGTAAGTGATGCTCTAAAGCAGCATTAAAGAGACCCTGATTTTCCTGATTCATGACTATTTTACCTTTAGGAATAGTTTCATTTTGATTGTGGTGGGCCTGTTTATCATCCTGGTTGTTTGAGACAATGCCAAGTTTCACAAATAGAGGAGCATGGTCAGATTTCATCTCAAGGGGACATTCTCCAATCTCAAACTCCAAAACTCTAGAAATAAAAGTTTGAGAGCAAATTACGTAGTCCACCACACTTTGGCCATTATAAGTTTTGCATGTGATATTGCAGGAAGTTGGCCAAACTTTCATGCCATTACAAATAACCAAGTTATATAAGCTGCAGTTCCCTAATAGTTCAGATCCAAAGTGAGAAACATTCCCATTACTGTCCTTTGATGTTCTTTCCCATGGTTGATCTTCTTCCTCTTCCAACCATAAAGGATTTTTGTTTCCCCGGTCTTCATTGTTTAGCTGAAGAAATTGATTGTTAGCTGTTCTCGCATTAAAGTCACCTAATAGAACAATTTCCCCCAAGGTGCTAAACAAAGAAATGTCCTTTTTTAAAGAGGCATATGGATCTTCACTATCTAATTTTCTCCTTTTAAGGACAAGTCAAATGGAGGGAGAACAAACCTAAGTGTATTAATCCCAACATAGTTATAATTGTTTGTACATTAGTTCAAGGGAATAAGTAACACATCAACCTTTTTTTTTGTTTTTTCCATTGAGATTGTACTGGCGCTGAACATAAACACAGTATGGATGTCTCCTGCAACTAGTTGGCTGCTAGCTATGATAATAAATGTCCTACAGATGGAGCTGTCAGAAGTATACTGACATTTCTTTGGCATTAAGGGTCGTGTAAGAATTAGGCTTAGCGCTATATATCTTTTTGTTGATTATCAAGAGAATGCCTTTACACGGATTGATAGCTCTCAACTACAGAGGCATTAATTTTAGATTCAATGCTACACCTAATGACTTGAAGAATTGACTATGGATTTAAATTGGTCATCTGAAAAAGAGTCCAGGCCTCCAAAGAAATGACCAGGGAATTTCATTTTATTTCTAGAACTCTCATCTTTTGGTGTTGAAGCCAAGGTGCATTAACATTTGTTCAAATATGAAATACTAGCATAGTATTGTCCCTTTCTCATTCCATCGTGCATGAAGAGTGCAGAAAGCAAAGGTTGGTCTATATATAGAGATGCATATTTATTTTTTATAAAAGTTTGATTCCTGCAAGTGTAAGTTTATAACCGTTGTTGGGAGGAGCTTTCTACAGTGATTGACGAGGGATTCTCACATTTGTTGTCACTGACCTTTTTGCTTATGTTGATGTTTGATTAACATGACATAAATTTATCTATGTATTGCATTATTGGACGGATGCGTATTACCAGAATTTCATGAATGCATGAATGATCTATAAGTCCTATTCCAGACTTTGATTTGCTAGTTTCTCTCTGTAAAACTGTGTTATACACAATTAAAGTAATATTCCATTTTTTTTTTGTTTGGCACACAAAACTGTTTTCATAACAAAGTTATTATTTTTATTTGTTATCCCTTTGCAGATCACAAATATTTCTAATGCTACAGAAGGCTACTTATAAAATGGTGCAGTTGTATACCACAAAATCTTCATCTACCTTTATATTTTATGATTGCTCCCTCTCTCTACTTCTAAATCTACACACCAAGAAATATATGCTAGAAACCATGCAAATGTTTTTGCACATATATTCGCTACATTATTATATTTTATTGACAACAAGATTATTTATTTACTTTTTTTTTTAAAGAATAATAGCTTCAGTTTTTTTCAATTCTTGAGGCAGAAACAAGTTAATAAAATTTAAGACCATTTAAAATTGTCTTAATTTTATTGTTTGTTGTTATAACATTAGAACATGGGCTCGGCCTTGCCCTTTACTTTATTTATAAATTATTTTATAATAAATAAGATATTTAGGTTTTGATATAAATTATTACTATTTTTTATATACATTAAATATCAATTTATATTATTATATACTCCTGAAAACGGTCATCACATTCAATTAATTAAATACAACCTATTTGATTAATACTTCAACTACATATAAATAAGGTCTTTATTTATATTGTTAGCTTTCCTTTTAATTCTCCTAATTCACATTCTCCTGAATTAAATAAACAAAAAACCCTAAACGTGTTTATTTAATTAATCTTCCCTAATCCTGATTAAGAATTAGAGCACATTTCTATAACTTTTTGTGTGCTACCTCATAAAGGTCACATGAAAATAAATAAACCTAATTATTAATTAGAATTATCCTCACACACTTCCACCAATAAGAAAAAGCACATGGCTCTATTCCCCCACACTTCCAACAAATTTGGAGCACATGGGTCTTTGTTTTACACACTTGGAATCCCATACATTTGGCATGCTTCCAATTGGTCAAGGGATTATCTTCACACACATGGCATTTTTTCCTTGGTCAAGGGGACAACATCCTAATTCCTTTCATCTCCACCATCTATCTTGTCTCCTTTAAAGTTGAATTGTTGATAGGTGCCACCTCACAAAATGCTTGAGAAGCTATAAATACACCCCTTATCATTTGCATTATCATCCACCTTTTGAGTAATGTTATAATGCTATTTTGAAATAAAAATTGGAATAGTGTTATAATTCCATTTTCCATCCACACTTTGAGCATTGTTACCATGCAGGTTTTTCATAGGAGCTTGGAGCTTTCATGGAGTCTTATACTTAGCTTTCTTATCATGTGTTGCTTTTCATTCTCATCTTAGATTAATTAATTGCTTCATAGTTACATTGCATCATAGTTACATTTTAGGTTAGTTTTCTTTTTTTTTGCATTTGAGCATATGCATAATCATGGATAGCTCAATATAGTTGCATATCATCTCACTCATCTCCACTTGTTCATCTATCATCAACATCATCCTTCATTTATCGTTGCATCCATTATCCTTTCCATCATTTTGTTTCATTTAGGAGCATACCATTAATCATTCCAACACACATTTTCATACCACTAATCCTTCCACCACACATTTGCACATAGAAATCATCTTAGCTTGCATATTAAGCATCAAATCTTGTTTTTTAGGTAATCATTTTAACAACCTTTGTGCCCATAGAAATATGAAGGCCAAATGGTTTAATAAATCCCAAGAAATAGAGAACAATGAAATGTATTTGAAAGGTTTGATTGTATTACAAATAGATTAGTTTTACTTGCTTCAAACTTTGAATGTAAACCGTCTCATTAAGGTTTTTGTTGACATTGGAATAACTCACTGTACACATTCGACAAACGCACAAAATGGCACCCACCGTGGGGCCTTTGCCTCACTTATTACTAAATTTTTTGATGATTTCATGATTGTAGGTTCAAGGTTTATGACTTGGGAATGTTTTGCACTGGTTTGGAGGCAATTATGAGCTATTTTGAGGCATTTCTAGGCTATTTTTAGAGTTTTGGAGCCTCTTGTATTTGTTTTGGTGCCTCTTGCAAGCAGTGCAAAGACCATTTTTAGCTATTTTGAGATCATTCCGGCTTGTTCTGAGAGTTTTGGAGCCTCTTGTACCTGTTTTGGTGCCTTTTGCAAGTTGTTCTAAGACTTTTTTCACCTGTTCTAGGACCATTCTAGGCCACTTTTAGAGTTTTGGCGCCTCTTACACCTATTTTGGCACCTCTTGCAAGTTTTTTTTAGACTATTTTCACCTATTCCAAGACCGTTCTGGGCCACTTTTAGAGTTTTGGCACCTCTTGCACCTATTTTGGAACCTCTTGTTAGAGTTTTGGTGCCTCTTGCATCTTGTTACAGGACCCTTTTCACCTATTTTGGGACCATTCTGCACTATTTTGAGTTTTGGCGCCTCTTGCCCCTATTCTAGTGCCTCTTGTCTCTGTTTTGGCACCTCTTGCAGTTTGTCACCAAAATCAAAAACTCATATGCAGTGTTGTGCATTTATAGGTTTTCCCAGATTCATTGTCAAAGACTTAAAACATAAACTACTAACATATTACAGGGGTTGGACGTCATTTACTTGTTTCCTTTGGTTAAGATAGGAACGTAGCTTAAGTAAAGGGATAATGAACATCATGTTTCCTTTTGGTTAAGTTGGGAACATAGCTTAATTAAAGGTTAATGAACACCATGTCTTTTATATGTGATGAATGGTACGCATATGCTCTCCCCTTAACTGGGTGATCCAAAAAGCTAGACCCATTCTTGTTTATGTGTGAGTGTAAGTGGAGTATATGGCATGAGTTCTCTCTTTATTCATGTGAAATAAAGATCAATCAAACTATGGGTATACTCGCTTGATTTGTTTATCCTAGAGGGCCTTCCTTGTGGGAAAAAGTAATCACCCAAGGGAACAACCGAATCGGTAACACGCTAAAGCCAAGCGACTTCCAACTAGGATATAAATGTGGGTACTTGAGGAAAGTTCAAGTATCACGAGGATAATTCTGACAAGATGGATCAAAAGGGACTTTCACCGTATGTATTATCCCCCATGAACAAAATGCCAGCATTAAAACCCTTATTGTAGGTTTTCCAAAATCTTTTATCTATTCTTTGGTGCAGCAATGGTCATTGCCAAGGCATCCACATTCTCGTAGTTTTTAGTAGAGGTGATTGGTTTGCCATGGGAGTTTCATGGGGATTGGATGCTTGGTTGGCCTGAGAAGAGAGTGCACTATAAGGGGGATCCTGTGCAACCAAGCTTCTGAATTCATCCGCTAAAGATAGTGTGGTTGGGGTAAAACCCGTGTGGAATCTAAAAGAATATAGTCTTACACAGCCTTAGGAGTGTATATTATGCTTGATGTGTCTTCAAAATGAAACTCAATCAAAACACCATCAAAAACATTACATTTTGAAAGTGAAAACCTTGATTCAGAACTACATTCATTGAGGTAGACAAGTTAGTAACTTAGGTCCATCCATCTTCAGAACATCAGTCCTTCCAGCAGTGTTCCACCTTTCCTTAGGAAAAACAAAGTTAGAATATGTGATTTACATGATGATTTCATGAAAGTTCAAGATTAGAAAACCAAAGATCAAACCTCTTAGTCCAAAAACAACATCAAAAACGTTTGTCTATGATTTATGACTTTAGAGAAAGGTTAACCTTCAATTTTTACAAGAGAGCGTGCAAAGACAATCTAGAGTTATACATGATGTACTATTGTCAAAATCCAAGACTTCTCCAACATTTTGAGTACCTTAATTATGTCTTTTGAGTCAAAACTTCGAGTCCAAGATCATTCCTTAGATACCTTAGAAGTATAAATATTGTTGAAACGAACCTATACAAGTGGAACTTTTCAAATTAAGCCTAGATCTAAATATTTCAAGGTGCCTAAATCATCACTATCTATCACATCTTTGAATGCAAAACCTAGTTTCATCTTTGGGATTTGTCAGCCTTTAATCACGAAACTATGTCATGCAATCAAATAAAACTTGGTCTAATCAATAGAATTTTTCATTCTATTTGACTTAGTTGTCATACTTAGCACTATTTCAAACTTAGATCAAAGCTTAATCTAAATCATAACACTTGTATGCCCGCCCAAACAAGATCACAAAAGAGGAGACTCAAGGACAAGGAACTTGGAACACCCAACTTTGAAATAGAAAACATAGGAAGTCTGAGTAGTGAAGCTTTTGATATCGAAACTCCCAATATTGAACCTCAAAATAGTGAGATCCCTAGCAACATGGGTGATGCAGAAGAAATCTCTATTCCTGGACTCAACAACACTCAAGGGGAAGAAATAAGCAATGAGGATATCCGACAAGCAGAACAAGACCCCAATTTCCATAAGTTTTTGGAAAATATTTTTGAAAGAGATGGGGGAAAATACCTATTAATGTTAGCCAATCAAGGAGTTAAACTTCCCCTTAATTTTGACATCAACATCTTAAAAGCACCTCTCCAAAAGGTTGAAAAGGAAACAGAACAAATGGTTACTTTAACTCACCAAATGAAAAACCTTCAACAACAAGTTCTAGACATGCAAAGGGAAACTTCGAAACGATACTTGATCGAGGAAATTTGTCCTTATCCCTTTAATCCATCCGTCAACATGATTCCTTTCCCTAAATGTAGTGAATTTCCAAAGTATGATAAATACAATGGTAAAACTGATCCATTAGATCATGTAAGGGAATTCTGAACTATGAGTCTAGAATTTGTGCATGAGGAAACTTATTTGATGAGACTATTTCCATGAAGTCTAGAAGGGACATGCCTTGAATGGTTTTCAAAGATTACAACCCCCATAAACACATTTGAAGAGTTGGTCAATAGATTTCTCACTCAATACTCTTACAATATCCAACATGATATCACCATGAAAGACCTTTGCAACTTGAAACAGAAAAAGGGTGAGTCCTTCCTCATTTTCTTTCACAAATGGAGGAGATTTTTTGCAAGGTATTCTTGTCCTGTGCCCGAAAAGGAAAAGATAGAGATTTTCATTGATAACCTAAATGATGAGATGAGTTATAGGTTGGAATTACAAATGTCCCCCTACCTTGGAAAAATTGATTGAAAACAGAATTAAAATCGAAGAAGTCTTAGTCAAAAAAGGGGTCATTAAGGTATACAATGAAAACAACTCATCCACTTCCTCTAACAACTACAACAGTGGAGACAAACCTAAATTTTGGCAATGAAACAAGAACGTGGGTAACAATGAGGTCATAGCAGAAAATCAAAATACCAAACCCGTATTCAACCTAACAGCAACTGCCACCAAGACCAATCAGACCAACAATCCTCCCAACTCTCCAAATGTTAGCCAAAAAAACAATCAAACTAATCTAGGGACTAAAGCAACACCATTTCCAAAACCTTCCAATCAACAAAAATTCACACCATTGGGACAATCCTTAGATTCTTCCTTAAAGGAACTTACTGAGGCTAAGCTTATCACAGTGCTAGAAGCATGAAACTAGGATCCACAAGTCAAGCCCTTTAGGTGGAACGATGCTCATTACTGTGATTATCATCAAAACAAGGGTCATATGATGAAATATTGTTGGCAATTAAAACATGCAATCCAAGATCTTATTGATAACAAGAAGCTACACATTGAAGGACCCCAAACAAATAGTGATCAGGGAGTGTTCAAGAACCCTTTACCCAATTATGAAAAGGGAGTCCTTTACATCGAATACCAAAGGAAAGAATATAAACTATGTTTTTGATTCTACCATTCATTGTATTGAGATGGTTGGGAATTCCATCCAAGACATTGAAATTGGAAGCCAAGGGAAGGATGCCACTACTAAAATCCAGCACAATGATGACACTATCTCTCATCAAATCAATGACCTTGAACCTAGAAATCTAAGCACTACTGTTGACACGAATGACAATTGAATTAATGTCATCAAAATTACAAATGATCAAGACAATACACCTATCAATGCAATTACAAGAGGACAAGCCAAGGTAACATTGAAAGGAGCTACCCCTTCCACATCCAAAATGAATGTTTTTCTTGTAGCTCAATATAACATCATTGATTAGTTACAAAAGATACCCACTCAAATATCCATATTGGAACTTCTCAAGATTTCACTGGAGCACAAAGAGATCCTAGAACAAGCTTTAGTTGCCACCATAGTACCAAACAATCTGGAAGTCTGTACATTTCAAGCTATGGTAGGACATTTGACTACACCTCATTTCTTATCATTCTCTGAACATGACGATGCATCCACCACCCATCAGCATAACGCTTCTCTCCACATCGAAGTCCTAATCCATAAACATCACGTCAAACGTGTCCTTATAGATGGAGGAGCAGGCCTAAATATTTGCACTCTCAAGCTTGTTCGTGCATTAGGATATTCTAAAAATTCTATTGATCGTAGAAGGAAAATCATCATAAAAGCATATGATGATGAAGAAAAATCCTCCTAAGGATTGATCATCTTACCCATTCAAGTGGGACCAATCGTCAAAGACATAGTGTGTCAGGTGTTAGATAAGGAATTGACATTTAACATACTCTTGGGACAACCATGGATTCATGAAATGCAAGTGGTACCATCAACCTACCATTAGTGCTTGAAATTTCCTTTAAATGGATAGGAGATCACCATTGCTACTGATTCTAAAAATCCCCAATATTGCAATGCACTCAGAACAAGTCAAGACACCTTTGTACCACATAATAGAGAAGTCATCGACTCTGATCCATCAAACAAAGAAATTCTAGTGGGTTCTTCGTCAAGACAGTATGAGGAAAGGGCTCAATCAAAAGACAAAGGGGTCATTGACTCTATTTCATGAAACAAGGGAAGTGAATTTGATGCCTTATCCCAACAATTAGAAAGAATCCAAATAAAAGACAAGGGTATGGGGGAATACTCATTTGAGAAATCTTCATACTTATCACAACTTTCATCTTCTCCTAAGTCACATGGACAACCATCTAGTTCAAGACAACAATCTTTACAACCCATCACACTCTTTGATGGGAATTTTATAAAAGCAAGCACTCAAGTAGAGGAATCAGAAGATAGGGATGTCCTAAACTAGTTATACAAAGATGAAGAACCTTCATAGGTATCAATGTCCAATATAAGCACAAATAAGTATGGCAAAGGTCAGACAATCTTGACAAAAATGGGATATGAGGGAAATGGTCCTTTGGATAAAAGAAAAGAAGGCATCAGTGAACCAATATAGCTTGTCACAATGAATCCCAAAGACAAAATAGGACTAGGCTACAAGGAAGACTTAAAAGAGGAAGCTACTCAAAGATCTATCGAAAGAATCTTATAGTTACAGGCTAGTGAGGATCATGAAACAGATTCTAATGAATATGAATGGGACTCTCTCTGAGGAATCTTGCCATGACAAAGAGATCGATGCAATCCAAAAGTATACCCCAATATGTATGAAAGGACGAAGTTTTGGTTCTAGACCACTTGAATATGGATCACAATATGTCGTTGACTCAAGTGAAGATGATCATTCTTCGAGTGAGATAGACACGTCTAAAGAAAGTAACATCTTAGACCTCATTGGGAAATTTGACAACATGGCTATCCTGATGCTTACACCTTATGACCTTGACCAATCTAATGACTCCTTGTCCTTAATGCATCCTGAACTAATTGATTGGAATCAAAATGAGCTGCTTGACATACCCACCTTTTCAAATGATGACGCCCTCATGAATTTCCTATGTTTCGATAACCCTGACACATGTTCCACCATTGAATCTCATAACAAAGCTCCTGACGAAGGGAGTGTCAAACCTTTCAGCTGCAAAATGAAAAATATAGGAAATGGGTCTAATAGTGAAAACTACCTCGTGGCACTATTAAACCAAGAAAAAGTAAAAACAAAGAGTGTATCTCAAGGTGAAAACCTCTCTAAGGCACCAAGAGATGGAAGGTTTGACATTCTCCTAGAACACTATCAAGAGAGATCTCCAGTGCTAATAGAACCTACACAATCCATCAATGTTGGTACAGCTAAGATGGTGAAGACCCTATGTTTAGCGGAATCCATGACAGAAGAGGAGAAACCTCATTTCACCAAATTCTTTATGGAGAGAAAAATTAACTTTGCTTGGTCATATGCTGACATGCTAGGTGTAGATCCAGAACTCATTATGCATCATTTGTCATTACCACCTAGCACAAAACCAGTAAAGAAAAAACTAAGAAAGATGCATCCCCATATCGCCCTTCTGGTGAAAGTTGAGTTGAAAAAGCTATTAGATGCAAGATTCATAAGATCTATTGATTATTCCAAATGGATATCAAACATTGTTTTGGTATCCAAATCAGATAAGAGCATTAGGATATGCACGGACTTTAGGGACCTTAACAAAGCCTATCTAAAAGATGATTTTTCTCTACCAAACATTGATTTGATTGTAGACTTGACTGTTGGGCACGAAATGTTATCACTTATGGATGGCTTTTCAGGATACAACCAAATAAAGATAGCACCTAAAGATCAAGATAAAACAACCTTCAAATGTCCTTGGGGCACTTTTTGCTGGAATGTGATGCCTTTTGGGTTGAAAAATGTTGGAGCTACATATCAAAGAGCTATGACTACCATCTTCCATGACATGATGCATACTTTTATGGAATACTATGTAGATGATCCGTTGGAAAAATCCTACACTAGAGGACACTTAGAGATTCTAGACAAAATCTTCGCAAGATTGGAGAAATTCAAGGTGGGGTTAAATCCCAAGAAATGTGTGTTTGGTGTAACATCAGCTAAACTTTTGGGATACATTGTCTCAGCTAAAGGCATTGAGGTGGATCTTGCAAAGGTCAAAGCCATCATAGAAATGCCTCCTCCTAAAAACATCAACCAACTCATATCATTACAAGGAAGGTTCCAGTCCATCAGGAGATTTATTGCTCAACTAGCTGATAAAACTCATCCTTTCAATCACTTATTACACAAGAATGTCTCTTTCAAGTGGGATGACAAATGCAAAGTTTCCTTCAATCAACTAAAATAGTACCTGATGACACCGCCTATGTTGATACCACCAGTCAAGGGAAAACCATTATTACTATGCCTTGCAACAACTGAGATATCTTTGGGAGCTTTATTAGCACAAGAAGATCCTACAAGAAAAGAAAGAGCCATCTATTATATCAGCAAGACCCTAAATGGTTATGAGATCAACTACACCTTTATTGAGAAAGCTTTCTTAGCGGTTGTATTTGCTACACAACAATTAAGGCACTACATGCTGACTCGCACCATCAAACTCATTGCCAAAATTGACCCATTAAAGTACTTACTTAACAAATTTTCTTTAATAGGGAGGTTAGCCAAGTGGGTCATGATATTGAGTGAGTTCAACATCCAATATGTGGATAGGAAAGCAATTAAAGGTCAAGCCATAGCAGATCAACTAGCTGAAGCACCATTGTTAGATAACAATCCAATGAACATTGAATTCACTGATAAGAATGTCCTAACCATATCTACACAACAGTGGCTGCTACACTTTGATGACTCTTATACACAACATGGATCAGGTGTAGGAATCTTGTTTATTTCACTGCAAGGATACACAATTCCAAAATCCTACAAATTAATGTTTCACTACACTAACAACACAGTAGAATATGAAGCATTGATCATTGGAATCAAGATAGCAGTTGAATGGAAAATCACAAAATTGCTAGTCTATGGTGACTCAAAATTGGTCATCAACCAAGTCAACGATGATTATCAAACAAAGGATGACAAGTTGTTTTCTTACAAGAAGATGTTGGATTATTTCAAAAAGTATTTTGTTGAGATCAAGTTTGCACAGGTTCCTAGAATAGAAAACAAAGTTACAGATGCCATGGCTACCATTGCTTCTCTCTTACAGATACCTAAACAATGAGAACGTTATGAATTCATGGTAGAACAAGTGTCCAACCCAGCCTATGACGATCCAGAATCCCAATTGATATGCCATATTGTTGACCCTCAAATCTCCCTCTATGGAGAAATCCATACCTACCTACAAGACAATACGCTTCCAATTAACTTATCTCGAAACCAAAAACAAAACTTCATTCAACAAGTGGATCACCACACCCTAATAGCTAATGTGCTTTATAGACAAGGTTTGGATGGTACTCTTCTTCGGTGTCTAGAACATAGCAAAGTTGGAATCACTTTACAGGAGGTTCACGAAGGTATTTGTGGCACACATTCAAGTGGCTTAACCTTAGCTAAGAAATTATTATGATTGGGGTATTATTGGCCGAACATGGAGAAAGAGTCATTTCAATATGTCAAAAGGTGTTCCAAATGTCAAATTCATGAAAACTTGATACATGCACCTGCACAAGAGTTACATCCTTTCACAACTACATGGCCCTTTTTCCAGTGGGGATTGGACCTTGTAGGAAAGATTCATCCTTCTTCCTCTAATGGACATAAGTTTATAATCACAGCCATCAAATACTTCACCAATTGGATTGAAGTTGTTCCTCTAATCACCATCACTGGGCAACAAATCTCATCATTTATCCTGAATTATCTCATATGTCGGTATGGTGTTCCTCAATCTATCATTAAGGATAATGGTCGACCCTTTAAGAATCAAAATGTTCAAGGGATTTGTGAAAGATTACATATCCAACACTAGTTTTCTACACCTTACTATCCCCAAGGGAATGACCAAGCAGAGGCCTCAAACAAGACTATCTTGAAGATTTTGAAGAAAACCGTCAATGAAGCTGGACATGATTGGAACATTCAACTAAACCTGACATTGTGGGCTTAAAAAACTAGTATCTATACCCCAATAGGTGAAACACCCTATTCTCTTGTCTATGGGTTAGAATTTATTCTACCTATTAAGGTTGAGATACCATCCCTGCATGTGTCACTTAAAGGGATGATTGAAGATGAGGATTATAGAGTATCTAGGCTACAAGAATTAGAATTGTTGATGAATGTTGACAACATGTAGTCGATCACCTAAAATCTTCTCAACAAAGGATATCTAGGAGCTACAATCATAGAGTAATACCTAGAGCATTTCAGGTGGGTGACTTAGTCTTAAAAGAAAATCCCCGTAATCAACAAGATCAAGAGAAGGGGAAATTTGAACCTAACTGGCTGGGTCCCTTTATTATAGTATCAATCTTTAGATTAGCAGTATATCAGCTATCCACACCAGAAGGGGATCTATTTGATGAACCCCTCAACAGCTTGCATCTCAAAAGGTTTTACACCTAGATCATCCGGTGCATTGGTGAAGGTCCTAGAAAAATACCAAAAAAATAAAAAAATCCAAAAATCCAAAAAAATCAAAAAAAGGATTGAAAAACGGTAAAGAAAAAGAATCATCCTCTAGTGAAAATCACTTCGGTGGCGCTTTGGGCAAGTACCTTGGTGAAAACCTGGAAAATAGGTGTCTTGTGTAAAATAAGCACTCTCCATCTATCTTGGGCTACATAACTTGCACTGCAGCGTTCATCCATCATGCTTCCATATCTGCATTTTTCATGCTTCCATGTTCACATCATAGCTTGATCCAATGTTTGTATTATGGTATCCCCTGGCATTACTCATCCCATTCTAAAAATTAGTTTGTCCTATCGTATCACACTGGGGGCATGTCTTACATTGGATTGGATTCTTGTACATTCTCAAGGTCAGAAAATCAAAAATCCAAAAACATTCAAAACATATCAAAAATCAAAAAACATTCAAAACATATCGAAAATCCAAAAACATTCAAAACATGTCAAAATCCAAAAACAAGTCAAAAATTCAAAAAGGTCAAAAACATAGTCTTTATTCAAACGACATTGTCTCTGAGCTTTGAACGTAGGCAAGGGTGATCTTTGATTATCCCCTGACACATTTTAGGTCAGTCTTCTAGGTGTTCACTATGTTCATATTTTCATCTTGTAAATCTTGGTCATGTTGTCAGTCGAACTATGTGGTCTCTGTGTGTATAATGTAGGTAAGGCTAATCTGTTGATCAGACCCAAGGCCCTTAAGATAGGTCTTTAGGTTAGGTCTTGGTCGTCATGGTCATGTCTCACCCTGGACTGGGGGCAAAATCCTGCACTCACTAGGGGCAAATAAACTTTTAGCTTGAACCAACAAGAAAATAGTCATCGAACTAACGTTACAAACACAAACTTCAAATGAATGTTGATCTTTCTGAATCAAGGGTTTATCATGTTAAAGACGAAATTTCAAGTTGTTTTATTTTGATTTTTGATATCATATCTCTCGAGTCCTCAATGATGTATCGAACTAGAGGAGCAAGGAAGGAGTATGATTTTTCTCTGTCTGTTGTCTGTGAGTTTATCATTATTAATATGCAAATTGTCGCGAGACGTGTGCTACAAAGTATCATTGACGACATTCTGAATTTGCATAGGAAAAAGATTAACTCTTGTTTGTTTACGCAAGCGATGCTCAGGTCATCTTGGATTAATAATACTTAGATGCTTGTTTTAAATTGCAATTTTAAAACATCATGGAAGTAGTACTCAGGTCATCTTGGTCTAAAATATGTCATCAATGCTTGTACTCACTTTCAACATTTTAAAGGCCCAATGATGATAAAAAGCATGACAAATTGGTTAATGTAAATGACAACTTTTGAAAATGAGATTTGCATAGTTAAGTTAGACTGCATTCATGTTAGTATTGCATGTGTATTTATGGGGTTTTTCAATGCTAAAACAATTTCACAATGGTGTCATCTCTATTATTAATGGATTGAGTACACTAGACAATAACCAAAAAAAAAAAACATCATTCTCATCAGTTGCATCATCATTTGCATATCTTAGAAAACATTCTCACATCATTTACATTCATATATTCCCTCATAATATTTGCATCAAAAAATACAAAAGAAAATAATAAAGGACATACATCATTGCATATCATTTCCAACATCAAAATTGTAAGGAAATCTAGGAGCGCATCTTATGAAAACTCCATGTAGTAGTGCCTTCGGTAACTTTCAATTTTCAATTAGGTTGCCTCAAAGACACGAACAACTATGTCCAAATGCGGAACAGACACAGTTCATTTCCTACATTGATCGATCTGAGAGAAACACATGTAAATTCAACAGCAAGCATTAATAGACTCTACTATACGAACCAGTAGACATGAAAGATGAAAATAGAAAACCAGAACACAAAGATTTACTTGGGAAAAATCCTTTCAGATAAAAAACCCCACACTCCAAAGATTGAGCCATTGTATTATTCAGCAACAGAAAGGTTACAATACAAACTCAGGCTCATAGCCTCTTCAGAGATTCATCTTATTCATTCTGGATACTATCTGGTAATCAACTCTCCCTCTATACATTTCCTGATCAACCTCTCAAACAAAACAATCTTCGTACTGTTGCAATACTCTCACACAAGTTACAGTACTGACCAACACGAGAGATCAACCATGGCATTCAATCCTTGATCAAGAGAGAAATCAGCAACATAACCCTGCCTCTCACTTTCTCTATTTCGACCTCATGGCCTCGGCCTCATGGCCTCAGCCTTTCCAGCCAGCCAACAAGTCTCCTCACTGTTCGCTCTATTTTCCTTCTCTTTGGCTTTGGCTCTATGAAACGGTTTGCTTCCAACTGTTGGTCACAATTGTCGAATCATCCAGCTCAACAATGGTTCATATTCTGCTTTCTCTGATTTTTCCATATCGCATAACGTCGGACAATCTTCACTCGATCAACAGTGATCAACTTGTGTCGCATGTCGGTGAGACACTAGAAGTGTCTCCCCGATGCCACAAGACCTGATTACATGTTGTCACCAAGAGTCATCTCCATCGGCAAGAGGTTCTACCGATCTCCACAAGTCATACCGATTTTAGCATTCTCATCGGTGAGACAATCGCCATTCGATGAGACATCACACCGAGCTCATAAGTCATTCTGAAGTGTTCCTTAGTCACCAAGACTTTAGTCATTCACTGAGAGATCATATCGAGTCTTCAAGTCATGCCAAAACCCATTGTATTGCTATCGGCATCCATCTATCAGCAAGCTATCGTCTTTCGCCAAGATGTCACAACGAGCTTCATGTTATACCGAACTCAGACTGCCTCATCGGCAAGACAATTCCACTTCACCAAGACATCATATCGATGCCTTCATGTTATACCAAAGACCTACCGTCAGCCAGACATTCAACATTCGCCAAGAGATCATATCGATGCCTTCATGTTATACCAAACACTGACCAGTCGCCAAGAGTCATAGCGACAATAGGATTCCCATCGGCAAGACAATTGCTCTTCGCCAAGACATCACCCCGCAGGTTCCAAGTCACCCTGATTCAATCTCGTCAACCAGACTTACTCCTTTCACCAAGACTTCATACCAAAGCCTTTAAGTCACATTGATGTGTTCCACTATCGGCAAGACTTCTTACTGAGGCTTCCATGTTATCCTGAAACAACTATTCGCCAAGAGTCACACCGAAGACATCTGATAATTGGCAAGACATTTGTCTTTCGCCGAGACTTCATACCGATCTCCTTATGTTATACTGATGACCCCTAACATTGTCGGTGATACTTTCCACATTTTCCAAGACTTCATATCGAAGCCTTATGTGTTACATCGAAGTCTCCAAATGTATACCCGTCGGTGAGACATATCACTATCGGTAAGACTTCTTACCAATCACCCAAGGGTTTCCCTGAAAGCTCCAACACTGTTGCCGAGACATGTTACTTTCGGTAAGACTTCTCACCGAGCCGACATAGGTTACCTCGATGACTTCAATGCGTATCCTTGTCGGCAAGACCTTCTAATGTCGCTGGGACTTCTTCTCGAGTGTAGAAGTCACTTTGAATCCCTCGGTCGCTATGAGTCTCACCGACGCCCGATTGAATGGCCTATCGGCCAGAGTTCTCCACATGATGAGAAGTTACAACAATGGCCATAAGTCACAGCAATAGATTCCTTCGGCAAGACAAAAGCATTGTCTTGGCAACATGAGAAAAACATAAGGTAAACTGCCAGTCGGCCAGACAATAGGAATGTTACAGCAACTATGCTTTCTCAAAGGTTTCAGCCTGTGAGATTGAGGCATATATTCCAACAAAAATCATGTCATTCACTACACCTGAATAAGTGAGTCTCTTTAGATTTCCAAGAAGGTTGGGAAATGTCTCAGGGTTATGAAGCTTAAAAGATCAATCTACTGTAGTTTTCCCACAACTTTTGGAAGTTGGACAGACTCACTTATTCAAGCGCCTTAAGGCATTGAACATTTGAAGTCATGCACATTCCATCATTTGCATTATAAATCAAATCACGTTGCATAATCATAATAAATCAAATCACGTTGCATTACACATCATAATCATCACATCACATTGCATAATCATAATCATCCCATCGTATTGCTTAAATCATGATCACAAATACATTCATTGCCTAATCATTATCATCACATAGAAATTAAATAAAGTCACAACATTGCATATCAAAATAGGGAAATCAAATGCATCATGATTTCCGTTATATATCATCAAAAATGTCATAATGTCCACGTGTACAAGGATATCCAAAAAAGATAGGATGAGATACATCAAAAAACCCAAAAGGGTGCTATATCATGGGAAACATATCCTCAATATCACAAAAGGTGTATACATAATGCCAAAGGAACATCACAAAATGCTATGTCGATCTCCCACCAAATGTTGTTGCTCTCATGGAACTGGTACCCCCTCTACCCGATGGACCTACATCTAGATCTCTCCTATTTCTAGGCAATGGCTATGTGACACCCATGCTAACAATCCGAGAATGAGATCTGCTAGAACGAGACTGTACAAAACTCTCTTGTCACTTAGGAGGAACCAACTCATGATATTTACCTCTATAAAATTGCAACTCCTGAGAAATGTATCTGATCTCTTTGAAGAAATCCGTTGTACCTGCAGATGGTGTCATCTGTTGTATCCTCTCTGCAATGGCTTCAACCTGCTCTGTCTGGTGTCTGAAGGAATCCCTATTTGAAGTAAGTATTATCATCTGTGCCTGCAACTATTGTATCTGCTACCTATCTATCCCTCTATCAGTCCTAAAAATATCAATATGTGCCCGACACTGCCCTAACTCATCCTAAAGGGACACAATCTATGCTCGAGCCTGCGCTATCTCGCTCTGAAAGGACTAAACCTATGCCTGCAAAGATGCTATCTATGTTGACTGTTGTTGTGAGGGTATCCCAATATGAATCCTGGGAAGCACCACCTGAGCTATAGTGACACTCCTCCTACACCTCAGAACTGCAAAATCCAATGGATGATTGTCATCTACCCCACCATCATCACCCACTGCACCACCATCACTCTCCCCACCATCATCACCCACTGCACCACCATCACTCTCCCCACCATCATCACCTTTGCAACCACCCTCTGCACCACCCTCATCACCTCTACAATCCCCCTCCCCACCATCATCACCACCCTTTCCATCTCCTCGCTCTCCATCAATTGGTGGTACCAGATCCTCTGGATGAGTAAATCTAGGGAAGGGATGCATGTGGAAGAACTCTAAATAATACTCAATCATCCTAACATCTGTAATATATGGAACATAATCCCATAAACCAGGGGTCAAGGTATAATACTTTGTACAGGCTGTCTCATATGATACATAGGGTCCCACTCTAAAACATCATGTTGTCATCGTGCATAATGGGAAACTCCTAGGGGCATCCCCTGAACCTGTCCAAGCGCTCAAGCACAACATGTGTCCACCCAATCAGATAGTAGGATAATAACATATGTGGCATCTCCAACTGATCCTCTAGCCACTACTCACAATCCAAGTACGGCTGCCATGTGATAGTCTCCAAATCATCCAGAACCCGCCTCCAATAAGGAACCTTTCCCAACTTATGCTGGACATGTGGACTAGTATAACTAAAAACATAGGGTCTCCCTAGTGGTCAATGTCTCTCTCCCATGGGTCAAGTGACAGCTATATGCTCCCAGGCCCAAGTCTGCAGTAATGTGACACCACATGAAAAACTCATCACCCCGTAATAGAAAACCTCATACAAATCTTGATATAAATGGGCTAACATACATGAGCCCCAGGCATATCTCATACCATCAAGTGTCATCCGCGATAGCACATTGCCCCAACCTATTAAAAATCCTATTGACCTACGATCAGGACAAAGGAATCCACCAAGATCATATATGCCAATCATCTCTGTCCAAGGGATCCATCGGCCCATAACATAATCATCTCGACATAATCTCCGCAATGCAGCTGTCCCACCCCGCTCTATCTTATCATACACTACTATCTCTCCCATCACTGGGATCTGTAGAATACGATAGACATCCTTGGGAGTCACAGTCATCTCTCTATTCGGTAAATGAAATGTATTATGATCACTATGCCATCTCTGTGCCAAAGATGTCAATAAACCTTTGTTGATTCTATATTGTGGAATGTCTAACAAGGAAGTCAACCCACAATGGGAGATAATCTCTAAGTCAATTTACGAAAACTGGCAGACCATGTTCCAATTCTTCGGGAATCGCTCCTAAGACTAGAGTACATCTCCATCTCCCTAATCATGAACACAAATCAGTCAATCAATGTCATGTTCAATCAAGATTATCATTCAATCAAGCTAATGTGCAATCATTCAAATCAAATCAAATCAGAACAATCAACATCTCATTCAATCAACCCATTGTTCCTTGCTTATCATGAGGATGATCTACGATCAATCAAACTATCATTCCTCACCTATCATGAGGACGATCTGTTATCAATCAAGCTATCGTTCCTCGCCTATCATGAAGACGATTTGTTATCAATCAAGCTATCATTTCTCACCTATCATGAGGATGATCTACTATCAATCAAACCATCGTTCCTCTCCTATCATGAGGATGATCTGTTATCAATCAAACCCTCATTCCTTTCCTATCATGAGGACAATTTGCTATCAATCCTACCATCGTTCCTCGCATATCATGAGGATGACATGCTATTAATCCTATTATCACTCCTCGCCTATCATGAGGATGATACAACACTGGTTCTATCATTTGATTCTCGCCTATAATGAGATCAAATCATCATGTAAAACATCAATCAAACACTACACATACCACAATCTAACTAAAATCAATCTAAAATGTGACAAACCGACGACTCCTAGACTTCAAGGACATCTTGTGAATATCACCCCAAGGGCTTTCCGCAATCACACCTCACAAAACGGGTCAAACAACAAGCTAAACCACCTCAAATCAACAAAGATGGAAAATTTCCAAGGCAATAGGAGGTTCCATTTGGGACACCAAAGGCGCCAAAATAAAGTTTACTGTTACCAATTTGTCACTACAACTCAATTGGTGGAGCTGATTAAATACTGTTATATTTGAAAGTGAAAATTACAGTTATTTCTGTATGTGCCTAAGTGTTGTTTGCACTTTATTCATTATTCATCAAGTGACAGTTGTGCAATTGTTTGAGAAAATTGAGTTTCAGAAGTATTACTCATTTTTTTTCAAAATCAAATGCAGTATAGAACTGAATATACAAATGATAAAGCATAAAAGAATGCTTTCATTTTTTTATGAAATGATTCACATTACAACATGTTTTCATTTGATTGGGAGAATTCAAATGATGATACAAATTTGCATTGAGATGCATTTTCCTTTCAAAATGAAAAGCAGAAGGATAAATTAAATATCCACACAAGTTGTGGATGTAACTGTTTCAATGCATCATAAACAACATACTACACTATGGAAGATGCATAAAAGGAAGAATCACATAAGTATAGACATAATCATCATTTCCTGTGTTGATGACTAACACAGAAGTGGTGCACCATTTGTCTTCTTTGAGCTCCATTGACCTGTGGGAAGCTAAAGAGGGATGTTAGAGCTCTGACTATGTAGATCCCTACATGAACCATCAACGATAATGTAGTATGTTACTAATCATACACTGAAACAATTAAGAAAAGTGCAGAAACATGAGGTGAAAGAGAGACATCAACATCATCATATATTGTTTTATGCTAACATCGTTTGTTTCTTTGTGCAGGTATAGGGAAAATCATGAAGCTAATTATCATTTGAAGATCAAGCATGTGGAGAAAAATGGGCTCCCACAAGGGTAGAGCTCGGCATGCTACCTCACATACATTATAGGTGGGGCTAAGTAGAGAGATGTTATACAACTGAAAGAGTAAGGAGTATTGATTCATTAAACCATCAAACCTACTGTTCACTCATAACAATCAAGTAAATACTTCCTAAAAGCTACAAGTGAACAGTTGGTTTAAATCAGTTCATCAATTCAACTGAGTACATTCATCTCAAACTTTGTTGTATGGATTATATTCTTCTACCATAGTATTATTGGTTCATCATATTCATGATATTTTGCAAAGTTCAACAGTGTGTCTTCTCATGATAGTGATAATGAATAGGAATACATAATGCCTCATTACGAGAACATTGTTTGATAAAAAGTATGTATGAGTTTCATATTTTCATTCAAGAAAGGGACTCTAAATAAAACAATTTTTACATGAAGGAATAGTGAAGGAGTTTCAGTTTTCCATTAGAATAGTGGAAGGTGACAAGACCAATACAGTGACCAGTAGCCAACTGTTTAATAAAGTGGAGCCAAATGATCAACAAAACAACCAGTTTTAGTTGGCTGAGAATGCAAATGTAGCATTAGCTAAGTTTAATGCCTCACTGTTTTGAGAAGACAATCAGAATACACTATTTTGGATATTTGTGATGTTCTAACATTCAATTGTTTAGTCATTCAAAGTATACTTTTTAAAGAATAATTGATAGATTATACAAGAATTACAATGTGAAAAGATTACTTCCAGAATGAGCAGAGTTGAAAATGCAAGCAAATATAGATATATGGAAGAGGTCTCTACTAAAATGCAAAATGTAATCAAAGTGCACAATCTTAGTCAAAATATCTATATGAAGGCTTTAGTTAAAATATTTATTTTTCATCATGTTATGGTGTACCCATGTTGAGGAATAACACATATTTCTTCAAGATTCTGAACACTCACATGGGTCTTCTACAGAAAGAGGCAGGTTTTATGTTTTCCTTCATTTTTCTGAAAACCCACATTGGGGTTTTGAATGAAGATGCAGTATATTTGAAGTACAGGAAGCCCATATGAGAGTTTAAATTCAAGATACATTTTTCAGAATCTCATAAATCCATGTGAGGGTTTTCAACAGCAATACAAAAGAAGTGTGTTTATCTTTTAAATACCAGTTATCATGGTGGGGTTTTGTTAAAATAAATTTAAATGCAGTGCACAATTTTGAGCTTTTAACTCTCAGAATGAATACACATATGAGGGTTTCATTCAAAATACACAGATTTCTTTAAGATATGAAATACCCATATGATGAAAATTGAAGAATTTCTGAATGTAACAAAGGCCATGATGGAACAAGCCCAAAATTTGAATGCATGATAAAATACAATTTTGTTTTTTTTTAGAATACCCACATTGGGGTTTTGAATTAAAATACAGATATTACAAATTTCAATGACACCCATGAGAGGGTTTTACAAGAAATAACAGAAGGAAAAAAGAAATCATGGTGGGTCAAACCCCAGAGGGAAATAACAAGTTGAGTGCATTTTCTTCAATACAACGAATTCCCACATCAATTTTTTGTTTCAGAATATAAAGATATGAAAATCCTTTGATGGGTCGAACCCAGATGAGTCTAAAAATGCGTAAGAGCATGAGCAGCCTATCATATTTTCAAGCTCGTAAGCTTGGTAAGAAATAAAAGCAACAAAAATAAGGCTTACCATTTTTTCCTGAAGAAGAATACATGACCCTTAGTCGAGTTCACAACTTTCATTTTCAAAACTCAAATGTTCTCATGGCAGCCACAATAGTGACAAAAGCAAGAAAAAGAAATGAGTAAATGCATCAAACAGACTTACTACAGCCATGGCTAGAGAGGCCTTTATTCTTAGAAACAGCTCAAAGAATGAAGAATGAACAGTCAGTGTCCCTTACCCATGAAGTTGAGAGGAAATCTCATTTTGTCTCTTGCAAAATCAAACCAAAACGCCCAGTTCGAGCTCATGTATGGCAACCAAGGAGAGAAACAATAAAACACATCAAGAATAGAGACAAGAAGTCATAAGAGATACAAGTGTAGCCGCGGCTTTAAGGCAAAAATCATCCAAAAATGAAGAGAGGAAGCCACGAAATGGCTTAAGAAAACATTACCATGCATTTTAAAGGAAGATTCAGCCCCAGGAAATTTGAATGATGAGCTCTAAACTATCAAACCCTAAGCATGGTGGTGGCAGCGCATTTTCTTCCAAAATGTCAAATGCAAATGAACCAAAGATTAGGGTTTACCCTTGTTTTGTTGTGTTTCCCTAATTCGAACTTAGGGGCTTATCATTCATTTTTTATTTTTCATTTAATATCAAACCTTATGCAAAGTTTGAAAGGCCGACTTCCCTAATGATTAGGTCAAGCAATGTAGAGGCTCATGTGATTGAAATTTTGCCTAAGTCTTGTTTTGTTTAATGAATTATTTGAAGACTTTAGGCCTTTAGGTTCTTTATTATTATCAAGGGGTTTTGAGAAAATCACTTAGATTTTGGAGGGAATAGCTTTGAGAACAAGTATAAGCCTTAAACTGTTTTTATTGATTTTAAAGAAATCAATATTCATGTCTATTATTTGTTTTAATTGATTTTTTAGAAATCAATTATAGTTGGAGAGATAAGGTTATCTTTTTGCAAAAGATTTTTAAAATCTTTAATTGCAAAAAATAAATCTATTTGAGAGAATGTTAAATCTGCAGACCATGTAAAGCAAGATTAAAGCGGTGTTTTTATAAATCGCTTTATTCTTTGCTATTTTTAGCAAATTTCTTGTTTTCTTCCTTGGTCGGATTTGTGATGCCTGTTGGATAGATAAGGTGTTTTATTTGCTTTTAAAGAATATTTAGTTTATTTTTAGAGGTTGGATAGTGTGAGCATGCAAAAGGTGAGTTTTTTCCCTTTTGTGCAAGCTTATTGGGCAGTTTTGATACCTTTTCTTAAGCTTTTCTTCTTGAGCTCGGATTAGGGTTTTAAGGGATATATCTTGAAGAAAACTTTTTTTTTCTTCCTCTTCTCAATTGAGATTCTAGTTTCTTGCTCTTACACATTTTTTATGTTGTAAACTCATTTTGTACTGAGTTCAGACAGATTTTGGCATACTCCTTCAGTTGAATAAAGCAGCATTCCTATTTCTCAATTTTGTGTCTATTTTGTAGTTTTAGTTTGATGTCACATTGTGATTTTTGTTTACAGAATCCTTGTTATGTCCTAAAATTATAATCCTTGATGCAAAAAGTTCAAAGATACAAGTTGCATGTTGTATTTAGATTTGAATCTTCATGCAAATCATTTATGTGTTATGTGTTCATGAGGAATTCTGAAGCATTGTTGTTTTCTGAAAGCTGTTTGTGGGAAAAAACTAGAGTCATCATTAAGTTTTTATCAAGTTCTGAAAATCATTTGTCATAGGTTTTAATTTCAGTTATCCTTCTACCCTTTACCTCAAAATTACTTAGAATAAGATCTATCTTTCGGAGAACCAGCTCACTCTAGAGATTCCTTCTTTGTTCAGATCACCCACATTTGAAGAAGGTTTCCATGTGTCATTAGATTGTTGAATCTTGTATTCGGTAAGGTGAAAATCTAATTGATAATAGTTACAACTCAAAACAAGGTTTTCAAGGCTTACAAGAGGTGCCACTTGGGACACCAAAGGTGCCAAAATAGTGTTGGAGCACAAAACATGCATTTTCAAGCTTACAAGAGGCACCACTTGGGACACCAAAGGTGCCAAAACAGTGTTGGAGGCCAAAAACTTGAATTTCAAGCTTACAAGAGGCGCCACTTGGGACCCCAAAGGTGCCAAAACTCTAAAACCACCCAAAAACATGCATTTTCACCCTTGCAAGAGGTGCCACTTGGGACCCCAAAGGTGCCAAAACTCTCAAAAGACTCAAAAACACCAATTTCAACCTTGCAAGAGGTGCCATTTTGGACCCCAAAGGAGCCAAAACTCTTAAAACACATGAAAACTTGAATTTCAAGCTTGCAAAAGGCACCATTTGGGACCCCAAAGGCACCAAAACTCTTAAACATGCTCAAAAACACTCAAAAACAACAAAAACATCACCCGAAAGTGCATAAATCACATCCCATAAGCTACAACATCTATCTATGACATTCAAAATGCTTCTAAATGGAAATAAAGTGACTAAGAAAGAGGTTTCTCGTAAAGTGTACTATAGGTCTAGAGGTAGCAGGCTGAGCAGGTTGGCGAAGATGCTCGAAACGATGCTTGTGGTATGGGATCACCATCTTTCTCTAAGCTCTCCAATCTTCAACTTATCCAAACTCAAAATGTAAAAATGAATCCCATTTTTACCATTTTCACCTTTTAGGGGTAAAATGGAGGGAATTATGGTGGGATTTATTTCCCATTTTTACCAAAAAGGAGGGGTAATTAATCAACACTAGTCAAAGAAAGAGCTTGCAACTCAATTTTGAGAGATAAATCATCTTTGACATCAAACCTTCATCGAATCGACATTGGATCATCATTGCATCATTACAACACTTATCACATCATTCAAAAATTCATTTTCACATCCTTATATTCATCGATTTATCTCTTGAGGGGGCATAATATCCAATAATATCCATCAATACCTAAAATTCAAAGCCCGGGGCATCAAAATCTTCCATTGTCCAGGGCATCGAAATCTTGCATCGTCTCGGTCATCAAAATCTTGCATTGTCTAGGGCATCAAAATCTCACATCATCTGAGCATCAACATCAAAATATTCTTTGAAGTAATGTGTAAACACATCACTTCAAAGAGAGGAAAAATGTATACACCTAAAAACAGTCATTGCATTCAATTAATTAAATACAACCTATTTGATTAATACTTCAACTACATATAAATAAGGTCTTACTTTATTTATATTGTTCACTTTCCTTTTAATTCTCCTAATTCACATTCTCCTAAATTAAGTAAACAAAAAACCCTAAACGTGTTTATTTAATTAATCTTCCCTAATCCTAATTAAGAATTAGAGCACATTTCTACAACTTTTTGTGTGCCACCTCATAAAGGTCACATGAAAATAAATAAGCCTAATTATTAATTAGAATTATCCTCACACACTTCCACCAATAAGAAAAAGCACATGGCTTTATTCCCCCACACATCCAACAAATTTGGAGCACATGGGTCTTTGTTTCACACACTTGGAATCCCATACATTTGGCATGCTTCCAATTGGTCAAGGGATTCTCTTCACACACATGGCATGTTGTCCTTGGTCAAGGGGACAACATCTTGATTCCTTTCATATCCACCGTCTATCTTGTCTCCTTTAAATTTGAACTATTGATAGGTGCCACCTCACAAAATGCTTGAGAAACTCTATAAATACACCCCTTATCCTTTGCATTATCATCCACCTTTTGAGTAATGTTATAATGCTATTTTGAAATACAAATTGGAATAGTGTTATAATACCATTTTCCATCCACACTTTGAGCATTGTTACCATGCAGGTTTTTCGTAGGAGCTTGGAGCTTTCATGGAGTCTTATACTTAGCATTCTTATCATGTGTTACTTTTCATTCATCTTAATTAATTGCTTCATAGTTACATTTTATCATCTCCATTGCATCATAGTTACATTTTAGGTTAGTTTTATTTTTTGTTGCATTTGAGCATATGCATAATCATGGATAGCTCACTATAGTTGGATATCATCTCACTCATCTCCACTTGTTCATCTATCATCAACATCATCCTTCATTTATCGTTGCATCCATTATCCTTTCCATCATTTTGTTGCATTTAGGAGCATACCACTAATCATTCCAACACACATTTGCATACCACTAATCCTTCCACCACACATTTGCACATAGAAATCATCTTAGTTTTCATATTAAGCATCAAATATCATTTTCTAGGTAGTCATTTTAACAACCTTTGTGCCCATAGAAATATGAGGGCCAAACGGTTTAATAAATCCCTAGACATAGAGAACAATGATACATATTTGAAAGGTTTGATTCTATTACGAATAGATTAGTTTTACTTGCTTCAAACTTTGAATGTAAACCGTCTCATTAAGGTTTGTGTTGACATTGGAATAACTCACTCTACAGATTCGACACATGCACAATTATCAGTATATATTATGTATAATGGTAATATATTATAAAACACATGACATATATATAAAATAAATATATACCTTTTTAACATGAATGCTTTATTTAAAATAAGAATAAGAGTATTAAGTATTTTTGTTTCAACTCTTTTAAATATTGTACTTCTCTAGGGTTGATTTTCTCTCCCATTTGATTAATACACCTTTTAATTTCTTTCATTCCACTAGTTTTACTTTTTTTTTGTTCAACTTTTATTTTTCTGAAATGAACTGAATGATTAATGAGAATATAAGTTTCCTTAAAGAAATGGTCCATTGATCATTTTTAAACTTGATTGAAAGAGAATTAACTTATTTGCATGTTAATAAATGTTAATTTTCATTAAATTTATTACCCTTTTAAATGATACAAGAAAGAATTTCTCAAATGAAGCATAACATATATATATTTAGAGGTGTATTGATGCATATGTCTTTCTTGTTGAATAATCTATTTACTCAATATATATAAACCCTTCTTCATGCACTTTACTTGCACACATTATTTTCTCAAGGAATACAAGGAAGGTTATCATTGCAACTTGTCATCTATTCAAAATAACAATTTCGTTTTTATCACAAGTGTAGAGAAAACATAACTAAACAATGCAATATTTTCTTCTTTCTCTCTCTTTTTTATAGCAGCAAACTATAATTTCCTTTATTTGAATTTTTGCATATGCCAAAAACACATGGAAGTGAAAAAAAACATACCAATGTACAAGGCTTGCTCTCCACCCTACCATAATGGCATCATGGAGCCTCATGGGCTCTAGCCATACCACCGAGCAAGGAAGACTCTTAGCTCCAAGATGATGAATGGAGTCTCTTTCAAATTTTACAAGGGAATAAGAATGACATAACACTGAATCTCATGTATCTAAGTCTCTACTCTCTATTTCAACCATGATTTATGCAACATACTGCTTCCTTACAACAAATAAAAAAAAGGGAAAATGAAAGTAAGGGATAACTTATCTCTTTTCCTTAGGTGGGAGAATTCAACTCTTTTATCCTCCTTTCCTCTCCAAGCCAAGCCATCTTGATCACTATCTCCCCAAAAGGACTTCTTCTCTCCTCTCCTCATCCTCACTAAATTTCTCCAAAAGGAGAAGTGGGTAACACCCCACTTATTCTTCCTCTCCAAAATATATAGGATTTTCAACTTGCAGCCTTTGGATAGGAAGGTGGTGGAACCCCTAAAACTTTTCATGTCCCATCTCCAGTCTTGCTCAAACTTGGGTTGAAAATTATATCTAAGGGCTTAGGGTTTTATTTCTTGTCACTGTTTAAGGGATTTAGTTACTCAAAGTATTATTTGAAAAACCCTTTTGAGTTTGTATCCTCGCCAAGGGTTTTAATTCTTTGTTCACCCCTTGCTTCCAATCCTTGGTCTTTTAAGTCATATCTTGTGTTGTTGAAACCCATTAAGTAACCAATCCTCCAGTTTTTTTTTATTGGTTGTCATGTGTTGGGCCATTACTTTATTTTTTCCTAAGTTAGGCTAGGTATTTCCCATTAAAATTTATGTCATCTTTTCCATGGGTGTTATCTCATTGTCCTAGTCAGATCCCTCTTTTAACATTAACAGTTTCAGCATGTCCAAATATAAGGACCCTTGAATACCATTTGATTGATGCAAAAAAATCTCCACCATTCCCCGTGCATCTGTTCCACTTTATTGCTTATTGTTTTATTCCCACGGGCTCACAGGCGAAGGCCATGTGTCTTGTACGATTGACAGGCCCGATGTCTTTGATAAGGCATGCAGATGATTGACAGAGGAGATCAACGGTGGGCAATGAATGATGTGGTTGCATCTGGACCATTCCCCATGTGAACGTTTGTCTTTCTTTCCTATTAAAATAATCACATGGGTTGTCAGGCAGATGCCACGTGTCTGGTCTAAACAGTGGGCCCAGTGGTGTCAACTAGTTTGTTGCAGAGTTTTCAAATGAATCAATGGTCGATAGTGAGTGATGTGTGATGAGTCCAATTAATGGATTAATTTTGATAGGATTTATTATATATTTGTTGTTGTTACCATAGACTTTAGCACTTGGTTGCTGACATTTTCCATGTTATTTCCTTAAAATCGTAAACCTTGGGCATAAGTTTATCCTTGTGATGTTTAATGACATTAACATGCTATGTGAATTATCTATGTTAATTTTACATGTCGTTGAATGGATGTTACTTTAAGGTAATTATAGATATGCAATTGTTTGTGTGTGCTAATGTCATTATGCAGGTTCACACTAAGATTCTAATTTGTCAACAAAGCTTGCAAAGTGGAAGAAACTCCTGCCAGTTGGTCGGTTGCCAAGAAATTCATGAAGATGGTCATTAAGAGGTCAAAGGAGGGAAAGCTCTCAATGGAGTGAAACTTCCAATGGAGGGAAATTCCTAATTCGAATGAAATATTGTAACTACCTTTTAATGGTCATGTTTGTTTGTTGAGAAAATCTAGGGAGTGTGTTGTGTTAGATTCTCATTGGGGCAAGTCTTCTTTGACCTAATTTGGCACATGCATAAATTACTCCCTCTCTTTTCCATGCTTTCAATAAATGGCATCCTCCTATTTTGATAGAGTCAACTTCCTAGGTAGCTAGGGTTAATTAGAATTTTTTATCTCGTCAGATGCCCCTTTTCATAAGGTTGGATGTTCTAAGATTGTACTTGCATTTTCCAGTTTTAGTAATACAATTATATTGTTGATAAGTCGTAATCATGCTTTCAAGGAATAAAATGATATTCTGAGTTGCTGCATCTGAGTTAGCTTAAGGAAGACTCACTCAAGGGGGCCTACTTGGTGATAATTCCACCCATTTAGATTAAAAGTTATTTTTTGTTCAGTAATTAGTTTCAATTTCAGCAGTTGTTTGTTCTTTCAACCACTGGAATTATGCTATGTGACTATTCTTGCAGCCAAGGCAGATAGAGTAGTTTCCTATAATCTATTTGCTAAGATTTCTATTTCTATCTTTCATTTCCAGTCCAATTTTTGATGCTTAGTGTAGTTTTTGATTCATGCTCAATGCTCAAGTTGATTTCATTCTAGCATTTTATTTCCAATACTATTTCTTTTCTAGTTTATGGATGATTGTAGTGGAGTCCTAGTGCACATACAGTGCTGACCCATTTCAAGTTTATGTCTAGGTTGATAATGAAATGCACCTTCATGATGAGTAAGATAGCTACTTAGTGTAAATTTCCAATCTCTAAGTCATAGTTCTAAGGGCTTAGTTATTAAACCATTAGAGGAGGCCAACAACATGGATTAATCATGACTGCTCCCTGCTATCACATATGAGTCTCACCTTTACTACCAGACTCTCAACAAGGAAGCAAGAATTTTCCACGTAGAGTGATCCAAAGGATGTGGAAGCATTGGTGCAAGGGAAAATAATAATTAAATATTTCAACACAGGGCATGGAAAATAAATTGTGCATTACTAATGCAGATATATTGCACATGTTTGAAGATATTTTAATCTAGGTTGTGGATACTATAAGAAGGACAAAGCTACAAGTAACTAAGAAGTGTGTATGAAGAAGCTGAGAGATTTTATCTCAGCCTCTCCCCATCTCCTCGTTGATGAAAGCATCACACAGGTTATGACTCATAGGGGCAAGGGAAAGAAGACACGTGGATCCTAGCTACGGTGACAAAGAAATGGCAGAGCCTGCATACTACAAGTAAGTGGTTCCATGTGGATTTTTGTCATTTGGTAAGTATTGTAGTTGTGTACAGTCAGATCTTTCATAATAAACTGGCCAAATCTGGATCATCAATCAATTAACACTCCAAAAATATCAACGAATGTCATTCAAAACTTAGTTGAAGGAAAATGAGTCGTTCTAGTTCACGCGAGCGAGCTTTAATAGCTAAAAGGACATCAAGCTACCAAAGTAAGGAGTTTCATAATTATTAATACCTTTCTTAAAGGCATAATTCAACATTGTGAAATATACTCTACACACTCAAGGAGCTCATGTTGTAGTTTTTCAATATAGAACTAGGATTTTCAACCTGTGAAACGAACTAGTAAGTGAATCATTGCCCTCCAATTATAATTATTGATAAGTTGTGGCTTTTCAAACTCTTGAGTCTGTTAGGGTTTTCTTGGTTTAGCATTTTTAAGGTTTGACATTCATAAAAGAGAATTTATTAGTTCTACATTGCATAATTCGTGTCAAACCCTTACAAAAGTTGTAAGCCTTGTTCAAATAAACTAGAAACCCTACCTTGTAATACCTCTTGTGTTATGGCTCCTAAAGTAAAATCCTTTTTGTCTAAAGAAGAAACTTTTGTTGAAAGTATGAGCTAGTTTGGTGGTGTTGTCATTAATGTTGTCATTGATGTCAACACAGTTTTGTATGTTACATATTGTGCATGTATGGTTGAGTTGTTGGTGAGATGTTGTGAGTACATGGAGCTATCTTTATGGTGTTGCAGATATGTTGGTTTGATGAGTTTCTAATTTCTTTTGAGAAAATTAGTAAATAAGAGAAGTCAGAGTGTTGAATGTGTTCAAATTGTCCTCCAACATGTGATCTACATTTCTCCTATGTTGGTATTTTCATGGTATCATATGGTGAGTTTCAGCTTCTAGTGAGAAGGTAAGTGAAAGTTGTGTCCACCGGTATGTGTGTTCTACTAGCAAAATCAGTGTTCTATGGACTCGGAGAAATATTATTGCTATGCAATTTTTCTCTATTTCGTTTTAGATCTTGCAGATCTAGGATATGTCTTGTGAAGGTCTTTCCTATGCTCTGGCAAAGAGGTTTGGATTTTGGTAATGTGGAAGTCATGTTTCAGTATTTTTGTGTGTGTCTGCACAGTCTGAATTGTGTGATGAAAGAAATTTAGTGATTGAAGTCTAGTGTTGTTGTTGTGGATGTATCTAGAAGGTTCTGAGATGTATTCTCATTCTTAATGAAGCGTGTTGAGGTATATGTGTGTCATCATCATGCTAGAAAGCATGTGCATCATTGTTCATTTATGTTTTCATTGGGTTTGTCCCACCTAGTGTTTACACTTCATTCGAGGAATAAAATTTAATCAAGGAAGTGTGTAGAAGATTGAAGAATATTATTTTTGGTCTTGGTTATATGTTTTATTGGTCCACTCTTATTCCTTTCCACCATGGCAATTTAGAGTTGCCTACGTAATTTAAATTTATGAAGCGATGTATTGTGGCCGACCTTGGAGAAAGTTTCTAAGGTTGAGAATAGTATAAAAGCAAGTCAATTTGTGAAGAGATGTATGAAAGTGTGATGCAAAGTGATGAAAGTGTACCACAAATCATAAGAGAAAAAGTGTGTGTGAGTGTGTTGTGATAGTAGTTTTTCAGTTTGTTGAAGGCAATGAACTAATGGTTTTTGTAATCCTGTGAATGTTCTTTAATTGCAATGGTGGATCTTTTATTCTCTTTTATATCTATAGGTAGTGAGCCTCCCTGATGGATAGTGATTCCTTTGTAGGTAGTGAGCCTTTGTATTTGGACAACGAGTCCTCTTTTGGGTAGTGATCCCTTAGCAGTGAGCCTCTATATTCAGTTTATAATCATTATATTGTGAGTTAACCCTCACCATGGTTTTTCCCTTATTGGTTTTTCCACATAAAAATTTGGTGTTCATTTTTTTGATTTACTTTTATGTTATTCATGTTTCATGCTTATATTTAATAACAAAATAGTGTGGTTGAAGTTTTAATAAGTGATAAAGTTTTAAGATTGAATTGGTGTGACAATTGATTCACCCCCCCTCTCAATTTTCATGTACCTATTTAACAATTGGTATCATAGCTTGTGGTTCCTTATGTAGAGTTTAACTGCTTAAGAAAGATCTGATGGCACACAAATTGATGATTCCTATGTTTGATGTAGCCGACTACAAAGATTGGAAGGGACAGATGAAATGATATATTATCTCTCTTGATTTCAAGACCTGGAAGGCTATTGAGAATAAGTATACACTTCCATCTGGTGGTTTTAATTCTGCAAATGAGATATCTACTTATGAAGAAAATGAGAAGGTGAAGTATGCGATTTGCAGTGGTTTATCTAAAAATGAGCGAATTAAGGTTAATTCTCTAGATACTGCATATGAAGTCTAGAAGAAATTGGATGACATGTATGAAGGAAATGAAAAGGTGAAATTGACAAAGAGACCAGCGGAAAAGCATAGATTTGTGAACCTGAAGATGGAAGATGGTGAAGAATTTACAAGTTTCTTTCACAGGGTGGAACAAACTGCAAATGAAGTTAGAAATCAAGGAGGAAAGCTATCAGATGAAGACATAATTGAGAAGATCTTGATCACCGTACTGGATTGCTATAGTGATAAAATCTTAGTGATTGAAGAAATGTATGATCCTAAGAAGTACACATTGGAACACTTGTTTGACACCCTGCAAGCATATGAATTGAGAAAGTTCTGGAAAGATGAAAAGATAGAATAAAAGACGCAAACAACATTTAAAGCAATGACGATTGAGGAGGAACCAGATAGTGATGGTGTTGATGAGTTGGAAGCTAACTTCACAAGGAAGTTGAAGAAAGGTACTGGAAATTATAAATGTATGTTACCCTTTAAATGCTTTAGTTGTGGTAAGATTTGTCATTATGCTTCAAGATGTCTAAATAGGGATACACATGAGAAGAACAAGGATTATAAAGATAAGGATAGAAAGGATAAAAAGTATAAGAAGTTGTACTATGTTAAGGAAGAGGTAGGTATTTCTGATGATGAATCTAACAATGAAGTTGATGATAGTGAATGCTTATTCTTAGCTTTGGAAAGTAAATTTGTATCCACTAAACCTAGAAAATGTGTAAGTAAGAAGGCTCTGGAGGTTAAGAAGAATAGGATGGAAGGTACTTTGCTTACTACTTTTCATGCAAGACATGATGAAGACTACTGGGTAATTGATAGTGGATGTTCAAATCACATGATTGGAGATAAGAGTAAGTTCACTAAACTTGAGAGGTATGATGTCGGTTTAGTTATGTTTGGTGATGATTCAGGAGCTAATATATGTGGTAAAGGTTCAATTAGTTTTGATGGAGTACATAGTACTGATGATGTGTATTATGTGAAGGGTTTGAGGCATAATCTTCTAAGTGTTGGTCATATGTACAACAATGGCTTTAAGCTTGTGTTTCAAAAGAATAACTATGAAAGCATAAAAGGTTCCAAAAATGGAGATATGATTGTTTTTGAAAGAGGAAAAAATTGGTTTTACAGGGACCCGAAACCACATAGTTTACAAACTAAAGATAAGATCATTAAAGATACCAAAAGCAGAAAGGCTGTAAAAACAACAACAAGAAAAGTCCATAGCCACCAAAAAGGCCAACAAAGGCCACATAACCAAAAAACTAGACAAAACGCCAGCGTTAACTAAATTTGGGTCTTTAATAAATCTGCAGTCTCAGCTTCCAGCTCGTTCATATCTTGAACACCCCTCTTTAAGATCTGGACCATTTGGGTAGTAGGGGGCACTTTCCTTTTAAGGTTGGCACAAGTCCTTTTTGAAATACCTTGGTCCTTGTTCTCTTCCATATCAACAACCAGCAAACCCTGTTGCATTTTTTCCATCTTTTCAGACATAGCATTGATGATGATGGCATTGTGCCTAGCCATTTTATGGTTTTGTTCCACAACAATTTTCATGCTATTTCTAATTTTGACCATTTCAGCTTCTAGAGACTTGTACTTATCCTCAATGTCACCTTCTCCCATACCAATACTATTCTTTTTTCATTTTCCTTCTTCATTACTAAGAGCAGCCAGCTTCAATTCCTCCTCTGACTTACTATACAAAGCCCTATTTCTTTGATTAAGATCATTAATTTCTTGATAGGCCCATTTCAAAACCTTGAAAATGTCACTAATTCCATTTCTTGTAGAGGAAAGAATGCCACCAAACTGAACCCAGTCTAATATGAGGTTAACTTCATCCGGGTTGGGGGAGTTAGGAAATTTGGTACCATCAACTCTAAAAGAGGCAGGAGCGGAGGGCACAAAATTTCTGCTAGCTTCAGGGTTCCTAGCTTTGTCTTCCAATGAGTCTGCAGAGTAGGAAACCAACTTATTGGTAGGGGAGCCCTTGAGAATAGGATTCTTTAATGGGATAGGGCGGTCGGGGTAGGTCGCAGTGTTAGCTTTAGCAAGATGGGGTTTTTTAGGCTGTGTTTTCTTACCAGACATCTCAGAGGATGGGTGGGCTTCAACAATTCTCTCTTGGTAAGGTCGATTCTCTAAACCCCAACTGTCTGTGTCATAGTCCTCAGACGTCATGGAGGCAACAGGTTTGGATAAAGCTAGTATACTTTGATAGTGTTCATATATTAACCTAATAAGACCAGGATGAATAATAGGGCATCTCTTGGGATTTTTCTTATGGTCCTAAAGGCTATTACTCAATGAACATAATAGGTAGTGAGGCAGAGAAATCTGTACCTTATGGTGGAAGTGGTCAAGGATGGAAAAATGATGACCATACACTCTGGTAAATCTCTCGTATAAGGTGATATACTCCATTATAACCTGAATCATCTTTCTCCACAACGCCTTGATGGTGTCAATTTCAAAATAGTTCTTGGAAATTTTAACCAGTTTCAATTTCTCCTTATCCTTCTTAGGAAATCTGATGACCGCCTCATCAGAAAACCTTCTTTCATGATAAAACTTCACACCCTTAGTGGACATTCCAGTGACCTCCCCTATAATTTTCTCATCCAGCTTCACCTTTCTCCCAAAGAGAATTATTTCGCCATTGTTCCAGTTCTTCCCGAAGTAGCTTGTGGCCATAGTATCAAGCCCATGAAGTTTTTCCAGAAATGGAACCAACCCACCTCTTACAATATGCTTCCAGACCTTATCATTCCTCGTGTGCACCTCATAGCTTTTTGGCTCAACTCTTTTCCTATCCCCCCCCCATTTTTCATGATTTTTGCTGGAAGAAGAACTCATGGAAACATCTATCAGCTGATAGTAGTTGATGGTCATTGTCTTGTATCTCAAATTAGTGAAAGTTGGTTATGGCACTAGAGAATGGGACATATGAACTTTGATAACCTGGTCAAGATTAGTGCAAAGGAAATTATTCGAGGACTTCCTAGATTCACAAGACCTATTAATGGCATCTGTAGAAGTTGTCAATTGGGGAAGTAGACAAGATGTAGCTTTAAAGGAAAGGAAAATTCTACTACCAGCATGCTAGAATTAGTACATACTGATCTCTGTGGTATGACTAAGACTAGAAGCCTAAATGGTGACAAATATTTCATGTTGCTTATTGATGATTAGACTTGAATGGCATGGGTTACTTTTCTCAGAGAAAAGAATCAAGCCATGGATAGGTTTAAGGTATTCAAAGAAAGAGTGGAGAATGAAGTAAATTTGAAAATCAAGTGTTTAAGATCTGATAGAGGTGGTGAATTCACTTCTAGTGAATTTAATGCATTCTGTGAGGAGCATGTCATAAAAAGACAATTTTCTGCTCCAAGAACCCCTCAACAAAATGGGGTAGTTGAAAGGAAAAATGGGACAATTCAAGAAGCTGCTAGAACTATGATGAAAGAGTCTAATGTACCGAATGCATATTGGAGAGAAGTGATACATATTTCTATTTATGTTCTTAATAGAGTTTAGATCAGGCACAACAACACAAAGACACCTTTTGAGTTATGGACTGGTAAGACTCTTACTATGAAATATTTTAAGGTATTTGGAAGTAGATGCTATATTAAAAGAGATGATGAAAATCTTGGAAAGTTTGATGCTAGATGTGATGAAGGAATATTTATTGGATACTCTACTACTAGCAAGGCATACATATGCTTTAACAAAATATTGAGAAAGATCATTGAAAGTGCTAATGTGAAAGTTGATGAAGACATACGCAAACCTATTGAAATAAGTGAATTTGAACTTGATGATCCTATCTGTGAACATATACCTGAAGAAATAAGAAGGAAGAAGAAGAAAAGAAAGAATAAGAAGAAGAGAAAGTGGGAGAAGAAGAAGAGAATGAACTGGAACCTGATACTAGAACTCCTAAATATGTACAGAAGAATCATTCGGAAGATCAGATAATTGGAGATAAGAGTGAAGGTGTGTAGACAAGAAGCAAATTTGTTGTTGAGGTACATTTGTGTTTACTTTCTAAAATAGAACCTAAATATGTAAAAGAAGCATGTGAAGATGAAATTTGGATGAGAGCTATGAAAGAGGAACTGTAGCAGATAAAGAAGAATCGGACATGGGAAATAATCCCTAGACCTGTGAACAAAAATGTGATTGGTTCAAAATGGGTGTTCTTGGAACAAACTAAATGAAAGTGGAGAAGTAGTAAGGAATAAGGAAAGACTGGTATGCAAAAGATATTCACAAGTTGAAGGTATAGATTTTGAAGAAACATTTTCCACTGTAGCTAGAATGGAAGCTAAAATAATGTTTTTGGCATTTTTTGCACACAAGAACTTCAAGGTATATCAAATGGATGTTAAGTCATCTTTTCTAAATGGCGAGTTGAAGGAAGAAGTGTACATGGAGCAACCTGAAGGGTTTTTGTTTTCTAACAAACCAAACATGGTTTGTAAATTGAAGAAAGCATTGTATGGATTGAAGCAAGCTCCCAAAGATTGGTATGCAAGACTAGATAGATATCTGACAAAGCAAGGTTTCAGTAAAGGTTGTGTAGACAACAAGCTCTACTTCAAAGTGCAAGATAATAAGATTTTGATTGTAGTTGTTTATGTTGATGATATCATATTTGGTGGAAATGAAGGCATGTGTAAAAAGTTTGTTGAAGAAATGCAGAAAGAATTTGAGATGTCTATGATTGGTGAATTGAATTTCTTCCTTGGTCTACAAGTGAATCAAACTAATAAAGGGATATTCATTTCACAGTCTAAGTATGTAAAAGAGTTATTGAAAAAGTTTGGGATGGAGGATTCTAAACCAGTTTGTACTCATATGGTAACCGGATATAAGTTGACCAAGGATGATGAATCTGTTAAGAATGATCAGAGAAAATACAGATCCATGGTTGGCGAGTTGTTGTATCTTACTACTACCAGACCAGATATTATGCATGCAATGTGCTTAGTTGCTAGATTTCAAGAAAATCCTAGAGAAACACATCTTATAGATGTAAAAAGGATATTTAGATATCTTAAAGGCACACCGGATTATGGATTATGGTACCATAAGAGTAATGATTTCACTTTGAGTTCCTATACAGATGTTGATTGGGCTAGATGTGTAGATGACCAAAAGAGTACCAATGGTGGTTCTTTCTTTCTTGATGAAAGACTAGTTTCATGGTTGAGTAAAAAAAGAAAGACTCGATTTCTTTATCCACTATAGAGGCAGAATATATTGTTGTAGCATCTTGCTACATACAAGTTTTGTGGATGAAGGAAACTCTGAAAGACATTGGTGTGGTATGTGATGAGCCTATTTCTATTTTTTGTGATAATACAAGTGCAATAAACATTTTAAAGAATCTAGTTATACATTCAAGAATGAAGTAAATATCTATCAAGTATCATTTTCTAAGAGAGAAAGTGCTAGAGAATGAGGTCAGATTAGAGTATGTGACAACAAAGGAACAAATTGTAGACATATTTACTAAAGACTTTTTGAAGGATACTTTTGAGCATCTTAAGGAGAGGTTGGGGGTCATTGACCCTCCTAACTAGGTGCACATGAAGGTGCATCAGTCTAGTGAATTCATAGATTCTTCATTTATCTGGACTGATAGATGGGTCTACTCCGTAGGGGGAGTAGAAAAGGTTTTCATTGTTGCAATATGAGTGTACTCCTAAGGGGGAGTAATCAGAGCATTTGTTATTTTCCATTGATTTCAAAGGGGTAGAAAAGGTTATGTGTTGCCATCAATAACAAAGGGGGAGATTGTTGCAAGTATGAGCTAGTTTGGTGATGTTGTCAATGATGTTGTCATTGATGTCAACAAGTTCTCTATGTTGCATATTGTGCATGTATGGTTTAGTTTTTGGTGAGAGGTTGTGATTACATGGAGCTATCTTTATGGTGTTGTAGATATGTTGTTTTGATGATTTTCCAAGTGCTTTTGAGAAAATTATTAAATAAGAGAAGTCAGAGTGTTGAATGTGTTCAAATTGTGCTCCAGTATATGATCTACATTGTGCTTTGGTATGTGCTCCACATTTTTCCTATGTTGATCCTATGCTTGTGCAGATCTGAAGGCGTGTTGTTGGTATTTTCATGGTAACATTTGGTGAGTTTCAGCTTCTGGTGAGAAGGTAAGTGAAAGTTGTGTCCATCGGTATGTGTGTTCTACTGACAGAGTCATTATTCTATGGACTAGGAGAAATATTGTTGCTCTACAATTTTTCTCTATTTCATTTTAGATCTTGTAGATCTTGGTATGTCTTGTGAAGGCCTTTCCTATGCTCTGGTGAATATGTTTGAAGTTTGGTAATCCGGAAGTCATGTTTCAATATTTCTATGTGTGTCTACATAGTCTGAATTGTCTAATGAAAGAAATTTAGTGATTGAAGTCTAATGTTCTTATTGTGGATGTATCTGGAAGGTTGTAAGCTGTATACTCATGCTTAATGAAGCATGTTGAGGTATCTTTGTGTCATCATCATGTTGGAAAGCATTTGCATCATTGTTCATTTGTGTTTTCATTGGGTTTGGCTGACCTAGTGTTTACACTTCATTTGAGGAATAAAATTTAATCAAGGAAGCATGTAGAAGATTCAAGAATATTATTTTTGGTCTTGGTTATATGTTTTATTGGTCCACTCTTATTCCTTTCCACCGTGGGAATTTAGAGTTTCTGACCTACTTTGAATTTATGGAGCGATGTATTGTGGCTAACCTTGGAGAAAGTTTATAAGGTTGAGAATAGTATAAAAGCAAGTCGAGTTTTGAAGAGATGTATGATAGTGTGATGCAAAGTGACGAAAGTGTGCCACAAATCATAAGATCAAAAGTGTGTGTGAGTGTGTTGTGATAGCAATTTTTCATTTTGTTGAAGACAGTGAACTGAAGGTTTATGTTATCCTACGAATGTGTTTTAATTACAATGGTGGATCTTTTCTTCTCTTTTGTATCTGTAGGAAGTGAGCCTCCCTGTTGGATAGTGATTCCTTTGTAGGTAGTGAGCCTTTGTATTTGAATAGTGAGTCCTCTTTTGGGAAATGATCCCTTGGAAATGAGCCTCTGTATTTATTTTATAATCTTTATATTGTGAGTTAACCCTCACCATGGTTTTTCCCTTATTGGGTTTTCCACGTAAAAAATTGTTGTTCATTTTGTTGATTTACTTTTTGTTATTCATGTTTCATGCTTATATTTAATAACAGAATAGTGTGGTTGAAGATTTGATAAGTGATAAAGTTTTAAGATTGAATTTTTGTAACAACTAATTCACTCCCCCTCTCAGTTATCCTGTGCATGTTTAACAACTTCTGCTCCCAAAAGATCTTTGAATAAAGACCTCATGGATATGTTACCACCCTCGACCACTGATAAACCTAAGGTCCAACTAATTCTCATAGGACCACAAGTAGTAGAGGGTTTGATTGACAATAATTACTTTATTAAGGATGCTAAACTACCTTATACTAGATGGGAACTATTTTATAGTTGGTTCAGGAATAGAAACATGTGTATCCCAGTAGGTATCCCTTAGAACTATGACCTAGGAAAGTTGATTGTAACAAATCTTTATATGGATGTTGACTTGCTTAAGGCAATGGATGTCAATTATGACCCTGTCACAAGAACTATAAGAACATATGATAGGAAAGAAATAGTAAAAATCACTAAGGAGGAATTGGGTCTTGTTTTTAAGCTTACTAGATGGAGTGATGAAATGTATAAGATAAATGAGGACACTCTTAAGCAGGAGTATGATAAAACTAAGATTGCATTCAGAGTCCACATCCTATTGAGATTTCTAGCAGATGTTGCAGGCTGAAAGATCATAATAGGGCCACATGATAAACATCCTTTCCCTATTAGCTATTTTTTTCCTTACTTTCAAAAAACCTTCTATTCTATTTTCCAAATAATTGGTTATGATCTTGTCATGAGAATGTCAATGGCATGGATGTATATGGCTGCTCATATTCAGCACCCCCAGTATTGTGCAGTATATGATTATGCAGGGTTTCTTTTAGAAAGGATGCATGAAGGACTGATAAGTTTGAAGAAAGGTGAATTGGGAGTGAGATTTAGTTGATAATCATTATTGATGCATATGTTTTTATACAAAGGTGCAGTTTTCTTTGGGCCTAATATAACTTTGGAAAGAAGAAAGGGTGACTTGGAGTTGCCCATGCAATGCTAGACTATTGTTTTAGACAAGGATGATAGGACCTAGATGATTATGTGACATTTCAGAACTTGTTTGCTTCATAACTAAGGAGAGTCTTAATTGTGAGTGTACATAGAATTCCCATAGCTCTACATGATTTCTTGATACCTAAGGAGAGAAGGCTTGAGCTTAGAGTTTATCATAATTGGGGAGATGTTATCCCATACCCTGATTACACTACCTTAAGAGTGTATGATTCCATGATAGCAGCTCACTTGTTGCCAAGGTTTGTGCCAGAGAGAATTGGTTTCCTATAGGTGACGTGGCAATTGGGAAGTGTTGAAAATGGACACTTATTGAATCAAGGAAAATGAACATTCTTTCCTTTGTACACTTGTTTTTATAATTTTGTAATGACCAAGGGAGGTTGGAATAATATTCTTGATATACTCAAAACTTACCACATGTAGAGGTCAATTGAGAGGGTCAAATATGACCCTGAAGGTTTTATGGCTTGGTTGAAAGAAAGAATCAAGAGCTCCAAATTTTCACACATTTTCCAATATCCAAAGGATGTGATTAGAAATGTGTTCAAACTTTTGGAATAGGAGAAAAGAAGAGCAAGGTGGATTGCACTTAATAAGATGCAAAGAAAGATAAAGAAAGAAGAACCTGACTTCAAGGTTCTCCCAGAAACTGAAAATGTAATACAAAAGGTGGAGCATGTATCAAGGAATTTTGATTCAATAGTGGGCCACCTTGGAACTAAAGGGGTAATAAGTAAGGATAAGGGGAAAGCCCCAATTGTAGAAGAATAGAGTGGAGGAGAAATCCCTGCTATGGGAGAAAAATATACATCTCAAGCTCCTGATGAACCAAGAATAAAGTTCTTTGTAAAGAGGAAGGGTAAGGAAAAGAAATTTGATGCAACTTCTGATCCTTCTCCACAAGAGGAATATAAGCCTCCTTCTCCTATGCCACAAGTTCCACCACCATCTTCTCCAAGGCTAGTAGAGCCTAAAATTGTGGACATTGATTCTCCACCACCGAGTGAATTACCACCAAGGGAGCCACCATTGAAAATATAAAAGGTTGAAGTGACTGGTCTGGTGGACTATGTTGATGAAGGCTATGATGATGATATTTGAGTGTCAGAGTAGGAAATGAAAGGAGTGCCCACTGCACTAGTAGTAAGGGAGACACATCAATTGGGTACAAGATTTAGTAAAGTTGATATCACAGGACTCAATGGTAGAGATGATATGCAGGTTGAAGCATATGAAAAATTCTTAGATGATGACTCATTTATAAAGTCTCAAGCTTTTATGGAATTTGCATACAAAGCTAAAAGAGATTAATACGTAAAAAATTTGGCTATAGAAAGAAGCCTACATCCAAAATTGCCAGATTCCATCATCCAGAAAGAGGTTTTAAATGAAATGAGAGCTAGATTCCAAAAGATGACTGCAAAAGAGGGTCGAGAATTGGTAAGGAATAGTGGTATTTTGTTGCTGCCAAAATGATATGGGACTTAGCTTTTGCAATAGCTTTCAACACAATAAAGAAATGTGGCAGGCCTCTCTATGATACAAAAGAAGAAGTTGCACTTGCACTATAGGGGTCTGCTTTTAGTAAGCAATAGGAAGCCTTGGCTATATGGTCTCTAGCCCCAAGCACTAGAAAGCTTGATATTGTTGAGCTTGCACCTAACTACAGTGGAGGCCTAATAATAAAAAGAGTGTCAGAAACATTGGCCTTAGAAGCAGCAAATATGGTAGTTCATGTTGCACAATTTGCAAGGGCCACTATAGAATCTATGACTACAGAAAACGATAAGTTTAGGATAGATTACAATGATTTTCTAGCCAAATATGGAAGGCTTGAGTAGTATAATATGTAGTGGCAAACAAAATTTGCATTATTGGTTCAAATAAGTTGCAGAGTTTGCAACCAAAAAATCCTAAGTAGAATGGTGTTGACTCCCCCACCACTTCACAAGAAGTTGTACCACAAGAATTTACCACTGAAGTAAGTTCTTCATGGGTGATTGTGCCATATAACATGGGAAGTGTGCCCATTTCAATAGTGGAGCCTGGTACATGAAAGGGGCCACAAGCTAAAGAAGATATCAATAGGGAATAGTTGCTTAGGCAACTAAATGAATATAAAGATAAATGTGATAATCATGATGAGGAGATTTTTGAGAGCAACATAAATATTGTCACTATAGCATTGGAACATTTGAACCAAAGAGTGCAAAATAGGTTCAATAGTATTCACTATAGTTATTCATCCATGGTGGTTGCTATTAAGAATTTTGACATTGATGGAGAAAGAGCCATTCCACTCATGGAAATTTGGATCCCTAGGAAGAAGGAGTTGGTATTGATGTCAATTGGAGTTAAATAGGATGCCAATCCACCTAAAAAGTTTAAACCTATTCTGGTTCTTGTAGGTAAAATTGAAGGATATAGGGGAAATATTGAACCATTGAAAAACAAAATAATAGAGTTGGTGAAATCCTTCCATGAATCACATCATGGCATTCTTCCATCCATTCTAAGGGATGATGATAGTATCAAGACTATATAGGAGTGGAAAAATGAAACTAATAAAGTTATTTTAGATCAAGTTGTGTCAATTTGTCAGAAATTTGATATGGACACATTGAAGATAAATATGGATATGCTAACTCATGTTGAGACTATCGTACTAGAGTTTGATAAGGAGGCTAACCAAATTGTCACCAAGTATGCAACTTATAGAGAAAGGGTTGATAAATTCATGAATTTCAATTGTCCCATTGAAGAGGAATTTATAGCATGGAAAGGTAGATACTTGGAAGGAGTGGTGGACTGATGTGAAATGGCGGGGTGGTGATTTAAAATTTTGAAGTTTGTAACCATGGAGAATAATGGATAAGTGATAGGTGCACTACATAGCCGGGATTTAGTACAGATTAGGCTTTTGATAAAATATGGAAAATATAGTGCATCTTCTTCAAGTTGAATTGATGACAAGGCTTCAAACGTGGATATATCTTTTTTCTTTTGTTTTTTGTTTTTTCCATGCTTTCCTTCTTTCACTTTGTGTGTGTGGGCACAAATTTTGAGGTAACTATTTGAAGATACCTTTTTGAAGATTGGACCAGATCTCCAACAACGAATAAAGACCACTTCCATTTCCCCACATGTTTCCCACCTCTTGGGAATGCAATAAACTAAATAGGGGAATCTTTATTTTAAGTGGTCCAATAGGATATTGACATGGGTAATTTCTAGCTTGAGGCTTGGTTTTCTCCTTCGTTTATATAAGAAGGAATTCATGGCCAGAAAGTAAGGGTTTGTTTTTTTGCATTCAACACTTTGAATTGTAAAAGAAATATCAAGCATGTTTTAGAATTTTGTTACTATGTATGTAATTTCGATAACAATATAGCAAATACAATACAAAGTAATACCAATTTCATGGCTATTGTCTCTCCTTATACTCATTTTTTGAGTTATGAATGACAGTAATCCAAGATTCCTTTTGTTTGTCTCTATTGTTTCTCAATAAATGTTTAATTTCATTCATGCTTATTAGTTCAATGAATTAATGTAAGTGCTTGGATGAGATTGTTAACTCGTAGGAATTAGCTGCTAGGATATTTGTAAGCAGTGATGATCATGAATGTAATTGGGAAAGTTGTAAAGTAGTGTTTCTTGAGATTGTAGGTTTCTAAATTGATAATATGTTGTCTAGTTGCATAGGTTGATATTGACTTCATGCTTGGAATAAGAGACTAGTTTGTGCAAAGTATTCATTATTCAGTTCCTGAGTTGATTCATCAGTTAATCACCTCTATTTTATAAAATTTCAAATGGATACCACCATAGTTGTTTTGTGTTGAGTTTCATTTTCTCATGCTCTAATTGTAGGATACCAGTAAATAAGTTGCCAAATTATTTGATGTGCTATGTTGTTGAGTAAATTTATGATAATTATCTGTTCTTGACCATGTATTTGAGTAGTAATAATATAAATTCTAGAGCATACATTGTGGGATCACCCTCCCAGGTTTAACAAAGCCCAAAGTGTAGGAGTAGAAGTCTTATAAATTTTACTCATTTGTTGGCCAATCCCTTTGGAGTACTAAGTATTGGAAATGGAAAAGTTCATAGGTATTTATGAAGTCAGTTTGGATCTTAAAAAATAACAAACAGATTGGTGACTCTGATGAGGACTAGCTAAGTCCAAAGTCTCTAAGTTCAGATCTGGTACAGATAGAGTCGAGTAGTTTATCATATTATTCTTTATTGTTTGAAAATAATTTGGTTTAATTTTTTTTGCAATACGTCACATCATACCTAGTCTTATGCGTCAGGTCTTAGTTCATTCTATCACCTTGTGTTGGGTTATGTTTAGAATATTTTCTGAGGTTACAAATATGAAGTCAAAGTGCAATCATTTTCTATTTCCTAGTATCCTGGGCCGCAACACTAAGGTCTCTAATACCAATATAATGATAGATTCTCAAAAGGAACACAAGAAGTAGGATTCTGACATACTTGACATCATGTAGAAGACCAAAAGTTATGCAAAGAAGCATCCTAAGCATAAGGAAAAATCTGAACCTGTAAAAGAAAAGCAACCCACTTGGGTTAAGAAGAGCTCTAAATCAAGTAAGTCTATTGATTCTCCTACTGAAGCATCTCCTACTTTTAATATTGATGTAAGTAGTGTCGATGTCTAGGAAAAGGCACATGAAGTTGAAATGTCTAACATAGACCAAGGAAGTTTTCCTATTGAGCAAGTGTTTGATAACAAGCTTAACATATCAAGAGAGGAGGATAGGTGGGAGTTTTGGGGTAAGAATAATAAGTTTTCAAAGTCTTTAACCCCTGTGGCTGGATCTGTTTTTAATGGAAAGAATTTTAATCCAAGAGGTGAAGCTTCTAATATACAAGTGCACCTTTCTCTTGAGGAAGATCCTATTGGCCAACCCTACTATACTCCTGCACCGAGTGAGCCTGGAGATCTTCTAGAAAATGAAGAAGATATAGATAAAGATATGCAAACTATAGAAGAGGAAGAACTAAGGCTTAAAGAAGATGAAGAGAATAGATTGATGGTATTAAAGGAGAGAGAGGATAGGATTAGAGCTAAGAAACTTGAGAGAGATGATTGAAAACAAAGATTGGAAAAGATGAGAGAAGATGCTGCTAGGCGTAAGACCTTTGAGGAAAATTTCTTTAAATTTGCTGCCAAAATGACCAATGATATCCCTAAAATAATAGTCTTGATGGGAACCTCTGCTACTAATACTTATGCCACATTTGTTTCAACTACCAGAGCCTTAGATCCTCTTGTTACTGCTAAGAAAACATCATTTGTAAATCATGGGAAGAGGCCCATTGATCAACCTAAGAAAACCACCTTCAATACTAGTACCACTACCCATACTCCATCTGTTGAAACCCCCACACACAATGCCAAAAGTGGTCATATTCCACCCACTGCACTTCTCGATCCTGAGATCTTGAGATTACAGTTGGAGAATAAAAAAATACAAGAAAATTTGAAGAAAGATGAGATAAAAGCTTCTAATGCAAAGATGGCTAGGAAGATTTCTTTTCTTAAAATGTCCACACCCACTCTCGAGGCTTCAAACTCTGGACATATTAATAGTGAGTCACAAAAGAAGAATATGGAAGGACATACGCCTAGTGGAGGTGGTGGTGGGGATCAGCGTGGTGGAGGTGGAGGAAATAATAAGAATAAGAATTCTTATTTTGAAGATGATGAAGGAAACAAGAAAGGGGGTGGTGATGGTGAAAGTGGAAAAGGTAAGGATAACAGTCAATCTGACAACAAAAGAGATGATGAGAAAAGAGATTTTCATAGGGATCAACATACTAGGAGGCCACTCCAAGTAGATAGACACCAACAATTGTGTTTCACCAGAATACCTGGCTATCCCAACACATTTCCTAAAGATTTTAGACCTGCTCTAGTCAGATTCTCTGGTAATAATGCCTTGATTGGTGAGGACAACCTCAAAGAATTTGCTAATGTTATGGATGATTTTGCAGTAGAGGTAGAAGATTTCATGATGAAGTTATTTATGCAATCTCTCATTGAAGATGATAGAGAATGGTATAGGAGTTTTCCTGCCGAGAGCATTGGCTCTTGGGAGGAATTTAAAAGGATATTTAGAGAACAATATGGTGACAAGACTGATTCAAGTTTTTTGTTGAATCAATTTAATAATATTGCTAAAGGTCCTAATGAATCTGTGGCTAAGTTCAATACAAGATTACAAAAGGCTAGGAAGAGGTTGTTGACGAGACCATAAATTGTCTCATATTTTACTATAGAAAATCATTTATTTCTTCCTAATGTATTAATGTTAAAGTGGATTTTAGTAATGATTGAAAGTTCTTTAGCTTGTTTAAAGTAAAATATAAAGTAAATGTTTGGTTTATTTTTAGTAAATAAATGTAATCCAAATTGCCTCTAATATGTCTCCATGAAGTGTTTAAGATGATATAATGTAGATAAATGAGTTATTAAATAACGCATGGTAAGAAGGAGCTTCATAAACACTTGTAGTAGAAAGCTCTTGACATTTGAAGCAGTTAACTCTTGAAAGCTTTAGAAAAATTTGAAGAAATAATGAGAAGATGGAGAATACTTCCAGCACATTCCTACATTCATGCAAAATCATGGAGCATCAATCATTTCTAAATTAATGGGATGAGTGTTTGTTTCATGTTGAGTTTTAAGATCTCTCACAGTTATTAGATTTCATGCTTCCATCTTCCACCAAAGATAACTCAAGTTACCACATCAATAAATTGTTGTTGCATGATTATAGCATGTTATTCATGCTAAATATCAATGATTTCATTGACTGAATTGAAGAATAATTCATTCATTCATGTTCAGAACTTGAAGACTTCCTAAAAATCAAGTGTGCAGAAATTGTGAAAAATGTAGTCTCAGTCAGGCCTGGAATTTGATGGTCTATTTGACCGTTTTTTTCATTTTGGACAGTATATTACAACCTAAAAAATTATTAGACCATATCATTTGACTTGCTATATTTTTATATAACCGTAAAATTGACACTTAAAATTATTATTAAACCGTAAAAATTTATTGTATATATATATATATATATAATAATTTTTATGATAAAAATATAAGTTAGTTTAGATTTGCAATAAGTTTTTGTAATTTCACTTTATATTAATATATATAATTTATTATAAATATATATATTAATTCAAAATCTATTGAAAATAGAATATTTTCAAGATTAAATATAGTTTTTTCTAATTTTTTAAAGATTTTGACATTTTTACTAATAGTTATCATTGCTTTTTATTAATATATATGATTTATAATATTTATTATAAAAATTATATTAATTCAAAATCTTTTCGAAATAGAATATAATTGATTTTTAACTTTTTGAATATTTTAACAAGATTTATTTTCTACATAATTTAGAAACTTTAACATTAAATTTAAGATTTTTAGATTTATTTCTAATTATCAATATTTTCTAATTTTACATTTTTTAAAATATATATAGGATATCCTTATGAATAATCACATAACACAAAATTTCACTGTTGAAAGTATTTATTTTATAGCATTTTAACTTGTTTTTTCAACGGCATTTTGTTTGCAGTGATTCCCAACTTTGATTTTTTTCAAGATAATACAACATCAAACTTATTGGTGAGCAATGAGCATGTTGAAATTTTATTTTCCTTTTACAAATAATTATTCTTAGCTTTGATTTTTTTCAACATAATACAACATTTAAGGATTAAGCATTTTTTTTTTTACAGGCAATTCATTAGTTTTGATTCCTTAAAGCATTTTTTTTACAAGGATTCACCGGCTTTGATTTTTTTCAAGATAATACAGTAGTTGTGTTTTATTTGTGAGCATGTTGGAATTTTAGATAATGAGTTGAATAAGGATTGGCTACAAAACTCTTCAGTCCTTCTTATTATCCATTAGATCGTGAAACTCGAGATAATATCTGAGAGCATTGGCTTGATAAGCTTCTCCAACATTTGCGACATACTACTTCAAATAATGTAAATGAATTTGTATCCATATTTGATGTTACCGATTGTAAAAGGGAGTTAAACTCTTTTGTTGATTCATTGCATTTGAGTTGTGAGGGTTTCAATGCATGGAGATTCTTTCGTAATGCAGAATATTGGCATAGAATCTATCCTCATATGATGAAGTTATGGGATGCATTAATGAGAGTGTCTTTAAATGGACCTCAAGAAAATGATGTAAATTGGAATAAAGTATCTCAAATATGGAAGAATACAAAGTGAAGAAGAGTTCTTGACCTTTGATAACATTTATTTTTGTTTATTTTCTATGTAATGCATCATTAATTTTTGCATCTCAATTTAAAAATAATAAAAGAAAATAGTTCCTTTCTTTCCAAAAGTTGTTTTTTGTGTTTAAATATATGCAAATCATATGATGAAGGTTTGTATCAAATTATTATACTTTTTATTGTTTATTTGGTACTTTTCAGAAGTATGATTCCTATAAAAAATACTTAATTAATTTATATGATACATAATATTTTAAAAATTCAAATTACTTGTGTTATTAAAAATAGAAATTTATAAAAAAAGAATCATATTTAATATGTATGATTAATAAAATCAATAATATTTTAATATAAATTAAATATATTTTCACAGTTAAATTTTTTCATAAAACGTAAAGTGACAGGCATTTAAATGAACAAACCGTCACAAAATTTTCATATGACAGGTAGGGGTGGCCGTCAAATTCCAGGCCTGGTCTCAGTAAAACAACAATATCTCTCTCGTTTCTCAACGAAATTCAAAACTTCAAAATGATATGGAAACTAGATTTGAATATCTAAAAACCCTTTTGAGTATTTGGCATGATTTGCAGAAAGGAAGGAGTATGCGTCAGAAAATGACTGAGACAAAAGTGGCGTGATTGAGGACAGCAACTTTAATTTTCTCAAAGTTTTGTAAACGGCCCCTCAAAAATAGGATCTTGGATCCACATTCTTAGTGGATAGATATAGAATATGAATTCTATAAATAAAATGTAATCATTTGATCAAAGAGAGGGAATTAAAAAGGCTTGTTTCAGCCTAAGGAAATAGGATAGATCTAGTTTTATTTTCCAACAATGTAATTCTAGATTTTTAGATTAAATTTGAATCCAAGAAAGCTCTTCATTTCCAGCAATTTTGAAGTAGTTTAATATTTTCAATTCATGCAAGTGTGTCTTAGATTAGTTCCCTTTCATGCAAATTTTTTTTCATGCAAATTCTCTTTCATGCAAATTTCCTTTCATGCAAATAGGATTTATTTTTGTAAGTAGAATAGATTGTCAAGCAAATTTTCTACTTTTTCTCTTGCGTACAGCCATGGACACCACCTTGGATTGATAAATTAAATGATGAGAATTACAATCACCCCATCAATTTCCCCTTCATCTACAATTGAATGATAATGTGTGTTTGGTAAATTACTGCAATGTTTTTGATACAAAAATGAGTTACTGCCTACAAGATAAGAATCTTCAAACATTGAGGGAAGCATACAAGATGAAAAATCATATTGAGAACATTAGCAGAGCATCTAGTAAAGTTGGAAAAAGAGATGATTTAAAACTCCTCAGAAATTCAAAAAATGAGGACAAGAGTTTAGGAGCTAAAGGGAACACCTTTGAGGATAAGATTGATAATTTTATGAAAACTATAAGTGACAAAATTGTAAATAAAGAAAAGGCTCAACCAAAAAATTATCAAAGGAATGAAAGACCTCCCAGGTTGCAAGATCACCCATATAATACCAATTGGTATAATGGAAATCATGTTCTTAATAATCAAAGGAATGCCTAGAACAAGGTCCCTCCAGATCCTTTGCAGAAGAATTTAGGAAAAAAAATATAAGACACCCCTTAGTGCATGGTTTTCCAAATGCCACACTCTCCTCATCAATGTGCAGTTGCATAGATGGTTGAGGTGGAAGAGGATATTCTTGAAGATTGTGATCAAAAAAATGAGGAATATCTTGATGTACTTATGGTTATGAGCGATTTTAATGTTGTTAATAGTGAGTGCTCTTCTGATATGGACTCTTATGAAGTGGATGTAGACAATAAAAGGAAAATTTCTAGTGCATATCATCAAAAAGTCCTCTCTGATGAGGATGTTGATAGTGATACTGAGGTATATAATTTGGAAGCAATTGAAGATGGTGTGTGACTAAGAAGGCCCTCAGATGAGGAGATTGTGAAATATACTATAGTCTTGGCCTCCCAAGCTAGAAGTTCCTATCATCAGAGAAATAGAATAGTTGGTGGTGAACAAGGTAGTCCTACTGGTCTTTTCATAAAGGAGCAGAATGCCAAAGGAAAAGAGCACAAGCTTGATGGAAAAATGGAAGTAGACAAAGCTAAAGAAGCCAAGGGAGATAAAAATTTTGGCTAAGAGGGTAGGTAAACCAAAATTTGTTGAAGAATTAAAATCTCTTGCTGTGAAGATAAAGACACAGAAGAAAAATCTTGAAGTTACTGTTGACAATCAAGATTGCACCCTTAGCCAAGTCAAACTTTCCTATCCTATTGCAACATGGAAATTCTCTCAAATTTGTGGGTAAATCTGTAGGTGAGAGAGAATCTCTAGAGTGGGTTGGTTCCCCTAGTAAAACACCTAATCTACTAGACCTTTAGGGAAAAGGGGTAGAAGGAAAAAATTAAAACAAAGATCCTAAACTAAGGTGCTTCACCAACAATGTGAAGATTTTGACAATTTTTTCCACTCACAACAATATCTCTAGAACTCTAATTCTCACAATCCCACCCTAAAAACATAATCCAACAGTGATTTGCATAGAGGTTAATAAAACATGACAAAAAATGCAACCTAAATCACATGAAACCCTTGCAAACAAACCTACAATGACAAGACATAACGAGGACTCTACATTTGAATCACAACTAACATCAGATTGTGACTATAAATTTGCAACAAGTAGATGAGAAAAGAAATCTTGTTGCTTTATTAAACTGCAGGAGTGACAATTTCAGAATCTGAGTACAAAACCCATTTAAAAAACTCTTTGAGTGAATACGAGAGCAAGAAACCATCAATCCAAACTAAGAAAAATCAAAATTTTCTCCAACTTATAGCCTCCAAGTGTCACAATAGTGAAAAATGGCCAAAAATAAACCTCACTACATCTCTTAATAGCAACTCTTCCCATTTTTGAGCTCAAGGGAAAAGCCTAAAAAAATAGTGTCATAAACTACCCCAAACAACATCAAAAAGATAGAAACTTTCCATCTCCCAAGAGTTGATCCAAAAAATCCACAAAATTAGATGCAAACAGTAGGAAACTAAAAATGGAAGCTTCAGTTTGCCTCTTCTCCAAATTCGCCCAAGTGAACTCAACTCAAAAATGGAAAGTCTCAGTGAGGAATCAAGTGCATCAACTGCATTTAAACAATAACAGATATTAAGGTAATTTATAGAAACATTACCTTAATTCTAATTTACATCGCTTGCAGTTTCAGAAAACAAAAATAGAAACCCCCCTTTGTTACATCTAATTTTTGCTGTTTGAGCTCAAATATTCTAATTTTTTCCAATTTTGGATCAAAATTTAATGCTTTGTAAAAATAAAAATATTTAAAACAAGGCACCTATATACTTTTTTTTTCTATAAAAAAAATTATAAAAAATTTAGGCATCCATCAGATATGGTGATTCAAAGCTCCAAGGGAAACCTAAAATGTTCAAGACTTAGGAAAAAATTTAAAAGACCTAAGGTCATTGTCTTGATTTTTAAGCAATGTATGAAATATTTCCCAAGGTTTAGAAATGCTCATCTAAAATGAATAAGGACAATGCATATATGATTTTCTCCTAAAATCAAAGGAAATGTGAATATAGTTTGATTTTCTTCCAAAATTTAAAAAAAAAAGACTAAGGCAAAGGCTTCATCCTAGGCATCATGGGAAAAAGGCTTAAATAAAGCACTTGAAATTTTAAAAGAATGTGATAAAAATCACATTCGACCTAGGGCATGGAGGAAACCCTAGCATCAAAACTAAAATGAATCCCTAAATTTTCTCATTATTTTCACTTGGCCGATTTTTGGAGAAGAAGGCTCTACATTTGGCCGCCATGGAAGTTAGGGTTTGAGGCTAAAACTTCACCATTCAAGTTGCTTTCTCTGCCATTCATGTTGAATCCTCTCCTGAATTTAATGGTAAGTTATTTATCACCATTTTGATGCATTTTTTCCTCCATTTTGAAGGAGAAATTGAACCTCTAGGCCACGACCATGACTGGTTTTAAAATGTATTGTTCTCTTTTGCATTTTCTTTCATTGTATTGTTTCCTTGGCCACCATGAGAGGGCTTTGTTCAAGCTTTTTGAAGGCTCTACCCACAAACTTGAACTGTTTTTCTCCATTTACAAACTTGGGTAAGCTTCATTTCTCTTTTACATTGTGCATTTTCCTCTTTAAAAATCTCTATTTGAGCTCATTTTACAAACATAAAGTGAAGAATGAATGAATTTCTGAGATTGGCCTTGCACAAGCCACGGCCTCACCATGTGTATTCTCTTGTTTCTACAAAAAATTATCTTCTTTGGGCTTGAACCATGATGTAAAATGATGTTACTACTTGAAAAATAGAATTCTTGTATTTTTGTTTACTGTTTCTTGGGTTTTGAAAACCCATCATGGCCATGGCCATTGACTTCATTGTCTTCATTTTTCTAAGTTGTTTCTCTAACAAAGAGCTCGAAACATTGTTATTTCCTTTTGTATTTTCACTTTGAGGAAAAACCCTAAGTGGGTATTCTAATCTATGAAGAAAAACTCTCTCTCAAGCCACAACCATAAGAGTTCAGTTGGGTTTATTTGCATTCTTGTATAAACTTGAGTTACTCCATTACATATGCATTTGAAATATCACAACATAAACCCATATGGGTTTCCTCCTAAAACTAAAAATGGGTGCCATTGTGTTTGTTTCCACTCTATGCAAAGTGCATTCCATTTTCTCTACTCACACATAGATGCATTGTATGATTCATGGTGAACTTAATGTCATTGTTCCATTTGCTTCAAAACCCTAACTTATTTGAACATTGGCTCACTATTTTTGAAAAGCAACAATGATTTCATTTCATGTATATGTCACTGTAGCTCCATGTGTTTACTCTAAAAATGCAAGTTCTACTTCACTCAGAAACTTTTCTTAATGAAGCAAGTTGACATGTTCTAATGACATTTGTATTTTCTTTTTTCAATGCATATGTTTTTAGCAATTGTTTGTTTTTCATTTTGATTGAGATGCATGAACACAATGAAACTCAACTCTATCTGATTTTTTTCAGTTGCTTATCAAACAACATGTTTTCTCATACTCTCCATACACTTTCTCATTCAATGTTTAGAATGGTTTCCATGATATTTGCACACACTTTCTTAATGAAACACATAGAAAAAAACTCTATTTACTCTCAAATGCACTGCATATTGATGCCTTTATTCTATTTACTTACTTTTGCAAGGTTGCATTCGTCCATCATGGTATTTCTGTAGGTCACTTGATGTCTATTATCACCCATTCTAAACACTTGAATGTTTCATAAAATGCACTTCAAATTTCATTTTTACCACAGTTTCATGTGGCAATGCAATTCAAGATAGTCTTTATATCTATAGCATCAATCATATTAAAACAATCCTTGAGTTTATTTGCAATCTATTGAAATTAGTGATGTTGTTTCAAGTTACATTCAGCTCAAACACTTAGTGTGTTGTTCCTACAATCAACAATGCCTCTTTTCCTTCATCCTTTGGATTTCATGTTTCATTTGCAGCCACTTGTAGTTTCATTTCTTGATGGAGAGAAATTTTCCTTTTGTACTCTTCATGCATTTTTATTTCTCTTAGGCAGAAAAATGTTGATGTGAATATAATCTTTGCATAGAAGATTTTGAAATATAAACACCTGATGACGGTATTTTAAAGCTTCTTCATTTGCTTCAGTGGCCACTTCTAATTGGCATTATGTATGCCTATTCACTATCACATTTCATGTTGATGCACTCCTTATGATGGTCTATGTGAGTAATTGATCATTTATGTTCTTCAACTCATTGCATTTTCAAACTTGATTATCTTAAATGGTCAATTGATTGGGCTCTTATGACACTTGTGATGTACTCCTTCAAATGCATATCTCTTTTGAGAAATTATGAATTTGTTTCCTTTCTCAACCCCTCTATTAGATGTTAAGGGGCAGCATGCCAAGCTCAACCCTTGTGGGAGCCCGTTTTACACCACATGCTATAAGTCTTCAAAACATATCAACAACATTGCTTTTCCTATACCTACATAGGAAACAAACAATGTTAGATTAAAAACAATTAATCCAAAGTTTCTTATGATGTTTCCTCCTTTGTATTCTCTTGCACACTTCTTTTCTTTTCTCAATTGATTCAATGCACCACAAGAAATTTTCTACATTACTATCGGTAGATCATGTAGGAGGATTCATAACCTGAGCTCTAACAAAACATTACAATCACATGCATGTTCACTTGGAGAATTGGAGCAAAGAGGGATGCCCAACACTAAAGGCAACTCGAAGACACATTCAATGAATGATAGTTATGATCCCTCTTATGTGTTCTTTCCTTTTTTATCTTTAGTAGTGTAGTGCATTCCTTGTGTTTCATTGTCTCGGCTATTCCCACAACTTGTGTGGGGCATTTGATTCTTCTTTTCATCCCAATGAATATAAAACAACATTTTGTGCAATTCTTGTTCAATTCTATAGTTTTCTTTTGTAAAAATGTATGAAACATTATGTAATGCATAACTGAATACAAAATGAAAGCACTTTCTTTTACATCTCATGCAATATTTTATGCTGCAAATGATGAATGGAAAACTAAAACACATTGCACTTTTCTAAAACTCAAAAACTCAAATATATGCAATGGTTTAAGCCACTACAAAAATAAACTGAAACTCCACCTTAAAATGAACTTAAATTAACCATCCCTATCCATTTGAGTTGTGGTGAATTCTTTGCAACCTCTACTAGATGCTTGCTTGCTAAGCATTAGGCCAGTTGCCTTATGTAGATCCATTGGGAATGAAGTCAACTCTACCCTTCCAAAACTCAAGAGATCTGAAAAAATTGAAACTTACCACACCAAAAAGCAGCAGAAACCAAAACCAAAACAAATGGAAGCAAACCTAGAAGGCCCTGGTGGCCAAAAAACAATGTGCAGAAGCACTTATGGAAAAGAAACAACTGAAAAGAAAAGTGCTCCAAGCACTTATTAGCAGAAACTACTCTACTAAAGTACAAGGGTAGAACTTTAAACCTCATAAACAATGTTTTAAATGGATCCCATTGACTGCAATCAGAAGCACCTCCCTGCTTAACCTTGAGAGCTAAAATGAATTGTGCTCTTTGGATTTTGTTATTACATAAGGGCCCTCCCAAATTGCATCAAATTTGGAGTGCCTCCCAGGTTTACTCTTGTGTTCATCCCATTTGAGCACAAAGTTTCCAATAATAAATTCTTTGGATTTTTCTCTTTTTTCATAGGAGCTCTTCATTTGAGCTTGATGAATTTCAAGCTTATTCCATGCGTCCTTTCTGGTTTCCTCCAGTTCTATTAGTTGTGTAAGTCTAACTTCCATGGGTTGTTCTTCTAGCAGCTCAAGCTCTTTGATAAAATTCAAAGTTGGTAGCTCAATGGAAATTGGTAATATGGCCTCCTTTCCATAAGTAAGAACATACAGAGAGAAACCAGTAGCCCTCTTAGGGGTTACTCTATTAGTCCAAAGGGCTAATTTCAACTTTTTGTGCCATGTTCTCTAATTGTCTTTGATGGCCTTGATGATCTTGATCAGGTTCTTATTGGTAGATTTTGCTTGTCTATTACCCTGTAGATAGTAATTAGATGAAGTACTTAGAAAGATATTATTTCTCATAGACCAGTGAGAAATCTTTAAACCAATAAATGCTAAAGCATTATCAAAAATAATGGAATCTGGACACTAAATCTTGTTAAAAATTCAGAATAGAAGCTTCATTCACTTCTTTCAGAGCAACAACCTCAGTCCACTTAGTAAAATAGTCTGAGGCAGTTAAGATCCACTTGTGACCAACACTTGAGGGTGGATTAATTGGCCTAATAAAATCAAGCCCCCATTTAGCAAAGGGTTGTTCAACCTGAATAGGATTCAAGGGAAAGGCTGTAAGTTTCTGCTTACCTATGAACAATGCACATTTTTCACATTTCTTTACACAAGAAAATGCATCCTTGAATATGTTTGTCTAATAATAACCAGCCCTCATTATTTTTTAGGGTTGTCATTCTTGCTGCAAAGTGGCCTCTTGAAGGCTCATTGTGGAATTCCTTTAGCAGCTTATCTATTTGGTTAGGGTCAATACATCTTAATAACACACCTTGAAAATATCTCCTAAATAAAACACCATCAACAATAGCATAAGGAATAGCCTGCAATATGAAATACCCTCTTTTCACCCTATCCAAACCCTTGGGGCATTCACTAGTCTACAAATAGTTAACCATTTTTTGTACCCAATATGTACTAGGAGCTGAAACAACAATTTACTCTTTGTTGCTCAATACTGTGGCAATATTCCCATCATCTTCTAGGTTGTTTCATGTGCTTTCAGCAAGATGTTCGCACAAACCTTTTCCTCTAACAAGTTTAGTAACCTTAATGTCAACATAAAATTCCATTACTCTTGTTATCCAACTAGCCCTCTTATCATTCATATCTTTATTAAGCAAGAAATATTTCACAACAGGGTGAGCAACCAACAAATAAATTTTTTTATTGGACAACATGTTCCTAAACTTTTTAAGGCTCCTAACCACTGCAAACACATGTTTTTCCACAAAAGAGTATTTTATCTCATAGTCGTGTAATACTTGACTGAAAAAGGCTATGAGCTGCTCCAAGCCTTTGTCATTTTGTTGGCATAACATTGAAGAAATAGTATCAATACCCCCAAAAGCATATAAGATAAAATATTTATTATAATTTGGATTAATGAGGGTTGGGGCAGCTGAAAGTACTTCTCTTATTTGCTTGAAGCTCCTCTTACCCTCCTTAGTCTAATTGAAAGGTACATTCTTTTTCAACATTGCTATGAGAGGCTATAATAAGGCTGCAATATTTGGTATAAACCTTCTCACAAAATTAATTCTACCAAGGAAACTTTGCAAACCCTTTTTATGTGTTGGAAAAGGTAATTCTAGAATGGCTGAAACTCGCTCTAGATCAATAGAAATTTTGTGCTTAGAGACAATGTGTCCTAGAAGCTTACCTTCATGGATGGAAAATATGTATTTCTTCAAATTGAGAGAAACTCCGAACTCTTTGCATCTTCGAAAGATTTGTCTCAAATGTTCAAGGTGTTTGTTAGCATTTTTCAAAAATACCGTGATATCATCTAAATAAACAAGAAAAATCTTATTCATAAGGCTATGAAAATCCATGTCCATTTCCCCTTGGAATGTCACCCCTGCATTAGATAAGCCAAAAGGCATTTTCCTGTAAGCCATAGTGCCCCATTTAGTCATGACTGTTGTTTTATATTGATCCTCTTCCCTAACCAAGATCTGATTATAACCTGAGCACCCATCAAGCAAAGAGAATCTTTCAAAACCAGCTACTACTTGCAGAATTTGCTCCATCAAAGGGAGCGGATAGTAATCCTTAAGGGAAGCTTTATTCAAATCCCTAAAGTCAACAAAAAGTCTTATTTCCCCATTTTTATTTCTAACCGAAACCAAGTTAGAAACCCAAGAAGTTTGTTTAATAGGGAAAATTTTGTTGCTCTCAATCATCTTATTTAATTCAACTTTCATTAAATGCTCAAGTTTAGGATTTAGGGGCCTCTATTTCTGTCTCATAGATTTTGCATTAGGTTCTAACTTGATAGTATGTTGAGATAGTTCGGGATCAAAACCTCTTAAACCCTTGTATTCCCAAGAAAATATATCATTAAACTCTTGACATAACAAAACAAAAGCCTACTGCTCTTCCCTAGTACATACCTTACCCAACTTGAGAAGTTTACCTTTGAATATTTCAATGGCTTCATAATACTCCTATTTGATAGTCACATTACACTTGTCTTTCCTTACTTGGTCATCAGAGTTAAAAACTAACTCTAATGTTACCAACCCCTTCGGTAGCTTATTTGATTTCAGTTGTACAATCTGGCTTCCATACTATTGTTGGCACTTCAACTGATTTTCATCTACAAATTTAGCTTTTGCTATCAAGAAGCTCACAATCAATTCATCACTGTCAAAGACCTACCGACTCACGTTATTATTTGGCATAGAAGTTCTAACAACAATTTTGACATATTGTTGTGTTTCTACATTATGTAGCTCATTTGGAATATCAAATTGAGCACCTAAGGCAACAAGTCTATCTACATGTTTTTTTAGTTCTAGGGACGGAAAGAAAATTAAATGCATCAAAATCCTCTATTAGGTCCCACACTCGATGATTGTATTTATTGAGTACATCATTTTTTACAGCATTCAAGTTCCTAACTTTATTAACAACCAATTCAGAGTCACCATACACTTGTAAACATCCAATACCTCTTTTCCGAGCCCATTTGAGGCCATGAATGAGGGCCTCATATTCAGCCGTGTTGTTTGTATAGCTAAAAGCAAACCTTAAGGCTGAATAATATTTGTCCCCATTAGGTGATACTAGAATTTCTCCTCCACCAACCCCCATCCTACATCTTGAACCATCAAAATACAACCTCCAAAGATGGTTTTATTGTTGTTCGGATTGCTCTTGATCTTTGACCAGATTAGGAATTGTTGCATTGGGTTCATGAATTACATAGACTCCTAACCCAACTTCTTATGTATGGTTGGAAGGGTCAAGGTAATGATTTTCAACAACCCACTCATCCAATTTTTCTACTTCATTGGATGAACTGGGGTCAAAGGCCATGAATTGACTCTCTAACCCATGAGTGGCTAAAAGGTTGTCATTTATAGAGCTGGTGGTGTACAGCTCAATGTGAACTTTGGCTAACAGTTTGGACTCAATGGTCACTTTGGTGCCATACCTAGTTCTAAAGAATAAGTGAGACCAATTAGCTAATAAGAATCCTCATAGTTTAACAGTAAAGTCTCTTGAAAGGAAAAGCGTGAAATGGGGAGGCAATTCAATCAAATGGACATCTTAGAAAACAGCAAAGTTGGGGCTAGCATGTAATGTGAGAGCCAAATTTTTAATGATTCCTACTATTTGAACAACAAATACATCTAATTGCATGACTCCTTTTGACACAGGTTCATAAAAAAAACCTAACTTGTCTGCTAAGCTTTTAGGCATAACTGAACTACTAGCACCCAAGTCTATCATATAGTTATGGACAAGCTTATCCCCAATAATAAGGCTTAGATAAAATGGTGGAGGCTGCACTTCTTGATTTTTTTTCCCACCCTTGACCTTTGAGTTGTTCACAAGTACAATGCTGTTATTTTCTACATTAACAACATCTGAAGATGAAAGTTCAGCCAATGCATCTTGTAATAGACTTTTTTGGCTTGGGATATGTAATGCATCCATAATGGACATGCTGACTGTAGCTTTCTTTAAGTGCTCAACCACATTAAAGGACACGAGACTTACCTTTTTTTGTTCTGAAGGAGTAATAGTGTCATTTACCTTTTGATGTCCTCTCTACAAAATTTGCACCTTCGATTGTGTTGTGGGGATAGTTTGAGGTGGAATGGCATGAATTTTGTCCCTTGCAGCTTGTTGTTGTAAATTTATAGCTTGATGCTCCGCTTCAAATGCTCTCTTTTTTTACCTTGTATTTGTTGCAATGGGCGAACCTTGTTGGTTTTGACCTTGGAAATGGTTAACTCCATAGTATTCAACACTTTTCCAATTTACTAAAGCAACCTCAAAGTTGCCTTGTTGTTCCATACTCTCCTTTGGAAAATTTTATGGGCCAGCATAATGATTTTGCACCATGAGAACTTGATTCTCCATCCTACTCATGCGCACAACTTGATTGTGTGGCTGATTGCATGGGTAGCACCAATCATCTTCTTAAGCCAAGTTAATTTGCAGTATGAGTTCCCTTAAGGGGCCAACAACATTGGGATCATAGGGTCGAAAAGGCTTGGTATTATAGGGCTGAAAAGGCTTGGGATTAAAACTCCTCTTTTGACCTTGGAAATCATTTTGAAAAGGTGGCCTATTTTGTTGATTCTACTAATAAGGAGCTTGGTAAGGCCTATGTTCTTGGTCGACTTGTTTTGTAAGGCTCACAAATTCATTACTAAATATTTTTCCAAAATTTTGTAGCATATTTTTTATTTCTTGGATTTCTTTGGTCTGGTTTGGGATGACATTTTCTTGAATAGTAGCCTGATAACCTATTGTTGGGACTGACGATACAACAACTATAGGAGGAAAATTCATAGGGATAGGTGGCTGAATTTTTGGAATAATAGGTGTAGGTGGTCTCAAGGCTATTTTCCCGGCTTGAATGGGACAATCTTCCACCCTTATTGTGATATCATAGGCATTTGGCAATGTAAACCCTCCCATGGATTGTATCATAACTAAAATTTCACTATTTAGGGCTTTTAGGAAGAATAGGAAAGCATGCTTGGGTGAGGGTTTAACTATCAAAGGGATCTTATCCCAGGTTCCCTGGAACCGATAATTAAAATCAGCCATGTGTTCATGGGGAGCTTGCTTGATGGTGATCAACTACTCTAGCAAGGAAAGGTGATTTGACTTATCCACAAATTGCTGGTGTAGGCCATTGCCAAGTTGGTCCCATGTTCCAATGGAATTGGCTAGGAGCCCTCTGAACCACTGACTGGCTTTCCCCTTCATTGAAGCAGCCAACAACCTTATAGCCACATTTTCTTTTATCACGATGTGCATCGAACATAGTGTTGCCATATCTTGGATATGCTCAATAGGGGTGGTCTAGTCGTCACTAGTGAAGTATGGAAGCCTTTTAAGTGCAACAACTAGGATTTCATCATGTTGAGCTAGCTAGCAATAACAGGTTGCCCTTGTTAAACGATGCGAAGGAAAATTTCCTCGCCATAGGTGGTGCTTGAGACACAGGAGGCAGGTTCCTCTTCACATAAACTATAGGACTAAGCTTTGGAGGTGTAGACTTCGCCCTACTAGTTGAATCAAAGATCTTCCTTGGTGTTTTGCCTCTCCTTCTTAGTGGGGAGAGCTGCAAATATTCAAAAGGAGCTAGACTAGATCTGGTTTGAATCTTTCTCATAAGTTGTTTGCACTAAATCTATGCAAATCAAATTGTGACTGTAAATTTGAAACAAGTAGATGAGAAAAGAAATCTTGTTGCTTTATTGAACTAAAGGAGTGACAATTTCATAATCTAAGTACAAAATCCATTTACAAAACTCTCTAAGTGAATAGGAGAGCAAGAAAACATCAATCTGAACTAAGAAAAATAAAAATTTTCTCCAACTTATAGCCTCCAAGTGTCACAATAGTGAAAAATGGCCAAAAATCAGCCTCACTGCATCTTTGAATAGCAACTTTTCCCATTTTCGAGCTCAGGGGAAAAGCCTAAAAAATAGTGTCATAAACTACCCCAAACAGTATCAAGAAGATAGAAACTTTCCATCTCCCAAGGGTTGATCCAAAAAATCCACAAAATCAAGTGCAAACAGTTGGAAACAGAAAATGGAAACTTCAGTTTGCCTCCTTTTCTCCAAATTCGCCCAAGTGAACTCAACTAGAAAATGGAAAGTCTCAGTGAGGACTCAAGTGCATCAAAAACATTTAAACAATAACAGATATTAAGGTAATTTATAGAAAAATTACCTTAATTTTGTTTTACATCACTTGCAGTTTCAGAAAACAAAAATAGAAACCCCCCTTTGTTACATCTAATTTTTGCAGCTCGAGCTCAAATATTCTAATTTTTTGCAATTTTGAGCAAAATATAATGCTTTGCAAAAATAAGAATATTTAAAAAAAGGCACCTATATACTTGATTTTTCTATAAAAAAAATTATAAAAAATCTAGGCATCCATCACATATGGTGATTCAAAGCTCCAAGGGAAACCTAAAATGTTCAAGACTAAGGAAATTTTTCAAAAGACCTAAGGTCATTGTCTTGATTTTTAAGCAATGTATTAAATATTTCCCAAGGTTTAGAAAGGTTCATCTAAAATGAACAAGGCCAAGGAATATATGATTTTCTTCTAAAATCAAAGGCAATGTGAATATAGTTTGATTTTCTTCAAAAATAAAAAATAAAAGACTAAGGCAATGGCTTCAACCTAGGCATCATGGGAAAAAGGCATTAATAAAGCACTTGAAATTTTAAAAGAATGTGATAAAAATCACATTCAACCTAGGGCATGGAGGAAACCCTAGCATCCAAACTAAAACGAATCCCTAAATTTTCTCATCAATTTCACTTGGTTGAGTTTTGGAGAAGAAGGCTCTGCATTTGGCCGCCATGGAAGTTAGGGTTTAAGGCTAGAACTTCACCATTTGAGTTGGTTTCTCTGCCATTCTTATTGAATCCTCTACTGAATCTAATGGTAAGTTATTTTTCACCATTTTGATGCATTTTTTACTCCATTTTGAAGGAGAAATCGAGCCTCTAGGCTACAACCATGACTGGTTTTTTAATGCATTGTTCTCTTTTGTGTTTTATTTTGTTGTATTGTTTACTTGGCCACCATGAGAGGGATTTTTTTGAGATTTTTGAAGGCTCTACCCATGGAATTGAACCGGTTTTCTCCATTTTCAAACTTGGGTAAGCTTCATTTCTCTTTTGCATTGTGCATTTTCCTATTTAAAAGGCTCAATTTGAGCTCATTTTACAAACATAAAGTGAAGAATGAATGAATTTCTAAGATTGGCCTTGCACAGGCTGTGGCCTCACCATGTGTATTATCTTGTTTCGACAAAAAATGATCTTCTTTGGGCTTGACCCATTATGTAAAATGATGTTACTATTTGAAAGAGAGAATCTCTTTTATTTTTGTTTACTATTTCTTGGGTTTTGAAAACCCATCATGGTCGCGGCCATTGACTTCATTGTCTTCATTTTTCTAATTTATTTCTCTAGCAAAGAGCTTGAAACATTTTTCTTTTCTTTTGTATTTGCATTTTGAGGAAAAACCCTAAGTGGGTATTCTCATTTGTGAAGAAAAACTCTCTCAAGTCATGGCCATGAGAGTTCAATTGGTTTTATTTTCATTCTTTTATAAACTTGAGCTACTCCATTACTTTTTCATTTGAAATCTCACAACATAAACCCATGTGGGTTTCCTCCTAAAACTCAAAATGGGTACCATTTCATTTGTTTCCACTCTATGCAAAGTGCATTCATTTTTCTCTAGTCACACACAAATGCATTGTATGAGTCATGGTAAACTTAATGTCATTGTTCCATTTTCTTCAAAACCCTAGCCTATTTGAACATTGGCTCACTATTTTTGAAAAGAAACAATGATTTCATTTCATGTATATGTCACTATAGATCCACTTGTTTACTCTCATAATGCAAGTTCTACTTCACTCAGAAACCTTTCTTAATGAAGCAAATTGACATGTTCTAATGACATTTGTATTTTCTCTTTTCAATGCATATTTTTTTAGCAATTGCTTGCTTTTCATTTTGATTGAAATGCATGAACACAATGAAACTCAACTCTATTTGATGTTTTTCAGTTACTTATCAAACATGTTTTCTCATACTCTCTGCACACTTTCTCATTCACTGTTTAGCATGGCTGCCATGATATCTATTTACACTTGCTTTATGAAACACATAGAAAAAAACTCTATTTACTCTCAAATGCACTGCATATTGATGTCTTTATTCTATTTACTTACTTTTTCATGGTTGCATTCGGTCATCATGGAATTCATGTAGGTCACTTGTTGTCCATTATCAGCCATTCTAAACACTTGAATGTTTCATAAAATGCACTTCAAATTTCATTTTTACCATATTTTCATCTGGTAATGCAATGAGATAGTCTTTATATGTTTAGCATCAATCATAGTGAAACAATCCTTGAGTTTCTTTGCAATCTATTGACATTAGTGATGTTTTTTCAAGTTACCTTTAGCTCAAACACTTAGTGTATTGTACCTACAAACAACAATTCCTCTTTTCCTTCATCCTTTGGCTTTCATGCTTCATTTGCAGCCACTTGTAGTTTCATTTCTTGATGGAGAGAAAGTTTCCTTTTGTACTCTTCATGCATTTTTATTTCTCTTAGGCAGCAAAATGTTGATGTGAATCTAATCTTTGCATAGAAGATTTTGAAATATAAACACCTGATGATGGTATTTTAAAGCTTCTTCATTTGCTTCAGTGGCCACTTCTAATTGGCATTATGTATGCCTATTCACTATCACATTTCATGATGATGCACTCCTTATGATGGTCTATGTGAGCAATTAATCATTTATGTTCTTCAACTCATTGCATTTTCAAACTTGATTGTCCTAAATGGTCAATTGCTTAGGCTCTTATGAAACTTGTGATGTACTCCTTCAGATACATGTCTCTTTTGAGCAATTATGAATTTTTTTCCTTTCTCAACCCCTCTATTGGATGTTAAGGTCAACATGCCGAGCTCAACCCTTGTGGGAGCTTGTTTTACACCACATGTTATAAGTCTTCAAAACAAATCAGCATCATGGCTTTTCCTATACCTGCACAAGAAACAAACAATGTTGGATTAAAAATAATAAATATCCAAATTTTCTTATTATGTTTCCTTCTTTTTATTCTCTTGCACACTTATTATATTTTCTCAATTGATTAAATGCACCACAAGCAATGTTCTACATTATTGTTGGTAGATCATGTAGGAGGATTCATAACCCGAGCTCTAATTAACTCATTTGACTGCAAAATACAACGAAACTTTCTAACGAAAGATGTACAATTACATGAATTGTTGGGTATATGTGTACTTTTCAATTTTTAAAAAAAATTATGCCCAACATTCATCGAAATTTTGACAATCCTAATTTTTCATCGATATTTCGACAAAAAATTAGGATCGTCAAAATTTCAATGAACGTTTATATCATATAACTCAAGAAATTTACAAATGTTCACAATTTGATTGTTTTTCCAATGAAAATATTTTATTAAAAATGCTCCTTAAAGGATAAATTTTGCATATTAGTTTTAGTTATAATAATTTTTCTTATAATTTTAAATTTTTCTTTATAGCCTAAACATAGAAAAATATTTTAAAGATTATATGTATTGTTGACGTATTTGATTTTAGAATAATCAAATAAATCTTTATTATACTAATACAATTATAATACAGTTATCTTTTCCTTACAACTCACTTTATATAGAGTGATTATAAGTGAGTTAATTTAGAGCATTTCTCGTTATTATGTTTTTTATAAATATTTTAAAATATAGGAAGTACATTAATGCTAAAAAATGTGCATTTGTAAAGGAGAAATATACATTATTTTCACTTTCCCCGTTTTTTGTTGGAACAAGGTGTTTGACTCAAGATCCTAAAGGTATTTTTTAGCACTACTTTCCCCATGATTACTTGTCATCTAGTAGAGGTGAAAGATTTAGAGACAAGTAGCAAATAGTTAAATTTTTATTATACTAAAGAAGATTGTGGGAGAGCCCTAGATAGAATTGTAGGTGCAATCACGTGCAATTGTAGTGCAGAATCTATTGAGACCCCTCTAAAATTGGTAAAATCAAACTAAGTCCTTGAATTTTGATAGAAACTTGAACCTTGTATGTGTAATCCCCTCATGATGGAAGCCTTATGATTTTCCTTTCTTAAGTGTGTTTCATGTTTTTGGAAGCCTATGAATTCTTGCTTAGATTGTGAGTCTCTAGGAAAACTTGAAACCAAGTTCCAATATCTCGTTAAGTTTCAAGTCTCGAGGAAGGCCTCAAACTTGGAACATTCTAAGTCCAATTTGTTGCTCAACCCCCATCTATTGTACCTCCTTAGCTCTTTATTTGTCATGATTTCCAAGTCCTCACCTCTTTTGGTTCTAATTTCCTCTCTAATCCCATCCCTTCCTCTCGTTCTATGTTTTATCTCACAAGTCCAAAGTCCTCAATTTTTTATGCTCTCCACCTCCCCAGTTCTTTGTTCTTCCATATCGACCTTGGGGTTATGGAGGAGCATAAAATTTTGGCACCCAATTTCTAGGTGCCAAGATCCTTGTGACTCCTTTAGTCCTAGTCCCTATTCCTTTCTCAAATCCATTACTTAATCCTTCCCTACTTCATATTTTCTTGTTTTTTGTTTCTCCTTGGGGTTTGATCCTTGACCTTCCCCCATTACCTTGAACCTTGGATGCTAGCATGGACCTATCACTCACTTCATTGATTCTTTCTTGCATTTCCCCTCCCATCATTGATTCTTGGCTTACTTCATCCTCCAAGTAGTTCAAAGGTTCCTCTTAGATCTGAACTCCCACTAGGCACTAGATAGCTCTATTTTTCTACCAAATCCCCATTTCAAACCAAAAACCCTTGAGACACATTTTTCACCTACCCTAACAACTTTTAGAATTCACCATTTCACCTTTTTCCTCCAAAAACACATCAATTTGATGTTTGGATGCCATTCCATTAGTCAATTTTAAAAGCTAGAGTTTGGTTACCCCTATGACCATTATGAGGGTTGTTGAGTTCCTCCCTCCCAATCTTGCAATAATCCCCACCATTTGTTTTAAAGGTTCTAAGAACTCGTTCCTCTCCTACATGTGATGTTCCATATTTTGCTCAATTTTCACATGTTTGGTGCATGTTTCCTTTCCATCCATGAGATCCATCTATAATAATTGAAAGAAGACCATAAATATTAGTTTACAATTTATTCTAAAATTGGTGTTAGTAATTTTTAATTCAAGGAGCCACACAGTTTCATGAGCAATCTAGAGTTTCAATCCACACTAGTCCTAATTCATTTTGATGGTAAAAATTCTACAAAATCATTAAGAGCTTCATTTATTTTAGATATTTATGTAATTTGGTGTCTCCATGATAGCTTGTTCAAGTCCAAAAGATCCTTTTGGTCATATCAAGGGTTTCTTCTTTGCCACATTTTCTAGCACAAGTGTAATATTGAGTTTGATGAATGTGACAACATTCTAAGGCTTTATGAAAGTTGTGTAATGATCTCTCTCACTATCATACATGGATTAATACAACTTTATGATGGATTAATAAGAATATCATGTTCTTATTTGACATATTGAATGCATATAAATTGATATATCATTAATCTTTCTAGTTTCAATTATTTTTTATGTATTGAGTGTATGATTCCCAATAAACAAGCACCACCCTTGACATCTAGTGACACATTCGTCAACACTATAAAGAATAAATCATTCACCAACTTTTTAATAGTAGATTTTTTTTTAGTTCATGATTCTAGTAGTTAACTAGGGAAACACCACTCATGAAGCATATCAATTTATTTAGTCTTGTTGATCATGTCAATTTGCTTGCACACTACACTTCTCACAATGATGATCCTATAAACTATATAAGAGGTCATTAAATAGTTTGCTAGTTTTAATGTTGTTAATTCATGATGTTACAACTATTGTAGCTCTCCTAGAAATATTAAAATTAAAAAAACTCCCACATTCAAAATAAAGACGATTTTCAAGAATATTAAAATTAACTTCTAAATGGACCATGAATAATGAAAATGACCTATTTACTAATAATTTAAACATATTTGACTTTTAACTCTATAATGAACCATATCCCAAGATAAAATTATTGATAAAATTCTTGTAAAAACTAACCCATGAAGATAAAATTAAACATATGTCTAACCATTCTTTATGACAACACTAATTGGTGCACATATACCACTAAAATTATTGATAAAATTCTTGTAAAAACTAACCCATGAAGATGTATACTTTATAAATGCTTTTGGCCATCCAAAAATAAATTTTATTTTCTTAGGATCCATCTTCAGATCATTAGGAAAAATAACAAAACCTATAAAACTAGTTGTTTCTTCATAATACTATATTTCCTCACATTCATGAACATTTTTTTTTCTTTCAACCTTTGTAGTACTAATCTAATATACTCTAAATATATTTTACTAAAAATTAAAATATCATCTATGCATACAAGAAATTTTTTATCAAGATGTAGTTTCAATAGTTCATTTATTAGCCTAATAAAAGTACTAAGTACATTAGTCAATGTGAAGGAATAATCAACCATTCATATAAACCTTATTTTATCTGAAAATTTTGTGTTCCACTCAACTCCTTATCTAATCTTGATTTGTTGACACCCTCTTTTCACCCTCTTTTCAAATCTATCTTGTTCAAATATTGTGTGCCACATTAACAATCCATAAGATCATTCATCCTTTGTAAAGGAAATTTTTACTTGATAGTAATTTTTTTTATAGCTCTATAATTTTTACACATTCTCTATGCCCCTCCTTTCTTTGGTGCTAGAATTGGTAGTATTGCACATGGAATGAAACTTTATTTTACGATCAATCCTTCAAAAATTATGCAACTTGCTAGTTCAATTCTTCATTTTTAGTTGGTGTCAACCTATGTGTCACTTTATTAGGTAAAATTTCTCCTTAAATTAGATACATATTATGACTTCTCTCTAGTGAAAATATTTCTAAAAAACTATTAAAAATAATATCAATATAATATGTCAACAAGTTAGAAAATGAGGATGTACTCTTGCATTTTCTTCTCCCACTTTTGTGTCATCTTATTTTCTCATAAAATAAAAAATGAATGATTTTATTTCTTCACATTGTTAGGAATTTCATGCAATTTACTAACATTACTCTTGCAATATCAATCATCCATTCACCACCCTCTTTCAATGGTAGAAGTACACATTTCACTTTATCTTTTGTAAATCTATAAGTATTTTCCCTCCCATCATGTATATGTTTCCTATGAAACTTCCATTGTCCACCCAACAAAATATGACAAACATCTATTGGTATAATGTCACAAAAAACCTCATCTCCATATACTCCAATTTAAATTTCATGATATTTTTCACTAACCAAAATTCTATGATCATTTTGTAACCAAGATACTCTATATGAATTATGATGCTCTAGCATTTTCAAAATTAAATTATTCGCCATTTTACTTGAAACTTGATTGTTAAAACAATCACTATTAAATTTACCAAATTTACATAGAGTTATAACTAAGAAATTATTTGTAATAGTTCTTTTAGATCTTTACAATACTAGAAAATTTATTTTTAGCAAGAATGATTCTCCTTTTTCTAGCATACTTGTTCAAGTTATTAGAAGAAACTTCTTCATCAAGATGTGATGATCTTTTGGTTCTCTTAGATCTTCTTTAATATTCTCCTTGTGACTAATTACACAAATAATCTGTGACCTTTACCTCCACACTTAAAAAAAGTGGTTCCTCTAGATTACCTTCCACCACTTATTCCATATCTACCTTAACCTCTTTTATAGTTATATTTTCTATTGCACTAGCTTTATATACTTTCTTTTGTTTTAGCATCATCATCATCATGAGCTCCTCATCCACTTCCATGGTTCCTATCTTTGGAAAATTTGTTGCTTCTTCCCCTCTTATTCTATTTATTTTTAAATCTAAAATTTATGTTATCTTTATGATTTAGTGAAATTAATATGATTTATCAACATAATAGATATTTAATATATTCAATTCTTCTTCGATTGAACCCCTTCAACTATTTAATATATATCTAGACACCTTCTATTGGTTACCTTCTTGATGACCAACTCTAATAGATAACTTATAATGTTCCTTGGTATAATGTTTCTATCTCACATTTTGTAACTTTATAAAATATAGGAAAAAACTTAGAATTCCATTTATTTACCATCCTTCCCATTTTTCAATTTTAGGCTTACCTTTCCTATTTCTCTCCAATTGAGTTTCCTTACATTAGATTGTAGAATAATATTTCAACTCTATATTACCAAAATTTACTTTATTAGGATGATAAATATTCTCATATTTTAAATATCCTTCAAGATCATTAATCCAATCAATCAATTCTTCAGGATCTAGACTATTTGAGAAATTATGTATATCCATTTCACTTTTCTTACTAAATCTTGTAAGTGCTTTTGTTATTATATATTTGTCTCTTTCTTCTTCAGCTATGAATGCTTCTTCTAATCCAACATCATCATGTTCATAATCACTATCATCTAATTTAGGGTTAATAATACCTCTTCTATCATGTCCAACCAAATATGGATATTCCTAATCATAGTGAAAATTTTCTCAATTAATTCTAAAACATAATTTTAGCCTCTATCCATCCTTCTAGGTGGCATCTTTAAATTTTGATATGAACTACATCAATATTTGTTAGTCTATCTACTATAATTTAAATTATGAGAATATTCTACACAACATTATCTTAGTAGAAGATTTGTGGTGACAATTTTTTAATACATCTTGATTTACTAACCTTACTATATTACTCCAATATCAACTAATATCAAACCTTGCTTTACCCTACTCTAATACCAACTAATCTAGTCAAGGTAGCCTGGTCTAGTTAGGCATTATCCAACCATTCATCCAATAAAACTTTCATATATCAACCTTATTTAAACATGGTCAAAATTTATAGAAATAAATATGCAAGGAACAACATGATATCATTTATTGAATTTGCATAAGAGTTAAATTACATGTTTAGGCATCAAACTGTGGTTACAAAATAGATATTATGATCGATCACTTAATTTCTTGTATGGACATAGTGACATTTGAATTTCACATTTTATTTTGATTTTTGGCCCGGCGCGCACAGGAGCACGACATAGCTCAGTGCACGAGGACCCTAACTAGAAAAATAGGGCAAGAGGAAAGCCAGAGTGACAAGGTTGAGTGCACTCAGAAGGAAAATCGACGACCAAGGGAAAATGAGTACTGTAAGTGATTTATATATTTTATATTGGCACCCCCATTCTCTTTAACTTGCAATTTGCTTACCAATCGACGACCGAGGGAAAACATAATGAAGATAAGAATGCAAAGGAATAGGGATTATAAGAGGTTATTGGAAAGGAAATTAGGAATACAATAGATGAATAGTAAATGACACAATGGAGATAGGATGACAAGGAGGATCTAGCTATGATGAAGAAGAAATTGGCAATGGAAGATCAAAGGAAATGCAACTAGGGATCCTTCTACAGATATGTTCAATGTAGTAGCTTCAGAAACCCTATAGCATGAGAGAATAAATGAAAAAAAATGTATCGGGAGCGAAATTGTGATAGCTTTACATCATGCCCCAAGTCTAAATGACCATTTGAAAGCATGTTAGGGAAACTTAGAGATTAGGGTTATAGCTTTGTGTAAAATTTCAAATTCCCAACTTAACCCAAACAATAGTGTTCGAAGTGCATAAATTTTGAGGACACAAGTGTTTGGAGGGCGTAGGTGTCTTTCTAGGTTTAGATCTAAAACTCTTGGGGTAGTTTTTATGGGTTTGGAAAGGCTTAGAAGTTATTTTAAATCAGTCCAATGTCACGTAAAAGGACTAGAAAAGTCACAAATGAATCTTGGAACACATCTTTGGGAGTGGACATTAAAATGAGTGTAGAAATGTAAGGTGGAGATTGAAAAGTAGGCAATTTCCAATCTTACAAGAAGCACCAATCCATCTTTTAGAGAAGCACAAAGCTCAATTACAACAAATTCAATGCTAGAACAAATCTCTTTTTAGTAGGGAAAAAAACAATCTCAATTTTGTGGTGGCTCTATAATTAGCATGACTTTGTAATGCCTAATTTTCATTGAATTAGCATGACTTTGCAATGCCTAATTTTCATTATCAAATTGGCTTAGGTACATCCCCATTGTTTAGCATAGTGTTCTATTGTCTGCTAGGTCTTTGATGATATAACCCTCTATTCTAAAAAAATTGATTATGTTCTTAGTCCTTGTAAGCCCATTAGTTACTTGTGCAAGTGTTTGCTTTAATCCCTCTCATTTTGATGTCAAATGTGAAGTCTAATCATGAGATGATTGTGTAGCACTTGATGATATTCTTGTCTAATTTTTTGATTGCACAATAACTGTGGAAACTTAATTTGTTGCTTTTTTATCAAATAGTGTGTTGTTAGAAGGCTAAGGTGCATTAGGAACAACAAGATTATTTTTAAGCTGCCCTAAATAAGGTGATATGTGGGTAGGATAAACTTGATTTAGGGGTTTCTAACACATAAATTGATTATATCCTTAGGAGGAATGTTTGGTATGGAGTTTAGTAAAGGTGTACTATTTATTAGGGCATTGTGGATATGGGGATCTAGTTTGGCATCCCTGAATATCCTAATGAAGGTAAAGATCCTATATCTCCCCTATTATAGGGTCCATTTCTTGTTTCAATATCACAGCCTTAGTGTAAGTAACACCAAGAGTAGTTATATTTGCTTGATTTTTCCTCAAGAATAAGCCAGTGAAATGATCTAAGGCCTTGAGGTAAATGTAAATAACAACTTCTTTTGTTACCTCAAATAACATTATAATTCAGAGGACCAAAAACATTCACAATCTAAGCACTATTACACAAGTCTATCCACACTTTCAATTTGGGTTCGTTAGTACCAAAAAATATGTAAAAATAATATATATATACACATCTGTAGAGAAACAACAAAACCACCATAAACTTGAATGTCATTTAAAACATCATTATATATACACATAATAGGAATCCTACAATCTAATCACACAACTTGACTCACACAACCAGAAATCACTATAGGACTTGGGGATGATTTTGACACTTTTAATATGACAAATCATGAACAAAAAACTAGACTTTACTCATAGAAACCCTCACTCCTCCATCGCTTCCAACTAGCCCATGCATTCCTTGTAGCATTGCCCAATAGGACAGTCATTATAAAAATTGGTTAAAGACAATAAACAGACAAAACATCTTGTTTTCATACATCCAACATAGACCCTTACAAACTCCCAAAAGCACAAGACTCAATACCATAAGCAATTGCCTCAAGGGACTGTCCTTCAAGCCACTAGAAGGCCTAATTTAGACATGTGCAAAGGAAGTTTTGGATTGTCAAGGATCACGCACCCCTAAGCCTTTAACAGGTTTCAAAGTGTTCCCCAAGACCTTGTACATCACTTCCATCAATCATTATTACTCAAGCATTCAGGAAATAACAAAATAAGCATTTAAATGATCACTTTCAAATTGTTACAAGGCAAGAACCCGTGCTAGGGCATCAAATAATTCTTGCAAGATTCCATATTATGATCTTAAACAAATTGAATCATAAAGAGGACCCTTAAATCCACCATTCCACCAAGTTTCAAAATTTTCCCACGGTGGAATGGTGAATTATTAACATTTTATTATCAAAACCCTTGTTTTGTAGGGTTTCTGACCCTCTTTCACTAAAATGGATGTAACCTTGTTGATACTTAATGAAAATAGAGCAAATCACCACCAAATTAAAGTAGAATCTTCCCCTTTCAATTCATATGCATTAGGAGGCTGTACAATAATGCTACAAACTGTACCAAGCACAGAAATAGTGAAAAACGCTAGAAAATATAAAAAAAACAAAGTTTATTTGCTTCAAATCTCTAAAAATTCCAACATCCATCATCCCCCGACCAAATGGAAGCTTTTTAAGCTTGTATCCACCTTCCTCAATGTTCCTTTAACTATTTTTTGAATAAGGAACCGTTGGTTAAGCTGATTACAACATAATGTTGAGATTACAACAATTGACAACATGAAAATATTGCATTCTTTGAAGCAATTTTGTACTCCTATCACCTAAGACTTCAAAAAGAATTCAAATGACCTTGTAACAACCTTATTACATCATTCAAACTCCAACCTTACACATTTACATACAAATTCATGTTTTTGCCTTCAAAGGCTACAAAAGCAACTTTTAGTGCAAGATTGCATTGTTGCAAATTTTGACTCAAAACTCATAAACTTAACCTAGAACCTATCCAATGGTCTTATTAGACCTTATTGAAGATTAAAACACTCAAAATACTCAAAATTACTCAATAACCTACTAATAACTGACTTACAAACACTTAACAACCCATTATTTTGCAAAATTGCAATTTTGACAACTTTTAATGTCAACAATTGCAACTTTTTAGATGACTTCCAAGCACCCTAAACACATTGAAAATGGTCTTGTTAGACCTTATTCACCTTGAATACACGACTCCTTGCAAGAAAACCTATTCTACCTACTTTGACAATATTTGACCATCATTGACAATTTCTTCACATATTTGATCTTGTTTACAATATGGATCAATGAAACAATAAATGGTATTTTATACCTTATTAAAACATCAAACAACTTTTCAAACCTCCCTAGAAACTTCTATGATCAACCTCTAATGCTCCAGTTGTGAACACACGGTGTAGGTGCTCCTGCACCAGAGACTCCCCAATGAGCTATGCTTGTATCACATGGAGTCGTCTTCCATTGATTGTAGAACATATTATTGACCCCCATTCACAAAAAAATAATATGGTTGCTTGGGAACAAAAGTGGAGCAACTCAAAGATAGGGTCTTAGCAACATTTAAAATTAAAAATTCCATTCTTCCTTTCTTATCATGCAAATTTGTGACTCAACAAAACAAGTATGCAAGGCCAACAACCTCAAAGCTAAGAATGGTAGATTGCTAAGACTGTGAGACTGATAATGACTATCATTCATTACCTTTTCCCCTCAATTTTCATGCAAAAATCCTTGGAACATTGCCATACATTGTTCATGTAGGAAAATTCTCACTGAGTCTAGGTTTTTTAGGCTTCCATAGCCTCAGCTACTATGAATTGCATCTCCCAAACTCCATGTTTGTGTTAGGTTGTAAAATAATGACATTTTAAAGTCATTAATTGCAAGGGACAGTCTCCTTCATACATTGATTTGATTTGTGATGGACACATTTGGATGGTAGTAACAATAACTTGCAAACTATCAAGACTTGATTACCTTATAACCTGTCAAATTCATGGATACAAGGATTGAGCAAAGGAACAATACTCATGATCAGTAGGGAACTTACTATCAAAAATCAGACTTACAACCTCTTGTATGCTCACTATCTTTGATCACTCCCAACATGATTCATCATTACAATGAGTAGCAAATGCCAAATGGAAAATAGTAAAACTAAATATAGATACTAATAGAAAAATGTCAAAACTCAAAATGTAGTGAATGGAGGCCTCTAATCATCTGCAAACTCCTCATCACTGGAACTACTGGACTCCACAAGTTCAAGCTCCCTCAAGCTCACACCAACCAGCCCATGCCAAATTAGGGTAACCCTAAAACAATTAAAAATCAAAATTTATTTTTAATTTTTAAGTTAAGTCGGCCCATAGACGTGGGGCTCGATGGTTTTTTGTCAAATTTACCCAAGACTTGCACTTGGCCTCATCGGTTGGGGTAAACCACAAGTATTTGGTTAAGTGAATTATTAAAGACAACTTTTTCCGGGGGGGGTGTTGACATAGATAATAGATTTTAAATTAGTTATGTTGTACCTTTTAGTGGTCAACAATGAGAATGTTAATGTTTTGTTAGCTTGTGAAAGTTATGAAAAAATGGTTTTGGTAGTTGCCAACAGTTGTAGTTGCTTGGCAACTATCAGGGAGTTTATATAAAACTTTTGTAGTTAGAAGAAGGGATTACATGTTGAAATTGTTCCCTTATTCCAATTTTTGTATAGAAATACATAGAATGAATTAAAACAGTTGCAATATCATATTATATCTCTATTAAAATTACTCTAGAACTCTGGTATAAATTATTTGTGCATTTAATCCGTTCACTCTACAATAGATAGTTGCTTATCAATTGATTAGTAAACAATCTGTGCATGCATGTGTGTGCATATTGCAAGCAAACATGATGTTTTTAATAATAAATTATAAAAAAGATGATATAAATATATGGTTAGATATAATAACAATCTATAAACCTACTAGTTATTAGTGCTTTGTAGTCTTGAATGACCTGCAAAATGTAGGCTTGCATACCCCTTCCATGATTGCAATCAGCAAAATTGTCATCTTGGAGGCATCTCCCACATATAGATAGAATAAAATAAGTGTACTATTGAATTTAAACCATTTTGCTTGTGCTCTTGTAAATAAACCTCTTTCAAAGCAAATTACTAACTGCCAAAACGAGGGTAAATAATGATTATATATAGAAATTCAAATTACTTCTTGAGTACAAGAGGGGGAGCACTAATAATAGAAAATGATTAACAGGCAAAAAAAGGTACGATATTGTGCACTGGAGAGGCTCATCTAGTATGAACTGGGCAGGACACAAGTTCAAAATCAATACCAAAACAAAACTGCGTACAGCTTCAATAAACTGCAATAGAAAAACCCTCAAAAAAGAAGCATGTAACTGCAATTAGTTGAGGTATAACCATATAAAAACATGATTAGAATCTCAAATTTTAGACATTACACGATTAGAATCTCATATTTTAGACATTCTTTGGCAACTTTTGCATACCAGAAAGTTAAATTGATTTCTTGAAATGCATTTCAACCACCTTCAAAGTCCAAACCACTTGGATCCAAACTAGGTCAAAATTCTCAACATAGAAAAAATGCTCTCCACCCATGTCTTGCCTTGTAATGTTAGCCAAAAATACCATCATTAAGGCCTAGCAAGATAGACAAGTTGCTTAAACTGGTACACAATTAGCATTAGTCAAATTTTCTTCCTTTGCTTACAAACCTACTAGTTATCAGTGCTTTGTAGTCTTGGATGACCTGCAAAATGAAGGCTTGCATATCCCTTCCATGATGGAAATCGGGAAAATTGTTGTCATGTGGGCATCTCCATGTATAGGTAGAATAAAATAAGTGTATTATTGAACTAAAACCATTTTGCTTGTGCTCTCATAAATAAACCTCTTTCAAAACAAATTACTGACTGCCAAACATCAGTAAATAATGATTATATATAGAAACTTAAATTACTTCTTGAATACAAGAGTAGGAGAATTAACAATATCAAATGATTAACAGGAAAAAAAGGATATGGTGTTATGCATTGGAGAGGCCCATCTAGCATGAACTGGGTAGGGCACAAGTTCAATTTCAATACCGAAAAAGGACTGCATGTAGCTTCAACAAACTGCAATAGAAACCCTCAAATAAAAGAAAGCAATTGCAACTAGTTGAGGTATAGCCATATAACAACACAAATAGAATCTCAGATTTCAGATATTCTCTGGCAACTTTTGCATACCAGAAAGTTAAATTGATTTCTTGAAATATATGTCAACCACCTTCAAAGTCCAAACCACTTGGATCCAAACTAGGTCTAAATTCCCAACATATAAAAAATGCTCTCCATCCATGTCTCGTCTTGTAATGTTAGCCAAAAATACCATCATTAAGGCCGAGCAAGATAGACAAGTTGCTAAACTGGTCCACAATTAGCATTAGTCAAATCGTCTTCCTTTGCTTAGTCTTTGTAGATGGTAGTTAACAGTACACCAGGGCTTCTTTTTCTTCCCACACTGTTCCACAGAGGAGCTTAAAGTAAGACAACAATGAAAATATGGAACGCTTCCAGTGATGAAGGCACACTTTCATGTAAACTCTGAATGAAGCCCATATCATCAATACATAATTAGTCAAGACAAAATGGCTTTAAGAACAGAATATAAGAACAACTAGTACTTGTGCATCCACACATGCCACCAAAAGGTTCTTTTCCTTCACGCATTTATCATGATCATTTGAACTTGATGCTAAGCATGACAGAAATGATACCATTTCTACCGTACAAGGGGGACGGTTTTGGCCAATTTTTTTTGAATTTATGAACAAAATTTTTGCTTTCCGACCCATATACTGCAAATATGGCATGCACAGGTGATATAGGATTCTTCTTGTGTGACTAATATTTCCTGCAATATAGTACAAGTGTTATTGGATCCACAAAGCAATCTATGCCCAAAGCCCCTCAACCCAAAAAAAACAAAATTAATCCTCATGCCCATTGCTGTTTTGCATTCACAAAAAAGGAAACAAAGGGAAGAAGAGGACAAGGAGTGGTTTCTAAGATATCAAATGATATCTCCAACTTCTAAGCATGCTGCTCAATATACCTCTATACTTATAGTATGCATAATGCAACATTTCTTTTTGGGTATCTCTCAATATGAAACATGTTTCATATTGTATGTATGATTATCATCCTATCAAATGGTCTATGGAATCAATTCATTGTTATTGTACTTACCTTTTAGAATTTCAAATTCTTCTAGTTTGCTTATGTTATTTCTAGTTCTAGGAAAATTCACTGCTAACAATTCACTAACGGAAAATTCATGCAATTTGTGGCGGAGGGGAAAATTAACGGCATTAATATTTTTTAATATATATTTCGAAAATTTTGACTTTATTAAAAATATTAATATATGATTAATTTTCCACCTCGATGAATTGCTGGCGGTGAATTTTACTTGGCAGTGAATTTTCCCAGGATGAATTGCTAGCGATAAATTGTCCATCAGTGTATTGCTGGCAATGAATTTTCCGTATGCTATTATTTGTTGATATTTTTGATTTATTTGTATTTTTAAAATTCAAATATTATAAATTTTTATTATTTAATCACCATTCCACTTGTCCCAAGAATCTGGCTAAAAATTTGCAGTCCCCGAAACCCAAACCCTCATCTCCAAAATTTTGAGAAACACTGGTCTTTCCCAATAATTAATCCTTGACGCTTAAATTTCACAAAGAAGATAACTTTGCTTGCATAGAATGATACATGTGTGTATCTTTGGTATGCCTGATAGTTGATAACCTTGCAAACGTCCAGTAGTGCTTAAAAACAAGATTGAGACAAAATCATCATAAAACGATATACTCGGTAGAGGATATTATTACTCCCAGATTTAATTGATTGTACAACAATAGGACTGAATTAATCATAAATCTGACCTATAGCAAACAAATAAGAAAAAAGGTAATTGTAAACTACACAAAAAGATGCCTACATGCCAATTGTTAGCCAATGTCATTTCTTGAATAAATGTCTTTGCTCCTCAATGCCCCTATTCTCATGAGGGATCAAGATCTATCATGTACTCCTGAATTTGATGACAGAAAAGTATATCCATTACGTGGTCTACGAGTTTGTCAATTGACAACCAAGGAAATAGACAGATGCCAAATCCCAACCGCAACCAAATTTATCGTCCCACAGGATTGGTAAAGTAAAGTACACCAATGCTTTTGTGATTTTCTTACCATAGTCAGAGAACTCTGCAAGTTCCCACCTGACTTGCAAAAACTAGTGAGTATATTTGGCCAGAGAACTACTCGCAGATTGAGTCCTGTCAGCTCACCGGTTTCTCAGCAAAACTTGGGGAGTTTCAACATCAGACTCCAAGTTTCAGACGTAGACTCTGTTGCTTAAGGAAAACATGGCAGGAGTTTCAAAACCCTTTTTTCTTCATTCTCATTTTCAGTAGATAAAAACTTAGCACTCAATGTTCCCTAAATTCATTCTCTGTGCTTCTCATGCATTGATTTCTGTTTTTTGCGTGACTATGTTTTTCTTGGCCAAGTCTGTGAAGTTTATTTTGAGTCCCAAGTCCAAGTCAAAAGATTGGGCAGTTGAATCCGATTTTTCCTACTATGATCTAAACATGAATTCAAAATGAGGTGGATGTCTATCTTTATACAACTCTTTGCGTAAGTTTTCTCTAAATGTCAGCTTGCATAATCTCTCTTGTTGTGATTTCAGTTACCAAATCGGAATCAGAGACAAGTACAGATACATGTGTACAGTATGCCACAGGAAACATGTCTAAAATTTCACTTGCCACAGGAATCATTGTTAAAATGTTTCAGAAACACCAAGTCCAACCTAGAATCGCTTAGGTACACACATTGACAACACCACACGATTCTGACCTTAAAAAATTGAACTGAAAGGTTTATATGCCAATTTAGTAACTTAGGTTGTAACGGATATGGGTCCACATTTCAACTCTGCTTGGGGCCTCAAACAAAACTGTGGCCATGCGGTTACAATCACCTTCATGTTGCCAATTTTTAGAAAGAAGAAAATGAAACCTTTCAAGGCCAAGGCAATATATTTTGACTTCTCCAAGATTCTATTTTTAGTTGTAATACTAAATATGTATCCAAATATTTCATGGTTACCCTTACTATGATAAGCAATGCCTAGTCATCCAATATATTGGGCATTTGTTTATTTACATAGCATGTCGGTATGATTTAAATGATGCATGAGATAATTCAGTAAAGGATGGAAAACAAGGAAACCAAATTGTTCCTTCCAATTAATAGAAAACGATTAAAAAGAACTATATCGTCCATATTGTGAAAACTCTAGTTTCATTTGTTGAAAGGTTTTTCCTATACACGAGGATCATTCCAAGGAAGGGCCTAGAAAATTCAATATAGAATATGAGGGTAGTTAATGATTATGGGACCCCTAATAAACAATCATATGTCCTTAACAAACAAAATGTGTCAAAGATGTTAGGTCTCCACAAAGTTCTTGTTTGTTAGCCTGTTTCTATCTTTGTTGTGTAAGTGACTTCATTCCTTGATGTCTCAAGTCTTATTTCACAAAGCATCTTCAAGAGAAACAGATGTTGGGAAAAAAGAAATAAAGATACTTCATAAATAGTTGAATTTATTAAAAACCAGAATAGCTTAATATTCTTTTCTTATGCACTCTTTAACCAATAGTAAGGAAACCTCAACAAAGATTTTATTTTTTTTAACCTTCTGTTTTGTAGGCCTCCATGAGTCATTGTATATAAAACCATCCTCTATATTGATATTATTTTCATGCTTATCTATTTCAAAGCCCTGTCTAATCCTTCGTTTTTCATAGTGGTCTTCTTTTGCAATTACCCTGTAGTTTTCAACACATTTATGATGTTTGGATTCTCATGAATGTTCTGCAAGTGCTGATTTTTCTCAACAAATATGCAAAATTAAAGCACAACAATCCTTAATACTTTTAACTGAAATAAATCTTCCCATCTCCCCAATTTAGGGTCTCCCACAAGAACAAAGAATGAGTTAGATGCTACTTTGTAAGTTTTGGGTGCACAAGCTCCTCCATTGTATCAAAAATGTCCCTGAGGCTCTTTGAAGAGGTAAATTTAAGCTTAGTGAATTTCTTCACTACATCTTTTATGTAAGTCAAAAAGATATGGGGTCAATTCCCTATGCAATCATGTTTTCAATTATGAGTCCTTTGATAGATTTTCCATATGAAAAAAAATTCCACATCTCAATCTCCTAGAACCCACTCAATTTAAGAAGCAAACTCAGCCACACCAATAATAAAATTCGTTCAAATGTATGTAATAGCATACATTTGAACGAATAATTTTTTTTTTTTAAAATGCAAGTTTCGTCGCAATTTTGACAAACCTAAACTGACAAAACAATAAAACCTCCAACGAAGTTGCTATACATGTGACGAACATTTGGTGATTGTGCAATGAACATTTGGTGATCATTCATCAAAATTACAACAAATGTATGGTGATTGTGCGATGAACATTTGGTGATTGTTTGTCAAAATTGTGATGAACGATTGGTGATTGTTCGTCGCAATTGCGATGAAGTTTGCATCATTTTTCTGACAAACACCAATTCTATTTTCCGTGCCGATGACTGACAATGCTTGGTCATGGTTTTGACGTATAAAAGTTGGTTGTGAAAGCGACAAAAATCTAGCGACAAAATTTATATAAGTGTTTCGTCAAAATTTCGACAATAGTTTAGCGAAATGTCAACAAACATTTGTCATAATTTGGAGTCAAATATAGTAGTGTAACAAAAAATTGCAATCACTTGCAAGTTCACTTGGAGAACGTGAGCAAAGAGGGATGTACAACACTGAAGGCAACTCAAAGACACATTCATGCAATGACGGCTATGTTCCCTCTTATGTGTTATTTCCTTCTTTATCTTTAGTAGTGTAGTGCACTCCTTGTGTTTCACTATCTTAGCTATTCCCACGGCTTGTGTGGGACACTTGATTCTTCTTTTCATCCCAATGAATATAAAACAACATTTTGTGCAATTCTTGTTCAATTCTATACCTTTCTTTCATAAAAATGTATGAAGCATTAATATGTAATGCATAACTGAATACATAATGAAAGCACTTTATTTTACATCTCATGCAATATTTTATGTTGCAAATGATGAATGGAAAACTGAAACACATTGCACTTTTCTAAAACTCAAAAACTTAAATATATGCAATGGTTTAAGCAACTACAAAAATAAACTGAAACTCTTCACCTTAAAATGAACTTGAATTAAGTAGTTATGTCAATTTGAGTTGTGGTGAAAAATTGATTAAAGTTACAAAGAAGGATGTGAGACATAGGGATGAGGTACCCAAAAATCAACAAAAGGAGAACAAAAATGAACAAGCTATGCTCCCAATTGAATTACCCAAGTATACTCTTGTTGATATGTTTCAATTACTCAGCCAAGTCAAAGTATATGTGCATTTTCTTGAGATGATGAGAATAGAGGAACATAAGCAGAAGGAAATAGCCCTTATCAATGGTCGTACTATAGCCTGTAATGATTTAGTGGGTCCCACTCCACCCAAATTGAGTGAAAAAGATAAAAAAGAAAAGGAAGTTGAGGGAGTTATCACTAAGATTCCCCATATCTTCTTAGGAAATTTAGTAACTACTTGCCTAAGAAGACAAACGCATTTTTTCTCACTTTGATTGTTGGGGAAAATTTTATAAAAAATTGTATTATTGACTCTGGAGCATCAAATAATATCATGCCAACTAAAATCATGGAGGCACCAGGATTGAAAGTTGATAGCAATCATGGTAAGTGTTATTTCATGGATTCAAGATAAGTCCATGTTATTGGTGTGATAAATGAACTTCCATACAGATTAGCAGCCCACCAAGACAAAGAGTTTAAGATGATTGTGGTGGTAGTGGATATCCCACCTAATTATGGAATGTTGCTATCTTAGAAATGGAGTGCATCTATGGGAGGAAGTATGCAATGTGATATGTCTTATTCCACATTTCCCATTGATGGCAAGGATGTTCAAGTGATGAGAGAACCAAGGGTACCACATATGTTGGAACACATTCCTAAGGATGATGCAATTTTTTTTGTAGAAACCAACATTAATGATTTCAAAGTGGAAGAAGTATTAAGAGAAGTTGATAGGTTCCCTACACCTATAGAAAATGAAGTTTTAAGATTACCTGACAAGAGTGGACTTTGGAAAATGTACTTTGATGGTGCAAGTTCCAAAGAAAGGTCTAGTGTAGGGATATTATTGGTATCACCTAGTGGTAGTACATACAAATTCTCTTTTACATTATCTTTAGTCTGCATGAATAATGTGGCAGAATATGAAGCATTATTACTGGGATTGAGATTGGCTGAGAAGCACATAATAAAAAAGTTAATGGTAATTGGTGATTTTGAGCTTGTGATATCCCAAGTAAGTGCTAAATATGTCTACAAGAATAACAGACTTAAGCAATATAGAAATGTCATCTGGGATTCCATTGAGCATTTTGATGCTTTTGGAATTGACTTGATGGAAAGAGGGTAGAAAAAAGTAGCTGACTTACTTGCTAACATTACATTGAGACCAAATGATATAACTTTTATAGGAATATCTAAAGTTTAGGTGTAAACAAGACCTTCCATTCCTGACAATGTGCACAACTAGCAGATTTTCAATGATGATGACGATATTCTCAAATTCTTGAACTGTGTTGATGAATATGAAGGTCAAGAGATTGAATTTAGTGGATTTGTTGAAAATATTGACAAAAATGACATAGTATTTGGAAAGGAGGTTATCTAGTTGAAGACAAATAAAATCCCCAAAGGCCTTGTAGCACTTGAAAGGGTCTTTGACAATCAAGATAAAAGCAAGATTAAGACAATTGTTGCTCACCCAGAGGATCTAGAGGAAATAAATTTTGGGACTAGAAATGCCCCTAAGAAAGTGTATGTAGGAAAGAAAATAAAGCCAAGGGTGAAGGCAATGCTGATTGCCCTACTTAGAAAATACAAACATGTCTTTGCTTGGTCATACGATTACCTGAAAGCTTACAAAGAGGAATTGTTTAAACATGATATTCCTATTAAGGAGAATGCTAAACCTTTTAGGAAAAAGAAAAGACCCATCAATCCTACTATAGCTCCCAAGATGCAAGAGGAGTTGGTAAAGTTAAGAGATGTTGGTATTATAAAGCCCATTAGACATTCTTCATGGATATCCAATCTAGTGCTAGTAAGGAAAAATAATGGTGATATAAGGTTGTGTGTTGATTTCATAAAATTGAATATATCCTCATTAAAGGACAACTACCCATTGCCAAACATGGAAGCCATGTTATAGAAGGTGACTAGTTGTGAGTTGTTAATGATGGATGGTTTTTTAGGTTATAACTAAGTAAAAGTGAAGGATCCTAAGCAGCATAAGACTGCATTCACTACTCCATGGGGTACCTACGTCTATGTAAGAATGGATTTTGGCTTAACAAATGCAGGTGCCACTTTTCAAAGGGCTATGGACGTATATTTTTCTAATTTTATTTATTTATTTATGGTTATATACCAAGATGACCTGACCACTTACTCCAAGGAGGAAGATCATTGTATGCACTTAGAAAAGGTATTTTTCAGATCTTTAGAGTATGGGATATCTCTTAATCCAAAAAAATGTGCTTTTTGGGTCACTAAGGGTAAATTATTAGGACACATTGTGTCTAAAGAAAAAGTAAGGATTGGCCCTGAAAGGGTAGCAGCCATGGATAGAATCACTCAGCCAAAAAATGTCAAAGGTATTCAGTCATTTTTTGAACAAATAATTTTTTTAAGAAGGTTTGTGACTAACTTTGTAGAAATCACAAGACCTATTTCCAAGATGTTGAAGAAGGGAGAAAAGGTGCTTTGGAGTGAGGAGTCGAGCCAAGTGTTCAAAAAAATTAAACAAGCTATCAAGGAGGCTCCAGTTTTGAAATATCCTTATTTCTCCAACCCAATGCACATTTTTTCTTTTGCTTCTCTTCATACAATTTTTTTTGTTCTATTATAGAAAAATGAGGAGGGATATGAACATCCCATTGCATTCTTTAGCAAGTCTTTATAGGTTGCAGAGCTCAAATATGACATGATGGAAAAGCAAGCATATGCTCTAGTTAAGGCTGTGAAGAATTTCAGGTCATACTTAGTGGGAGCTACTGTCATAGCTTTTGTGCCAAGTGTTGTTGTAAAGGATATTTTCACTCAAAAAGAAACTAAAAACAAAAGGTGTAGATGGATCAACAAGATCCAAGAGTTTAACATTGATGTTCAAATCACCAAATTAGTAAGAGGGCAAGGCCTAGCTAAATTAATGGCAGAAACTAATTTGGAAGCTAATCAAGTTAATCAGGTAGAAATGGTTAATATGGCACCTATCTCTGATATGAAAACATGTGGATGGTATAGAAGAATTGTCCAATATTTACAAACTTTGCAATGTCTTGTAGATATGGCTGAAAATGAAAAAACGAAATTAAAATTACATGCCATCAAGTATGCAATTATTGGCAATGAGCTATGGTGGAGAAAATCAGATGGTATATTGCTTAAATGTATGGATGGAAAGCAGACATTAGAAATCTTGCAGGAAATGCATAATGGAGTGTGTGGTGGTCATTACATGGCGAAGACCACTACTCACAGGGTCCTAAGAGCAGGATTTTGGTGGCCTACTATTTTTAAGGATACTCACAAGTTTGTTAAAACTTGTGATGCTTGTCAAAGGTTTGCAAGAAAACTGAGGTTTTCAGGAAATTTACCACTTGGGCCTATTTTTGTTCAAGCCCCTTTCTAGCAATGGGGAATTGATTTCATTGGAGAGATAACAAAAAATTCTAGTGGAGGGAACTCATGGATTCTTGTTGCCACTGATTATTTTACAAAATGGATAGAAGAAATACCCACCAAAAAGGCAACAAGAAAGGTGGTGGTGGATTTCCTATTGAATAATATTCTCATTTGGTTTAGATTCCTAGAAAAAATCATCTCAGATAATGGTGTGTTTTAGGTCTAAGGAATTCTTCACCTTACCGTCCTCAAGGAAATGGTTAGGCTAAGTCTAGCAATAAGAGCTTAATGAAAATCATCAAGAGGGTGATGGAGAAGAACAAAAAGGCTTGGGATTCAAAACTAAAGTTGGCACTCTGGGCAGATAGAGTGATTGTGAAAAAGGCTACTGGTTATTCTCTATTTTTCCTAGTATATGGTTTAGATGCTAGGTTGCCATAGAATAACCTGCTGAAGATGTATAATTTTGTGCAAGAATATGATAAAGATATATGTGAAGATATGTAGCACAAAATCAATAATCTGGTGCAATTGGATGAAACCAAAAGAGAAGCTCATGCTAAAAATACAAAGTTGCAGTTGCAAGTCAAACATTTGTATGACAAGAGAGCTTCTCCTAGAAAATTTGACGTAAATAGTATGGTGTTAGCCTAGAATGCAAGGGCTCAAGATAATGGTAAACATGGAAAGTTCGAAGCATTATGGTTAGGCCCTTATCTGGTAGCCAATACACATGGTGAGGATTCGTATTTCCTTCAAAGCTTGGCAAGTAAACTTTTTGAATTGCTAGTACACGGGCAGTTCTTAAAGCCATTCCTTTCCTAAGTATGTTATGATTCCATGTACACTGTAAGTTTTGTACATTTTGTATAGGTGTGTTTGCTTTGGTTGTGTTTGGGTCAGTATTGCTAACTAGTCTGGGTAGTCCCCTGGTTTTGGTTCACTATGTTTTGACCGGTCTGCTTCAACCATAGATTCTAGGATCTCGTCATGCCTATGAGAGACATGCATCCCCAATCAGAGCCACTAGTGGAATCCCTAAATTTTTTCCTGTCCCATCTCCAGTCTTGCTCAAACTTGGGTTGAAAATTATATCTGAGGGCTTAGGGTTTTATTTCTTGTCACTGTTTAAGGGTTTTAGTTACTCAAAGTCTTATTTGAAAAACCCTTTTGAGTTTGTATCCTAGCCAAGGTTTTTAATTCTCTATTGACCCCTTGTTTTTGGTCCTTGGTCTTTTAAGTCATATCTTGTGCCATTGAAACCCATTAAGTAACTAGCCCTCCGGTTTTGTTTTACCAATTGTCATGTGTTGGGTCATTACTTTATTTTTCCTAAGTCGGGCTAGGTGTTTCCCATTAAAATTTATGTCATCTTTTCCATGGGTGTTATCTCGTCATTCTAGTTGGGTCTCGCTTTTAATATTAATAGTTTTGGTATGTATAGAATAAGGACCCCTATCTACCATTTGATTGATGCAAATAAATCTCCACCATTCCCTACATGCCCATTCCACTTTATTGCTTATTGATTTATTCCCACGGGCTCATGGGCGAAGGCCATGTGTCTTGTACGATTGACGGGCCTGATTTCTTTGATAACATGCATGCAGATGATTGATGGAGGAGATCAACGGTGGGCGATGAATTATGTGTCCACAACTGGATCATTCCTCATGCGCCTGTTTGTCTTTCTTTCCTATTAAAATAATCACACCGGCTAGCAGGAGGATGTCGCACATTTGGTCTAAATAGTGGGCCCAGTGGTGTCAAGTAGTTTGTCATAGAGTTTTCAAATGAATCAACGATCGATAGCAGGTGACGTGGATTAATCTTGACTACTCCCTACTATCCTGTATGGGTCTAACATTTACTACTAGACTCTCAATGGGGAAGCAAGTATTTGCCACATGTAGAGTGATCCAGAGGACATGGAAGCTTTGGTGCAAGGGAAAATATTCATTAAATAATTCAGCACAATGCATGGAAAATAAATTGTGCATTAATGATGTAGATATATTGCATGTGTTTGAAGATCTTTTAATCTCGGTCGTGGATGTTGTAAGAAGGATAAAGTTTTGAGTAATTAAGAAGTGTGTATGAAGAAGCTAATAGATTTGATCTCGGGCTCTCCTTGTCTCCCCGTTGATGAAAGTTGCACATATGTTATGACTCATGGGGGAAAGGGAAAGAAGACACATGGATCCTGGCTATGATGACAAAGAGATGGTGGAGCCCTCATAATACAAACAAGTGACCAGTTCCATGTGGTTTTCTATCATTTGGTAGTATTGTAGCTATGTACACTCGGATTTTTCATAATAAACTGGCCAAATATGGATCGCCAATCAATTAACACTCCAAAAAGATCAACAACTAGCATTCAAAACTTAGCTGAGGTCAAGTGAGTCATTTTGGTTCATGTGAGCGAGCCTTAATAGTTGAAAGGACATCGAGCTACTGAAGTAAGGAGTTGCATAATTGTTAATACCTTTCTTAAAGGCATAATTCAGCATTGTAAAGTTTATTCTACACAATCAAGGAGCTCGTGTTATGGTTTTTCAATATTTTTCGACGTCGAAACTAGGATTGGGGTGATCCCATAATAGTGGTTTGCAATTTTTGGCCAAACTGGACACTGAAATTATTATTTTTAACTAAATCTTCACATTTGGGCACCTATAGCAGCTAAACTGTGAGGAATTTGAAGATGGTGCAAACTAGAGTCTCATCAAATTTTGTCTATAGATTCTAAAAATATTTTTTTCAAAATTTTTGGAATCAAATTGCACTTCTTTTTCCATCTCCCACAAAAAGATTTTTTTCAGAAAACAACATTTTTAAAAAGTGGCACACACCGTATAACGCATAACTTTTTTCCATGAAGGATAAAATTCTAATTATTTCAAATTTAGATTTGTAACTCTGATATCTAGTGCTTCCACTTGGTTAGATAGTTTTTATTGAATATTTTTTCCTTAGTCAAGTTTCAAAGTCAAACGAATTAACATATCAGGATCAGACAACGTAATTTTTTTGTATATGTCAAAATTTAATTAATTTTTTTGTTGGATCAAGGACTTCAATATCTGGTGCACTCATATTTTTCATTTTTTTGATAATCTTCTATTTTTCCACATGTGAAGAACAAAGAAATTCATTTTGATGAAAAATCTATGTTTAATAAAACTTAAAAACAAATACATAACAAAACCAAAACATATTAAAATTATATTCATTGGATAGCTTGTTCTGAGGAATACCATAATCATTTGAAATAAATTTTAAATGAATTCATTTGATCCCCCAAAATCTAAATCAAAAGTGATTTTTTATTAGCATTTTGATAGGTGTAAAGGAGACGCATTTATAGGTACGGTTTAAAACTAGCGAGGTTCTATCCAAGGGGGTTTGATCTAAGGTGATTTGATCAAACCCTCTTCAATTGGAATCCTTAAAATGGAACTTTTAAGGCTTAAATCATTATATTTTCTAAAAATATGTGATTTCAGCTAAAATTCGTTCCTCTCAGGAATTGTAAACCACTATTATGACAGCACCCATTGTCAACCTACGAAAATAACTAGTAAGTGAATTATTACCCTCCCATCAAAATTATTGATAAGTTGCAGCTTTTCAAACTCTTGAGTCTATTAGGGTTTTCTTGGTTTAGCATTTTTAAGGTTTGACATTCATAAAAGAGAATTTTTTAGTTATGCATTGCATAATTCATTTCAAATCCTTACAAAAGTCGTAAGCCTTGTTCGAATAAACAAAAAACCTTGCCTTGTAATACCTCTTGTGTTATGGCTCCTAAAGTAAATTTTTCTTTGTCTAAAGGGGAAACTTCTGCTCCCAAAGGATCTTTGAATAAAGACCTCATGGACTAGTTACCACACTCAACCATTGATAAACCTAAGGTCCAACTACTTCTCATAGGAATGCAAGTAGTAGAGGGTTTGAATGACAAGAATTACTTTATTAAGGATGCTAAATTTCCTTATACTAGATGGGAACTATTTTATAGTTGGTTCATAATAGAAACATGGGTATCCTAGTAGGTAACCCTTGGAACTATGACCTAGGAAAGTTGATCCTATCAAATGTGTATATGGATGTTGACTTGCTTAAGGCAACGGCTACCAATTATAACCCAGTCACAAGAACTATAAGAAAATATGATGGGAAGGAAATAGTCAAAATCACCAAGGAGAAATTGGGTCTTGTTTTTAAGCTTATATATGGAGTGATGAAATGTATAAGATAAATGTGGACACTCTTAATCAGAAGTATGATAAAACTAATATTGCATTCAGAGTCCACATCCTACCAAGATTTCTAGCAAAAATTTTGGGTCGAAAGATCATAACAGGGCCACATGATAAAGAGTCTTTCCCTCTTAGCTATTTTGTTTCTTTTAAAAAACCTTCTATTCTATTTTCCAAATAATTGGTTCTAATCCTATCATAGGAATGTCAATGGCATGGATGTATATGGCTGCCCATATTCAACACCCCCAATATTGTGCAATAAATGATTATGTGGGGTTTCTTTCATAATGAATGCATGAAGGACTAATAAGGTTGAAGAAAGGTGAATTGGGAGTGAGATTCAACTGATATTCATTATTGATGCATATGTTTTTATACAAAGGTACAGTTTTCTTTAGGCCTAATATAACTTTGGAAAAAAGAAAGGGTGACTTGGAGTTTCCCGTGCAATGCTAGACTATTGTTTTAGACAAGGATGATAGAACCTATGATTATATGAAATTTCAGAACTTGTTTGCTTTAGAACTAAGGAGAGTCTTAATTGTGAGTGTACCTAGAACTCACATAGCTCTACATGATTTCTTGAGACCTAAAGAGAGAAGGCCTGAGCTTGGAATTGATCATAATTGGGGAGATGTTATCCCATACCCTGATTACACTATCTTAAGAGTATATGGTTCCATGATAGCACCTCACTTGCTTCCAAGGTTTGTGCTAGAGAGAATTGGTTTCCTAGAGGTGATATTGTGGCAATTAGGAAGTGTTGAAAATGGACACTTATTGAATCAAGGAAAACGAACATTCTTTCCTTTGTACACTTATTTTTCTGATTTTGTAATGACCAACGGAGGTTGGAATAATATTCTTGATATACTCAAAACTTACCGCATGCAAAGGTCAGTTGAGAGGGTCAAATATGAACCTGAAGGTTTTATGGCTTGGTTGAAAGAAAGAAACAAGAGCTCCAAATTTATACACATTTTCCAATATCCGGAGGATGTGATAAGAAATGTGTTTGACCTTTTGGAGCAAGTGAAAAGAAGAGAAAGGTGGATTACCTTTAATAAAATGCAAAGAAAGATAAAGCAAGAAGAACCTGACTTCAAGGTTCTCCCAGAAATTGAAAATGTAATACAAAAGGTGGAGCATGTATCAAGGAATTTTGATTCAGTAGTGGGCCACCTTGAAACTAAAGGGGTAATAAGTAAGGATAAGGGGAAAGCACCAATTGTAGAAGAAAAAGTGGAGGAGAAGTCCTTGCTATGGGAGAAAAATCTACATCTCAAGCTCCTAATGAACCAAGAATAAATTTCTTTGTAAGGAGGAAGGGTAAGGCAAATAAAGTTGATGCAGCTTCTATTCCTTCTCCACAAGAAGAATATTAGCCTCCTTCTCCTATGCCACAAGTTCCATCACCATCTCCTCCAAGGATAGTAAAGCCTGAAATTGTGGACATTGATTCTCCACCACTGAGTGAATTACCATCAATGGAGCCACCATTGAAAAGACAAAAGGTTGAAGCGACTGGTCTAGTGGACTATGCTAATGAAGGCTTTGATGATGATATTTGGGTGTAAGAGCAAGAAATGCAAGGAGTTCCCATTGCAGTAGTAGTAAAGGAGACACATCAATTGGGTACAAAATTTAGTAAAGTTGATCTCATAGGACTCAATGGTAGAGATGATATGTAGATTGAAGCATGTGTAAAATTCTTAGATGATGAGTCATTTATAAAGTCTCAATATTTTATATAATTTGCATATATAGCTAAAAGAGATGAATATGTAAAAAACTTGGCTATAGAAAGAAGCCTACGTCCAAAATTGTCAAATGTCATCATCCAGAAAAAGGTTTTAAATAAAATGAGAGCTAGATTAATCCAAAAGATGATTGCAAAAGAGGGTCGAGAATTGGTAAGGAATAGTGGTATTTTATTGCTGCCAAAATGGAACTTAGCTTCTTCCATAGCTTTTGATAGAATAAATAAATGTGATAGGCCTCTATGTGATACCAAAGAAGAAGTTGCACTTGCTCTAAAGGGTTCTTCTTTCAGTGAGAAATGGGAAGCCTTGGCTATATGGTCTCTAGCCCCAAGCACCAAAATGCTTGATATTACTAAGCCTGCACCTAACTACAATGGATGCCTAATAATAAAAAGAGTGTCAAAAACATTAGCCTTAGAAGCAGAAAATATGTTAGTTCATGTTGCATAATTTACAAGGGCCACTATAGAATTTGTGACTGCAAAAAAGGATAATCTTAGGACAGATTACAATGATTTACTAGTCAAATATGGAACACTTGAGCAATATAATATGCAGTGGTAGACAAAAGTTGCATTATTGGAAAATAAGTTGTAGAGTTTGCAACCTAAAAAGCCTAAGCAGAATGATGTTGACTCCCCCACCACTTCACAAGAAGTTGTACCCTCAAAATTTACTGAAGAAGTAAGTTCTTCATGGGAAATTATGCCATATAACATGGGAAGTGTGTTCATTTCAATAGTGGAGCTTGGTACATCAAAGGGGCCACAAGCTGAAGAAGATATCAACAGGGAAGAGTTGCTTAGGCAACTAAATGAATGTAAAAAGAAATGTGATAATCATGATGAGGATATTTTCAAGAGAAACATGAAGATTGTCACTAAAGTATTGGAACATTTGAATAGTATTCACTATAGTTATTCATCCATGGTGTCTGCTATCAAGAATTTTGACACTGACAGAGAAAGAGCCATTCCACTCATGGAAATTTGGTTCCCTATGAAGAAGGAATTGGTATTGATGTCAATTGGAGTTAAACAGGATTCCAATCCACCTGAAAAGTTTAAACCTACTATGATTCTTGTAGGTAAAATTGAAGGATACAAGGGAAATATTGAACCATTAGAAAACAAAATAAAAGAGCTGGTGAAATCCTTCCATAAATCACATCATGGCCTTCTTCCATCCATTATAAGGGATGATGATAGCATCAAAAGTCTATAGGAGTGGGAAAATGAAACTAATAAAGTTATTTTAGATCAAGCTATGTCAATTTGTTAGAAATTTGATATGGACACATTGAAGATAAATATGGATATGCTAACTCATGTTGAGACTGTCCTACTGGAGTTTGATAAGGAGGCTAACCAAATTGTCACCAAGTATGCACCATATAGAGAAAAGGATGATGAAGTCATGAATTTCAATTGGCCCACTAAAGAGGAATACCTAGCATGGAAAGGTAGATACTTGGAAGGAGTGGTGGAATGATGTGAAATGGCAGGGTGGTGATTTGAAATTTTTAAGCCTTTAACCATGAAGAATAATGGATAAGTGAGATTTGCACTACATAGCCTAGATTCAGTATAGATTAGACTTTTGATAAAGTATGGAAAATATAGTGCATCTTCTTCAAGTTGAATTGATGACAAGGTTGCATACATGGATATATTGTTAGAGTAATAAGTTATTATGCTTAATTAATTACATCACATTGATTAATTAATTAAGTCACTTATTCCTCTTTATTGCTTAAGCTAAACTTAGGCACATTAATAATTAATTAATTATTAATTATTAAGTGTGCACACTAGGGTTTCTTGATCTCCTTCATAAGGATTGATCACTTTGTAATAATCGATTCTCTTAATGCATTTTTACTGAGAGGTTTATAGAACATCATTTTTGGTTCTTCATATCTTTTGCATGTGATAGGTATCCATCTTGCATGCAGGTGATCTTGGTTTTCTAACATGGTATCAGAGCTCCAAACCTGCAGTTGCTTGTTCATGATCTGAAGATATGGCCTCTCTGTGAGTTTCAAGTGCAAGGGTTTCCACAGGCATCTTTTTTACAAGATCTGGGGGTAGCCATTTTTTTGGGACACTATGGGCTCAAACGGACGTCGCCATTATGTTCGCAGCATCCCAAAACCCTAGAAACACTGGTCAAATCATCCATTTCGGTGCAGTTGATCTGGGAGGCAAAAAAAAATTGTCTGGGGGGCTACGACCTCCCCAGACGCAGATTGAGGCACGTTTTTTTGAAAAATTTCAAAAAATATATTAAAAATTGAAATTTTTTATTAAATTTGTGCGCTGCCCACACAAATCACAGCACCACCGCCGGGCCACCCAGCGACCACTGGGTGGCCACCCATCTGCAGCCCACTCCAGACTCCGCCACCGCTGCCTCCGCCAGCCCCCGCCGGGCACCTTCCAAAATAGCAGTGGTCATATTGCGGACCATAGGCTTAGATCCGCCACCACCTAGCCCCCTCTACTCCAGCACAGGTCGTATGGAGAACCACGGCCTCCAGCTCCGCTCCAGCCCCTGGTTGCCCACAAGACCAGGGGCCGAAAAAAATTTCATTTCTGTAGGGGGGATGATTTTTTACGGCGACAGCCAGATGGCCGTCAATTTTAAGCTCGGATTTTGATGACATTAGCATGACGTCATCCATACGGTCGGCCCCTCTATGCCCCTCCTAACCCTAGTTTTTTCTAAAAGAGCAATTTTTTTCTTTTGGCCATAACTTGGGCATACGGTATCGAAATCGGGAAAACAAGATATCGCCGGAAAGCTAGTTCCAAGCACTTTCATTTGGTGTAGTTTATTTTATAGTAATTTTCTATTTTTCTACATTTATTTCTGTTTGAAGTCAGATGTTATTTTTGGACTTCCGAGCTCATAACTTTTTGCCAAGATGTCCAATTTTCGTCTTGTTTGCTGCGTTGGAAAGGTATTAAGGAGCTCTATGTTGTTGTCTATGCACTTTTTCTGTATCTATCTCAAGTTTATCAGTTAGTCCAGATTTGGCCCGATGGGTTGTTTGGCAATTACTTGGATGTTTTGGCAGTTGGGAGAGTGCATCTTGCATCTTTGTACTTCATTTTCAGTAATACATCATTCAATAATTGCTTGCTACTTCATAGATTCTAGGGTTGTTCCCGTTTGGAGTTTTCAAGTGTTCCATGGCATCGAGTCTGCTGTCACATTATTTTGATTCCGGTTTTGGTTTCAGTTGTAGACAGAGATATCTTTCCTTGCTTGTCAGATTGCGGTTCCAGTGTTACTCTATAGAGTTATTCCAGTGCTTCTTTGCAGCATGTCATCACATTGTAGGGGGGTTTTGTCCCACTGGGTTTTTCCTTCTCTACTCCTTTATTGCATTTGTAAATGGGTACCTGATCAGGCCTTGTTGCCGGGACCCATCTTTGCTTTCATGCATCTTATTCTAGTGTTTTAGCTTCTTCCTAAGTTCATCTTAAGGGGGGTGTTAGAGTAATAAGTTAGTATGCTTAATTAATTACATCACATTGATTAATTAATTCACTTATTCCTCTTTATTGCTTAAGCTAAACTTAGGCACATTAATAATTAATTAATTATTAATTATTAAGTGTGCACACTAGGGTTTCTTTTAGGGTTTCCCTTTTAGGGTTTCTTGATCTCCTTCATAAGGATTGATCACTTTGTAATAATCAATTCTCTTAATGCATTTTTACTGAGAGGTTTATAGAACATCATTTTTGGTTCTTCATATCTTTTGCATGTGACAGGTATCCATCTTGCATGCAGGTGATCTTGGTTTTCTAACATATATCATTTGTCTTTTCTTTTTTGTTTTTGTCATACTTTCCTTCTTTCACTTTATGTGTGTGGGCACAAATTTTGAGGTAACTATTTGAAGATACCTTTTTGAAGATTGGACTGGATCTCCAACAATGAATGAAGAGAACTTTCATTTCCCCACATGTTTCCCACCTCTTGGGAATGCAATGCAACTGAATAGGGGAATCTTTATTTTAAGCGGTCCAATAGGATATTGGCATGTGTACTTTATGGCCTAAGGCTTGTTTTGCTCCTTCATTTCTATAAGAAGGAATTCAAGGCCAGAAAGTAGGGGTTCATTGTTTTGCATTCAACACTATGAATTGTAAAATGAATATCAAGCATATGGGTATGTGCAGGATCATGATGGGCCAAAAAGTGGCAATATGATGGGTATGTGGCTGACCACTTTTTTTACCCAAAATTGATGAAACAAAAAGGGTTTTTAAAGGAGATCCTCAACTTTCCACCAATATAAATTATGCTTTACTTTGAATTTAATAAGTAATTATTATTCATTTTCTATTCAAATTATGACTAAAGTCCTCATTGATAGACTGATTGAAAAATATTTATAACTTTCAAACGGTATCACATTTTTTGAATCCAAAACATGCGTCACATTCTATGCTTTGCATACTATAGAATTAAAAAAATAAAATTTGAATTTCATGAATTTTGACTAAGTTAAGGTAGTCAAACATACGAGTTTTAAATTTTAAAAGTTGTAATAAAAATTCATAATTAATTGTTTACTTGGGAAAAAATACAAAAAATATGCATCACATCGAGACACGAGTACTCTACTTATATCTAAAATATTATTAAAAATTATTATCATTTTATTGTCGTTAGGGTGGTCAGATAGACACCTACTTCTTATTTTTCCCGAAATTTAAGTAGCTGCATTGAAATTTCAAATTTTCACCAAATAGACTTTTATTTTTTTTTAACAAACCTAGTAGTTTAGAAACTAAATTCAATTTTCTATAGATTCTATTCTTACATATTTTTAAAATAATATAGATAATTTATTCAAATTTTTACGTCAAGTTGCCTAACTCTGATTTTTCTTATTTTTTTGCCACTTGAGGGCCTATTTTTTCCATGATGATCCTACACATACCCATATTTTAGAATTTTATCTTAAGTTAAGAGTTTTGTTACTATGTATGTAATTTTGATAACAATATAGCAAATACAATATAGAGTAATACCAATTTCATGGCTATTGTCTCTCCTTGTACTCATTTTATGAGTTATGAATGAAAGTAGTCCAGGATTCCTTTTGTTTGTCTCTATTGTTTCTCAATAGATGTTTAATTTCATTCCTACTTATTAGTTCAATGAATTAATGTAAGTGCTTAGATGAGATTGTTAACTTGTAATAATTAGGTGCTAGGATATTTGTAAGCAATGATGATCATGAATGTAATAGGGAAATGTTGTAAAGTAGTATTTCTTGAGATTGTAGGTTGCTATTGATAATATGTTGTCTGGTTGCATAGGTTGATATTAACTTTGTGCTTCGAATGAGGCACTGGTTCGTGCAAAGTATTCATAATTCATTTCCTGAGTTGATTCATCAACTAATCACCTTCATAAACTTTCAAATGGATACCACCATAGTTTTTTTTGTTGAGCTTCATTTTATCATGCTCTAAGTGTAGGATACCAATAAGTAAGCCACCAACTTATTTGATTTGCTACATTGTTGAGTAAATTTATGAGAATTATCTGTTATTGACCATGTATTTGAGTAGTAATAATATAAATTCCTGAGTATACATTGCGGGATCACCCTCTCGAGTTTAATAGAGCCCAAAGTGTAGGAGTAGAAGTCTTATAACTTTTACTCGTTCATTGGCCAATCCCTTTGGAGTACTAAGTATTGGAAATGGAAAAGTCCATAGGTATTTCTGAAGTTAGTTTGGTTCTTAGAAAATAACCAATAGGAGGTGTGGAGTATACTTACCTCCATCAATTAGAGTCTTTTTCTTATTGAAGAAGAAACATGCACTTGGACAACCCCTCCATCTTTTCACCCCATCCTCTCTTCAAAACTCATCACTCTCCATAATGACCTGACTTTTCAAGGGTCAAATCATATCCTAGGGGCACTAATATTGTATGCCTACTTGACCTCTACCACTATGATATAGACCCTAGAGGGTTTATTTTTCCATCCCAACCAAGGAAACTGATCAACAACCCTCTTTAAAGACCCATTTAATGACCCATCTGAAATTCAAACTTGGGTAAGGGTTCCCAACCCCTACTCCCACTTACACTCACATGAAACATAATTAAATACTCTCACAACCCAAAAATAAATTATCCCTTTAATATCAACCCTCACCAATTCAATATATTAACTTTATTTCTTTCTAAGCCCCGAAAGAGGGGGGGTCAAATTCATAACCATAATAAGATGTCTTTTGATCTATTCAATGGTCTTCCCTTCTCATACTGACTCTTCCTTTCCTGCACATTACCAATGAAACCATAAGCAACAATCGTATATCACATTAATCTGATAGCTGAAATAAGATTAAATTTTACAACCATTTCATGTAAAATTTCAACTCATATTCACAATTTACAATTCCTAACTCCTTCACGATAGCAAAAATAAAATTTCAGAATGAAAAATAAGAATATTATCAAATAATCACACTCCTTCATAGTAGCATAAATAAAATTTTAGAATGAAAAACAAGAATATTATCAAATAATCACGCTATTTTTCATCCACAATACATCTTGCCATCTATTCAGGAACACATAAAATAGATTAGAGCTTTACTAATCACATGCAAGGTGGAGCCTTACATCCCCCTCCCCTTAGCTTAGACTTCCTCCTGGAAATCATTAGGGTCTAAAACATAATCTTTATATAGCAATGCACATAAATTTATCAAACATATTAATTACCTTGATTTATTGATGAGATAATTCAACATGCGACTATAAACACACATTAAAGGTATTCCTTCCATGAATCAAACATCTAAACACTTAGAATAATATTTCTCGTCATAGAGCATATATTCGATATAGTCATAATATAATAAATGTTAGTAGTCATCCATGTAGTTAACATTCTTAATTAAAAATTACACTAATATATAGCCAAACACATTAACATCCTTGGAAACCCTTCAAGGTTCCCTTTTTTACATCATAAACATCACTCATGATGTTAGAAAATATTCCTATATAATGCATGTCTTAAGAGCAATAGAACCAATTTTATTGTCACTTTATTTCTCACATAGTAAACAAGTACTTCCACATGCCATTTATTTACAAATTTACCCATACATTACAACAATTTACACATAATTCACATCACAAGGCTCACATAATGGGGTTTGCAAGGATGTATATTCTTGGATACCAGAGCTAGTAGGAAAGATGGTCTCAAGGCCCTTCTCTAAGGACCTGTCCATACATCTCCTAGGTACCTTCTCTTGTTTGTGTAAGTGGGTTAGCCTCCAAGAAGAAGGTACAAAAAGAATAATCATAGAACTAGGGGAAGAATGGATTAATGATCATCCCATAGCAGTCCCATTTGCAACCCCTTTCAAATAATTTATATTTCCCCAGTGCATCTACTCCCCTATATGACCTGCCAAGGAACCCCCCTGGGATATGGAAATTTTTACAGATGTCACATTATACCACACTTTCCAACAGTTAGCAAACAATAAGAAGCCTCAAAATGAGAAACATAAAATCATGAACCAACATTTCAATAAATAGAAAATTATAACTTCAAGAAAAAAACTAAATAAAGATCAATTGCTACTACATTTCAACATTCCAATCTTAATTCAAAAATAGAAATTAAATAAGTCCTTGAGGAAATGGACTACGACAAATATCAAATGGCTAAATAGCCCCCAATAAAAGAAATATAAAATTTAACACTACTGGCATATAATAAAATAAAACATCAATTAAGAAATTACCAATTATTCATATTTCAACAATAAAACTTTCACATTACGAGCACCATGTGACTTTGATAAATCCACCTAAGGGGGGAGGGGAATGGTGGTTCTCTAACCACATAAATATAATAGAATGCAATATATGTGGTCCCTGACCACATAAATATGATAGCACACAATATCATGAACTCTTCCACATAGTATCAATGCCCTGCATTGTTGAAGTATCCAAAATATGTAATCAATATGGTCCAAGTAATTCCATCCTTTACCCATGGGTTATAAACATCAAGGAGTGGGTTTACACTATGAACCAACAAGTGTGGTTCTCATATGTGGGGGAATAGGTTAGGAACACGTCCAAGGAAAACCATGGGTTCCCATTGGGGTTCTCTTGCCCCTCAACCCCTATTTACACTAGCAAGCATCTCAATCTTGTAGGGGATCCGTACGCTAGGGGTACACATTTAACATATGAACAAGACTTACACAAAGAATTACTTCACATTTCATTTATTAGACACACATCTACACATATCATGTTTACATTATTTCACAATTAACTAACTTACACAATGGGTCATCACAAAGGGTACACATAAGGGATCATACTTGATGTATCTCACCCTTATCCCAAGTCAGATACCATGTATCTTATACTTGGGGAACAACACATTCACTAGTTTTCCACTTCACAATTCATAACACAATACACTTTACAAAATTCACCATATTATAGAACAAAATAATTCACTTAAATGCATTCTAGATATTTTCTTTAAACAATATTCACTTTGCTTCTTAATTTTGGAAATATCCATGCACTTTGTAAAAGTACAAGAAATCACTAGACAATGTGCAACAGTAGCTTAGATATATTACTCTATCTTCTTGGAACTCAACAATACTTTGTTCGCCACACTTTTCACTTTGCTAAGTTAGTATTTGGCATCATTTTTAAAATCAAGATTGGTTTTTTGTAGTTATCCATACCATGCTTTTTCTTTTATTCAACTATGTTATGTTCACAACATATCCATACCCGGGTAATCCCACTATGTTTTTCACACATGCTAAAGAAATTTTTCTACTTAATAAGGAAGATAGTTAACCATTTTCATTTGAAACATCACAATATGAGACAAGAAGACAAACTCAATGCATAAAATACATGACAAATCATGGAATAGTAGTTCTCACAACCTATTAATATCTTTTTATAAATTTTGCATTCTGCTATCTAAGGTTGAAACATTCAATCGTATTATCATAATCATCATTTTTATAATCATAGTTCCATCTAACCTAATAAGATGCACAATGAGTAAAAATCTTGAAAGTTTTACCTACTTTGAAGTTTTCTTCTTTACATTTGGGTGTAAATGTTCTATCAAAGAGTAAATGTAGTCAATGGTATAGAATACACAACATTAGTTGGAAGTTTTACAAGTCTACTTTTGTGTCTCTTATCTATATAATTTAACTTTCCCATCACATAATGCACCGTGAGCCACACATAATTCATTACTCAATTTATAACTTCATACAATTGATTATTCAATCCTTATGACATGCACACGATCTTTAGGGTTAACATGTAATTGAGTGTATTAATACTTTCTATATATGGCATGCATCTTTTGTTATTTGAGCAACAACAAGTCTTCAGTTCTTAACTCATTTATAAGGGAGTAGTAATAGCATGAGTTCTAGATAACATTTTAACTCCAAATTCTCATTTTGAAAAGATCTCTTTAAAAATCTTCTTATGTTTAATTATTATAAGGGGGGTGATTTAAACATCATATTTGTTGGTCTTTAACTTTCTTAACTTAATTGTATGGATCTTCTATGCTTTTACCTTTGACTTGAATCATAGAAAGCATGTTGTTTCATTTACTATTTAATCTTTGAACAATTGGACATAAGAGCTTGGTAGTTTTTATAATTACATTAAGTTTACTAGGTCACCATTTACTTGCAAAAGTGCTTAATTAATTTTTTAAGTTTCACCCTTCAATTTTAGGTAATATCCAGTTTTGACCCCTTTTTTTATAGGGTTTACTATGCAATGTAAGATTTCAAACATTATTTGATGTTCTTAATCATGCAATCTTATCTACCAACCATAAGTTAACTCACCTTAGAATCTCAAGAATTCATTAGCGAGTCTCTTTCTTATGTTGAATCATGATTTAAATGAGTTTTAGGAGGCTTATGTGTTATTCATGTCTGAGGTATGGGCATAATATTGGTCCTGACACATCCTTAAGTTGCACTTAGATATCATCACATAGATCCAAGGATAAAGTACTTCCAAGTTACATCCTTAATTCTCTCTCTATCCACTCTCCATTTAACACTAGATGTGTTTGAAATGTATATATGACAAGAGTTATGAGGTTTCTAGTGTGGTACTCTTTGTTGAACATATACTATATTCATAAAAGAGGCTTACAAAAAACTTATGTATATATGACAAGAGTTATGAGGTTTCTAGTGTGGTACTCTTTGTTGAACATATACTATATTCATAAAAGAGGCTTACAAAAAACTTACTCTGCAACCAAGGTTTGGGACATGCTAGGCATATTTATGGGTAAATCAATTCTTCATCTTAAGGTTACTCGAGAACATTTAGAAATTTCTAATACAACCTTCTTGGTTTGAGATAATATCCCTTAATCATGTTTCCTCTAATTTAAACATTAACCCCATCTTCATTTTTTTGATAAAACTCAACTATGAATCTCAACTTAATCTTTGTATAGGGTTCACTAGGAGGAATCTTTAAATAATATTTGAACCATTCTCTCTATTTCCTAATGTTATGGGAATGATTTATTTATTTATTTTCCAAAGTCAAACTCTACAATCAAAAATAATTTATCTAATTGCTTTAGCTTATACTTCATTATCCATGATAATTGTAATACACTAGTTTCCTACAAGTTTCATCAATGTCCTTCTAAGGACTAAGTCGCAATGGCGGCGAGAATATAGGGCTATGCAATCATAATTATTAAGATGCTTTACATTATTCTTCTAGCTCATTAGGCTCATATTAAACATTTTGAACATCATCACTCTCTTTTTCCCAAAGATTGAGATGAGGAGTGTAGAATGGTAATGGATTTTCCCTAATTATTCTCATTAATTGAGCCATAATCTTTTACCGACATTCTTGTTGCCTATTTAAATATGAAGCTCTTGTTAGTTTGGTTTTCATAGGATTTTGTTTCCTTTACTTGATCATTACAAGTCAATCACCCCATAAGATTAAATCTTACCTAAGAATGTCTTTGAAGTTTCCAATATAAGATGGTTAATTTTAATTCTATTTACATGTTTCAATATAAGTTAAACTCACAAAAGTTACTAATTTACCTCTCAAATTTGAAGGCTTAACTGCTACGAGGAGTTCTACATGTTTCCAATATACAAAATAGCTAAGACCCATCTTATTCCTAGAGTACCCAGTTTTACAACCTAGGCTCTGATACCAAGTGTCGTGCCCAAAATTTGTCACTAGAGAATGCAATTTAAAAAAAAAAAAAAAAAACATAGGTTTGCAACCTATCACAACACAACCAACCACCTTTGCATAATGCACCTTCTAAAGCCTAACACTATTTGATAATACAATAATGAACGAAGAACTTTAGCCAGTTTAATTAGCTATAAGGTCACATTGATTGACTTCTACAATCGGGTGTTCGGGATTGAAGAATTAATTCCTTACCAAATGTTTGGTGGGATGGTATCATTTATAATGCCACCCCCAATGCACTTTTATTTAATGTAGAAATTTAACCTTTACATTTCCTAAGTGTCATACTCATAATTTTTCACTAGAAAAATCAGATCTTTTTGAAACATTATTTAAGCTAATTAACACTTAGTTATGTGATTTATAACACTAAACATAATGTTAGATGTACACCTTCCAAAGCCACAATTTAATTCTTAATAATAACATCGTTACTAGCAATTAAGCCTCAATATTATTATTAAATCTCATATTAATAAAATATTGTTATCATCAAATCGAATAACATGTTAAATTTAAATCTCATAATAATGCTACTTTCCTTTAATTGAAAAAAAAAATTTAACATGAGTAATATAATTGTCGTAATTCAAACATGAATATATTTATTTAATCTCATTTTTAAAGTGATATTATTATTATTATCATTTAGTTGAATAATAATATTAATATTAAATCTCCTAGTAACTTAATTAATATGGTATTTACCACTTTCAATGTAAGATATCACTAGATAAAACTTACTACCCTACCTATTACCAACACTATTATTACTTTTTAATAATATTATGTTGGTTTAATTAATTATTTAATTACACTTGCATAAGTTTACTTAGGTAATATTTTATTTCCTAGGTTTATTGTTGTCATTCTTATCTTATTGAGCTATCTTGTTGCTCAAGATAAGATTAGGGTTATGCATACATTGCTTTTATAAAGCAAATCATCTCATGTAATTATGAATTCCTGAATAATATTATTTGCACATCTTCATGCAAAGCTTTGCTTTAATTTTATTTTCTCTTCTGTGGAAGGTTTTTTGGTTTGCATGTCTGATCTTAGTTTCTAACATGGTATCAGAGCCTTGATTTGTAGCCCCTTCTTATTTTTTTGAGAAAATCATTGTAGAGTAGTTTGGGGTCCCTTGAGGGTTTCATGCCTTGACCCTTTTTCTGGCTATGGCTACAAGATCTTCTTGAGTTTGTCTCTCTATTGGGTTATCTTGCAAGGTCACTTTTGACACACATTGGAGGAAATCTGAGCTCATTTTCGAGTCCAGGGCTATTGAAAAAGTCAAGATTGACTTTTGTTTCACCTAAATCTGACATTTTATGCCAAAGTTATGAGGGTTTGAAGATTTTCTAGATCTAGGAGTTGTGAAGCTTCTGGTGCATTTTCAGGTAGATCAGACCTCGCCATCAGATCCAGAGCGTCTGAGAGATGAAAATCAACATATAACTCGACCTATTTTGGTGTCGGAAGCTTCCAAGGGAAAAAAAAAATAGAAGTCATCTAATCTGTGTACGGCCTCTGTGCACGCAATCTGAAATTCAGGTTTTTTAAATATTTTTACCTACATGCATCAAAAAAAATACCATTAGTATTTTTTTTTCAAAAAAATTAAATAAAAAAATCTTTTATGAAAAAAAAATTAAAAAAAAAAAATCTTTTTTTGAAAAGTTTTTTAAAAAGGCTTTAAAGCCTATGTAGGTGGTACAAACCTGCATAGGTTGTACTATACCTTCATGGGCCCCAACCGGCGAGCCTCCCTCATTGTCGGCCTCATCTACTCCACCAGCAACAATTTTGCAAGATCCAGTGGCCAATGATAGATTTGGTCTTATCTGGTGCTGCAAACCTTTTACTGGCGACATTTATGGATTTTCTAGCAGTGAACCATATTTTAGCTACATGTGCATTTTTTGAGACTAACGTCACCCGTTCACGGGGATATATGAATATTTCGGCAGTGCTATCAGGAATAGTTCGTGGATGAACATGCTTCCAGACGGCCGTCAAATTTTTTGCAAGGGGGCATTTTTTTGTTGTGATGGCCAGATGGCCATCAAATTTATGCTCATGAAGTACTGACGTTAGTGGTCGTACAACCCTCTTTGCCCCCTCCTAGCCTTGATTTGCCTTCAAGGAGTAGTTTTTTTCTTTTTGGCATAACTTGGGCAAACGAAGTTGAAATTGGGAAAATGAGATATCGCCAAAAAGCTGGTTCCAAGCACTATCCTGCTGTGTAGTTTATTTTTTAGAATTTTTATGTTTAGCTGCATTTATTTCTGTTTGAAGTCCGATGTTCATTTAGGGCCTCTGAGCTCATAACTTTTTGCCATGATCTCTAATTTTCGCCATCTTTATGGTGTTGGAAAGGTATTGAGGAGCTCTATGTTATTGTCCATGCACTTTTTCCTATATCTGCCCTAGGTTGATCATTATTCTAGATTTCTCCCGATGGGTGTTTTGGAGATTACTTGGATGTTTTGGTAGTTGGAAGGGTGAAACTTGAATCTTTGCACTTCATTTCAGTATCACATCAGTTTATTTTTTGTTTATTCATTTTTGCATTCTCTCCTTTTACAACCATTAGGTTATTGTAATAAATTAACTAAGATAAAGTTCCATCAGGGTGGTTTCTTGGATAATAATCTAATTAGAGTGTAGTTTCACTTTGATCTCATCTTGATTTTGATGACAACTCGCATGGGTTGTATCTACTTTCTTAGTTTCTTTTGGCCACATCTTGCTCTAGATTGACACATATCAGATTCACATCAGTTCACACTTCATATTAGAAGCTCATGGTTCTTGATCCACATTGGTTCAGATCCATCTCAATTTGAGGGCCATGTTTTTTATGGTTAATGTTCCAGAGTCTTTATGGTACTTGTTCCCATGGAAGAGTTTTCATCTCAATTTGGCATCGACATTGAGATACACAGTTTCCATATTTTTTCATCATATCATCTACTATTGCTTCACAAATTCCAGGATTGTTCTAATTTGTGAGTTTTCCAGTGTTTTGTGGCATCGGGTCTATTGTTGCATTATTATGATTTTGCTTTGGTTTCTTGTAGACAAAATTATCTTTCCTTGCTTGTCATATTTCGGTTCCAGTATTCTTCCAATGCTTCTTTGCAATAGTTTATCTCATTGTAGGGGGGTTTTGTCCCACTGGGTTTTCCTTCTCTACCTCATTATTGCATTTGTACATGGGTATCTGATCAGGCCTTGTTACCAGGACCCATTCATGCTTTCTTGCATTCATCTTAGTTTTAGGTGCATGATTTTTTAGTCTCCCTAAGTTGCACTTGTGGGGGGTGTTGGTGTAATTAATTATTTAATTACACTTGCATAAGTTTACTTAGGTAATATTTTATTTCCTAGGTTTATTGTTGTCATCCTTATCTTGTTGAGCTATCTTGTTGCTCAAGATAAGATTAGGGTTATGCATACATTTCTTTTATAAAGAAAATCATCTCATTTAATTATGAATTCCTAAATAATATTATTTGCACATCTTCATGCAAATCTTTGCTTTTATTTGCTTTTCTCTTCTGTGGAAGGGGTTTTGGTTTGCATGTTTGATCTTGGTTTCTAACATATTATTTCTTATAGCCTTTACAATTATTATGGTTAGCCACCCATATTTAATTTGCTACATTTTAATAGCATTATTATTACACCATAATATTAATATTACAAGTTACTATCATATCATCCTCAGGTACCCAAGGTAAGGGTTGTTGGGACGCTAGGCTAGGTCACAGGGACACCCTTGTATATATATATTACAAGTTACTATCATATCATTTTATCTATTTATTTATTTATTTAACTTTTATTTAAAGAAAACTATATTCATGTGTAATCATTTTGTATTGGTCAAAAATATACTTTCTATATTCATGTGCAATTATTTTCTATTGATAAAAAAAATCTACTTTCTATTTTCAATGTGTATTTTGCCTTCTTTCTATTTTCATGTGCAATTATTTTGTTTTGATAAAAAATCTACATTATATTTGCATGTGTAGTTGTTTTGTATTAATCATCTGATATTGATACCATCTTTAATAATATGTGCTCATCTCATTATTATTCACTCAATGTTATTTTTAATTTTAATATTAAAAATCCATTGCCACTAATAATACTAACACCATTGACACTCCCATTGGATACTCAGACCAATCATTGTGTGAAGGTGGAGGTTGCGTTCATAAGTGTTAGGTATGATATCAACAAAGGTTACTTCAAATTATGGGTGGAAGGTGACTACATGAACATTATAAATTATCTATGTGGCACTCATCCTCTAAGTTGGAATGTCGACCAACTTATCAAGGATATGATAAATATGTTGCAATCTTGTGATGAGACCCACGTCTCTCACATTTATTGAGAAGAAAACTCATTGGAAGATTTTTTTTCCAATGACGTCAATTTGAAGGAATTTAATTCATGGGAGGAGGGATCAATCCTTTCCAAGAAAGCTAGGATTTTATTAAGGAATGATGGAATGGGGTGAGGTGATGCAGCATTTATAGTCTAGTACCTTCCTTCAATTTGCACACTTTGTGGGTAGTTTTCAGATCTTTTATCTTTAGTTGAGTTGTTTTTGCAAAAATTTTGTGAGTTTTATCGATTTCTATGGGTGGTGACAATAGCCGAATCAAGTCGCACTCTTGTGGTGACATTCGGAGAAGAAGAAACTCTAGAGTATTTTGAGCCATGGGAATTTCACTCCATTTTTGGAGAGATTGCATGGTCATGAGCTTAATGCCTTGGTGCAATTTATTTCCTTCTGGCATAATCATAAGCTCAAGGTTAAAGGTCTTGAAGTGGAGGTTAATGAAGACTTGATTTCCACTATCATGGGGATGCCAACTGTGGGTCAGAAGTTTTTCAAGGATAAAAAAATTAATGAAGAAGTGATGATCTAGTTTTTTAAAGATGATGAGAGGAAGAAATTAATCAAATTGGAGAGTTGGGGTTATGAGAGAACTTCCCTAAAGAAAATTTGGGCAATTTTTGTTGAGGTCTTGATGTGCTACGTGACTCTAGAAGGGAGGTTTAGGGATATTCTTGGTCACCATTTTACTCTCCTCAACCATTTTAGACATGGCTTGTTCATTTCATTTCCTTTTTTTTTATTATCTTCTCTGGAGGTCTCAATGTACACTCATCTAAAGAATAGGAGGGCCCCGTCCTCCATGAAGGGATTATCTTGCTTATCATGGAGCATGTCAAGACTCTTATCCCTGCTTCGGTCGTCAAGGGAAAGGAAAACGTTGTAAGTGATTTTTCTTGGTCGTCAGGTTCGGAGTCCCCTTCAGAGGAGGAGGAGGAATGGAATGAGGATGAGGAGGATTCTTCTCCTGTGGTAGTGAATACATCTTTGAAGAAGAGGAAGGCGGTTGGTGCTAAATGTAATAGGAAGGCTAAGTGGCTAGCCCTTTCTGAAAGTGAGGACATGGAGGTGAGGTTAGATTATTCTTCTCCCAAGTCTATGAAGGTGGTTGTTGGTAAAGTTGTTGGTGGTGGTTCGGAGGTGGGGACACAAGGTAATGTTGAGGGTTTGGTTGATAAACCAAGGAGGCTATCTAAATGTATTGCTAATTAAAGAACAAGGCCTCTAAGGTTTCAACCAAGGACCCAAATGTGGCTGGTGAGGATAACGATTCTGGTGATAAGATGGTGGCCATCGAGGATTCTCCCATGCAAGACTTGCCAAAGGAGGAATAGGACAAGGAAATTAGGGGTCTGGATGAGGGGGATGCGGAGAAGAGTAAAGCCAAACAATAGCCTTTGAAGGTAAATCCTCTTTTTGAGGACTTTTCTTACCTTGATGGTGATGCTACTTCCATGTTTAATTTACTAGATATGGCTAGGGATGGGGCCACTAGTACCTTTAAATTGGCTAAATGGACTCTTCAGGAGTTCAATAAGATTTATATTAAAATTAGAGATTTAAAGGAGAATATGAAGAATGTTCTGAAGGGTTCAATGTCATACATTCTTATAGATAGAATGATGGACCTTGAAGGTTCTTATCATGATTTTAAGTCTTTGTGTGATGAAAGATTAGCATCTTTGGAAGCCAAGGTTTTAGGCATAAATACGAATATCAAGAAGTTAATGTAGGCATGCCATATCTTTGTCAAGAAAAATGCAGACTCCCTAGAAGTCCTTTTGAGGAAAATAAGTGAGCTCAGGGAGGATCAAGTTCATTTCTCTGAGCTTATGGAGAAAGAGCATGTGACCAAGGGAAAGGGAAAAAAAGTTGCTAAGAATGATGACAAAGGTCTTACTGGCAGAGGGTCAGCTAATTGGAAGAAAATATTTGATGTTGAGAAGGAGTTGTTGGATATGGTCGAGAGGCACAAGAATTAGCAGAGATCGCCAATACTTTGGGTGGCTTCAATTCTAAGTGTGTGGTCTTTCCTTTCTTGCTTTCTATTTCCTGCTGGGGGTTGGTTTCTTTTAGGTTATTTTGTTGTTTTTTGGTTGTTAGGTATTGTTGGCGGTCATTTTTCTTACTTTTAGTATAGCACCCACCTGTTTGTTTTTTTGGTTGTTGGGTTACTACTGGTGGTCTATTAAAAAAATTTATTGGCAGCATTTTGTATCTTTGGTTGTAAAGGGTTTTGGGTCCCTTCAAAACCTATTTTTCCCCTTTAAAAAAAATAATAATACTAACACCATTACAAATAAAATAATCCCTTTGATAATATGGTTAATTTTAATCTTGTCATTATTTTTATATCATTTGACATCATAATATTTTAAATCAATCCTTTTAATATACCCTCTATTATTAGATAAAATTATTACCCGTTAATGCTCAATATGTTAGTTGATTTTAATATCAATACAAGTCCATTTAAACTATTATGTAGCAATAATGGGATTATAATAATAATGCAACTAACATTAATATATCTAGAATAATATTACTAAGTTATTCAATTATAATATTACTATTAATGTTTATATTGATACTGGCATTACTACCAATCCTTCATGATAATATGCCTCTAACGAATGTCCACACATATAGTATGCCTGCAAAGAATTCACCTTTTGGAATAACTACACAAGCTAATTTTAAAATTTTCTAAAGAATTACATTAATCTTTTGTCCTCTTGCTAGCCTAGCAGCTAAGTATTAGCATTTCTACCCAAACATCAATGCTCATAACTGCTAGTTCAATGCCCAATTTCATGTATTGCTAGCAATTAAGAGGGGGCTTTCTAAGTCTATAGTTTAAATTAAGGAAAAGTCAAATGGATGGAGAACAAACCTAGTGTATTAATCCCAACGTAGTTATAACTATTTGTACATCCGTTCAAGGAAATAAGTAACACATCAACCCTATTTTTTTGTTTTTTCCATTGAGATTGTATTGGTGCTAAACATAAACATAGTATGTGTTGGGTTCAGTGAAGCCCAAATATTCTAATTATAGCAGAATTTTTTCTCACTCAAAATAGATGCCTTTTTTGTAATTGACTTCTTTTTGGCATGTATTTCCTAATTTAGAAGTCGACCATTTTGGTGGATTTTTCCATTTTGGAGATGAGACTAAATTATAAAATTTGTTGCTACTTGAATATTATTTATTGTATTGAGATTGTATTGAGAATTAATACAAGAGATTCCCCTATTGAAAGTGGATGTAGTTTATAAGATGAACCACTATAAAAATCTTGTGTTCTTGTTTGTGTGTGTTATTGTTCAAATTTATTTTATTTTTTGCAACCTTTTTGCTTTCTTTATTCTGCTATCACTAACTTCAACAATTGGTATCAGAGCTTTGGTGAAAAAATTTGTTTTGGAAATCATGAAAAATTTCTAGGAAAATAGATTTAGCAACTTTGGATGATTGGGCTTGAGCTCTCATGTCTTGGTCGTGTGGCTCTAGAGAGAGTTTTGATGAAGTGGAAGTTGTTCATATAGATGATGATGAATATTTCTAGGCTTCTCAGAAGAATCTTTTGGATCAGTTAAAGTTGATTATGTTATTGAGGAGTTTCTTGGTATGTTGGAGCTTGGTAGTGACATGGAGTAGATGCAAGAAATAAAAAGTGTTTTGTCTCAGTTTGGAGAAGCAGAAGAGGTAGAAGAAAAAGAGAGATGATTTATTGATGAAGATTGTAGGGGTAGAGATAGCATGGAATGCACTGATTGTAGGTATTGCACAAGCTTTTGTAGGAAATACAAAAAACTCATTGCTTGAGACGGGGTTTGGTAATGTCATTGATGTTGATATGGAACCCATTGGTCTTGGGTATGGTTATTGAAGCAATCGTGATGCTAATGCATATATGGTGTTGGATATGATAGTGTAGTTGTGTTTGCATGGAAAGGGGAGACCCTTCAAGAGTATTGGTGGTGTATAGAAATTTTTTTGGATTGGGGCCATGGTGGAGGTCCAGATTTGATTCTGGCTATGGGGGAGGAAATGGAAAGCTTAAAATCAATGGAAGTTATTAAATCTAAGTGATTTGGAGGAGACTCATCCAAAGCATTTTTGAACAAAATTTGGCAAAGCTAAAATCTTCATTGGGGTTGTTGTAAATGCCTACAGTGGGGGATATCTTTGAGCAGCTATCTCAAGCAATATTTGGTCTTCAAGTGGGAGATTGTTGGGTTCGGTGAAGCCCAAATATTCTAATTATAACAAAATTTTCTCTCACACTTGAAACGGATGCCCTTTTTATAACTAACTTCTTTTTGGAATGTATTTTCTAATTTAGAAGTTGACCGTTTTGGTGGATTTTTCCATTTTGGAGATGAGACTAAATTATAAAACCCGTTGTTGCTTGAATATTATTTATTGTATTAAAAATTAATAAAAGATATTCCCCTATTGAAAGTGGATGTAGTCTATAAGATGAACCACTATAAAAATCATGTGTTCTTGTTTGTGTGTGTTATTGTTCATTCATTTTATTTTCTATGATCTTTTTCTTTCATTTATTTTGTTGTCATTAAATTCAAAAATATGGATGTCTCTTGCAACTAGTTGGTTGTTGGATATGATAATAAATGTCCTACAGATGGAGCTGTCAGAAGTATACTAGCATATCTTTGACATTAAGGGTCACATAAGAATCAGGCTTAGCACTACATATCTTTTTTGTTGATTATCAAGAGAATTCCTTTACACGGATTGATAGCTCTCAACTACAAAGGAATTAATTTTAGATTCAATGCTACACCTAATGACTTGAAGAATTGACTATGGATTTAAGTTGGTCATCTAAAAAAGAGTCCCTTTTGAGCAAGATTTCAAGCCCCTTCTAGCTCATGTTCCCGAGCCTTCTATGCCATAGTTTTGATTCATTTTCCACAAGTGTCATATGTGCTCCCACTTCAATTGGACTATCTAGAACATATAATGTGCCCAATTTTCTATCTCTTGCAACCACTAATGCTCCTTTAGTCACCTTCCATTTGTTTGACTCAAAGGTGACACTACATCCTTGAGCATCTAACTATATTGCAAAAATTAGATTTCTTTTTAACTTTGAAATGTGTCTTAATTCATGCAATAACCATTTGTTTATATTTTTCAACTTCAACATCACATCACCTTTTTCAATAATTTCACATTCCTTGTTATCACCAAGATATACTTTACCAAATTTACCTTCTTCATAGTTTTGGAAGGCTTCCTAGCAAGAAGTTACATGGAAGGGTGCACTGGAATCGAACACCCATGAATTTGTTGTATTTTCACCTATGGACAAGACTAGAACACCATATTTTTCACACGTTGCGTTCACTTCATTGTCATTTTATTGGTTCTACACCTTTTTATATGACCAACAATTTTTCTTTGTATGGCCTTCGTTAACACAAAACCAACAACCTACATTTATGCCTCTTGACATTGATCTTTAATGATTATTTATGCCCCCTTCTTGGTGTCTACCTCTATTGCCAAAAATCAAGGCATCACCAGATGCGGTTCCTTGACTTTTCCTTCTTATATCTTCATTGAGTAGAGTTGCAGCAACATCATCAAACTTGAGCTTTGCTTTCCCAGATATGAAGGTGTTGATTTCCATCACAACACCTTCCCAACAATTTGAAAGAGACCATAGCAACAAGATAGCTTTAATTTTAGCATCCAAATTGATACTTACTGAAACCAATTGACTAGTTAAAGTATTAAATTCATTCAAATGATTTGACATAATTTTTCCTTCATTTTCAAATTATATAGTTTTTTCATGAGATAAACTTTATTGGAGGCTAAATCCATCTCGTATATGTCCGTGAATTTTTCCCACAACTCTTTCAATGACTTCTCTGCTATGATGTTGACAAGGACATTGTTGGATAAAGAAAGAATAATCATAGCTCTTTCCTTTTTATCTGATCTCTCCCAGTATTCATCTAACATCATAGTTGTTTTTTCACTTTTCCTTCCAATGCGAGCAAGAGATCTCTAATAAGCAAAGACTCCATTTGCACTTTCCACAATTTGAAGTTCTACCCCATGAAATTCTCTATCTTCCATTTATCTGCTTCCTCCATTCTTGGAAATTATCACAATTATGGAACAACAAATACGCCAAGCTTTGATACCAATTGTTGATGAATTTATCGCAAATGAAATGAAAAAGATTGCAAAAATAAAATCATAATTGAAAATATTAACAAACACGAGAACACAAAGATTAATAGTAGTTCACCAATTTGGCTACATCCACTTTTAAGTAGGGGAATTTTGATTAATATTTCTAATATTCAAATATAAAATTAGCATAATATATCAGTAATTATCTATATGCAATTACATTATCCAATATGGGTAAGTCTTCAAAAAGAAATGAATGTAACACCCCTCCATTTTGTGCTCTATTGATCAGGCAATGCTTTTCTATGTTATGCTTCGTTCCTAATAACACTTGAATTAATGATGCTTTATGTTTGGGTTATGTTATTGATGTTAGCTTCGTCAGTTAGTGATATTGTATTGGTGAAGGGGACGGGATTGTATCACTTGCTTGCGAGTTCCCTACGATTCTAAGATTTCCTCTTCACGGCGTGTTTGATCATATTATATATATATGCATGTCAATATACTCTTTGGTTGCAGGTTGACAGGTACATGGCATCGACTACATCTAGTTCACAGGTTTGGGCGTGTCCATTAACCAACAGAAATTGATTGGGAGATAGTAGCTAGGTTTTTCGTGCCAAGTCATCACCCTAGTCATAGCATGTTGTTGGGTTAGTTGGTTTACTTGGTCCTTTTCACCTTGAGTATTTATTTAATTTCAAATTATAAAGGTTACTAAATGTTAGGTGTAATTTAATTGATGATTAAATGTATTTAGTTGCAATGTTGAACCATTATTCATTTTATTGATTAACTCGATTTAATTAATAAAATAATTATTAGCTTATTGATTGATTTGATTAATTAATAAAATTAGATTGAGTTTATTAATTAATTAGATCAATGGTGATATATTAAATGAAATGGTTGTTTAGGTGCTATTCTATATCTAGATTCAAATTTAAATTGAAAATGGAAATTATATTAGATATTTAAGATTTAATTAGAATAAAAATGGAAATGTGGATTATATTTCACCTTGTAAGATTTTGGATAAAATAAATTCTTTGCCTTTGAAATGCTTTTGTTTTAATGAATTTTGAAAATGCATGAAGTTTGAATTAGAAATTAGAAATCTGTTTTTAAATTAAAATTGGGAATATATTCCAAATGTTTTTAAAAATATGTTTTATGAGTGGGATTTTTAGGGTTTGGCCAAAATTTGGGGGAAACTCTATTTTAGCATTTTATTTTTTATTTTGGTGGGGAGGATTGTTTCTTTTAAATTTGGGATGGAGAGTTTGTTGGTGGCTTTGCTTGGATTTGTGAAGGAGGTTGAAATCCTTGTTTTGAGCTGGATTCAAAGGAGGAATTAGAAAACACCATTGTTGAAGGCTTCAAGCTTTGGAGGAAAAATCAGGTTCCTCTTTGTTCTTGCTTTGTTTCATTTTGAAAAATAGATTAAATCCTCATTATGCTATTTAGAAATCTTTGAAAGGTTGTTTGAATCCAATGAAACCCATGAGAAATTGTTTTGAAAACTTGCATTTTGTGGTGGGATTTAGAAATGAAAACCAAAACTAAAATCAAACAATGGAAAGATAGAATGAAAACCAAAAGGGATTTGTTGTCAAAACTTGGAAATAAACCATGTGGTTGTGTGGATAAACTCATTTTTTTGGTTGCAAGATTTTGTTGGGCATTTGCACAATAAGACCCACCAATATATTGATAAATGCACTAGGGTTTCCATTTATTTATTTTCTGGAAAATAACCATGTGTTTTTTGAAGTTTATGTGAAGTTATTCTTCATTCTATGAAGAGTTTATTGTTGTATTGTTAAAGAAAGATGTAAATAAAATAGACATTTTTATTTTTTTTTAGGGGAGGCAGGGGAGGCCAATCCCCCACCGCCACCGCCACCGCGCCCATGGCGGACGGATTGTGTGCAAAGCACACAGTCCCGCCACCTGGGGGAGGCAGACACTATGTGTCATGCACACCGAGCCGCCGCCATGGGAGGCGGACACTGTGTGTGAAGCACACAGGGCTGCCGCCCGCGGGTGGGCAGGGCAGCTACATGCCCTACTTAGGCCTTCGACCCTCTTTTCAAAAATTTGCTTCTTTTATTTAAAAATGTAAATTTCATTTTTTAATATTATTTTAATAATTAAATAATATTTATTTATATAATAATTTATTTATAAATATATATATATACTTATGTATATAGATCATATACATTTAATATGTATATGTATATATACAATGTATATGTATATATATCTTATATATATATATATATATATATATATATATATATATATATATATATATATATATATATATATATATATATATATATATATACTTTCCTTAAATAAATTATCTAGTTTGGTTAAACTGTGGAATATCAATTTGATGTAGATAATTTAATGGTTATTGAAAAAGTTGATAATCAAATATCTTTATTTAGAAATTTTATTTTGATTATGTTAGATAATAAGGTATTAAAGTTTAATTAATTGGATTATAATGATAACATTCTTGTTGTTGATTGAGGCATTTAAATTATGTTTGAATATTTGAAATAAGAATTGCTTTTAAAATGATTATTGCAATATATATATACTTTCCTTAAATAAATTATCTAGTTTGGTTAAACCGTGGAATATCAATGTGATGTAGATAATTTAATGGTTATTAAAAAAAAAAAAAGTTGATAATCAAATATCTTTATTTAGAAATTTCATTTTGATTATGTTAGATAATAAGGTATTAAAGTTTAATTAATTGGATTATAATGATAACATTCTTGTTGTTGATTGAGGCATTTAAATTATATTTGAATATTTGAAATAAGAATGGCTTTTAAAATGATTATTGCATTATTATAGTTGAAATGGAATCGTCATTTTAATAAACAATGATATTTAATAGACAATGATAGTTGAAATGGAATCATCATTGAAATATATTGATTATTTTAATCAGATGAGATTTAGTTGATTTATTTAATGCTAAGTTGAAATAAAGACAAATTTGTTTGATCTAAATGTTTATTTATCAAGATGTTTAATTATAGAATACAATTGCGGAACTTAAAGTAAAAGATGGAGTTATTATTTAATCTAAATGTTTTATTAATCAAGTGGTTCTATTTATAGTATATGATTGTGAAACTTAGAGAAATGAATGATTTATTTTAATCAGTTGAGTTTATTTATTAAAATATGTCGGTTATGAATATAACCGTTAAACGTGGAGTTAATTATTGATTATTTTAATCAAATGACTTTATTTATTAAAACGCTTTGATTATGGAATTTAATTGTGAAATTTAGAGTAAATGATTGGTTTGTAAATATTTCAATGTTGTGAAAAGAAATGGGTCTAATCGATTGGATAAATGCAAGTCATGAAAACTATGATTGGCTGGATTTAGCAAATTCAAACATTAGTTTATTTAACTATCTGAAATGCTTGTAGTGTTATAATGTTCGTCCTCGATGTTGTGGAATTAGAGTAAATGTTTTGGAAGTCTTCCAAATAAGGGTTCGTTTATTGGTATGTATTGTTATTATGTTAGTCAACTCTTGAAGTGTCATGGAAAGTGAGTATAGTTACACCCTATTGTTTCACCCGATTTTCACGAACGGGGATGGTGTGTGCCTCCTTGGGATTAGGAGTGGGTTTTGTATTTTGGTTTCCTCCAGTGTTTGGAGTGGGTTTTGTACTTTTGTTCCTTCAGTGTTTGGAGAGGGTTTTGACCTTGTTGCCTCAAGTGTTTGGAGAGGGTTTTGACTTTGTTACCTCCTTGGTTGGAGAGGTCGTATTATCTAGTTACCTTTTGTGGGTTTCACCATGTGTGTTGTTTTAGAGGAGTGGCTTGCAATGGGGGCTGACACACAAAGTGGTGTCTGGGAAACTCTTTGCAAGTTGGGTAATTCAATGATAACTAAATAAACTTTTAGAAGCTTAGGTTGCATCAAACATTAAACAAGATTAATTATGCCTCGCTCATGGACCCAAGGGCTTGTCTAGACTTGGGATGAGACGAGAAGGCTTGGAATGGCAAGGTCATCTATCTTATCTTCACGAGAGGTATTTGATTCCGCATGAGTGAGCATGGGTGCCGAGATTCGGTAGAGGCCACCAGGACAACCCATAGTGGGGGTTGGAGCCTAGGAAGATTCCCAGAGGATATCCCTTGATGAGCTATGTGATGACACTCCTCCTAAGTCAACAGTTTATTCTTGGTCTTTGTGGCACTCTTGATCTATTTTATGTCTGGAAGCAATGTGACCTATATCAGTGATGTGTGAGTCGTACTAAAGTTGTTGGTTTGACCCTTCAGTTCATGTGATGTGGTACTTGTATTTATTTCATATCAGTTTTGTGTAGCCTATGTCTAGTGATAGATGGTCTTGTGTAGGAATTCCTTGTTACTATCTCCTAGCATGGGGGGTGAGCCTTCGGATATCACATGGTTGGATGGAACATGCTCCTTAATATATTGGGTTGGCTTCTTGTCCGTGTGGACAAGACTTCCAGTTGGAGAGCTCGTGGGATTCAGTTTCTTCTCATGCTTTATTCTTTCAGTATTTATTGTAATTTTACTACCCCTCATTTGTTATCGAGGTGGAGTTTGTAATATGTAATCATACTTATTGGATTTATCTCATTCAGGGAATGAGTGTGTAATCATGTTGTAAGTTATATTATTGGAATCAAGTGGTATCTCATATTCTTGGATGTAAATTATTATGAATGGAATGTATGTGAACTTTATATGTTAAGTAATTATATGGTATGGTTTTAAATCATGTTCCGTGTTTGGTTTAAGTAACCTAGTCTCGCAACCTTAGCGGATTAGTTGGCAATGGTTAGTGAGCCTGTATGTTAATTGTTCCTATAAAAAAAAAAAATAGTTCATTGGTTTAGTAAATTGCAACTTTCCTTAGGGTTGTGTGGCAGGGCGTTACAATGAATGTGAAGAGACAATGCAATTGGAGGGAAAAGGAAAAGTGGCCATTGGGCTTCAACACCCAACAACACTAAACTCTTAAATTTAAAAAACATAATCCTTTATGTTTTAGTATTTAAAATTATAGGCTACTCTTATCTTTGAATTGGAAGAACATATACTAAGCTCTCAATGTTAAAAATTAATATATATAATCTTCTATGATTCATTATTAAAATTATAAGTGGATGTTATCTTTAAAATAATATTATATTTTGAGAAATTAAAAAATTACAAAATTTATGTATCTATATAGAAAAATCACTTTATTGACAATATTAAAAATTTAAAAATGGAAAAAAACTATATAAAATATACATTTAATTTTTAAATATAAAGAAATACAAAAAAATCAATAAGTCTCTTATTCTTATAAATCCACCTATAATACCTATAGTTTTATTTTAGACCAATGATTTTCAAAATAAAATTTTTTGAAACATTTTAAAATTATAAATCTTGTATCTCTAGGGGAGAGGGGCCAATAGTTGTACAGGGTCCAATAGTCGTGCACTCAATTGTACTTATAATACCCAGTCTTACCACATATTTATACTATATATTGTAAATAAATAGTCCAAATGTAAATTAAAAAAAACCAAATGTTGATCAAAAGTGGACCCATACTTGAACACATGAGAACCTCTGAATGTTATATTAAAAAAACATAAATACATTCATGAAAAAGTGAAATAAGTATTTTTTTGTCTCAAATAAAATATCATAACTATCCACTATAAGTGTGTCATTTAAAAAATAAAATACTCATTTAATAAAATACGACAATTATTTAAACAAGTATTGTTATCATAGTGAAAAAATATTGTTCTTATGTGTATAACTATTGGGGTAGCAATGTACAAGCATTGGAGTATTTTATATTAATAGTTTGTCCTATCACAAATATAAAAGGTGAGCACAATAAATACCATGTATTTTCCCACTAAATATGAAAGATTTGCAAAAAGTTTAAGTGTTCAACTATTGGTCCATTTTTGTTTGATATAAGTTGTATTTTAAATAATTATATGTTATTTTTATAACAACAAAGAGTTTTTTTGAGTTCAACTATTGGTCCGTATGTGTTGAATATAAAAGCTAGAGATATCAAATATTTTTTATTACTAATAGGTATTTGGTCCATTTGGTTACATATTAATTTTATTTTAAATTAAAATATGATATTTTACAAGCAACAACTCGTATTTTTTTGTTCAACTACTAGGGGTCCCATGATTAAGATTTGGTCGAATCTTTTACAAGTCAAATTTTAGACACTTCTTAATAGATGTGTTGATGTGGTGAGTTGCATGATGAGTCACTCCTCAAAACCTTAGTTATAGATAGATAAGAGGCCAGCCCACATTTCAAAAAAAAAATGAAGGTTCTACGATATTCCATTCAATCACTACATGTTGACAAAGTTAGCCCGCACCACTACTGGGTCCTCTCCCCTACTTTATAAAATATAAATATTTTTTTTAATACTATTAAAGAATTTATTAATAACTAATTAAGCAAATAAGAAATATAACATATTTTTTTAGTTTATAATATATAATTTTATAAAATGGCTTTTTAGAAATTAAAATTATTTATCATAGAAATATATATTAATTTATAATTTTTGAAAAATAGAATATAAAAGATTGTTATTGAATAATTAATTTAGAAATATTTTAACTCTTAAAATATAATACTATCTTTTACTATATAAAAATAAATTAATATATCAATTTAAAAATTTACTTTTAATTGTAATAATAATATTTTGTGTATAAACTTTAAAAATAAATATTAATTCTCATTTTTCATAAATTCTATTTTTTCATTTTTTCTTCTTTCTCTATTTTAAATTTAGTTTAATTTTTATATGTATTAATAAGGACTTTCTTTTTTTTCAAAAGATGATTTGTGATTTTTTACATTCATATTTGTTTCTCTTTAGACACGACATCTAATTTTTTAATAATATTTTTTAAAAAAATCAACTAGATTTATATTCATGTGTTTTTATTCTATGTATATAGTAAATAAAATAAATTCTTAATTTTTAATAATATTTATTTTTATTAATTACACCAAAGACATTTTCTATATGAAGTGAATGACTTGCTTTTGAAAATCAATGGTTGAAAATTGTAGAGAAGAATGCAAGACAATGAAATGATCTCAACCATCAGATTTTCTAAAATATAATATATAATTAGAGAAAAAAAAATTGTATTCTTATCCAATCTAGGATAAGAATTGTAATTTTTAATATAAAAGCTAGAATTTTACTTATAACAATTTTAATATTTAATATTGTTTTTTTTTAATATTTTATTTGAAATACAATTTTAATTTTTAAATTTAATTTATCTAGTAGTATTTTATAATTTTTTTATTTGTTTTATATTAAGGAGGGATTTTGAAAGGGCCCTGATCCCTTTAATAGCAAGAAAGATTTAGCAATAAGCACAAGACAACTAACAACAAAAGGATGAAACATGTTCAACAAGAAACAACTCTTGTTTTTAGAAAAATAGTAAGGGAGAATAGGCAATAGCACCAGCAGAACAAGCCTAAAGGCCACACACAAAGCTACATAAATAGCAGCTAACCATAGCAACCACCCCAAGGGTGGAAAGTTAGACAAACATCAAACCATTACAATTAGTTGTAAATGGGTCCAAGACCCAATCAACCTTCAAAACTGGCCACAAGGCTAGAAAAACAAGCCAGCAAGCCATCCATCGAGTTGGAACATAGCAACTCTTAACAACTTCCACCCCAAGGGTATATAGAAGCCAAACAACAGCGAACCTTTTGCTTATGGAACCAATATTTGAGTCATAAAATAAGGTAGTGCTAATGGAGCCAAAAAAACCTTGTCTTCCAACTAACCCCTCCACCTCTATAGGAGAAGTAACCAAGAGAACTTTATCCACTACAACAAAGACTCTCACACCTACCAAAACTCCACATTAATAAGAGTGGCCTCCACCTCGATAGGAGCTCCAAGGGAGAAGACTAAAGAAGAATGAACAACCCACCACACCCACAGAACCACTATCCACCTCCGTAGGATAGGTCTCCACCTCAATAGGAGGGGTGTCCACCTCTATAGGAGACACAAATTGTAGAGTCAAGAAGAGTACACACACACTAGTGGAAAGAAAACCCCTAGCCACAGTGGAAAACATAAGCAACAAGGTCTTCAAAATAAAATTTAAACTCAACCCCATCAAGAACAAAAGGTTCAAAACATGAGAGTCCGCAACACTCTTGAAGATAATCAGCAAGCCTACCATAAAAGGAGCAAGCAAACCGACAAAATTTAGCTTATCCAAAGGACCTTCAGACACAACACCTGCAAGAGATAAAATGAACACTATCTTTGAAAGAGAATCCCAATAACTCTCATAACCCCAATCCTCTAGAGCCAGAGAAGCAAAACATCAACCACAACTACAAAACACAAAAACCACAAGCAAAACAAGCATGAAACGTCCAAAGAAAAACTCAAACCCCAAAGGAGCAGTATAGATCCACACCATTCCCCAAGGAACAAACTTAAAAAAACCCCCCTAACATCACAAAGAATGAGAAAAACACCACACCTAACATAGCAGTAAGGACATGGCACCACCAACTGAGACTAAGCTCTGAAAGGGATAAGGCAAAGTAGAGAGATGAAGAGAAAAGAACCAAAACTAGGACCACAACACAAACTAAAAAAGCAGAAGGTGGTGCCAAAGGGAAAGAGCGGGAGAACAAGCCCCACTCAATCAGAGAAGAGTAGATCACCCTAAAACTACCAACCCCTACTATACCAATGTCTCCAATCAAGATTTGAAGGACAAGAAAGAGGGGGTGCAGAAACTAGGGGCTCAGCCATACAACCAAGAGATAGACCCACGTGAAGGCAAGCACATGAGATATGGACCCACCAATAGAAAAACCCTGACAAAGAGAACTCAACGGGGCCAAATTCAACAAACCGGCCATAGAGCACACCTCTGAAGTAGGGGAAAATTTAGAAGAAGAACAACACACCAACGTTAGGGAAAAATCATGCCCCCAAAACACAAGAAACAAACTTGGGATGCACACACAAAGCTAGGACACAAATTGAGCAAACTGGAAGCCACAAGTAGCAAAAGGGACAAGAACCAATTCGAACCAACTGCTTAGCACCAAGAGAGAATCAACACAAAGTGCAAGAAGTGATGAAGAGAGAGAGGACACTAGTAGACAACAACTCACCCCCCACCCTCTAAAAGAAACCAAATGAAGAAAACTGGACCAACTCAGTCCACCCAGCTGAGAAAGCACACTCGACACAGCAAACCAATGCCACCAAACCTTTAGCAAGTGAAAAACTTTAGATTCATCAAATAAATTAGAGCCACCCACCACAAAAACATAACCCTTGAACAGAGTCAAAAGAAATAACCAATCTCCCAAAAGCACGGAACCAACTTCAAAATAACATTTAAGGAGAAGCCACATGACAAACTCAATAGCACATGACTAAGAGAAGAGTTGTAGACACCCAAGAAATCAATAAAAATCATCGTCATCACTTGAGTCACCGTTGCCATCACCATTTTCCACAAAATAATTCAAATGGCAAGAGCTTCTCCTTTTCCCCCTCGTTCTATCCATATTTTTTTTTATTTGTTAATATTGAGTTTATGTTAATTGTAATATGTTAATTATATTTTTAGGTACATATTTTATAAATATTTCAATTCTAATAAATTAAAAAAATGAAGGATCCTAAAACTTTTGTGGAATTCAGGCCAATTTTGCTTTGCAATACAATATATAAGATATTTACAAAGGCAATTTATCTGAGGTTGTAGCCTTTTATCCCTAAAATCATTTCACAAGAGCAGGGAGGTTTTGTACCAATAAGGGATACTTCTAAAGGAGCACTAGTTGCTCATGAGACACTACATTCCATCAATTCTAATCACTTGTCATCCTTTATCATCAAATTGGACATGATGAAAGCATACGATAGAGTGGATTGAAATTTTTTAATTAAAGTGTTGTCTAAATTTGGATTCATCAAAAAATGGTGCAAATTGATCCTCTCTTTCCTATCTGGGGTGTAATTATCAATCATAATAAATGGTTCACCTATAGGTTTCTTCAATGCAACACATGGGACCTTAGGTAGGGGGATCCTCTATCCCCATTTCTTTTTATTTTAATGTTTGAAGCATTAAGTAGATCAATCCATCAAAGCATGTAAGTAGGGGCTTTGGCAAGGTATCCAAATTCCTCATATGGATATTTAAGTAACACACTCTCTCTTCGCATATGACACTATCTTGTTTGGTAAGTCTTCCATTTTTGAAGCCTCTCAAATTAAAGAAGTATTAGAAAAGTATTCTTTAGCTTCTGGGTAGAAAATCAATGCCGATAAGTCCAAGATTTATTTGTTTAATGCAAAAGTTGCTATAAAGAGGAAGATAGTTAAGCTATTAGGTTTCCAACTAGCAGATCTTCCATGCACATACTTGGGTATTCCATTTTTTATGGGAGAAAACAAGATTTCCTACTAGGGAGAAGTTATTGAAAGGATCAAATCAAGGATTTTGATGTGGAAATTTAGGTGGTTATCTTTATCAAGTCATATTTTATTGATATATCTATCTTAACAACGATTCCAAATTATTTCTTAGCAATCCTCAAAGCCCCCAAATCAATTATTTTAGAGATTGAAAAGATTATCAAAAAAATTCTTTGGAACGAGAATATGAATGATCAGAAGAAGATACCATTAATATCACTGGAAAACATGGTTTCTTATAAGCTTCAAGGAGGTGTGGGTATCCATAATCTTTCTAATAGGAGCGTGGCTTTTGGTGCAAAATTAGCTTGGAAAATTTACACTAGAAGTTAGATTTTAAATGGTGTAAACTAACGCAAGTAAAGTACTTAGATAGTGAAAATCCAACAAGAATTTTTACTATTTCAAATCCACCAAATGGGTCAACCATGTGGAATGACTTAATCTCATGTAGGAAAGTCATTATTTCATATATTACCTAGGAAGTCCATAATGGTGAGAAAGTACAATTTTGGAAAGATTCATGGAATGGCTATCTACCATTACAAAGTGTTCAAGAGTTGCAGACAACAATGACTATTTTATCTAAAGAATTGGGTGCTAATCTAAAAGATTATGTTTTGTCAGCAGATAGCTTAAATAGAAAGGTGGTTTGGAAAGCTTTTTCAAGTACTTCAATTTATGTTGATCAATAAATTTTACTTCAAAAATTTTTAAGGGATAGAATTGTACTCTTATCAGCCAAACCAAACAAGATTGTATGGGATCCCTCAAGATATGGTTGCTATTCAATAAAGCAAGGTTACAAATCATTGCTCAACAATGGTGATCATATGCTTTCCCAAAGAGGTTATTCCTTTTGTTGATACAATATGGTCCTCCCCAAATTAGGGAGTTTTGAATGTGGCTAGTATTAAGGAGGAGGGTTTTAACATGTGATCAACCATTTAGCCAAATTAAGGATAGCTAACCCTTTTAAATGTGTCTTGTATGAGGAAGTGCTAGAGGATGTTGATCATTTGTTCCTACAATGTCCTTATGCACAAAACTGTTGGGAATTCATTAAAGAGAAATTAAGTTTGCATCTACCATTGCCAAATTCTATTTGTAATCTTTTTTTCTATTTGAAATAGTGTACAAAATAGATTACAATATAAGGATCAACTGCCCTTGCAAATAAAGTTACTACATATCCATCTTTTCAAGGACTAAAAATCAATATAAAAATCCTACTACTGAAGTCCCAACTCAAAAAATATACTCAAAACATTACGTAGCAATTACTCCCATACTCCAATAGCACTATTGTTGTGCTCTACTTGATCACACTCGTAGGTACAAAAGGGAGACTCAATGAGAAATGGATCACCATCTATCAAGTTAAACTTAGGGGGCTTTGGCACCTTCTTCTTAGCAAGATCATAATCAAGTACCTTCCTATCTTCCATAAATTTATGAAGTAGATCTAACTCTTTCTGGTTCAAATTATTTCTTCCATTAGGAAAGAGATGGGTAGAATGTACCTTTGTCTTGTACACCAACAATGCTACTTCTTTAAGCAGGCTCATAGACCAATCTTTAGGCATGTCCATAATAGCTGAGACCTGCAACATGATAGAGAAGAAGGTTAGTTTGATATCAAACTCAGTAAGAGATCTTCTCTTGCCCTCAAAGCACTCTTCATTTCTATTCTTCCACAAAAACCAAAAAACTTCATTGGTAAGCACAAGAAAGAAAAAAGTTCAATTCAACATTAAACTTATCGACATAACTAGATAAGATTTCAAACCATGAAAATCTAACATTATCAATCCAAACCATAGGATGACCAAACATTAGTTTCCACAAAGGGGTATGTGCAGGATCATTATGGAAAAAACAGGCCCTTAAGTGGCAAAAAATTTAAAAAATCAGAGCTAGGCGACTTGACATAAAAATTTGACTAAGTTATCTATATTATTTCAAAAATATGTAAGAATAGTATCTGTAGCAAATTAAATGAAGTTTCTAAACTACTAGGTTTTTTTTTTAAAAAGAAAAATCTATTTGGTGAAATTTTGAAATTTCAATGTAGTAGTACTTAAATTTCAGGGAAAAAATAAGAAGTGGGTGTCTGTCTGACCACCCTAACCAAAATAAAATGATAATATTTTTTATAATATTTTAGATGTAAGTAGATGACTCATGTCCCGATGTGATGCATGTTTTTGTTATTTTTTCCAGAGTAAATAATTAATTATGAATTTTTAGTACAACTTTTAAAAAATATAAAACTCATATGTATGACCACCTTAACTTGGTCAAAACTTCATGAAATTCAATTTTTATTTTTAAATCCTATAGTATGCAAAGCATAGAATGTGATGCATCTTTTGATTCAAAAAATGTGATAACGTTAGAAAGCTATAGATATTTTTCAATCAGCCTATCAATCAGGACTTTAGTCATAATTCAAATAGAAAATGAATAATAATTACTTATTAAATTCAAAGTAAAGCATAATTTATATTGGTGGAAAGCTAAGAATATCCTTTAAAAACCCTTTTCATTTCATCAATTTTGGGTTAAAAAAATTCATCAGCCACATACCCATCATATTGCCACTTTTTGGCCCATCATGATCCTGCACATACCCAAAGACAAAGAAAATTTAAAGTTAAAGAATATATGCTCAAATTTTTTAGTATTATCACATGCTTCAAATATTCTTGTAGCCATACCATACTAGTGCAACACATTTCCAATAGCAAGTTTCTTGGTAAGCAAAAGTAAGCAAAAGCAAGCTTTTTTGGGTTCCCTAGAGTTATGCCAAACATGGGAAAGAATATAGGACCATTTATTTTGAGACCAATCAAGACACCGAGACTAGTTGAGCCAATTTAAGATCTCCCCTAAGTTGATCATCATTGAATAAATCTTGCTAACAGAGAAGTCTAATAAAGTGGACCAATCTATCCATCTAATCTATTTGAGCTTTTCTGAGTCTTGCATCATGCACCCAGGAAAGCCTTGCCCAATTCCATTAAGAATCATAGAATAGGTTTTCTTTTGAGAGATTTGGCATTCAATTTCCTTCTACAGTTGAACCCAAGACTTGATTTTTCCATAAATAATCAGATCCTAAAATGTGCACACCCCCGATTTATGCCAAGATTTAGTTGAAAAACCCTAGCATAGTGCCAAGGGCTTCCCATTGTACTTAATATTACACCAAACAGACCTCTGAGAAACAAAATGTAGTGGGGTAGTACCAATGACTCACCATTCACAATCCTTTTTAACACCATGCCAAGCCTTCCACAAAGAAGCAAAAATGGGTGAACCAAAAACCTTAATGTCAACCGAAAAAAAGAGGGTGTCCTGAATATGCAGCTGTGTCCATTGTTTGGCCTTTTTTGGCTTGGAGAGAAAAATATTATTCCTAATTTTAGTATTTTCTAGGGCTCTTCTCCAACCATAGCATTTTGAATCCATTTAGCAGCTAAGGCCATACCTTGCAATCTCAAGTCCTTCAACCCCAAGCCATCCAGAGATTTGGGAAAACAACACCACTCCCATCTAACACTATGTCTTTTCCTATTACCTTTACCATCTGACCACAAGAATTCTCTCATGATCTTATGTAATTGATTGAATTGATCATTGGAAAACAACCAAGCAAAAGAATGATACACTGCATGTGAGGTAATAACCTTCTAGACCACTTGTAGTCTACTAGGTAAGGAAAGCATATTCAAGTCTGCCATTTGGTATGCTTCTTTTCAGTCTTTTAGTATAGCCAATCCCACATGCTTTTAGGAGATGGAGAAATTGAGAAAGGAATGCCTAGATATTTAATTATCTTGTGGGGATCAACCCACTGCCAACCCTTTCTAGCAAGCCAATCAGGGGGTTCATTTGACCAACTAATAATAGTTGAATTGTGTGGGGAGATTTTAGACCCTGAGGTTGAGCAGAAGATATCAATTCTTTTGATGACACTATCAAAATTATTAAATTCAAACAACTCAATAAACAAAGTAGTATCATCTGCAAATTGGGTATAATAAGTTGCTCACTGTTTAGAAGTATTAGTCCATGGATGGGAGGAGATAGCAAGTTAGTTCTGAGAACATAGTACAAGGCATCTACAACAATGAAAAACAAGGATGGAGCAATAGGGCATCCCTGTCTAATAGACCTCAGTGGGCTGATTGAATTTTTATAATGACCATTAATGTCAATCTGAGTGGAAGCATCCTAAAACAAGACATTAATCCATCTATAAAATTTATTCAGGAGACCAAAGGCTTTAAGCATATCAAGGACAAAGTTCCATTCAATATGATCATAAGCCTTCTCAAAATCAAGCAATACCATAGCAATGTTTTGCTTATCATGTTTTTCCCAGTGCATACCTTCCCAACTAGTGACCAAATTCTCCAAAATATATCTTCTAGGGATGAAGCCTGTTTGAGTGACAGAAAAAATATTCCCTATAATGCCAAATAGTCTCCAAGCTAAAGTTTCAGATGTGTAATTGGCCTCCAATTTTTTATTTGAGTTCTATCTCCTTCCTTAGGAATCAATCTAATAACTCCCCTGTTTAGGTTGGACCCCAAGGATTTATTTTGAAAACCAAAGTTATATACTTGCAACAAGTCTTCCCTAATCCATTCCACATTGGCTTTGTAAAATTCAGCAATAAGCTCATCAATGCCAGGAGATTTGTCATTAGCCAATGATCTAATGGTCATTAGCAAAGTTATATACTTGCAAAAATTCTTCCCAAATCCATTCCACATTGGCTTTATAAAATTCAGCGGTAATCTCATCAATGCCAAGAGATTTTTCAACCAATATATCTCGCTTAAGAGAAAGGGCATCCTCTCTAGACACTTTCTTTGCGATGAGCTTCCAACAAAACTCCCTAGCAGCTTTAGAGTTTGCATCCACTTTTGAAGTAAATAAGTTTTGATAGAAGAGATAGAAGGCTTGCTTCATAAAGCTTGGATCACTAGAAATCTCACCATTATGCTCAATAGGACCCATGGAGTCTCTAGCCTGCTTGTGCCTAATCAAGTTTTATTTGGAATCTTTTCCAAAGTCGGTTGGTATTATATAGGTCATCCCTTTTTTCTTATATTTGGTGAGTAGTTCCTGCAGTAGTACTTTGTCCAATATATGGCAGGAGAGGAATACGCGTATCTTCGAGAAAGTAGCTACTTCAGTCAAACACACTCAAGTGAAAATTGAAAAAGAAATTTTAGAGGCAGTTAATTCATATGTCCAAAAACCACAAAAATGTTAACTCTCTTTTCACAAGTTGGGATAATAACATTTTGCAAAGATGGAAAAATATAGCCTTTCCTTTTAAAGGTGGTCTCCACCAAAATGTTAAAACAAGGATTGATAGGAGCTCAATCAAATGGAAATCTCCTCTACCAGTTTTTTTCAAACTGAACTTTGATGGAGCTTCAAGTGGGAACCTAGGTGTTTCAAGAGCAGTAGTTTGTATTTGTGATCCTTTTGTGTCAGTAGTAGTTACGAGATCATTTCACCTTCCTTGTGGCACTAATAAAATTGTAGAAACTCAGGCAATCCTTTTGGATTTGAAACTAAGTAAAAATGTAGGAATTTCAAAAATCCACTTTGAAGGGGATTCTCTAATAATCATTAACTCATACAAAGAAAGGAAAATTCACAATTAGAATTTGATGTATATTTTTCAGAAGGTATGGTTATTGTTAGATAAGTTTCAAACATATCTTATTTCCCATACCTATTGAAAAGGAAAAAAATTGGAAAAATGTATAGCAAATATGGGTTGTGACCTACAAGAAGTGGCAATATCAAACAATGATGAATGGTTAATTGCATACCCTCAATTAGCTGCAATTCCTTCTTATGAAGCTTTGGCCCCATAATTGTTTGTGAATAACATTAAGAAGTGAAGCTAAATTTATCTAACAAATGCTTTGAACCCCTTTTTAAGGCCTAGTATAAGTCATCATTCATTGCATCATAAAAGGTCACAGAAGCAAATGTAAAGGGAATTATCAAATCATCACCCAAATCATCATGAACATTGGTGGAATATTTCATCACCTTCAGCTCAGGTCATCTTGCATAAGCAAGTGTGCAGGAGGGAATGTGATTTACAATTAACATGTGTTATATGTGCAAGTATAGTGGGTGATCAAAATATCATGTGTATTTTCCAACATCATTTAAGTTGATATCACATCAAAAGGGCATAAGTTGCCACGAGGTGGAATTTTTGTGTGAAATTAGGGTTTGCATGCATGGAAAAGATGGGTGAAATAATGGTTTAAACACTCCTTGCACGACCATTTGCTTGGTCATTCAGATGGGTTTAATAAACTATTGTTTGCAAAACCATTTTGCATCCAAGTTTTTCCTCACTTCCGCGTCTTGAGGTATAGAATTCTCTTGAAGCCCTTTGTATTTACAAGTTCATGAAGGGAGAAATGGAATACAAGCCATGGAATTTTAGGGTGTCGATGAAGGTGCATGGTTGGGAGCGGCCTTTTTTAGGTTTTCTCAATTATTCAAACCTGGAAACTATCTTCATGCTTAATTGCCCCAGTATTGAAGAGTGTGTGTGAGTTATTCTATGTGTTGAAGTCACTAGCCCACAAGTTGCTCCCCTATTGTTTTTGTCTCAGGTGCTATCAATTTTTATTTCAAATACCCTTGATATTCTACAATTCTATGACAAGTTGGAGCATATTGTAAACAAGATTGTTAAGCCACATTTCCTCTTTAAGAATGCTTTGCTTAAAGGGGTCCAATAGTATGATTTGTTCAAGGGGAAACCTGGCACATTGGAGTTATTTTCCCTAGGACATTCTTGAAGCAAAGGAAGGCTTTTAGAGAAATTTATGATGGTATGAAAATAGCATTTGAGAGGTACAATGAGAGAATTTTTCTACGATCCCTTCAGAATAATGTCAATGATATTTGTCTTCGAATGGACACCAGACTTAAGGAGAGGTTCCTTGCTATCAAATTTTTGCTCTCTCACAAGTGTCATCCACATGCAAATGTAGGAGTGTCAGTCTCATCTTTTCTCCCACCTTTGGTTCATGTTGAAGATTCTTTTGAGTGGGTAGGAGAGAACTCGGTGACATCCACACACATGGAGGAGTAGCAGTGCTTTGGTTTGTCAAAAAAAATTTAAAGAAAATAGGTTTTGGTCTTTGTTAAAAACCCAAAATTATATGTATAAGGCATAAATCAGTTTTGAAAGATCTATGGATTAATGTAAAATCATGTTTGTATGTTTGTAACTTGTGTAAGCCATTATGTGTTGTCATAGCTTAAATATCTACAAGTTGCTCTAGATATCCTAATGTTTCATCAAGTGTTTTAAATTTTGTAAACTTATATATTAAATATTATAATATATATAGCCCTTGGCATTTTGCTTAAAAAAAATTGAAAAAATAGTTTTACTTTTTTATTTAATAATTTAATAATTTAATAAGTTTATTATTTGTTATTAATTTTTTAAAATTATTGTGTTTATTAATATTTGGATTTTTATATATTTTGACTTTCCATTTAGTTTATGTCAATAGGCTACATATAGTGTGAGATTTGAGCCTAAAACAAGTCTCACACCTACAAACCACTATTGAGTCATTAGAAAATAAGTTTCAACTATGGTTTAATGGTAAACCACGTTAAATGATAAAATCCTCCAAAATCTCACTTATCACATAAAAGCCAAATAAATATTGATTTGATAGTTCTAATAGGAACATTCTACTTCTATTTGTAGTGGTTTTTGTCAATTTGATGGCAACTTTCTTTTCATTCCCATTGCTTTACATTTTAAATTTGTGTGCAAATATTTCATAACCAAATAATAATTAAATTCTTAAAGGAAAAAATATAGAATTTTCTAAGTTTATTTCATTCCATTATTTAGCATTTATTATTAATTGTTTAATTCAACCACATGCAACTAGAATTTTCATGCATAAACACATACTCTCTAACATATTAACATACATATAGTTTTCTATCAATGCAATCCTTGAACTTTATGCGCAAGTGCTAGTTTTATTTTAGTTTTTAATTTAGATTTAAGTTTGAAATTTATTTTTATTATTTGTGTTTTTTATGAAATTACAAATAATAATTAAAAATTATTAGAATCAATTATGTTGAAGGTGTTCCCTATATGAAGTGAATGGCTTGCTTTTAAAAATAAATGGTTGAAAATTGTAGAGAAGGATGTAACACTATTTAAATGATCTCAATTGTGACATTTTCTAAATATTAAAAAATATAATATAATTAAAGAAAAAACAAGTGCATTCTTATCCAGTCTTAGCTTTAAATTAAGAAAAGATTGGATAAGATTTTTTTTCTTTTAAACTTTTTAAACTTGGATTTTTAGATAAATAATCATTTTTTAATAAATATATATTTTTTAAATAATAATAATAAATCAATAAATTACAAATTGACTTTTTATCTTTTGAATAGATTTCATTTTATTTTTCACTTTTTAAGTTTGGTGTTACTTGTAATTTTTAAATTTAATTTATCTAATAATATTTTATAATATTTTTTTATTTGTTAATATTGAGTTTATATTAATATTTTTTGTAATATATTAATTATACTTTTAAGGTACATATTTTATTAATATTTTAATTCTAATAAATTAATAAAATAGTTTTATTTTTTTGTTTAATCATTTATTAACTTAATAAGTTATTATTTGTTATTAATTTTTTTTAAATATTATGTTACTAATATTTGGATTTTGATATATTTTGACTTTTCATTTAGTTTATTTTATTTTTTATTTTTAATTTAGATTTAAGTTTGAAATGTATTTTTATTATTTATGCCTTTTTTTAAATTACAAATAATAATTAAAAATTATTGGAATTAATTTAATTTATGATTATTTATCTTATTAAAATTTTAATTATGATAATATAATTCTATTTTAGATTTTTGCTATAATTTATATAATAAAATTAATGTGAAACTTAAAATATTAATTAAAATTTATAGTGAGAGAGAGAAGATAACTTTTAATTTTAGTCATTTCATGTCAACAATCCAAGAATAGCATGTCCCTAGGGAGTTATGCTCAAGGTAGCATGGCATTTGTTTAAGGATATGATAATTCGCCTTTAAAATCTCTTTAGTGTACCCATTGCACAGTATGGATAAAAATAGATAGAGAGAAAATAGAGAGAGAGAAATAGAGAAATAGAGAGGGAGACAAAGAGATACATGAATCTAAAAAGAGAGAGAGATACAAAAATAGAGGTGTAGATATAAAGGAATAAATATAGATTGAGACAAAAAGATGGAGATAGGAAGAGAGGGAGGAAAAAAGAGAAGAGAGATATAGATAGATATAGTCACATAAAGAGAGAGAGAGAGAGAGAGAGAGAGGGAGGGGGGAGAGAGGGGGGAGATAAATAGGGATAGAAAAAAATAGTAAGAGGAGAAAGATAGGGAGAGGTAAATAGATAGAGAGAAGAAATGAGAGAAAGGTACATAGAGGAAGAGAGAAGGGAAGACAAATATAGAGAGAAATAGAGGAGAGAGGATGAGAGAGATTGAGAGATAAATAAAAAATATAAAGATAGGAGACAGAGATATAAAGGGATCTCTCTCTCTTCTCATATCTCCATATATATCTCCCCATATGTACCTCTCCTTTCCTCTATATATCTCTCTCTATATAACTTCCTATCTATTTTTATCCCTCCATCTCTCCCTCTATCATTCTCTCCCTCTCTTTTTCTCCCCCTCTTTCTATCTTTATTTATCTCCCTCCCTCTCTCTCTATTTCTATCTCCATCTCCATCTTTGTCTTCCTCTATATCTCTCTACCTATCTCTATCGCCTTACCTCTCCTTACATCTCTTCTCTCTTTCCCCTCTATCTTTCCCACTCTATACATCTCTCTATCTCTCCCTCTTTCTATCTAGATCTTTCCCTCTCCCTGTACTCTCCTTCTATATCTCTCAACTTCTCTAAACTATCTCTATTTCTCTCCCTCTCCCTTCCTCCCTCTCTATCTATTTATAGTTATCTCTCCCTCTCTATATCTCTCTCACTCAAACACACACACTCCTTGTTTCTCCTTCCTCGTCTCTATATCTATATCTTTTTCACTCTCACACACACTAATTGCTTCTCCCTCATTATCTCTATCTCTCCCCCTCTCTATATCTCTCTCCCTCTATTAATTATCTTTATCACCTCCTTTATCTCTCACTCTTGCCCCCTCCATTTCTATCTTCCCATCCCTCCCTCTCCCTCTCTATTTATATCTCATTATCTCTATCTCTCTCTTATTTACTCCATCTCTCCTACTTTCTCTTTATATATATCCATATCTCTACCTCTCTCTATATATCACTTCCTATGTCTTTATATTTCTCTCTCCATCTCCCCCTCTTTCATTGTCTCCCTCTTTCTATCTTTCTCCCTCTCTCTCTTCCTCTCTCCTTCCATCTCTCCCTTTATATATTTATCTCTATCTTTTTCTTTCTCTCTCTCTCACCCTCTCTATCTTTCCCAACTTATACTTATCCATCTATCTCTCTTTTATATCCCTATCTCTCCATCTCCCTATCACTTCCTCTTTCTATATCTCTCTACTTCTCTCTCCTAGCTCTATTTCTCTCACTCCATCTCCCTCCCTCTCTATATATTTATACATATATATCTCTCTCCATATATCTCTCTTACTCATACATACACACTCCCCCCCCCCTCTCTCTCCCCCCCCTCTGATATCTCCCTCTCTCTCCCTATTTCAAACATAACATGAACCTATTGGTAATGGATCCTTATTATCTTAAATTAAAAGGGTTTTTTTTAGTTATGTTGAGATCCCTGTAAGCAGATGCATTGTTGATTCTATCACTTCTCCATTGAGACCTTTGTTGCACAAACATCATTTTCTAAATGGTCTACCAATTAACCTCATGTATACTACACAAATGTATGAAAAAATAGACCCAAAAAATCCCTAATTGACATTTCACACTTCTTCAATGTACACACCAAGGTGTGATTGCTAGTTAATAATTTATTTTTGTAGTCTAATTTTATTGGTATATATGTTAACAAAATATAGTCTAAGTTGTAGAATTAATTTTGATAAATTAATAACACTTTATATGATTAGTTGATTAGTTTCTCTTTGTACACTTTTAAACTTAAAAACATAAGAAAAGGTATTTGATACTAGAAAATATTATTTAATCATTAAAAAAATTATGAGAAGGTTATTAGTTTTAATAAAATATTTTAGTTAATATATATTTATATTTTTTATTAAAAAATCCACTAAAAAGGAAATTTATTCTTGAATTGAAATTTTATGGTGTTGTCTCTCTTACCCACTCATGCATCTCTTGCAATGGATTCAAATAGCATTTTCTTGCCTCTACATGTTTCTATGAACATGTGTAAGACTTCAATAGATGTTACCTCTACTTTCCTTCACACCTTGCTTGGAGTTTTTGTTGTTATAGATGTAGTTGGATGCAACATGGATTATGTCCTACTCCTCTCTATTGCATCAAGCTCTCTCGGTTCACATGTTATTGCTCCTAAGTATGAGGCATAATCCCTTGATGGTGTTGGTTTAAAAGTGAAATTTGATGGTGGATAGGTTTCTTTTGTGAATTTGGTTGGTTTGGGGATCCCATCTGATCATGATGGGTTTTCAAACCCTCTCTTCACTGGAAGAAGCATCAAGATTCTTGTTCAGAGTCCTCAATTATCATCATTTTTAGACATGGTGTTATCAATTATAAAAAATATTAAATTCCTCTATTAGATTAATTTACATATTTAATCATTTATGGCCCTCTTGTCTAGACTTGCACTAATGGGTGTTGGAGTCTTTGATACCTCTTATAAAAAATAGAATCAAACTCTATCTATGTACTAGGGATTTTTTCATTGCAAGCTTTCAATTTATTGAAAATAAGGAAATATTGTTGGATGGTATGATTTGGATGTGGAGCAAGAATTCCCTCTCACTCAAGCCTTGCTTCTCATCTTTCATCCCATCCCGCAATATCATACACATTTGGGTGAGGTTACCTAATCTCCCTCTCTATTTTTTGGGGTCTCTTATCTTGAAGATATTTGCACTATGATTTTATAATCTTCTTTGAAATGATGCTTCTTCTTTAGATTTTAGACATAACTACTATGTTTATATTTTAGTTGAGATTGATATTTTCAAGGTTCCTCTTAAGGACGACATCCTTATGGTGCCCTGGACTCAACTACTTGATTATGAGAGTATTCCTTTCCATTACAAAAGATGTTTTTCTAATAGTCACCTTGCTTCTGATTTCCCTTATTCTTAGCCTAGGATGGTGGGTTCTACTACTTTTTGGAGGAATACTCATTTTAAATATTTTACTATTCAATATTTTCTTAACGCTAAGGATTGTGAGTCTCTTATTGCTTCCCCAATTCTTGTTGGGTTGATTATGGATGTAGTTTCTTCTAGATATAATGTTGTTGCAACACCTTCTTCTCTTCCTAAGGGTGTGCCTTGTCCTATTGCACTTATGGTCAATGCTCTTTCTATTGTGCCTACATCTCTCAATTGGTGTGTTGGTTGAATGGTTATTCCTTGAACACCTCTATATTTTATGCAACTTGTATCTTCTATGATTAGATTCCCTTATTATTTTTGTGTGGTGGATTAGTTCATGGATTTGGTAAAGGATTCTCCTCTCCTCACCTTTAATTTGAGGATTTAAAAAATTGTGTTTCCTAGACTATCACCCAAAGGAGGAAGACAAATCTTCCTAAAAAAAATTTGGTTTCTATTAAGCATGTCTTGGGTGACTAGTCTACTAGGTAGGGAATTGGTGTTGCATTGGTGTTAGTCCTTTTTTTCGTTGATCATTGTCTTTTTTTTCCTCTTGGGTGGGGTATTTTTGTGTGGTGGTTATTATTTGGAGGCAACTTGGCTATAGTCTTACTATTGAATAACTTTTTTGTTAGATGGTTTCTATTGTAAAAAAATTTAGAGTCCCTTCAAAACTTGTTTTACCATTAATTGAAAGAAAATCCATAAAAAAAATATCCTATATACAAAAATAAAATATCTTTATATAGAGATTAATACTTTAAATAATGTAGACTTATCTTAAATAAATCTAAATAAAGTATGCAATGATCATGGATATGTAAAAAGAATATTTATTAGTAGTTCAGATAGGTTTATCTAAGATTTTAAATAAGAATATTTTGAAATTTATATTAGTAATTAGGAATTTGAATCTAATTTCATACATAATTATGTCAATCATAAGTTAATTATCACTAAAAATTGTTAGTTTTATCATAATTTTTATATGAACTAAAAAATAGCAAACAATTTATAGAATAGAATTTGAAACGAATAATTTGGATATTACATGATAAATATAATCATTATAAATCAATATACAAAATTTAATTGTTGTTTGACCATATGAATAATATTTTCAGCACCCACTTGTGATTATTTTGTATCTCTAGACATCTTTTACATAGATTTTTTTAAAGATAAATATGCTAGTTTTTAATAATTTTTGTTTAGCCAAGAGTTATTTACTTTATTTTATTTACTTAAGTTGTTTTTAAAATAAATGAATGTTCTAATTTTTTTAAAACACAAGCATGACATTACAATCCTAGTTACCATTGCAGATTACTTCTAAAAAAAAAAAAATAACTCCATATAATGATTTAGATAGATATATTTAAGATGTTTATATTATACAAATCCACCAAATAAATCTAGATGTTTTCTTGTTCAATTCATATAATTGATTCGTGCAATAATCCACATCCAAGACAATTTCATTATAGTGGCCCTGATTAGGATTAGTTATTAATAGAGTAAATTGATCAATTATTTTAAGAAGAGATTTTTTTCAATTGAAAATAATTGAAACAATAGTCAGAAATTCTAACAAGAGTCTATTAGTAATACTCCTACAAAAGAGTTGGGCTTTAACAATTTATACAACTGTTGGGTTTTCATTGAGCTTTTGAAAGGCCCCAAATCTTTATACAACCATGAGTCAACTAACCATAAGACACAATTGAACACATTTAATCAAGAGCTATGAGTTTTTGAAAGGTCCCAAATCTTTATACAACCATGAGCCAACTAACCATAAGACACAACTAAACACTTTTAATCAAGAGCTATGATCATAAGTGAGTTTTTGAAAGGCCCTGAACCTTTATACAACCATGAGCCAACTAACCATAAGACGCAAAGAACTATTGATCATCAGTGAGTTTGTGAAAGGACCCAAACCCTTATACAACCATCAGCCAAGGAAACATTAAACACAAAAGAAACATAACAACAATTCTACAATAGAAAAAATCAACTATAACAAAACCGCCAACCAACTATACCACCTTCACTAAAGAATCAAAAAACAACCTCCAATCCACATCTAACTCCCTTTCCTAAACCATTGAATACAATCCAGATCTACCTCCCTCTGCTAACCATTGAATACAATATTGGTTGTTTACCAGGGAATTCAAATTCTTCCACCATTGACCATTCAGTATCATGCCTAACAGAGTTAAGTAGAGGGTTGTCAGTTCAACGGCTTACACATAAAAAATTTGTCTCAATGCCCACCAGTTAAAGCCGAGTCTGGTGTAGGAACTACCAAATCCCTGGTACTTTGAGCTGCTTCTAGAAGGTTACGCAAGATCCGATTCTCCTCCCCTATTTTCTCAATTTCGCCAAATTTCTCTACTAAAAACTCATTCTTTCTGGCCTTGATTCGACTCATTCCAGCCTCTACCTGTCTCTCAAGTTCCTGCAACGCTGTCATGTCTAAATCCAAAAGTTCTTCTCCCAGCATACGCTTTATCATTAACTGCAACTGCTGGTTCTCCTCCTTCAGCACTATCGCCTCCTGTAAATTATCGATTTCCTGGCCAGAAGATTGGTAGTCATGATATCTCTTCAATAGGCTTGTCATGCTCTCATTGGAATACTGAAATAACTTCCCTGTGCTTGAAAATATTATGACTGCAACCTGTGAAGAGGTTAGAATAGCCAGTTCTTCAGCTTTTTTAAACAATCCCTTTCGTCGTTTAGAAAAGGTTACCCGTCTCTTCGTCTCATCCTCTATCTTCTCAATTTGTATTTTTCTTCTACCCATTTTGCCCTAAACGCCCCTCCAAAACCAGAAACTTTGACGCACCTTCAAAACCAGAAACTTTGACAGCCGTTCAAATCCAGAAACTTTGCAAATAATTATTTTCTACAGTAATTGAGAGTTTTATAATTATAAAAGAAAAAGTCCCTACGAGCTTTCATGGTCTAAAAATAGATACGGTCTAAAGATAGATATTGCTGTGTACAGCCAAAAAAGTTTTTTTTTAACTACATTTATAATATTCTAAAATTATCTAATTAATTGAAATACTTTTTTGTTTTATATATATATGAAATTCAAAACTAGAAGACTGAACGAGATATTTTCGAACTATAATTAGTAACAGTGCATGTTATGGTTAACGATAGATTCTTAAGAATATGGAATAAGTTTTAGTTTGATTAGTTTTAATTAATAATAAGACACATTTGTCTTTATATCACCAAAGATAAATTGAAAGAAAAGTACAGTACATACTTAATTATCAATAAAGTTCAAAAATGATTTAACCATATATAAAATAATTTCAATCATAAATTAAACACCTATTTTAAATTAATATCTAAGAGCTCAAAAATATTTAAAACATATAATAATTAAACCTTTATTTAAATATTTTTACTATTGTTATCATTGTATTTGATTCCTATAAAATCATACTATAAGAATCAATTTTTTATTTTATTAATTAATTAAATTTATTAACAATATTTATCAAATTTAACTAACTTATGTACTAAAATCTGAACATTTTACTTAAATTAGATTTTAAATTTTAAATAAATAGTTCAAAACTAAAATCTAAAATAAAAATAAAAAACTAAACTATTTGTCCAATAAATTTTATAAATTTATAAAATTTCATAATAATTAATTATAATAGTTGTAAATACTTAAATTTCACCACTTTACTAATCAATTAAATATTTATAATGAATGGTTCATAAGGCACAACACTTGTTGAAGGTTTTGCAAATGGGGTTGCAAGCTAAGTGGGCTTAACCTTGGGGAAAACTCTTGGTTAAGCGTGCTTGAGCTGGAGTAGTCCTAGGATGGGTGACCTCCCGAAAGGCCTAGTGCTTCACCTCTGTGAGCATCACCTAGATGCAATAAGTGTTAAGTGGACCATTCATAAATAACTATCATAAATTAATTCATTTTTTCTAATTAACTATATATTTTTTGTTATTTAGTTAAATGTATTATTTAACTCATTTGTTCTAAAATGATTATAATCTTCTTTTTCTATTATCCATAAATAAATAAGTAAATAAAATTCAAAGTAATACTACATATCCACCATTCATTTTCACACATCTTTAAATTTCAACCATTCATAGAAAGATAGTCCTAAAAGCAACTCTACTTTTGAAAATTGTAGAGAAGGATACGAGACCATTTAAAGGATCTCAACCATCAAAACTAAATATTTTAAAATATAATATATAATTAAAGAAAAATAATTGCATTCTTATCCATATTTTTAAATTAAGAAAAGATAAGACAAGAATTGTTTTTTCTTTTAAACTTTTTAAACTTAGATTTTTAGATTTTTTTTTTTCTTTTTCTGTTTTTTTCACTTTTTAAGTTTGGTGTTATTTGTAATTTTTATTATAAAAATTAGAATTTTACTTTTAGCATTTATAATATATTTTTTATTTTTAATATTCTATTTAAAATATAGTTTACTTTAAAATTTAGTTTGTTTAATAATATTTTATAACATTTTTTATTTGAAATACAGTTTTAATTTAAAAATTAATTTATCTAATAATATTTTATAATATTTTTATTTGTTAGTATTGAGTTTATGTTAATATATCAATTATATTTTTTAGGTACATATTTTATTGATATATCAATTCCAATAAATTAAAAAAATAACTTTATTTTTTTATTTACTTATTTATTAACTTAATAATTTTATTATTTATTATTAATTTTTTAAAATTATTATGTTCATTAATATTTGAATTTTGATATATTTTGACTTTCTATTTAGTTTATTTTATTGTAGATTTTAATTTAGATTTAAGTTTCAAATTTATTTTTATTATTTATGTCTTTTTATGAAAATACAAATAATAATTAAAAATTTATTAAAATTAATTTAATTTATAATTATTTATCTTATTAAAACTTTAATTATTCTAGAATAATTCTATTTTGGATTTTTTATATAATTAGCCCATAGGCTACATATAGTGTGATATTTGAGCCTAAAACAAGTGGCACACCTCCAAACCACTCATTGAAAAACAAGTTTCACCTATTTAATGGTAAACTAGTTGTCATTTAATAGAAAAAGCCTCAAAATTTTCATTTATCACATAAAAGCTAGATAAATATTAATTTGACAACTAGATGGCAACATTCTATTTCCATTTGTAGTGCTTTTTGTCAATTTGATGGCAACTTTCTTTTTTCATTTGTAAATTGCTTTATGTTTTAAATTTGTATGCAAATATTTCATAATTAGACAATACTTAATTTCTTTAATGAAGAAATCTAGATTTTTCCAAGTTTATTTCATTTTACCATTTATCATTTATTATTAATTATTTAATCCAACCACATGCAACTAGAATTTGAAATGCATCCATACACAAACGTGTACTCTCTAACATATTAACATACATATAGTTTTCTATCGATGTAATCCTTGAACCTACTTTAGGTGCAAGTGTTAGTTTATATAATAAAATGAATTTAAAATTTATAGAGTGAGAGAGAGAGAAGGTAACTTTTGATTAGTCATTTCATGCCAACAATTCAAGGATAGCACGTCCCTAGGGAGTTATGTTCAAGGTAGCATGTCATTTGATTAAGGATATGGCAATTCACCTTTAAAACCTCTTCAGTGTACACATTGCACACTCAGGAGGAAAATAGATAGAGAGAGCTCGAGAAAGAGAGATAAATAGAGAGGGAGATACAAGAGATAAAAAGAGAGATAGAGATACAAAATAGAGGTGCAAATATAAAGGAATAAATATGGAGAGATAAAGAGATAGAGATAGGAAGACAGGTAAATAAAGAGAGAGAGAGAGAGAGAGAGAGAGGAAAATAGAGGAGAGGAGAGATATGGATAGATATCTAGTCACATAAATAGAGAGATGGAGAGATAAAGAGAAATATGAGACAAATATATATAGAGATAGAGAGATCAAGAAATAAAGGGGAAAAGGGGGAAAGAGGGGGAGATAAATAGGGATAGCAAAAAATAGCAAGAGGAGAAATATAGGGAGAGGGAAATAGATAGAGAGAAGAAATGAGAGAAATATAGAGGAAGAGAGAAGGGAAGAAAAATATAGAGAGAAATAAGGTAGATAGAGGAAGAGAGAGATTGAAAGAAAATAAAAAATATAAAGATAGATCTAGGGAGACAAAGATATAAATAGATCTCTCTTTCTCTTTCCATATATATATATATATATATCCCCCCATATGTACCTCTCCCTAACTCTCTCTATATATCTACCTCTCTCTAGATATAACTTTATATCTTTATCTTTCTATCTCACCATCTCTCCCTCTCTCATTCTCTAGACCTTTTTTGTCTCTCCTTTCTATCTCTATTTTTCTCTCTCCCTCTCCCTCTCTCTCCATTTCCATCTTCGTCTCCATCTCTATCTTCCTCTCTATCTCTCTCCCTATAGATATATCTCCTCACCTATCCTTCCATCTCTTTCTCTATTTCCCCTCTATCTTTCCCACTATATCTCTCTCTATCTCTCCCTCATTTTATCCATATCTAGATCCCTCTCTCCCTATAACTTTCTCTTTCTATATCTCTCAACTTATTTATCCTCTCTCTATTTCTTTCCCTCTCTCCCTCCCTCTCTATCTATTTATATTTATCTCTCTCACTTAGACACACATACTCCTTGTTTCTCCTTCCTTATCTCTATCTTTATATCTCTTTCAATCAAACATGTGCTCTCTCTCTCTCTCAATTATCTCTATCACCTCATTTATCTCTCACTCTTTCCCCCTCTATTTTTATCTTCCCATATCTCCCTCTCCCTCTAGCTATTTATATCTCATTATCTCTATTGCTCTCTCTCTCTCTTATTTACTCCATCTCTCCTACTCTCTCTTTATATATATATACCTCTCTTTACCTCTCTCTCTATATCACTTCCTATATCTTTATATTTCTCTCTTCATCTTCCCCTCTTTCATTGTCTCCCTCTTTCTATCTTTATCTCCCCCTCACCCTCTTCCTCTCTCCTTCCATCTCTCCCTTTATATATGTATCTCTTTGTCTTTGTATCTCTCTCTCACCCTCTCTATCTTTCCAAAGTTATATTTCTCTCTATCTCTCCTTTATATCCCTATCTCTCTCTCCCTCTCCCTATCACTTCCTCTTTCTATATCTCTCTACTTCTCTCTCCTATCTCTATTTCTCTCCCTACATATCCCTCCCTCTCTATATATTTATATATATCCATCTCCCTTTCTATCTCTCTCCATATATATATCTTACTCATACACACACACACACACTCCTTGTTTCTCCCTCCCTATCTCTAGCTCTATCTCTATCTTTATCTATATCTCTCCATATTTAAATTCTTACATATCTCCCTCTATCTATGTCTCATTATCTATCCATTTCTCTCTATCCCTATATCTTTCCTTCTCTCTACCCCTGTCTATATATCACTTCCTATCTCTATATTTTTAGATATATATATCCTCTCATTATCTCCCTCTCTCTGCTCTCTATATATTTATCCCTTTCATCTCCATATATTCCTTTGTCTTCTCTCTTTATCCCTCCCACTCCATCTTCATCTCCATCTCTATCTCTAACTTCATCCCTATCTCTATCTCCTTACCTCTCTCACTCTCCCCCCTATATCTCTCCCTCTATCTATCCCCATATCTCCCTCTCTATCCCTCTCTCCCTATTGAAAACATAACATGAGCCTATTGGTAGTGGAGCCTTATTATCTTTTTTATTCAAAGTTTTTTTTTTAGTTGTGTTTGGATCCTTGTAAGTGGATGCATGGTTGATTTAAAACTATCACTTCTCCATTGAGACATTTGTTGCACAAACAACATAATTTTCTAAATGGCCTAACAATTGACCTCATGTATAATACACAAATGTGTGTAAAAAATAGACCAAAAAAATCTCTAATTGACCTTCCACACTTCTTCAGTGTACCCATTGCACACCAAGGTGTGATTGCTAGTGTATTTCTTCTAAACCATCATCATCTTCCAATCATCAACTCCTTCATCACTATTAATTAAAAATATATATATTTAATTCAACTAAAAAAAATTCCACTTTAGGGCATGTGCAAGATCATAGGGGTCCAAAAAGTGGCAATGATAAAAAAAATTTAAAAAAAGTGTTTTTACTTCACCAAAATCGCGAAAAAAAAAATTGACTTTTTGTATGGATCAGGTAAGATTTGAATTTGGTTTGGTAATACCAAACCAAAATGGATATTTGTTTCCCATTTTCATCAATTTATGTATTCAAAATGGATATCCATTTTGCAAACAAAATAGATATCCATTTTCAAAAAGTATGTTAATTAATTTTATATTTTCAAAATGGGTATACATTTTGAAAAGCCCAAAGAGCATATTCAGTAAAATGGGCATAACTTTTGCATTATTAATCAAAATTTTAATTTTTTACAAGATTTTCAAAGGTGACTCAAAGGTATACACAATAGATAAGATTATTTTAATAGATTGAGCACAAAAAATTAATTATAATCATTTTAATTTCCTCCTTAAGTTTTAAAATTTTAAATTCTCATAGTTCTTGCATACAAAGTCTTTTTTTCTTTTTTTTTGTGCAATAATCATCCTAAATGACTTGAAACATTAAATAAGTAATTTAAATAATGAAAAACTTATCTTTTCTACTAAGGAGAGTAAAAAAAATTCAAAAATCATCATATAATGCCTCCTTGTTGTCTTTGATCCTATGTGTACCTTTGCCCAAGTTGAACTAGGAGAACATATATATATGTCCATATATTTAGCTATTTTTCCCTCTCGCCCCCTCTCCTTCATTTATCCTCTCTACCTATCTCTCCACTTTTCACTTACTTTGTCCCCTCTCTCTCTCTCTCTCTCTCACTCTCTCTCTCTCTCTCTCTCTCTCTATATATATATATATATATATATATATAATTTGTATTTTCATCAAGTATATCCATATCTCTCTCTCACTCATATATAATGTGCACACCCTATTTATGCCTCCCTATATCTATCTCTTTGTCTATTCCCCTCTCTCCATATCTCTCTCCCTATCTCTCTCTCTCTTTCCCCCTCTACCTATATTTCTCTATCTCTCTCTTTATATCTATCTATATCTCATTATCTCTACCTCTCTCTTATTCATTCTCTCTATCCCTTTCTATCCATATATTTCTCTACCTCTATCTTCCTATCTCTATTAATCTCTTTGTATCCCTCTCTATCTCTCCCTCTTTCCCTATCCCACTATATATTGATATATATCCCCCCTCTTCTTCTCTCTCTACCTATCTCTCTCCTTTTCTCTACCTCTATCTCTCTATCTAAACCCTCTCTATCTATCTCCCACTCTCCCTCCCTCCTCTATCTCCCCCTCTCTATCTCTCTTACTTTATCTCTACCTCTTTATCTCTCACTCTATCTCTATTTCTCTCTCTATCACTTTATCTTACCATATATATCTTTCTATCTCCATAGTCCTCTATATCTCTTTATATATTCATCTATATTAATAACTCCATAGCTCTCTATATTTTTATCTCTCACTCTCCCTCTATCTTGATCTCTACCTTTCTATAGAGAGAGAGAAAGGGTGAGTGGAGATAGAGAGAAAAAAAGAGGGAAGGTTAAAGATGTAGAGAGGAGAGAGAGAAGAGAGGTATAGAGATATATCTAAAGGAAGAGACATGGGGAAAGAGGTATGGATGGAGTAATAATTACATAGAGAGAAGTAGAGGAGGAAGATAGAGAGGTATGTGCAGGATCATCATGGAAAAAATACATCCTTAAGTGGCGAAAAAATCAGAAAAATCAAAGTTAGGCAACTTGACATAAAAATTTGAATAAGTTATCTATATTATTTCAAAATAATGTAAGAATATAAATTGTAGAAAATTGAATGTAGTTTCTAAACTACTAGGTTTATTTTAAAAAAATAAAAATCTATTTGCTAAAAATTTGAAATTTCAATACAGTAGTACTTAAATTTCAGGGAAAAAATAAGTAGGTGTTTGTCTGACCACCCTAACCACAATAAAATGATAATATTTTTTTATAATATTTTATGTATAGGTAGAGGACTCATGTCCCGATGTGATACATATTTTTTTGTAATTTTTTTCCAAGTAAATAATTAATTATGATTTTTTTATTACAACTTTTTAAATATATAAAAACTTGTATGTCTGACCACCTTAACTTGGTCAAAACTTCATGAATTTGTTTTTTTTAATCCTATAGTATGCAAAGAATAGAATGTGACGCATGTTTTGGATTCAAAAAATGTGATACCGTTTGAAAGCTATAGGTGTTTTTCAATCAACCTCTCAATTAGGACTTTAGTCATAATTCAAATAGAAAATAAATAATATTTTTTTATTAAATTGAAAGTAAAGCATAATTTATATTGGTGGAAAGCTAAGAATCTCCTTTAAAAACCATTTTTGTTTCATTAATTTTGGGTAAAAAAAAATCATCAGCCACATACCCATCATATCGCCACTTTTTGGCCCATCATGATCCTGCACATACCCAGAGGTAGAGATAGAGAGCTAGGGTGGGAGCAATATAGAAAAAGGTAGGTATAAAGAGAGGATGGAGATGGGGGATAAAGAGAATTGAAGATAGAGAGAGGGAGAGGTAAGGAAAGAGGGATAGAGGGAGAGGGACAGTGAGGTGATATATAGGGAAATATAGAGGGAAGGAGAGAGATAGGTAAGGTGGGAGGGGTAGAGTGAGATGTAGGGAGAGAGGGTGAGGGGAGGTAGGGAGAATTAGAGAGGGAAGGAGATAGAGAGGTATATAAATAGGGAGAGGGAGAGATGGCAAGGAGAGAGAGAGAGAGAGGGAAGGAGGAGAGAGAGGGAAGGAGAGGTAGGTAATGAGAGAGGTAGGGTGGGAGGGATAGAGGGAGAATTAGGTAGAGAGAGTGTGTGGGAAGGTGAGAGAGAGATAGATAGGAGAAAGGGTGAAAAGAGATATAGAGAGACATCGAAAGGGAGAGAGAGGGGCAATGAGAAAGAGATGGAGTGAGAGGTAGGTATAAAGAAATATAGAGGGGATCTATAAAGAGAATTAGAGAGGTAGGGAGGGATGGATATAGGGAGAGGTAGGGTAGGAAAAGATGAAGATGTATATTGGAGATAAAGAGAAGTATAGATAAATATAGAGAGAGGTAATGTGGTCACCTTCCATCTCTCTACCTATCTCTCCCTCTATCCCTCCAACCTTACCCCCCCCTCTCTCTCTATTTTTACTTCTCTTTATCTCCCATAAACATATTTTTCTCTATCTAACTACCTCTCCCTATATCCCTCCCACCCTACCTCTCCCTTACTCCCTCCCTCTCTAATTCTCTATCTCCCCTCTTCACTTCTCTCTACCTACCTCTCACTCCATCCCTCCCTCATCCCCCTCTCTCTCTTCATATATCTCTCTTCACCCTCTCTCACCTTCCCTCTTTACTTCTTTCTATCTCCACTCACCATCTCTACCTACTTATCCCTCCCACCCTAATATCTTATTACCTACCTCTCCCTAAATAGGTAGAGTGAGTGGAGATAGAGAGAATTAGAGAAGGTTAAATAGGTAGATAGGAGAGAGATATATAAAGGGAGAGACATGGGGAAAGAGGGAGGGATGGATTGAGAAGTATGTAGAGAGAGATACAAAGAGGGGAGATAGAGAGAAGTAGAGAGGGAGGAAAGGAGAGGTAGAGATAGAGAGCTAGGGTGGAAGTGATATAGGAAAAGATAGGTAGAAAGAGAGGAGGATGGAGATGGGGGATAATGAGAAGTAAATATAGAGAGAGGGAGAGGTAAGGTGGGAGGGATAGAGGGAGAGGTAGGTAGAAAGAGGGAGGGTGAGGGGATATATAGGTAAGTATATAGGGAAGGGGAGAGAGAGGTAAGGTGGGAGGGGTCGAGTGAGATGTAGGGAAAGAGGGTGAGGGGAGATAGGGATAAGTATCTAGAGGGAAGGAGAGAGACAGAGAGGTAATGAGAGAGGTAGGGTGGGAGGGATAGAGGGAGAAGTAGGTAGAGAGAGAGGTTGAGTGGGAAGTTGAGAGAGAGGTAGATAGGAGATCTAGAGAGGGGAAGAAAGATATAGAGAGACATCTAAAGGGAGAGGGGGGAAGAGGAATGGATGGAGTGAGAGGTAGGTAGAAAGAAATAGAGAGGAGAGATAAAGAGAAGTAGATAGGTAATGAGGAAGGGAGAGGTAGAGATAGATAGGTAGGGTGGGAGGTATATAGGGAGAGGTAGAGATATATAGGTAGGGTGGGAGGGATATAGGGAGAGGTAGGTAGAAAAAGATGAAGATGCAAATGGGAGATAAAGAGAAGTAGAGACATAGATAAGAGGTAATTTGGTCACCCTCCATCTCTCTACCTATCTCTCCCTCTATTCCTCCAACCTTACCTCTATCTCTTTGTTTCTACTTCTCTTTATCTCCCATTTACATCTTCCTCTATGTCTACCTACCTCTCCCTATATCCCTCCCACCCTACCTATCCCTTACTCCCTCCCTCTCTACTTATCTCTATCACCCCTCTTTGATTCTCTCTAAATATCTCACACTCTATCCATTCCTCATTCCCCCCTCCCTTTAGATATCTCTCTTCACCCTCTCTCTCATCTCTACCTCTCTCACCTTCCCTCTCTAGTTCTTTCTATCTCCACTCACCCTCTCTCTCTACCTACTTATCCCTCTATCCCTGCCACCCTAATCTCTCATTACCTACCTCTCCCTTCCTCTCTCCCTCCTTCCCTCTCTCTCTCCTTGTCTCTTTCCCTCACTATCTCCCTCTCCCTCTCTCAATAACTCTATCTCCCCTTCCCTCTCTACTTCTCTCTATCTCCCCTCACCCTATCCCTCTCTACCCACCTCTCGTGCTCTATCCCTCCCACCTTACCTCTCTCTCCCCTTCCCTCTATACTTCTAGATATATATCCCCTCACCCTCCCTCTGTCTACCTACATTTCCTTCTATCCCTCTCACCTTATCTCTCTCTTTGTCTCTACTATTGAGAATATGTGTCTCAAACTCACTGGTATGACCCTAGTTCTATCACCAAGTAGCAAAGAATTCATAAGTATTTTGATTATTCCTTTACCTCTATACCACCAGGTGATTGAGAGAGAGGAGCAGTAGTGTGGTTACTGCCATGTCGTGGGTGCCTCTCAACTGTGTAGTGGTAGTGTGGTGGATATCACCATACCACAGGTGTCTTTACACTGGGTTGTGGTGGCATGATTACCGCCATACCACAAGAGCTCACTGGAGGTTTAGTTGTAGAGTGGTTACTACCATACTGCGGCAGCTTCTCATCTATCAGGCGGTAGTGCGGTGGTTACCACCATACCGTAGGGGTTCGCCAGATGTGCAATAGTAGTGCAGTGTAAACCACCATACCACAGAGGTTTGAAAACTATCTAGCAATAGTGCAGTTACTGCCATACCTCAGGATTTTTTGACCTATCCGGAGGTAGCGCGGTTACCGCCACCCCACAGGACCCTGTTGAATGCACAACAGTAGCGCGGTGTAAAGTGAAGAGCACAATTTATTGGTTGACTGCTAAGATGTAAACTGTTAATTGGAGGATGTTGCTGACTTGGAAGGAGGCCGTTTGAATTCTTGAGAAGTTTGACAGTTATTTAACAAAGGAAGTTGAACTAAATCGCTTGTATAGAGAATGAATTAATCATGGTTGTTGCTATAGATTGCAACGTATAGGAACTGTGAAGAGGTTTGGTAGTTTGATGGTTAAAAGGTTGGATGATCAAATGATCTGTTAGTGAATTTCATTGTATGTTGTAAGAAATCATTGCAACTATGATATTTTGTATGAGATTGATCAAAGAAATATTGTTGTTGTAATATTGACATCTGAAACTTGGAGAGTCTGTAACTTATATGTAATTTGATTATTGTAATACAAGTGATTTTATTTGGTGTGGTGGGTTTTTCTCCTGTAAGGTTTTTCCCACATAAATCTGGTGTCAATTGTGTTTGAGTTTATTTCTCTATGATGTTATTTCCTTCATGTGCATCTTAATGGTATGTAATTGTGAAATTTAAAGTCATATATGCATTCTTCTCTAAGTTTTGACATTAGGAAATTTTGTTTTGCATCCATTTTCTTTCCTTACATCTACTTCTCTTTATCTCCCATCTCCATATTCATCTCTATCTACCTACTTCTCCCTATATCCATCCCACCATAGGGTAAGTGCACCAAGATGGTTCCCAAAAAGGGGGCTTAAGTGGCCACTTTTTTTTTTAAATCAGGAAATGTTGACCTTGGACGTGAAATTGAGGATAGTTACACTCAAAATTTTGAGATGGAACA
>VDFB02058242.1:28763109-28824816 GCA_007258455.2 Sequoia sempervirens
ATTCCATCTACAACCAACTGATCCTTACCATACTCCATGATCACCTTAGTTTTCTGCAACAAAAGATCAATATCCTCCTTGTCCTGAGACAAAACATGCTCTAATAAATCCTTAGCTCTTATTGCATCCTTTCTAGTTGAAAGGATTTCCTTTATTGCATCGTCTCCCTTAGTCTGCACCTCCTTCAACCAATCTATTGTAGCCATGGTAGAAGCTTTCATCTTTTCTATTTTAGAGATGGTCTCTTTTGGCAAGAAACCAGCAGAAGCAAAAGAGGTTGGGTGGAAAGATTACAAAGGCTTCATTAAATCTTCTAGACATTTCCTTAGCCTTTCATTCTCCTTTTTTAGCTCATGCTTAGACTGTGTTTCCTTCCTTAATCTCCCAATTATCACTGCACTGGACCCCTCATATTCTTCAATATCTTGCTCCATAGAAGCGGGCCCAAGATTGATGGTTTGTACATTATAATCTTTCCCGGTGACCTCATCTCTACCTTTATCAGCAGCAGGGGTAGTAATATGAATAACCCTGTTACTATCCTCATCCATTTCGATCTTTGAAACCACCTTGGCTACCTTCTTCTTCTTTCCCTTTCCAATCTTGGCCAACATTTCATCCCAGTTGAGAGGAGTGTCCTCAACAACGACCTGTTTCCTTCCGATTTCTTTATCCAGCCAATCCGGATCCACCCGGATTTCATCCTCTTTAACCTCCTCATGTAGTTCTACTGTCTCATCCTTTTCCTTTCCAGGAGATTGATCACCTTGATTCCCCAATCCAGGTTCTTCTTCTTCTTGCAGGGGTGATGGAGTCTTAACAAGGACATCCTCCTTCTCAGGGGATCTATTATCTTTACTGCTCGTAGGAGAATCCCCATACTGTACCAATGGAGAAGGGTGCATTTCTACATCTCCTACCTCAAGCTCAGCAACTGCACCATAAAGTTCTCCATCTTTAAACGGTTTTGCCTCCCCATTGGTCTCATGCTCTTCGTGAGTTGTTTGCTCAGGTATACTCAATGAAGGAAAGGTAGCCTTCTGTTGTTCCACAGTGGATGCCATTGGAAGAGGATCTGTCTTTTGCATGGTCTCCTTGGGAGATGGAGTCCTCGACCTCCTCAAATAAACCCGGGGTTTCTCTCCTGAGCTCTCCACATCAACCACTGGAGGGTTTGCCTCATCCTTAGAAGTTTCTTGACCTTTCTTCTTAGAAGCCCTGGTTGTCCTTGCCCTTTTTGGCTCTGGAGGAGCATCTTCTTTCTCTACTTTCTCAGGTTCCTCCTCTTCTGCAGACTTACCTATTTTCAAAGTTTGACTCCTCTTCTTCCCTTTGGGTTTTCTTTTCTTTTTAGGCTCACTCTCCTTAGGGCCTCTGATTTTAATCTTGAAAGGTGAGCTTACCTTGGTTTTTCCTTTGGAATCATCCTCATCGGACTCCTCTGAGGTGGAATGACCATTCAGATTTCCCATCAAATTAAAGGTACAAGGTACCTTCTCGCTCTCCAACTCCCATACCTTATGTTTCAACCATGACTAGGTGGACTTCATAATAGGAGCCATTAATTCTTCCAGCTCAGTGATCTCACTTTCTGCCCAATTTACCTCTCCAATGGATTTGTCCTTGACTGATTCATATGCATGATCTTGGACTAAATTCTCGTCATCCTCTAACTAATCAGGAATCAACTTGACATTGTACATTCTGATTACATCAACTGGAAGCCTAGAATATCGCTTCTTCCTCACCTCAAATTCATCCTTGTTGTTCGCCCAATAGTCTTCTAGATCATCTTTGTGGTGATATTCTTTTGTAGCCCTCTTTTGTGCTTCACCAGTGATGTCAAAATTCACCCTCTTGGAATGGAAAGAGAAACCAAAGGCACTCAACTCCTCACCTAATGTTTGAGCTGATTGGATTGAAGGGAAAACTTCACTTATACCAATTTTCAAAGGAAAGTCTCCACCAAACCCTGTCTTGTGCTTCTCCCTTTTAACAACAGCGTCGAAATCACATATCTGCCTGGTAACCTCCAATAGCACAATGTGGTCAGTAGGGTATCTTGGAAGTCTGTATGGATCAGTCGGACACCCATCAATTCTGATGTAAGAGAAGGTGGGGAATTGTATAAACCAAGCTCTGTATTTTTTGATTAGCTCCTTGGCTCCATCAGAAATTCTCACATGTTTTGCGTTCTGAAGCAGCCTAGTAATATGCATAGTAAAGGCATCATTTGCTCTTCTATAATTCTGATTCCCTAGGTGCAACTCAGGGTACACTTCATAGATGACATCCTATCCAAATGTTCCTTTTGGATTCAATCCCCTGTATGGATAAAACCTGGCAAGCACATATATCACATAAGATGACATGGTGAATTTCTTTGTCTCCAACACATCTCCGAGATGCTTGTCAATTATTGCACTGATAATCCCTGCCCAATGGTAATTAATACCTTGCTCAATCCTGTTGATAACATGCACCATCCAATTCTCCAATACCCTAGCACTCTTCAAGCCCACCACTCTGCTCAACAGTGTAATTGCATCATATATATCTTGTCAGAACTTGACCCTGTGTAACTATTTAGGCAACTTGGAGAAATGGGATTTTGGCTTTTCCAGCCAAGAATTGATCATCTGCTGAGCTTTGGCAGGTTCGTCCTCATAATAAGTCCTGGCCATGTCTATTTCCAAGGCACACACACATGCTAAGTTTGGCATATCAAATGCCTGGGAAATGGAAACTAGATTTAAATTTTCCAATACTCTCCCCTCAGTGCTAACGATCCTCTGCGTGTCAAAGTCATATTGCCGAGCACACTCTAATATCAACTCATAGCACTGAACTGCAGGAGGAAATCCTGCCACATGAGCCAGTCCGAATTTCACCATTCCCTTGGTCAGGGTTGATAAATCTTTCTGAACTATCCTTTCCTTGAACTCTTCATATCTCCATGCTCCTACGTTGGTATTTGAAACCTCTGACCAAATTGAAGCTATCTTGCTATCCGACCACTGACTCTTCATATCCAGCCTTATCTTTTCAACATCAAAAACTAAAGATCCCTCTGTATCTCCCTTGGACTTTCCTGCTGCTACCTTGCTTGATTCAGCCTGCAATCACAAAAGAGACTCATGAGCATCCAATTATCATCCATATCACAATCGGAAGGTTAGTCTCAAAATCCCAAGAAATCACTTAAAATAAATCATTAATCATCAATCTCGAAAATCTGGAAAAATCGAGTAATCCGGGAAAACGAGGCAATCCGAGAAAATCCAGTCGGGGCGAAATTTCAGAGAAATCTGACCCAGATGGACTCACACTGCCAAGCCATCATTCATCAAATAAATCATTAATATGTTCAAAAGAAATGCATGATTATCATAAGATTCATCTATTAAGCAACAAGAAATCATTATCCAACATTAAATTCATTACCCCAATTTCAAAAATCAAAATCAAGTGGAAACAGGCAGAAAACAGGAAAAATCCGGACAGTTCAGATTTCCACAGATAGCCTGGAATTCCGAAAACTCAACATACTCCAGGAAAAGGCAAAATCTGGGAAAATCCGGGTGCGCAGAAATTCCGCGAACACCTCAGAAACCCGACAATCGTTCGACGCGCAAACCGTTCATGAAGAAATCTTACAAAACCTCCCATCCGAATCTAATGGACACAAAAGCAATCCCAGTAAGCCAGATTTGGATTGTACCTAAATTTTAAATCCCACAACTCTCAAATGGCCGATCACTGTGACGAAATAATGATGCCCTACAACTAACAGCTAAACCCCCACCATGAGAGCTAAAACAAGCTAGAAATTCAGACACTCTCCCTCAGAATGATAAAACTAAAGCATACCAAGATCTCACACGCTACGAACAAGGTCGAGCTATACACAGGTCACGAGGGTGACAATGACCCGACTGAACTTAACAACCCTGAGCAGACCTAATGAAACCCTACCTTCACAAATTGAACTAGATTACGCACAAACAAGGTAGGACCTCAAAAGAACGCCTAGGCACTCCCGAAATTCAATCAACAAAATGAAGGGACATGCAGTGCAAGCATTGAAAACCCATAAAAAGATGGACCAAACCCTATCTCAATAAATATGAAATTATGAAAAAACGAGCAAAGGCTGACCCAAATAATCATCAACAATAACCCGAAAGATTCAATCACGAAACGTAAAATGAAGGGAGAAGTCAATGACGACTTACCATGAATGAAATCTGAATGAACCTCAAGCCCAAGAGAATCACTGCAAATCAAGGTGCCCTAGCGGCGATAATATCAACTCAAACGCCCAAGGAATCCACGCACGAGTAGACCAGATCCAAAGACCAAAGCTCAAAATGAACAATCTTAAGCGCTAGAGCAGATGACAAATGAATAATGAATAATGAAGAGCACTAAAAGCATTTAAATCCACTCACAATCATGCCAGAGAAGACGTACCTTAAGCATTAATGGCTGATAAGACATGTCGAAGAAATCCGGAAACCCCATCCCAAAACAGAATTTCAGAAAAAAACCGAGCAAGACGGACAATCTGAGTGAGCACGAATTCTGCGGATAGCGCACCCTTCGGGACCCCAACACAGTTCGGGAAAATCCGGCTGACCCGGAAAATCCCGGATTCATCCAAAAACCCGAACCTCGGAAAACCTGACAGTGACTAGACGATGGACCAGGACCCAGGAAAATCCGGATGAACCAGAAAATCCTAGACTCAGGCGAAAACCCGAACCTTCATTAAAAACCAAGTTTGATCAACTCAACCCTCAGGGTAAAACCGAGGCAAGCAAGACCAACATCTCAAGACCTTGAAAGGACAAATCCAATAAACCAAAGGTCCCAAGAGACATCCGAAATCAAAAAAGAGGGTCCCTACTCCAAGTGGGGCATGTGTGCAAAATTGCACAATAGTAAGCAGCATCAAGATGCTCTATGTGAAAAAGAAAAGTGTATTCAAGATTTGAAAAGTAATTTTATGCAATTATTCAATGATTTTGAAGAAGAAAAGAATCGACAAGAAATTGAGCTAAATGCCTCTGTGAGTAAAATTGTGGAGCTAGAACAAAGTTTGTAGGAGAGTGACACTCAACCAATCATGGAATCAAAAGGGACACAAACTAAACCTATTCTTATAGACTAACTCCAGGTATGTATTCCCTCAATGTTAATAAAATGGATAGAGCATTGTTACCTCTTGAAGGATGTGGAATTTGAAAATAACATGTTAAAGAGGGAATTAGTCATGTTAAAAGAATATTTCCATCAGGCATATAGGGGTAAGTAGGATGCCTATGAAATTGGTGAAATGTTATTAGCCTATATAGAAGACCATCTAAGTTGTACTCCATGTTTCTTAATGAGTAGCTTTTAAGATGGAAATTGAAAAGAATTCACCAAAACCAGCCTCATGACCTTGATGACAAGGAATTTGTAAAAGTATTTGTTGAGTCACTCCCTAAACAACAAAAAATTTTGTGTGAGTTCTTTGTTCACAATTTTCTGTTAGAAAAGTACATAGATTTCTTTATTAACTTCTTTGTGGGAGAAGTAGAATTAAGATCTTTTTTTTCCACTATGAAAAATCAACTTCACTGGCAAGATAGATCTAGAGAGTATGCTCAGGTAGAAAAGACTGTAGGGTTGCAGATGAGATACCCTCATAGGAAGCCTCTCTCTTTCAAGAAACAATTTTTGGGTGTCAAACTTAAAAAGGAAGTACATGTCAAATACAATAACAATCTCATGTTGTGTCATGATTACTTTCAAGAATAGGGGCCACATTTAATAGGACCAACATGGCATGCATGTGAAGAGAGGTATACCCCTCTCCCTATGCATCTCAAGAAAAGGGAAATAATTTCACCCCTTAATATTAGATGGTCCTATGGAAGAGCAATAGCTTTAGTCAAAATTCTTGAAGAATTAAAGATCAACTGGATTGGTATGAGTTACAAACCTCCCTTGCTTCTTTCACCACCTTCTTCAGTGTATACCAATCTAGACTAGAGTGAAGACAGTTTTTCCAGATGGAGACAAAGAGTTACTTTTCATCAAGATTCTTGAGGAATCTAGGGGTATTACACACAGAGGCAGATGATGTGTATGATCTTAGTGCTAAGTATGAGGAAATGAATAGAAAGAATGATGGATAGGGGACACACCAGAGAGCAGGAGGACCTACTCAGACTTAGGAAGGAGAGGCAATGATGAGGTAAAAATAACCTCACCAGTATAATGGGCTCAATATGTAAATATAAACCTTTTTTTCCTTAATAACCTTGCCAATTGATTACCTTTAGGAAAAATAAGTGTTGTTTTTCTATGAATAAGCGTACAAACCTTATTTCTCGAAGTTGATCAAATTAAACTAACTTATGCTGATTTAATGGTTTAGTCTTTGAGCATTTCACAGGTCAACTCCACTCCCAATCACCATTCCAGTCAGAAGGGAAATGAATGTGGATCTTGACACTTTTGAAAACTAGCAAGCAGGCGCCAAAATTCTAGGAGCACACATTTAGGCCAAGTCTTTATAATTCTGTTATTTTTCAATTTCAAAAATTTTATGGCTCATGTGAGCCTCTTTAATATTGTATATCATGGGCTTTAAAGTCCCTTGGCTATTGTAAATCTATTAAGAAGACTCTGTCAACTAGAAAATAGGATTTTTGTTAGTTATTTTTCATATAAATATGTAACTATTACAAATAATGAATATAGAGAAGAAGATTATTGTTATGCTACCAAACTGTCTTTTGAGTAAAAACTACCTATGAATGAGTTTTCTCACCACTCTTTGAATTACTGTGTAATATGGATGCATCTTTGGAATGAAGTAGCTTAGAGAATTTTCCAGTGCATGTGATTTGAAGTAGCAATAGACACACCCAAGAGCTGGCCACTCAAGGGTTATAGATAGATAAGTATACTATTTCTTATTTTGTATTTCCTTTCAGTAGTTAACAGTTGAATTTGTATTTCATTTCCATGAGTATATGTTATGTTGTTAGTGTCAAGCCTATAGGTTGCAACTAAGTCTGTAGTTTATGAGCTTAACATTTGAATGTTCGAAGCACCTTTCTTTAGTTGATTTTGATTAATGGTTTTATGATTACCAATTGGCTTGTTATCTTTTGCATTAGATAAATGTTTCCTAATTTCTTTACATGTTTTACTTCTCCATAAATTTATGCATTCTTTAGACTAAATGTTTCCATGGTTTCTAGTTTAGTGGTAATTCTTTTCAGATTCTTAGTTTTTTGTTTTCTAGGTTGAATCATTTTCTCACTTTCTAGATAGATGATATATTGCTTTCAAGATTAAAGGCCCTTTAGTTTATAAATTTTATTCAGTTGGTTAGTGTTTAAGTAGCCTAAAAGAGAGAAGTTGAGATGTCCTCTATTGCATACAGCCATTGGACACTTCCCATTTGACATATTGATGTGATTATCCACTAAAGTATTAGGACCTAACGACAGCCTGTCACACATTACCAATGAAACCATAAGCTAAAATCGTATGTCACATTAATCTGATAGATGAAATAAGATTTAATTTTGCAGCCATTTCATGTACAATTTCAACTCCTTTTCACAATTTACTATTCCTAACTCCTTCACAGTAGCATAAATAAAATGTTAGAATGAAAAATAAGAATATTATCAAATAATCACACTCCTTCACCGTAGCATAAATAAAATTTTAGAATGAAAAACAAGAATATTATCAAATAATCACACTATTTTTCATCAACAATACATCTTACCATCTATTCAGGAACACATAAAACAAATTAGAGCTTTCTAATCACATGCAAGGTGGGGCCTTACATCCCCCTCCCCTTAGCTTATACTTCCTCTTGGAAGTCGTTAGGGTCTAAAACATAATCTTTATATAGCAATGCACGTAAATTTATCAAACATACTAATTACCTTGATTTCTTGATGAGATAATTCAACATCCAACTATAAACACACATTAAAGGTATTCCTTCCATTAATCAAACATCTAAACACTTAGAATAATATTTCTCATCATAGAGCATATATTTGATATAGTCATAATATATTAAATGTTAGTATTCATCCATGTAGTCAACATTCTTAATTAAAAATTACACTAATATATATCCAAACACATTAACATCCTTGGAAACCCTTCAAGGTTCCCTTTTTTGCATCATAAACATCACTCATGATGTTAGGAAATATTCCTATATAATTCATGTCTTAAGAGCAATGGTCCCAATTTTATTGTCACTTTCTTTCTCACATAGTAAACAGGTACTTCCACATGCCATTTATTTACAAATTTACCCATACGTTACAACAATTTACACATAATTCACATCACGAGGCTCACATAATGGGGTTTGAAAGGATGGAGATTTTTGGATACAATAGCCAATAGGAAAGATGGTCTCAAGGCCCTTCTCTAAGGACACTTCCATACATCTCCTAGGTACCTTCTCTTGTTTGTGTAAGGAGGTTAGCCTCCAAGAGGAAGGTACAAAAAGAATAATCATAGAACTAGGGGAAGAATGGATTAATGATTGTCCCATACCAGTCCCATTCACAACCCCTTTCAAATAATTTATAATTCCCCAATGCATCTACTCCCCTATATGACCTGCCAGGGAACCCCCCAGGATATGGAATTTTTTACAAATGTCACATTACACCACACTTTCCAGTAGTTAGAAAACAATAAGAAGCCTCAAAACAAGAAACATAAAATCATAAACCAACATTTCAATAAATAGAAAATTATAACTTCAAGAGAAAAACTAAAGAAATATCAGTTGCAACCACATTTCAACATTCCAATCTTAATTCAAAAACAAAAATTAAATAAGTCCTTGAGGCAATGGAAATAAAAAATATCAAATGGCTAAATAGCCCCCAATAAAAGAAATGTAAAATTTAACACTGCTGGCATATAATAAAATAAAACATCAATTAAGAAATTACCAATTATTCATATTTCAACAATAAAACTTTCACATTACGAGCACCACGTGACTTTGATAAAGCCACCTAAGGGGAGGAGGGGAATGATGGTTCTCTAACCACATAAGTATAATATAATGCAATATTGGTGGTCTCTGACCACATAAATATGATAGCACGCAATATCATGGACTCTTCCACATAGTATCAATGCCCTGCATTGTTGAAGTATCCAAAATCTATAATCAATATGGTCCAAGTAATTCCATCCTTTACCTATGGGTTATAAACATCAAGGAGTGGGTTTACACTATGAACCAGCAAGTGTGGTTCTCATATGTGGGGGATTAGGTTAGGAACACGTCCAAGGAAAACCATGGGTTCCCACTTGGGGTTCTCTCACCCCTCAACCCTTATTTACACTAACAGGCATCTCAATCCCATAGGGGAGTTGTACGCCAAGGGTACACATTTAACATATGAACAAGACTTACACAAAGAATTACTTCACGTTTCATTTAGTAGACACACATGTACACATATCATGTTTACATTATTTCACAATTAACTTACACAATGGGTCATCACAAATGGTACACATAAGGGATCATACTTGATGCACCTCACCCTTATCCCAAGTTAGATGCCCTATATCTTATACTTGGGACACAACATGTCATTTACTAGTTTTCCACTTCACAAGTCATAACACAATACACTTTATGAAATTCACCATATTATAGAACAAAACAATTCATTTAAATGCATTCTAGATATTTTCCTTAAACAATATTCACTTTGCTTCTTAATTTTGGAAATATCCATGCACTTTGTAAAACTACAAGAAATCACTAGACGATGTGCAACAATAGCTCAAATATATTACTCTATCTTCTTAGAAATCAGCAATACTTGGTTCACCACACTTTCCATCTTGCTAAGTTAGTATTTGGCATCACTTTTAAAATCAAGATTGGTTTTCTATAGTTATCCATACCATTCTTTTTCTTTTATTGAACTATGTTTGTTATGTTCACAACATATCCATACGGGTAATCCCACTATGTTTTTCACACATTCTAAAGAAATTTTTCTACTTAATAAGGAAGATAGTTAACCATTTTCATTTGAAACATCACAATATGAGACAAGAAAACAAACTCAATGCATAAAACACATGAAAAATCATGGAATAGTAGTTCTCACAACTTATTAGTATCTTTTTACAAATTTTTCATTTTGATATCTAAGGTTGAACCATTCAATTGTATTATCATAATCATCATTTTTACAATCATAGTTCCATCTACCCTCATAAGATGCACAATGAGTAAAATTCTTAAAAAATTTACCTACTTTGAATTTTTCTCCTTACATTTTGGTGTAAATGTTCTTCCATCAAAGAGTAAATGTAGTCAATGGTATAGAATACACAACGTTATTTGGAAGTTTTACAAGTCTACTTTCATGTCTCTTATCTATATATTTTAACTTTCCCATCACATAATTTACCTTGAGCCACACATAATTCATTACTCGATTTATAACTTCATACAATTGATTATGCAATCCTTATGACATGTACACAACCTTCAGGGTTAACACATAATTAAGTGTATTATTCCTTCCTATATATGACATGCATCTTTTGTTATTTGGGTAGCAACAAGTCTTTACTTCTTAACTCATTTATAAGGGAGTAGTAATAGCATGAGTTCTAGATAGCGTTTTAACTTCAAATTCTCATTTTGAAAAGATCTCTTTACAAATCTTCTTATGATTAATTATTATAAGGAGGGTGATGTAAACATCATATTTGTTGGTCTTTAACTTTCTTAACTTAATTGTATCCTTCTATGCCTTTACCTTTGACTTGAATCATAGAAATCACATTGTTTCATTTACTATTTAATCTTTGAACAATTGGACATAAGAGCTTGGTAGTTGTTATAATTACATTAAGTTTACTAGGTCGCCGTTTACTTGCAAAAGTGCTTAATTATTTTTTTAAGTTTCACCCTTCAATTCTAGGTAACATTCAGTTTTGACCCCTTTTTTTATAGGGTTTACTATGCAATGTAAGATTTCAAACATTAGTTGATGTTCTTAATCATGCAATCTTATCTACCAACCATAAGTTAACTCACCTTAGAATCTCAAGCATTCATTAGTGGGTCTCTTTCTTATGTTGAATCATGATTTAAATGAGTTTTAAGAGGCTTATGTGTTACTGATGTCTGATGTATGGTCCTAAGATTGGTCCTGACACATCCTTAAGTTGCACTTAGATATATCGTCACATAGATCCAAGGATCATGTACTTCCAGGTTACATCCTTAATTCTCTCTTTATCCACTCTCCATTTAACACTAGATGTGTTTGAAATGTATATATGACAAGAGTTATGAGGTTTCTAGTGTGGTACTCTTTGTTGAACATATACTATATTCATAAAAGAGGCTTACGAAAAACTTACTCTGCAACCAGGGTTTGGGACATGCTAGGCATATTTATGGGTAAATCAATTCTTCGTCTTAAGGTTACTTGAGAGCATTTAGAAATTTATAATACAACCTTCTTGGTTTGAGATAATATTCCTTAATCACATTTCCTCTAATTTAAACATTAACCCCATCTTCATCTTTTTGATAAAACTCAACTATGAATCTCAACTTAAGCTTTGCATAGGGTTCACTAGGAGGAATCTTTAAATAATCTTTGAACCATTCGCTCTATTTCCTAACGTTATGGGAATGATAAATATTTATTTATTTTCCAAATTCAAACTATACAATCAACAATAATTTATCTAATTACTTTAGCTTATACTTCATTATCCATGATAATTGCAATACACTAGTTTCCTAGAAGTTTCATCAATGTCCTTCTAAGGACTAAGTCACAATGGCGGCGAGAATATAGGGCTATGCAATCATAATTATTAAGATACTTTACATTATTCTTCTAGCTCATTAGGCTCATATTAAACATTTTGAACATCATCACTTTCTTTTTGCAAAAGATTGAGATGGGGAGTGTAGAATGGTTATGGACTTTCCCTAATTATTCTCATTAATTGAGCTATCATCTTTTACCGACATTCTTATTTCCTATTTGAATATTCAAAGCTCTTGTTAGTTTGGTTTTCATAGGATTTTTTTTCCTTTACTTGATCATTACAAGTTAAATATCCCATAAGATTAAATATTTCCTAATAATGTCTTTGAAGTTTCCAATATAAGATGGTTAATTTTAATTCTAATTCCATGTTTCAATATAAGTTAAACTCACAAAAGTTACTAATTTACCTCTCAAATTTGAAGGCTTAACTACTATGAGGAGTTCCACATGTTTCCAATACACACAATACCTAAGAGCCATCTTATTCCCAAAGTACTCAATGTTGCAACCTAGGCTCTAATACCAAGTGTCATGCCTAAAATTTTTCACTAGAAAATGCAATTTTTTTTTATTTTTTTATTTTTAAAACATAGGTTTGCAACCTATCACAACACAACCAAACACCTTTGCATAATGAAACTTCTAAATCCTAACACTATTTGATAATATAATAATGAACGGAGAACTTCACCTGATTTAATTAGCTATAAGGTAACATTGATTGACTTCTACAATCAAGTGTTAGGGATTGAAGAATTAATTCCTTGCCAAATGTTTGGTGGGATGGTATCATTTACAATGCCACCCCCAATGCACCTTTTATTTAATTTAGAAATTTAACCTTTACATTTCCTTAAGTGTCATACCCATAATTTTTCACTAGAAAAATCTGATCTTTTTGAAACATTATTTAAGCTAATTAACACTCAATTATGTGATTTATAACACTAAACATAATGTTAGATGTACACCTTCCAAAGCCACAATTTAATTCTTAATAATAACATCGTTACTAGCAATTAAGCCTCAATATTATTATTAACTCTCATATTAATAAAATATTGTTATCATCAAATCGAATAACATGTTAAATTTAAATCTCATAATAATGCTACTTTCCTTTAATTGAAAAAATATATATATATTAACATGAGTAATATCATTGTCGTAATTTAAACATAAATACATTTATTTAATCTCATTTTTATAGTGATATTATTATTATTATCATTTAGTTGAATAATAATATTAATATTAAATCTCCTACTAACTTAATTAATATGGTTTTTACCACTTTCAATGTAAAATATCACTAGATAAAACTTACTACCCTACCTATTAAAAACACTATTATTACTTTTTAATAATATTATTTCTTATAGCCTTTACAATTATTATGGTTATGTAGTACCCCTCCATTCTCACCTGGGATGTGCAGGTAGTCTGGCTAAGGAATCAGAAGAGGAAAATGGGACAAGAGCTTCTAATGGTATTTTGTGAGTATGATATTACATTATGATTGCATTTAATTGGTGATGTTTTTATATAGATGCAGTATTAGGTGGTGATGCAGTGAATTAGTAATTGTGCATGATGATATGATATGATTTGTTAGTTTAGAAATGAGTAATTTATCGGTTACATTATATTGTTTGGATAGATGTGACAAAGGATAGTGTAGCACCACTCGTTTACGGGTGCCCTGCTACGCTGTGATTCCTTCTCATGAGGTGTTTGTATTTAAATAGATATATTGTGCACAACATTGTTTGTATGCAGGGATTACAGGTACATAGTTTCGATTCCACCTGCTTCGGCAGGACAGGGCGAGCACCTATAACCCAACGGTATAATGTTGAAACAGAGGTGGCAATGAAGTCATCCCGTCCCATGATGTCAGATTGTCTTGTTTAAATGGTTTTGTGTGTTCTTGTAATTGTCGTTCTTTGTGGTCGTCGTTTGTGTTTTGTCGTACATTATTTATGTTGGTATTTTATAAGCTGTGATTTATTTTATTTAAATGATGGAAATGATTGTTTATTTTAATGTTAGAATTATTTGTATTTAAATATTTAAATGTTTTAATTAGTTTTAAAAAGGTCATGTGTTTTATTAAATGATAATTAAAATATTAAATTGTGTTTTATTATTTTAATTAATTCACCGGTTGAGGATAATTATTAGAATAAATTATTTAAATTAATTAGATAATATGCTTTGCAAGTAAAGTTGTAAAAACATAAATTAAAACAAAAAAATATTGAAGAATAGAAAAATAAATAAATAAAAGAATAAAAAGTTGTGAGAACGAATGAGAACTCAGATCTGACTGAAAAGCTTGCTTTTAAAGAATTAATTTCTTTTATTCTGGATTTTTGTGAGCTTTTTAAATAAATTGGAATATCTTTTATTTAATTAAAAAATTTGTGAGCTTTTCACACACAGAGATTTTATGGAGACAAGAATTGAAAAAAAAGAATTGTGATGCATTTTTCAATCTTCTAAAGTTTTCAAAAGGGTTATTTCCATTCTTTTGTTTTGGAATACTTTGAAAAGAGTCATGGGATTAAGGATTTGGATTCGAGATTTGAGCACAGTTTTCTGGAGAGGAGATTCGAAGCGGGAAGGAGGAGCTCATCGTAGAGGCCATCGGAAAACAACCAAATGTCATCAGATTTTAAATAAGCACAGGATTCTAGGTTTTTTTTCTCCACCTTTGATTTCTTTGAATCTGCAAAAGAAATAGAAAATTATGTCTTGAATGAATCTGTTTTGCAAAAGAAACATCGGGCTGAGATTTAGTTAAATATATTATTCTGTGAAAGAGAATGAAAACCTTGGAATTTAGATCTTAAGTAATAGCAAACCGTATGGAAAAAAAATCAGTTGATTTGAAAACATATGTGTCTTTCGCACCTGATTGTTTAAATTTTACTATGGTTTTTCATTAAAAATTTATCTAACTTAACTGTGTTTAAATTAGAGAAAAATAAATAAATATGATTCCTTTGGCAAACAATAGATTGGAAGTTTTATATATAAATATATATTTAGGTTATATTGTGTTTAAATCTGTATGTTAACCAGTCTTCTTACTGAAATTAGTTTTGTGAAAAATATCTACATATCTACAGATTTATTTATTTATATATATATATACATATATATAAATAAATAATATGAAATACATATCTATCTTTATACATTGATTTGTTTATTTGTTTATTACTGTTAAAAAAAAAAAAAGATTTAAATTTTTTTTGTGTTTCATGCCAAACCAGTACATGGTCGGCGGATTCCTTATTTTAATGGGCGAATGTTTTCTTTAAATCAAAATAAAAGTTATTTTTTTTATATTAAAAAAAATGTATAGATTTGATGTTTAAAAAAAAAAAAAATTATTAATGTTTGGGGAGGGACGGCATAGTAACCCCCCATCAAGTTGTTTTTGCCGCTTACTGTGAAGGATCAGCTGTTGTGCTTTAAGTCACAGAATCCCTAGGAGTAGCCCTTTATAAATTGTTTTATTTTTATTTTAATATTTTTTTAAATTCATTTTTTATATATTTATATAAATAAGTATATATATTTATATATAAATAAATATATATATATATAAATATATATATATATATATATATATATATATATATATATATATATATATTTATATATATATTTATATATAAATAATATATATATATATATTTATATATTTTTTTAATTATCATTATTTTAATTATATATATAATGATTATGTTATTAAAAAAAAAAAGAAATAAGAAATTATTTTTTTTAGAAGTAAAATATTAATGATTTTTAGTATAATAAAATTTAATGTATTTTTGTAGATATATATATATATATATCTGATGTTCTTTATTTTTTTTTAGGAATTAAATATTTTGATGTAGAATTGTGGTTTGATTATAGGCAACGAATTATATAAATTTTGTTGAACATATTGTGTTTTCTTATATCGACTCAGAATTGAAATATTTTATACAATTGGGTGAATCGTTTTCCTTAAGCTATGAAATCGTGTGATCTGGTTATTGTGTTTCTATTTAATAGTTGTAAACTTTTCTTGTCGATGTGGGAACCGTTGTTGTTTGTGAAACCTTGTTCCAGAGGCTTGTAATTGTAGAATGTTATTCTCGTCTTGATTATGCTTTTGGAGTTATTGGTTTTATGTTTGGAAGGGTTGAACGGTTTTGGTAAGACTTTTGGTTACGGGTATTTGCGAGAAGGTTAATGCCTCATGTGTCTAGTTTTATGTTTTATATGTGTTAGTTCAACCCTTGCCTGCTTTGATTTATGTTAGGGGTCATAGGGAGAGTGGCTCTTTGTGGGCGTCGGCGCCTCAGTTGGAGGAAGGGCCAGGAGATCCCATGAGAGCTACGCGATGACACTCTCCACTAAACACCCTTGTGCTTTGTTGTAGTTGCATCTGGATATTGTAATCTTTACGTTGTTTCTGATTTTTGTGAATTTGGTTTATGATTGTTATTTAGTTGTTTAGTTGTTAATGCTTGGTTTATTTGTGATGTGTTTCATAGCTTTATCTTGTTATGATTGATTCGTGAACGTTGATGGTTATTTTATTGTATACCTTGAGTTTGTATTTGTACTATGTTGTTCTTGGAGTCGGCTTGACATTCATGGTTGGGTTCTCTTCCTTGTCACCTCTGAGCACGAGGGGTGAATTATTTATAATTCACATGGTTGGGTGGAACGTGCTCCTCACCCGTTGGGTTCCCCTTCAACAGTCTATCTTCTCAGCATTTCTTCAGTTGGTGTTGCACCAGTGTTCCTTTGTAATTCATATTTCATTGTATTTATATTATCCCACACGTTGGGAAATTTGATGTAATTATTAATCATGAGCTTGTAATGTAATATTAAAATGATGATGTAATAGTTAGGATCAATTGTAATTTGTTAAAAGTGATTCATTATGATTGTATTATGTAATGTATTAATATTCTCGCTCTTGGTTATTGGATGTATTCTTATTCACGATTTATAATATTAATAGTTATGTTGTCATCTTTACTTTCATTGTTAGTTTTTGTGAAGTAACCTCTCGTGCCCCAGAGAACTAAGTGTGTAATTGTAATTAATATGTAAATGTAATTAATGTACAAATGCATGTTTACTTTATGTTATTTAAAAAAAAAAAAATTGTTTGCAATGTTTGTTCTCTGGGGTTTGCACAACGGGCGTTACAGGTTAGCCACCCATACTTAATTTGCTACATTTTAATAACATTACTACTACCCCATAATATTAATTTATTACAAGTTACTATCATATCATTTTATTTATTTATTTATTTTACTTTTATTTAAACAAAACTATATTCATGTGTAATCATTTTGTATTGGTCAAAAATCTACTTTCTATCTTCGTGTGCAATTATTTTCTATTAATCAAAAAATATACTTTCTATTTTCAATGTGTATTTTGTATTGATGAAAAATCTACTTTCTATTTTCATGTGCAATTATTTTGTTTTGATAAAAAATCTACATTCTATTTGCATGTGTAGTTGTTTTGTATTAATCATCTAATATTGATACCATCTTTAATGATGTGCTCATCTCATTATTATTCACTCAATGTTTATTTTTAATTTTAATATTAAAAATCCATTGCCACTAATAATACTAACACCGTTACAAATAAAATAATCCCTTTGATGATAAGATTAATTTTAATCTTTTCATTATTTTTATATCATTTGACATCATAATATTTTAAATTGAGCCTTTTAATATACCCTCTATTATTAGATAAAATTATTACCCATTAATACTCAATATGCTAGTTGATTTTAATATCAATTATACAAGTCCATTTAAACTATTATGTAGCAATAATGGGATTGCATAATAATGCAACTAACATTAATATATATAGAATAATATTACTAAGTTATTCAATTATAATATTACTATTAATGTTTATATTGATACTGGCATTATTAACAATCCTTCATGACAATATGCCTCTAACGAATGTCCACACATATAGTATGCCTACAAAGAATTCGTCTTTTGGAATAACTACACAAGCTAATTTTAAACCTTTCTAAGGAATAACATTAATCTTTTGTCCTCTTGCTAGCCTGGTAGCTAAGGTATTGGCATTTCTATCCAAACATCAATCTCATAACTGCCAATTTTGTGCCCAATTTCACGTATTACCAAAAATTAAGAGGGGGCTTTCTAAGTCTACGATTTAAATTAAGGACAAGTCAAATGGAGGGAGAACAAACCTGGTGTATTAATCCCAATGTAGTTATAATTGTTTGTACATCTGTTCAAGGGAATAAGTTAACACATCAACCCTTATTTTTTTGTCATTGAGATTGTATAGGTGTTGAACATAAACACAATATGTGTTGGGTTCGGTGAAGCACAAATATTCTAATTATAACGACACTTTCTCTTACATTCGAAACGAATGCCTTTTTTGTAACTGACTTCTTTTTGGCATGTATTTTCTAATTTAGAAGTTAAACATTTTGGTGGATTTTTCCATTTTGGAGATGAGACTAAATTATAAAAGTTGTTGTTGCTTGAATATTATTTATTGTATTGAGATTGTATTGAGAATTAATAAAAGAGATTCCCCTGTTGAAAGTGGATGTAGTCTATAAGACAAACCACTATAAAAATCTTGTGTTCTTGTTTGTGTGTGTTATTGTTCATTCATTTTATTTTTTACAATATTTTTCTTTTGTTTATTCTGATGTCATTAAATTCAACAATTGGTATCAAAGCTTTGGTGAACAAGTTGTTTTCGAAATCGTGAAGAATTTCTAGGAAAATGGATGTAGCAGCTTTGGATGATTGGGCTTGAGCTCTCATGTCTTGGTCGTGTGGCTCTAGAAATATTTTTGATGAAGTGGGAGTTGTTCATATAGATGATGATGAAGATTTCTAGGCTTCTCGAAAGAAGCTTTTGGATCAGTTAGATGAAGCTAATTTTGTTATTGAGAAATTTCTTGGTATGTTGGAACCTGCTAGTGACATGGAGCAGATGCAAGAAATAAAAAGTGTTTTGTCTTAGTCTGGAGAAGAGGAAAAGGTAGAAGAAAAAGAGACATGATTTATTGATGAAGATTGCAGAGGTAGAGACAGAGTGGAATGCACTGATTATAGGTAGTGCAAAAGCTTCTGCAGGAAATACAAAAAACTCATTACTTGAGACGAGGTTTGGTAATGTCATTGATGTTGACATGGAGCCTGTTGGTGTTGGGTATGGTTATCGAAGTGGTCCTGATGCTATTGCATATGGTGGTGGATATGATAGTGTAGTTGTGTTTGCATGGAAAGGGGAGACCCTTCGAGAGTATTGGTGGTGTACAAAAAAGCTTTTGGATTGGGGCCATGGTGGAGGTCCAGATTTGATTTTGGTTGTGGGGGAGGAAATGGAAAGCTTAAAATCAATGGAGGTTATTAAATTCGATGTGATTTGGAGGAGACTCATCTAAAGTATTCTTGAAAAAAATTTGGCGAAGCTAAAATCTTCGTTGGGGCTGATGTAAATGCCTGTAGTGGGGGATATCTTTGAGCAGCTATCTCAAGCAATATTTGGTCTTCAAGTGGGAGATTGTTGGGTTCGATGAAGCCCAAATATTATAATTATAATGGCAGTTTATCTCACACTCGAAATGGATGCCTTTTATGTAACTGACTTCCTTTTGGCATGTATTTGCTAATTTAGAAGTTGATCATTTTGGTGGATTTTTCCATTTTGGAGTTGAGACTAAATTATTAAACCTATTGTTGCTTGAATATTATTTATTGTATTTAGATTGTATTGAGAATTAATAAAAGATATTCCCCTATTGAAATCGGATGTAGTCTATAAGATGGACCACTATAAAAAATCTTGTGTTCTTGTTTGTGTGTGTGTTATTGTTCATTCATTTTATTTTCTATAGTTCATTTATTTTGTTGTCATTAAATTCAACAGTATGGATGTCTCCTACAACTAGCTGGTTGTTGGCTATGATAATAAATGTCCTATAGATGGAGTTGTCACAAGTATACTGAAATATCCTTGACATTAAGGGTCACGTAAGAATCAGGCTTAGCGCTATATATATTTTTTGTTGATTATCAAGAGGATTCCTTTACATGGATTGATAGCTCTCAACTACGAAGGCATTAATTTTAGATTCAATGCTACACGTAATGACTTGAAGAAATGACTATGGATTTAAATTGGTCATCTGAAAAAGATTCCCTTTTGAGCAATATTTTGAGCCCCTTCTTTCTCATGTTCTCGAGCCTTCTATGCCATAGTTTCAATTCATTTCCACAAGTTTCATCTGTGCTCCCACTTCATTTGGACTATATAGCACATATAATGTTCCCAATTTTCTACCCCTTGCAACCACTAACACTCCTTTAATAACCTTCCATTTGTTTGACTCAAAGGTGACACTACATCCTTGAGCATCTAACTATCCCACAAAAAATAGATTTATTTTTAACTTTGAAATGTGTCTTACATCACACAATAACCATTTGTTTCTATTTTTCAACTTCAACATCGCATCACCTTTGTCAATAATTTCACATGCCTTGTTATCACCAAGATATACTTTACCAAATTTACCTTCTTGATAGTTTTGGAAGGCTTCCTGGCATGAAGTTGCATGGAAGGATGCACTGGAATCTAACACCCATGAATTTGTTGTAGTTTCACCTATGGATAATACTAGAACACCTTCATATTTTTCATACGTTGTGTTCACTTTGTTGTCCTTTTATTGGTTCTACACCTTTTTATATGACCAACAATTTTTCTTTGTATGCCCTTCTTTACCGCAAAACCAACAACCTACATTTCTGCCCCTTGACATTAATCTTCTTTTATGATTATTTCTACCCCTTTCTTGGTGTCTACCTCTATTTCCAAAAATCAAGGCATCACCGGATGCAGTTCCTTGATTTTTCCTTCATATATCTTCACTAAGTAGAGTTTCAGCAACGTCATCAAACTTGAGCTTTGCTTTCCTAGATATGGAGGTGTTGATTTCCATCACAACACCTTCCCAACTATTTGAAAGAGAACATAGCAACAAGATAGCTTTGATTTTAGCATCCAAATTGATACTTACTGAAACCAATTGACTAATTAAAGAATGAAATTCATTCAAATGATTTGACATAATTTTTCCTTCATTTTCAAATTATATAGTTTTTTCATGAGATAAACTTTATTGAAGGCTAAAGCCATCTCATACATGTCCGTCAATTTTTCCCACAACTCTTTCGATGACTTCTTTGTTGTGATGTTGACAAGGACGTTATTGGATAAAGAAATAATAATCATAGCTCTTGCCTTTTTATCTAATCTCTATCAGTCTTCATCTAACATCATAGTTGGTTTTTTCGCTTCTCCTTCCAATGTGAGCAAGAGATCTCCTCTAATCAGCAAAGACTCCATCTGCACTTTCCACAATTTGAAGTTCTACCCCGTGAAATTCTCTATCTTCCATTTATCTACTTCCTCCATTCTTGGAAATTATCACAATTCTAGAACAACAAATACACCAAGCTTTGATACCAATTATTGATGAATTTATCATAGATGAAATGAAAAATATTGCAGAAATAAAATCAGAATTGAAAATATTAACAAACACGAAAACACAAAGATTAATATTAGTTCACCAATTTGGCTACATCCACTTTTAAGTAGGAGAATTTTGATTAATCTTTCTAATGTTCGAATATAAGTTACAGTAGCATAATATATTAGCAATTATCTATATGCAATTACAATATTTAATATGGGTAATTCTTTGAAAAGAAAGGAATGTGAAGAGACAATGCAATTGGAGGGAAAAGGAAAAGTGACCATTGGGCTTCAACACCCAACAACACCAAACTCTTAAATTTAAAAAACATAATCCTTTAAATGTTTTAATATTTAAAATTATAGGTGAATCTTATCTTTGAATTGGAAGAACATATATACTAAGCTCTCAATTTTAAAAATTAATATATATAATCTTCTATGATTCATTATTAAAATTATAAGTGGATGTTATATTTAAAATCATATTATATTTTGAGAAATTAAAAAATTACAAAATTACAAAATTTGTGTATCTATATAGAAAAATCACTTTATTGACAATATTATAAATTTAAAAATAGAAAAAAAACTATATAAAATATACATTTAATTTTTAAATATAAAGAAATCAAAAAAAATCAAAAAGTCTCTTATTCTTATAAATCCACCCATAACACCTATAATTTTATTTTAGACCAATGATTTTCAAAATAAAAAATTTTGAAATATTTTAAAATTATAAATCTTGTATCTCTACTTTATTAAATATGAATATTTTTTTAATACTATTAGAGAATTTATTAATAACTAATTAAGCAAATAAGAAATATAACATTATTTTTTAGTTTATAATATATAATTTTATAAAATGTCTTTTTAGAAATTAAAATCATTTGTCATAGAAATATTATATTAATTTATAATTTTTGAAAAATAGAATATAAAAGATTGTTATTGAATAATTAATTTAGAAATATTTTAACTCTTAAAATATAATACTATCTTTTACTATACAAAAATAAATTAATATATCAATTTAGAAATTTACTTTTAATTGTAATAATAATATTTTATGTATAAACTTTTAAAATAAATATTAATTCTCATTTTTCATAAATTCTATTTTTTTCATCTTTTTCTTCTTTCTCTATTTTAAATTTAGTTTAATTTTTATATGTATTAATAAGGATTTTTTATTTTTTTCAAAAGATAATTTTTGATTTTTTACATTCATATTTGTTTCTCTTTAGACATGACATCTAGATTTTTAATAATATTTTTTTTAAATTAAATTAGATTTATATTCATGTGTTTTTATTCTATGTATATAGTAAATAAAATAAATTGTTAAAAAAAAAATTATTAATTACACCGAAGACATTCTCTATATGAAGTGAATGAATTGCTTTTGAAAATCAATGGTTGAAAATTGTAGAGAATAATGCAAAACATTGAAATGATCTCAATCGTGAGATTTTCTAAAATATATAAAAATATATATATAATATATAATTAAAGAAAAAACAATTGTATTCTTATCCAATCTAGGATAAGAATTGTAATTTTTAATATAAAAATTGGAATTTTACATATAACAATTTTAATATTGTTTATTTTTATTTTTAATATTTTATTTCAAATACAATTTTAATTTTTTAAATTTAATTTATCTAGTAGTATTTTATAATTTTTTTATTTGTTTTTTATTAAGTAGGGATTTTGAAAGGGCCTTGATCCCTTTAATAGCAAGAAATATTTAGCAATAAGCACAGCAAAAGGATGAAATAGCAGCAAGAAACAACTCTTGTTTTCAGCAAAATAGTAAGGGAGAATAGGCAATAGTGCCAGCAGAACAGGTGTAAAGGCTACACACAAAGCTATAGAAATAACAGCCAACCATAGCAACCACCCCAAGGGTGGAAAGTTAGAAAAAAATCAAACCATTACAATCAGGTGTAAATGGGTCCAAGACCCAATCAACCTTCAAAACTGACCACAAGGCCAGCAAAACAAGTCAGCAAGCCATCCATCGAGCTATAACATAGCAACCCTTAACAGCTTCCACCCCAAGGGTATATAGAATCCAAAAAATAGCGAACCTTTTTCTTATGGAACCAATATTTGAGTCAAAAAATAAGGTAGTGTTGTTGAAGCCAAAAAACCCTGTCTTCCAACTAACCCCTCCACCTCTATAGGAGTAACCAAGAGAACCCTATCCACTGCAACAAAGACTCTCACACCTACCAAAACTCCACATTAATAAGAGTGGCCTCCACCTCGACAGGAGCTCCAAGGGAGAAGACTGAAGAAGCATGAACAACCCACCACACCCACAAAACCACTATCCACCTCCATAAGATAGGTCTCCACTTCAATAGGAGGGGTCTCCACCCCTATAGGAGACATAGATTATAGAGTCAGGAAGACTGCACACATGCTAGTGGAGAGAAAACCCCTCGCCATGGTGGGAAAGATAAGTAACAAGGTCTTCAAAATAAACTTTAAACTCAACCTCATCAAGAACAAAAGTTTCAAAACCTAAGAGTTTGCAACACTCTTGAAGATAATTAGCAAGCCTGTCATAAAAGGAGCAAGCAGACCAACAAAATTCATCTTGTCCAAAGGACCTTTAGATACAGCAGCTGCAGGAGATAAAACAACCATTGTCTTTGAAAAAGAATCCCAATAACTCCCATAACCCCAATCCTCTAGAGCCAGAGAAGTAGAACATCAGCCACAACTGCAAAACATAAAAACCACAAGCAGAACAAGCATGACTCCAAAGAAAAACACAAACCCCAAAGGTGCAACACAGAGCCACCACCATTCCCCAAGGAACAAACTTAAAAAAACCTCTAACATCACAAAGAATGAGCAAAACACCACACCTGACATAGCAGCAAGTACATGGCACCACCAACTAAGACAAGCTCTGAAAGGGATAAGGAAAAGCAGAGAGACAAAGAGAAAAGCACCAAAACCAGGACCACAACACAAACTAAAAAAGTAGAAGGTTGTCCCAAAGGGAAAGAGTGAGAGAACAAGCCCCACTCAATCAGAGAAGAGCATAGCACCCTACAACTACCAACCCCTACTATACCAATGTCTCTAATCAATATTTAGAGGACAAGAAAGTAGGGGTGCAGAAAGTAGGGGCTCAGGCACACAACCAAGGGACAAACCCACGTGAAGGAAAGCACATGAGATATGGACCCAATAACAGACTAACCTTGACAAAGAGAACTCAACAGAGCCAAAGTCAGCAAACCGACCACAAAGCACACCTTTGAAGTAGGGGACAATTCAGAAGAACAACAACACACTAGCGTTAGGGCCAAATCATGCCCACAAAACACAAGAAATAAACTTGGGATGCACACAAAAATCCAGGACACAAAATGAGAAAACCGAAAACCATGGGAAATAAAAGGGACAAGAACCAATTTGAATCAACCACTTAGCACCAAGAGAGAATGAGCACAAAGTGCCAGAAGCGATGAAGAGAGAGAGGACACTAGCAGACAACAACTCACCCCCCACCCTCTAGAAGAAACTAGAGGAAGGAAACCGAACCAACTCAGTCCACCCAGCTGAGAAAGCACACCCAACATAGCAATCCAATGCCACCAAACCTTCAGCAAGTGAAAAACTTTAGCTTCATCGAACAAATTAGAGCCACCCACCACAACAACACAACCCTTGAATAGAGCCAAAATAAATAACCAATCTCCCAAAAGCATGACACCAGTTTCAAAATAACATTCAAGGAGAAGCCACGTGACAAACTCAATAGCACACAGCTAAGAGAAGAGTTGTAGACACCCAAGAAACTAAGAAAAATCATCGTCGTCACTTGATTCATTGTCGCCATCGCCATTTTCCTCAGAAGAATTCAAACAGAAAGAGATACTCCTTTTCCCGCTCGATCTATCCATATATATTTTTATTTGTTACTATTGATTTTATGTTAATTGTAATATGTTAATTATATTTTTAGGTAAATATTTAATTAATATTTCAATTCTAATAAATTAAAAAAATATAGGATCCTAAAACTTTTACAAAATTTAGGCCAATTTTGCTTTGCAATACAATATATAAGATATTTACCAAGGCAATTTATCTGAGGTTGCAGCCTTTTATCCCTAAAATCATTTCACAAGAGTAGGGAGGTTTTGTACCAGGAAGGGATACTTCTGAAGGAGCACTAGTTGCTCATGAGACACTACATTCCATCAATTCTAATCACTTGTCATCCTTTATCGTCAAATTGGACATGATGAAAGCATATGATAGAGTGGATTGGAATTTTTTAATTAAAGTGTTGTCTAAGTTTGGATTCATTAAAAAATGGTGCAAATTGATCCTCTCTTTCCTATTTGGGGTGAAATTCTCAATCATAATAAATGGTTCACCTACAGGTTTCTTCAGTGCAACACATGGGACCTTAGGCAAAGGGATCCTCTATCCCCATTTATTTTTATTATCATGGTTGAAGTATTAAGTAGATCAATCCATCAAAGGCATTTAATTAGGGGCTTTGGCAAGGTATCCAAATTCCTCATATGGATATTTTAGTAACACACTCTCTCTTCACATATGACACTATCTTGTTTGGTAAGTATTCTATTTTTGAAGCCTCTCAAATTAAACAAGTATTAGAAAATTATTCTTTAGCTTCTAAGAAGAAAATCAATGTTGGTAAGTCCAAGATTTATGTATTTAATACAAAATTTTCTATAAAGAGGAAGATAGTTAAGCTATTAGGTTTCCAACTAGCATATCTTACATGCACATACTTGGGTATTCCATTTTTTATGGGACAAAACAAGATTTCTTACTAGGGAAAAGTTATTGAAAGAATCAAATCAAGGATTTTGATGTGGAAAGCTAGGTGGCTATCTTTATCAAGTTGCATTGTATTAATAAAATCTATATTAACAATGATTCCAAATTATTTCTTGGCAATCCTCAAAGCCCCCAAATCAGTTATTTTAGAGATTGAAAAGATTATCAAAAAATTTCTTTGGAAAGGGAATATGAATAATCAAAAGAAGATACCATTAATATCATTGGAAAACGTGACCAGTGTCATATAAGCTTCAAGGAGGTGTGGGTATCCATAATCTTTCTAATAGGAGTGTGGCTTTTGGTGCAAAATTAGCTTGGAAAATGTACGCTAAGTTAGATTTTAAATGGTGTAAACTAACAAAAGTAAAGTACTTAGATAGTGAAAATCCAACAAAAAATTTTACTATTTCAAATCCACCAGATGGGTCAACCATGTGGAATTCCTTAATCTCATGTAGGAAAGTCATTATTTCATATATTACCTAGGAAGTCCATAATGGTGAGAAAGTGCATTTTTGGAAAGATTCGTGGAATGGCTATCTACCATTACAAAGTGTTCAAGATTTGCAGACAACAATGGCTATTTTATCTGAAGAATTGGGTGCTAATCTAAAAGATTATGTTATGTCAGCAGATAGCTTAGCTAGAAAGGTGGATTGGAAAGATTTTTCAGGTACTTCAGTTTTTGTTGATCAATAAATTTTACTTCAAAAATTGTTAAGGGATAGATGTGTACTCTTATCGGCCAAACCAAACAATATTGTATGGCATCCCTCAAAAGATGGTTGCTATTCAATAAAACAAAGTTACAAATCATTGCTCAACAATGGTGATCATATGCTTTCCCAAAGAGCTTATTCCTTTTGTTGGAACAATATGGTCCTCCCCAAATCAGGGAGTTTTGCATGGCTAGTCTTAAGGAGGAGGGTATGTGCAGGATCATCATGGAAAAATCAGGCCCTTAAGTGGCAAAAAAATCAGAAAAATCAGAGTTAGGAAACTTGACATAAAAATTTGAATAAGTTATCTATATTATTTCAAAAATATGTAACAATAGAATTTGTAGCAAATTGAATGTATTTTCTAAATTACTAGGTTTGTTTAAAAAAAAAAACTATTTGGTGAAAATTTGAAATTTCAATGCGGTAACTTAAATTTCGGGGAAAAAAAAAAGTAGGTGTCTGGACCACCCTAACCACAATAAAATGATAATATTTTTTTATAAGATTTTAGATATAAGTAGAGGACTCATGTCCCGATGTGATGCATATTTTTTGTAATTTTTTCCAAGTAAATAATTAATTATGAATTTTTATTACAAATTTTAAAAAATATAAAAACTTGTATGTCGACCACCTTAACTTGGTCAAAATTCATGAAATTCAATTTTTGTTTTTTTAATCCTATAGTATGCAAAGCATATAATGTGACACATGTTTTGGATTCAAAAAATGTGATATCATTTGAAAGCTATAGATGTTTTTCAATAAGTCTATCAATTAGGACTTTAGCCATAATTTGAATAGAAAATGAATAATAATTACTTATTAAATTTAAAGTATAGCATAACTTATATTGGTGGAAAGCTGAGAATATCCTTTAAAAACCCTTTTCGTTTCATCAATTTTGGGTAAAAAAAATTCATCAGCCACATACCCATCATATTACCACTTTTTGACCCATCATGATCCTGCACATACCCAAGAGGGTTTTAACATGTGATCGATCATTTAGCTAAATTAAAGATAGCTAATCCTTTTAGATGTGTCTTGTGTGAGGAAGTGCTAGAGTATGTTGATCATTTGTTCCTACAATGTTCTTATGCACATTTAACTGCTGGGAATTCATTAAAGAGAAATTAAGTCTACATCTACCATTGCCAAATTCTATTTGGAATCTTTTCCAAAGTTGGTTGGTATTATATAAGTCATCCCTTTTTTCTTGTATTTGGTGAGTAGTTCCTGCAGTAATACTCTATCCAATATATGGTGGGAGAGTAATACACATATCTTCGAGAAGGTAGCTACTTCAGTTAAGCACACTCAAGTGAAAATTGAAAAATGTTAACTCTCTTTTCACAAGCAAGGATAATAACATTTTGCAAAGATATAAAAATATAGCCTTGCCTTTTAAAGGCGGTCTCCACCAAAATGCTAAGACAAGGATTGATAGGAGCTCAATCAAATGGAAATCTCCTCTACTAGGTTTTTTCAAACTGAACTTTGATGGAGCTTCAAGTGGGAACCTAGGTGTTTCAAGAGCAGTAGTTCATATTTGTGATTCTTTTGGGTTAGTAGTAGCTGTGAGATCATCTCATCTTCCTTGTGGCACTAATAACATTGAAGAAGCTTAGGCAATCCTTTTGGGTTTGAAACTAAGTATAAATCTAGGAATTTCAAAAGTCCACTTTGAAGGGGATTCTCTGATAATCATTAACTCATGCAAAGAAAGGAAAATTCACAATTGAAATTTGAGGTATGTTTTGCAAAAGGCATGGTTATTGTTAGATAAGTTTCAAACATATCCCATTTCCCATACCTATCGAGAAGGAAAAAAATTGGTAGAATGTATAGCGAATATGGGTTGTGACCTACAAGAAGTGGCAATATCAAACAGTGATGAATAGTTAATTACATACCCTTAATTAGCTGCAATTGCTTCTTATGAAGCTTTGGCCCCATAATTTTTTGTGAATAACATTAAGAGGTGAAGTTGAATTTATCTAACAAATGCTTTGAACCCCTTGTTAAGGCCTAATACAAGTCATCATTCATTGCATCATAAAATTTCATGGAAGAAAATGTTAAGGGGAATATCAAATCATCACCCAAATCACCATAAACATTGGTGGAATATTTCATCACCTTTAGCTCAGGTCATCTTGCATAAGCAAGTGTGCAGGAGGGAATGTGATTTACAATTAACATGTGCTATATGTGCAGGTATAGTGGGTGATCGAAATATCATGTGTATTTTTCAACATCATTTAAGTTGATATCACATTGGAAGGGCATAAGTTGCCACGAGGTGGAATTTTTGTGTGAAGTTAGGGTTTGCATGCATGGAAAAGATGGGTGAAATAATGGTTTAAACACTCCTTGCACGACCATTTTCTTGGTCATTCAGATGGGTTTAATAAATTGTTGTTTGCAAAACCATTTTGTATCCAAATTTTTCTTCACTTCTACTTCTTGAGGTATAGAATTCTCTTGAAGCCCTTTGTATTTACAAGTTCAAAAAGGGAGAAATGGAATACAAGCCATGGAATTTTAGGGTGTTGATGAAGGTGCATGGTTGGGAGTAGCATTTTTCAAGTTTTCTCAATTATTCAAACTTGTAAACTATCTTCATGCTTAATTGCCCTAGTATTGAAGAGTGTGTGTGAGTTATTGTGTGTGTTGAAGTCACTAGCCTGCAAGTTGCTCCCCTATTATTTTTGTCTCAGGTATTATCAATTTTTATTTCAAATACCCCTGATATTATGCAATTCTATGACAAGTTGGAGCATATTGTAAACAAGATTGTTAGGCCACATTTCCTCTTTAAGAATGCTTTGCTTAAAGGGGTCCAACAGTATGATTTGTTCAAGGGGAAAGGGCACATTGGAGGTATTTTCCTTAGGAAATTCTTGAAGCAAAGGAAGGCTTTTAGAGAAATTTATGATGTTATGAAAATAGCATTTGAGAGGAACAATGAGAGAATTTTGCTATGAGCCCTTCAGAATAATGTCAATGATATTTGTCTTCAAATGGATGCCAGACTTAAGGAGAGGTTCTTTGCTATCAAATTCCTGCTCTCTCACGAGTTTCATCCACATGCAAATGTAGGAGCACCAGTCTAGTCTTTTCTCCCACCTTTGGTTCATGTTGAAGATTCTTTTGAGTTGGTAGGAGAGAACTCGGTGACATCCTCACACATGGAGGAGTAGCAGTGCTTTGGTTTGTCAATTTGTGTTTAAAGAAAATAGGTTTTGATCTCTATTAAAAACCCTAGAAATTATATGTATAAGGCATAAATCAGTTTTGAAGGATCTATGGCTTAATGTAAAATCATGTTTGTAACTTGTGTAAGCCATTTTGTGCAGTCACAACTTAAATATCTACAAGCTACTCTAGATATCCTGAAGTTTCATCAAGTGTTTTCATAACCAAAAAATTTGTAAACTTGTATATTAAATATTATAATATATATACCCGTTGGCCTTTTGCTTAAAAAAAAAAAATTAAAAATAGTTTTAATTTTTTATTTAATAATTTATTAATTTAATAAGTTTATTATTTGTTATTATTTTTTAAAAATTATTATGTTTATTAATATTTGGATTTTTTATATATTTTGACTTTCCATTTAGTTTATTAGTCAATAGGCTACATATAGTGTGAGATTTGAGCCTAAAACAAGTCTCACCCTACAAACCATTGTTGAGTCATTAGAAAACAAGTTTCAACTATCATTTAATGGTAAAAGCCTCCAAAATTTCACTTCTCACATAAAATCCAAATAAATCTTGATTTGGCAATTGATAGGAACATTCTATTTCTATTCACGGTGGTTTTTGTCAATTTGATGGCAACTTTATTTTCATTGGCATTGCTTTATGTTTTAAATTTGTATGCAAATATTTCATAACCAAATAATAATTAATTTCTTTAAGCAAAAAATCTAGAATTTTATAAGTTTATTTCATTCCATTATTTAGCATTTATTATTAATTGTTTAATTCAACCACATGCAACTAAAATTTGCATGCATAAACACATACTCTAACATATTAACATACATATAGTTTTCTATCAAGGCAATCTTTGAACTTTATGTGCAATTGCTAGTTTTATTTTAGTTTTTAATTTAGATTTAAGTTTGAAATTTATTTTTATTATTTATGTTTGTTTATGAAATTACAAATAATAATTAAAAAGTGTTAGAATTAATTATGTTGAAGTTGTTCCCTATATGAAGTGAATGGCTTGCTTTTAAAAATAAATGGTTAAAAATTGTAGAGAAGGATGTAACACTATTTAAATGATCTAACTGTCATATTTTCTAAATATTAAAAAATATAATATATAATTAAAGAAAAAACAAGTGCATTCTTATCCAGTCTTAGCTTTAAATTAAGAAAAGATAGGATAATATTTTTTTCTTTTAAACTTTTTAAACTTAGATTTTTAGATAAATAATATTTTTTTAATAAATATATATTTTTTAAATAATAATAATAAATTAATAAATTACAAATTGACTTTTTATCTTTTGAATATATTTCATTTTATTTTTCACTTTTTGAGTTTGGTGTTACTTGTAATTTTTAAATTTAATTTATCTAATAATATTTTATAATATTTTTTTATTTGTTAATATTGAGTTTATATTAATATTGCCTGTAATATATTAATTATACTTTTAAGGTACATATTTTATTAATATTTTAATTCTAATAAATTAATTAAATAGTTTTACTTTTTTATTTAATCATTTATTAACTTAATAAGTTATTATTTGTTATTATTATTTTTAAAATGTTATGTTTTGATTATAAGGGAAAAATAGGTTTTGAAGGGACCCGAAACCCTTTATAACTTTAGGCACAAAATGCTACTCAAAAGATACAACAATAGACAAACAGTAGCATCATAAAACCCAAAAGAACAGAAGATACAAATAGCTACTTCAAAGATAAACAAAGAAGACTAGCAACCAAACATCATCAAGCAACAGTGGGAAAAGAATAGCTAAACCACCCTTGTAGCCTTCCGACCACCACAAACAAACTTTACAAGGGACTGAAAAGAGTCATTATGCTTAGGAAAACCTCTCTTACTTCTTTGCACAACCATCCAAGAAATATCATCCTCTGAAGGATTAGAGCAAGGGGATATCAAAGGACTATCACTCCCACAACCAACAACAGCAACAGGAGCTACAAACAAACTAGCAGTCATAATAGCAGCAACAAAATCACCAACATCAACAGTAGCAGCATCACCAGCCACAACAACAACTATGGACAAACCAACTACATTAGTATCAGGCAAACCAACAGCAGTAGAAGAACCAACTGCACCAACAGCAAAACCAGTAGCATTAACAACAACTACAGAAGACCCAGGAGCAGAAATAGCAATAGCGGGCAACTGAGAACTAATAGCAGCAAGAGCCACAACTTTAGAGGCAAAAACATCATCCCCATAATCTTCCCCAAATTCATCATCCAGATCATGAGATTCACCCACAGTAAGATACTCACAAAAAGCATCTTTCCACCAAGTAGCATAACTGTGGAAAGATTTCTAATAGTTAGCAACCAAATGGCCTGTGGAAAATAATCTCCTACAATGGAAAGGAAGACCCTCATAATCAAGAATATGATACCATGGTCTATCCCTCACCATCAAAATGACCTCCCCAAGTAAATCTCTTGAGGTGTTAATGTCCACAAGAATGCGGGAAAAAGTAGGATGATCATAAATAAAAGAAGACGAATCAGCCATAATAAACCTACCAATAGCATTACCAATAGACTCAAAGCAAGATGGAGCCCAATACTGGAGAGGAAGATTAGGAAGTCTAACCCAAATAGGAACAACACTAATAAATTCAGAAAGAGGGTTGAAAGAAGGGAACCAAGGCTGAAGAGAAATTGAGTGCTTTCCCCACAGCCAAACACCACCTTCCAGCACCTGAGCCCTATTCTCCATAGATTGAAAAGAAACCACAAAAAAACCCCTGGCCATAGGATAGAGTTCAATTCTATCCTCAACAATAGGCCTCCAAAACTCCAAAACCCATCTGTGCAGATTTGGAAGGGAAGGCCATAAACCATTAAATCTACAAATGAGAGCAGAACGAGAAAAATAATCTTCTTTATCCAACACCTCATGCCCACAAATAACAGTAGGGGAAAAAGAAGAGCACCGTAAGGGTTTCCCCTTAAAAGATGGCAGAGAAGAATGGATTTTACCACTAGAACCAACCACCTTAGCAAAGGACTAAGAAGCAGGGCATGAAAGAGGGACATCCACATGCAGCGAACCAGACCCTAAAGGAGGAAAGTCAAAAGTAGCAAACCCACCTAGCAAAGGTTGTGAAATGTCAAGAGACATAGCTGAAGATAGTGGCAACCCAATAGAAAATGGTGAGCCATCTGCAGACACCCGTGAGCCAATAGTACACGACCCAGCAGTGGCCAAAACTGACCCAGTAGTAGCTGACATCACACCAGAAGCCGACGACACACCAAAATTATGGTAACATAATTCTAATTGAGATTTTTTTTATAATTTATATAATAAAATTAATGTGAAACTTAAAATATTAATTAAAATTTATAGTGAGAGAGCAGATAACTTTTAATTAGTCATTTCATGTCAACAATCCAAGAATATCATGTCCCTAGGGATTTATGCTCAAGGTAGCATGGCATTTGATTAAGGATATGATAATTCACCTTTAAAATCTCTTCAGTGTACCCATTGCACAGTTAGGATAAAAATAGAGAGGGAAAGAGATAAAATAAAGAGAGAAATAGAGAAATAGAGAGCGAGACAGAGATATAAGAATCTAAAGAGAGAGAGAGAGAGAGAGAGATCAATAGAGGTATAGATCTATATAAAGGAATAAATGTGGAGAGACAAAAAGATGGAGATAGGAATAGAGGGAGGAAAAGAGAGAAGAGGCTTGAGACATAGATATAAATAGTCACATAGAGAGAGAGATCAAGAAATAAAGAGGGAAAGGGGGAGATAAATAGGGATAGAAAAAAATAGTAAGGGGAGAAAGATAGGGAGAGGTAAATAGATAGAGAGAAGAAATGAGAGAAAGGTATATAGAGGAAGAGAGAAGGGAAGACAAATATAGAGAGAAATAGGGGAGAGAGGATGAGAGAGATTGAGAGATAAATAAAAAATATAAAGATAGGAGACAGAGATATAAAGGGATCTCTCTCTTCTCATATCTCCATATATATCTCCCCATATGTACCTCTCTCTACCTCTATATATATAACTTCCTATCTATTTTTATCCTTTAAAACCTGATCGCGAAAGATCTGACTGACTGACGTTTTGATCGCCTGACGGAGTCGACGGATCGCCTGATCGATCGTCCCGGATCCTGATCCTGGATGTTGATGTCGATCGACGCGCTGATTTGATTCCCGGAAATCTCGACGCGACTTTATTGACGACTTCGACTTTAATTTCGATGACGACGGACAATTTCCGGACTTTTCGACGCCCGACCTTCCTTCTTTCTCGATCTTTATCCCTGATCTTCATGATCTTCATTTCTTTATCCTTTGCGACTTCTCTTTGATTTCTCCGATATCGATCTCTTTGTTCTTGTCGACTTTGATCGCCTGATCCGATTGATCGTCTCCCGGATCCTGATCTTTTGATCTGATCGTCGAAAAGGATTTCGATGTTCTTCCGATTATCTCTCTTCTTGATTAAAAAGGTTTTTTTAGTTGTGTTGAGATCCCTGTAAGAAGATGCATTTTTTATTCTATCACTTCTCCATTGAGACCTTTGTTGCACAAACATCATTTTCTAAATGTCCTACCAATTGACTTCATGTATACTACACAAATGTATGAAAAAATACACCAAAAAAATCCCTAGTTGACCTTGTAGACACTTAAAAATGACCTAGGCCTGCAAGCTTCTATTTTTACCACTTTCGTCCTAACATAATTAATACATTTAATTATGTCCTTGGTCCACATTCGACTATTGATTAAATAATTCATAATTATTTAATTAATTCATGTCCTTTTATTCTTCATGATTATTAAATAAATAAATTCTATTTATTTACAAATACGGCCATTAATTGTCTGTCTCTTCCCCTAAATTAAATAAATTTCTACCCTATTTAATTTCCTTGTCATATATTTCTTCCTCGATTATTAAATAAATAAATTTTATTTATTTATTCAATATGTCACTAATTGTCTAATTAAATAAATTGATTAATTTTATTAACAATTAATATTATCCGCTAAATTAAATAATTATCTTTAATTATTTAATTGTCAAAATTAATTTTCCTCTCAGTTTAAATAAATAAAATTATTTAAAATGTCATCACATTCTTAACTGACAGCCCATTTTGGTAAATAATCTCGAAAAAGATTATTTATTATCTCATAAAATCCATAATTTGAATTAACTCAATTCAAAATGGTAATTAATCTTCCAAAAATCAAGTAATCGGACAGATTCTTGATTTTCCAAATCTGATCTTCAGTCCAAATCTTATCTTCTTGATTTTTTGAATCTTGCAAATCAGGCAATCTTATCTTCTTGATTTTTCAAAAATCTTTATTTTCTAATTAATTTCCTCATTTATTCTCCACCATCGATCCGATTATCTGAGATATTATTTTGACCGTTCGATTAAGGAATTTTCCCTAACCCTAATTAGGGATTCTCAGACTTAATCTGGACCTATCATTCTAGGTTTTTCTTAGAATTTAATCTCATTCGTCCACTCAAAATTGTGTTTTCTATAAAAGACAATTTTGCTCATAATTTTGGGATCTGACAACTTCATTTTTAATTTAATAGTCATTATAGTCATTTGGCATTAGTAGTCATTATTTTCATAGACATTGTCATAGGCATAGGCATTTAGACATTGCATAAATCCTTCAAAGCTTGTTGTAGGTCTTAGATATTTGCAGATTGCTCGCACAACGAATCTGAGGGCAACATCATCCAACAAGTAAGAAGGTGCTATGGAGGTAATCATGGAAAATGCGATTTACAGGTATAACCGTTTTATTGCTTAATTTCCTTTGTACTCGATAGATCTTTGGGTTTATTGTCATTTATGATTTACATTCATTTGATTGATTAATCTAATCCTTAAAATAAATCCTCAGTTACATTGGTGAACCTGACATTTTGTAGAAAAAATTGTGTTTTGTTGTTTGTTTTCACTGTTTTGCAGGTTACAGCCAAGAAGTCATATGAAATCCCGTCACCATCTTTTGAGCACAGAAAAATGGGCAAATAGAATTATTTAAAACTTTTTCTAGGTTTTGTAGATCTCGGTCTCAGCTTTCTAGAACTGTAGATGGTTTTAAATTTCATTAAGATTTGAGAAAGTTATGGCTATTTTACTAATTGCTGTTTTTTTAGTTTAGCATTTAAAACCCGTGTTTCTTTTTGTCTATAACGTTTTTTCTGTGCAGAATCGTGGAAAATACTTTTTGGGTTTTGAAGGTTTGATTTTCAGCTTTCCATGGATATCTACCACTTAAAATTTCGTTAAGTTTTGAAAAATTTATCGCTGTTTTAAATTGCTGCTGTCTTTAAATTTTTATTTTTATGTTTTGTGTTACTAATCTTCATTTGTAGCATGTGGCAATCACTATTCGGGTGTCGAAGATCATTGCATTAAGAGACTACTAATCTTTTGTTTGCAAATTCGAATGTCGAAGACAAGATAAACAAACATTGTGCTTGTTTTTCATAGATTAGCAAACATTTGATTTTGGTGCATATAAAAAAGAACACTCATGTCTTCTTTGATTGATTGTGTTTGCAGAATGGTAGGTGAGTATGCTCTCACTTGGTGAATACCTCGTGATCAGAAAACTAGACCCATTCTTATTTGTTATTACCTTGACTTGGTATATCGGAGTATCCTCTCCCCTCGCGCTTTCGGGCGATCTTGGGTGTAAGAGAAACGGTTACCAACTCTAGAAATTGGGCCTGCCTAGGGATTTCATCACCCCAACGTGACTCAAACTGGCAACGGAGCTAAAGCCAAGCTACCCCCGACCGGTATATAAATGTAAACCTTAAGGGAAAACCTAAGGTTGCTTGTGCGGATGTGTCATATGGACGGAGTTGTACTCCCTTAAACCCTGTTGAGCTTAACCTCTTCAGGCTGGAGTGCCATCTTAATGGTGATTAATCTCTTTCCCCATGTATGGCCACTCGAACGAGGGTCCCTAACTAAAAACTTTTGTGTAGTAAGCCAAAATCCTTCTATTTGCTAGCACAGCACCGGTCGGTGTGAAGGCATCCACACTTTTGCAGTTTGTAGTAGATGTGATCAGCTCGCCATGGGAGTTTCATGGGGGTTGGAAGCTTGGTTGGCCTGAGAAGAGAGTGCACTGTAAGGGGGAGCCCGTGCAGCCAAGCTTCTGAATTCACACGCTTCAGATATGCGGTTGGGGAAACCCGCATGGAATCTAGTGAATATTTTCATGGCCTAACCTAGGATTGTACTTATCTGATGTGCGATTGGTTACATTCAAAACATTGTGCTTGTCAAATGCTTGTTGGATTACTCAAACATTATACACAACATTCACAAATCTGGACACAAACAATCGACCTTAGACAACTCATACTTTTCAACAAAACATCAGAAAACAATCTTAGTCCTCATTTTGAACTTAGACTTTGTATTGTCCATCATAGTCCTCATTTGGCATCTAGACTTGGCATTGGCCATTTTCCTTAGTCAACATCTTCATTGTTATCTTGGCATTTGGCATCCTTTCTTGACAATTTTATCACCTTGCATTTATAACATTAAGTCCTTAGTCAAACATCATCATCTTAGTCCTCATTTGGCATTTTATCCTTGACAACCTTGTCATCTTGCATTAATCATTTCCTTAGGAAAACGTCATCACCATCTTGCATTGTCATTCTTTATTCCAAAAATACAAAAAATTAGTGACATAACTTGTCATCTTAGTCTTCATTGTCCTCTGGCATTAGTCATTTTCTTTAGACAACATTGTCATATTGCATCCCTTATTGTCAAAAATCCAAAAAACATAGTCTTGCATTACCATCCTTTATCCAAAAAATACAAAAACATAGGCTAGTGCCATCTTTGTATTTACTTGTCATTCTCATCATCCTCATTTGAGAAAATCCCTTTTACGGTTGAGACTAGGCTTCAAAGACAACAACGACAAATGACAAAATTTGGACAAGATTCCAATCCCAACATCGACAATAACACTTATGACAAGAACAAACATTGGACCTTTTCTGACCCATTTCACAACATGAACATGCAATCTTCCGTGAACATGCCATCTTCATCACAAAAAAATTATGAACCATTCCTACAAAGAGACCAAAATGGACAAGTATATTGGAAAGACATAGAAGCTGCAGCGCAAAATCCTGATATATTCTCCTTTGTAAAAAAATCAGTCTTACGTGACCCTCAAAGGTATCTAGCCATGCTTTTGGATGAAGGGGCTAAGTTACCACAAGGCTTTGACATAAATACTTTGCCACCTCCATCCATCTACCCTCACCATCAACAGTCACTTGACACAAATTATGTCATTAATTCACAACACACGTCCATTTTTCATCCTTATCCTAACTTTGACAAGGGAAACCAATTGTCCACTAGTCCATTCCCAGTCTCCACATCATATGCTAGTCCTTCACCTATCAATCCTGTCAATGTCTACATGCCCTATCAACCATCTATCAACTCATGTCAAGTCCCCACATCATACCATATCAATCCAGTCCAAGTTTCCACATCATATTTTAGTCAACCTTACACTAATCCAATCCAAGACTCCATGGCATATCTGGTCGAAGTCCCTATGTCACATCCTATACCGTCACATCCTAATCCAGTCCAAGACTCCATGTCATATCTGGTCCAAGTCCCCACGTCATATCCTTGTCCTTCACATACTAGTCCAATGCAAGTACCCATGTCATATCCTAGTCCTTCACATACTAGTCAAGTCCAAGTCCCCATGTTCTATCCTAGTCCTTCATCCATTAATCCTTTTCAAGTCATCCCCTCACAAGCCACATCTAGTCATGAAAATTCTATCATAGTCCAAAGTCAAAACCCATTTAATAAACTTGAGGATACATGTCAAAATGAAAGCCCAAAGCATGCCATTATAATGTCACCCTCATGTCAAGAACAAGGTAGTCCATCCCATGACCCTATCTTTCAGTCCATCCATGAAGTCCTTCAAGACAATCATGACATCCAAAACACACCTCTCCTTGACAACGACTCTATTTCTGACTATATCATCCATCACAACCCTATCTTTGACTAAGACCCTATCATTGACTAAGAAGTCCAAATCCATGACAACCCCATCTTCGACCAAGACCCTACCATTGACAAAGAAGTCCAAAATGATCCACTCCTTGACCTTTACGCCATTCATGATCAAACACTTGCCGACCCTATACAAGCCTCGACTATTGACACTTTCCAGGATGAGACACTTGCCTTCATGGGACACATAGACGATATTTCTCCAGAACAAGAATCTTCCACTAAGGACATGCTTGCATATGATCAAGTTATAGCTAAAATCATTGGACTCTATGACACTAAACATAATGATGGATTTGACATTGCTTTGGAAGCACCAACAGAATCATCTAAACCTGACATGTCACACGATCAGACCAAAGATATCAGTCAGGAATATGTCCAACATGAAAATGAAGCTAAGACACTTTATCAACTAGGGTCATCTATCTTTGCCAGAGCAGGATTTCTTACAGATGAAAATATTACAAGTGACAGTGTCCATAGACATCATGATGGGTTAGCATCTTGCTTTCAAAACAATAAATACCCCATTGCAAATAGAATCTTTCAAAGTATGCAATATCAAGGCAAAGGACTAGGCATACACGAGCAAGGAATTCTAGAACCAATACAACTTCAGGAAAATTACAGACATCAAGGTCTTGGTTATTCCTCAGATAGCAAATCAAATGATGCCAGTGGTACCTCCTCGATACTGGGGGCAACCTTGTCAGATACAAATGTCAAAATGGAATCCATGAGAAATCCTTGTCATAAGATTGTTGCCAACACCCCGTCCACCCACACCATAAACCATCATTCCATCATGAATCAACCTCCCCTTTGGGACCAACAAAAAAAAAAGTCTTACAAGTCAAAATATCAAAATCAAATGTCAAAGGCCATTGAATCAAACAAAAGGACAAGTGGACAAATGATATTAAAATGGATCCCAAAGAAAGATGGATCAAACAAAGACACCAAGTCAATCACAATGTGGAGCCACAATACAAGAGGACTCCCACATATAACACATGTCCACCTCCTTCAAAATGGTCATCAATCAAGGCATATAAAAGTGTTGGTTCCAAACACCATCCCTCCAAAATCCTTCATCCACCATCCCAAGTTTGGAAAATAAAAAGTCATTCATCCAAACATCCAAACAATCTTTCCACATCTACCATCATTCGTCATAACCCTACATCTCGTCTAAAGTCTAATGATCCCACATCACAAATCCGTCACATCTTGGCAACAACTCTTTACCACAAGGACTCTCATGGCACTCTATCGCAATGTGCGTATTTTGATAAGGCCAACTCTAGTATCAGAAAGGATCACAATGACATCGATCAGTTGTATACAAGTGCTACGATCCTAACAAGACAACTACTTCAGATAGGACATTATTGGCATATCATGGCACCAGTCTCTACATTAGCACTGGAAATCGATTCAAAACAGTCAGTGGTCATCTAAAGCATCCAGTTATCCACAAAATTAGAAATACAAAAAAAAAAAAAAATCAAAATCAAAAAAATCGTCAAATTCCTCGATGAAAACCTCGGCAAACGAAGCGCCTTTGGTGACACCAAAAAATAAAAAATTCAAAAATAGTAAAAGAGAAAATTTCATCCAATGGTGGAAACCTAGCAACAAAGGCGCTTTGATAAGTAATTATGATAGAAAACTCGCAACAGCCATGTGTAAAATAAATCATCTATGTGGACTCTACACTTGGGGGGCAGTCAGTTTCATTTCCCTATGCCTTCCTCATGACATCGACATCCATCTAAGCCCCATCATTTCCATCCATTTTCCACCTACCTGGCCCTGGACATAAAACCGCACAATATAAATCATGCTTTGGGAAAACTCTCTGACATGTCTATCCTTCCTATCATACACTCCATTCATGAAACATCATGTCATTTAATCGTCATAGTCTTATTGTCCTTATATGATATAGTCCTTGAAAATCATATGACAATTCCCTTAGTCTCATGTCTCCCATCCTTTACCAAGGCCACCCCCTATCCTTTCATGCCTATCACCTATCTTGGCTTTCCCTTGTCAAAACGGTCTAAGGATAATCATCATCCCATCTAGTCCTAACCAAGTCATTCCAAATGCAACGAGTCTAATCCATACAAGCACATTATCCAAAACATTACTTGACTACGTTCCTGGCCTGGCTATAGACCACGATACTTTCATCACATTATCGTCATCGTCCTCACGTTGTTTCAGGATGCGTCCTTCCCACGTCAAACAACGTTGTCATCACATGTCAATTGGTATTCAGCTTGACTAGGGGCATAATCATGTTTGTCCTTGGATTCTCATGTGTAGGCATCAGTCATTTACATTTGTCACGATCCTCTTAAATGTCAAAATCCAAAAAAATCATAAAACGACAAAAAGACCAAAAACATCACAAAAAGTCCTGAAAAAAGACAAAAACATCATAAAAGTCCTAAAAAAAGACCAAAAACATCGTAAAAAGTCCTGAAAAAAGACCTAAAAATCATAAAATGTCCTGAAGAAAACCACAAACAAAACATCAGATTGCTCGAAGAACACAAACCAGTGTCATCTCTTGTCAAAGTCAATCAAGTCAATCAGTCTTTGTCATTTGTCTGAACTACGTTGTCTCTCGCATTTGCTACGTAGGCAAGACTCACATTTGAGTCCCCGAGACATTAGGTCAGTCCTTTAGGTTTGTCAAGATAAAATCATGGCACAATCTTTTGTCATCGATACAAAGTCATTGGTCGTGTCGAACTATGAGGTCTTTGAGTGTATGACGTAGGCAAGGCCATCTATCAATGAGCCCCCGAGGCCGCACTAGGTCAGTCCATTAGGGTTCATGGCATCACACTGGCACGCACGTCAAAAAGTCTTCAAGACAACATGAATCTTTCCCAAATGAACAAAACTCATCATGACAATCATTATCACAGCAAGACAATCTCATCGGCACATATCATCATGACAATATCGATATATGGCCAACACAAGTCAAACTCAGTCAAAACAAGTCAAATTATCGCAACCAATCAAACTATCAATTCTTGGTTACCTTTCAGATGGGTCCTTCTGAAGAATAACCTCTGTCATTTATGCCTTAGGATGTGTCCTTCCTAGGAATTGGCATTGTCATCTGACATTTTTGAGGGATCCTTTCTGACACTTAAGGATCATTCCTCTTGACAACAACGTTCTTTCAGATGTGTCCTTCTGAAGAACAAAACTTTGACATTGGTGCCTTAGGATGTGTCCTTCCTAGGCATCGTCCCTATCATTTGACATTTTCGAGGGATCCTTTCTGACACTTAAGGATCATTCCTCTCGACAACAACGTTCTTTCAGATGTGTCCTTCTGAAGAACAAAACTTTGACATTGGTGTTTTAGGATGTGTCCTTCCTAGACATCGACATTATTCAGGATGTGTCCTTCCTGAATATGGAAACCTTCGGCATTTGTCATCTTGGCATCATTTAAATTTACATTGACACATCAATGCACTTGGCATCTAGACACACTTGGCAAACACTTGGCATTTATTTTTGGCTTTTTATCATGTTACTAGTTTTTCAGCGAGATCCTAACACCAGGATTTAGAGAAACAGCGATGTATCATGACATTTGTCTTGTCTTTTGACACTCATGTTACTAGTTTCTCAGCGAGATCCCGACAAAAGGATTTAGAAAAGCAGCGACGTATCATGATAATGGCTTTATCTTATTTCTTTCTGACAGTCATGTTGCTAGTTCCTCAAGGATGTCCTGGCAACAGGATTTAGAGGAGCAACGACGTTTCATGACTTGTCCTTTTTGTCTTTTTCTGCTTGTGGTTGATTATGACAAAGACTGGGGCAATAACGCTCTTGGTATGAGTCATGATCTTCCTTGTCTGTGACTGCTTGTCTTATGTGATGGTATGGCCTTGCACACCTTGATCTATGTCATATCATGGTGTTTGTTAGCCATCACAACAACTGGCCCAATGATGATTAAGAGCAATAAATATTAAAGTCCTACGGTAAGGTTTTGAAGGATTTGGTCTAGGAACTAACATGCATCTTCTTTAGTCTTGTCATCTTCTCTCACTCATCTCATATAGGCATTGCATCCATATCATCATCCATATCTTTTGCACTAACATTTCTTTGTCTCTTCATATTCTAGTCTTCTCATCAATTTCGAGAGCACACCTCATGTTCTTGGAACCTGTCTGTCCTCTCGAGGGGGCATACCGTGCCCTCCCATCATTCTTCCTCATCTTATTTTTGCACCGGGCATATTTTTGACTTATTTTTGTCACAAATATGCTACATTATGACAAAGAGGGGCAAAATGTAGACACTTAAAATGACCTAGGCCCAGCTTCTATTTTACCACTTTTCGTCCTAACATAATTAATACATTTAATTATGTCCTTGGTCCAATTCGACTATTGATTAAATAATTCATATTATTTAATTAATTCATGTCCTTTTATTCTTCATGATTATTAAATAAATAAATTATTTATTTATTAAATACGCCATTAATTGTCTGTCTTCCCAATTAAATAAATTTTAATTTATTTAATTTCCCTTTTGTCATATTTCTTCTCGATTATTAAATAAATAAATTTTATTTATTTATTTAATATGTCAATTGTCTTAATTAAATAAATGATTAATTTTATTTAATTAATTAATCTTATCTGCTAAATTAAATAATTATCTTTAATTATTTAATTGTCAAAATATTTCTCTCATTTTAAATAAATTAAATTATTTAAAATGTCATCTCAATCTTAACTGTCAGTCCATTTTGGTAAATAATCAAAAGATTATTTATTATCTCATAAAATCCATAATTTGAATTAACTCAATTCAAAATGGTAATTAATCTTCCAAAAATCAAGTAATCGGGCAGATTCTTGATTTTCCAAATCTGATCTTCAGTCCAAATCTTATCTTCTTGATTTTTTGAATCTTGCAAATCAAGCAATCTTATCTTCTTGATTTTTCAAAAATCTTTATTTTCTATTTAATTTCCTCATTTATTCTCCACTGTCGATCCGATTATCTGAGATATTATTTTGACCGTTCGATTAAGGAATTTTCCCTAACCCTAATTAGGGATTCTCAAACTTAATCTGGACCTATCATTCTAGGTCTTTCTTAGAATTTAAGCTCATTCGTCCACTCAAAATTGTGTTTTCTATAAAAGACAATTTTGCTCATAATTTCGGGATCTAACAACTTCATTTTTAATTTAATAGTCATTATAGTCATTTGGTATTAGTAGTCATTATTTTCATAGACATTGTCATAGGCATAGGCATTTAGACATTGCATAAATCCTTCAAAGCTTGTTGTAGGTCTTAGACATTTGCAGATTGCTCGCACAACGAATCTGAGGGCAACATCATCCAGCAAGTAAGAAGGTGCTATGGAGGTAATCATGGAAAATGCGATTTACAGGTATAACCGTTTTATTGCTTAATTTCCTTTGTACTCGATAGATCTTTGGGTTTATTGTCATTTATGATTTACATTCATTTGATTGATTAATCTAATTCTTAGAATTTACCCTCAGTTACAGACTTTTCACACCTCTTCAATGTACACACCAAGGTGTGATTGCTAGTTAATAATTTATTTTTCTAGTCTAATTTTATTGGCACGTATATGTTAACAAAATATAGTCTAAGTTGTAGAATTAATTTTGATAAATTAATAACACTTTATATGATTAGTTGATTAGTTTCTCTTTGTACACTTTTAAACTTAAAAACATGAGAAAATGTATTTGATACTAGAAAATATTATTTAATCATTAAAAAAAATGAGAAGGTTATTAGTTTTAATAAAATATTTTAGTTAATATATATTTATATTTTTTATTAAAAAATCCACCAAAAAGGAAATTTATTCTTGAATTGAATTATGGTGTTGTCTCTCTTACCCACTCATGCATCTCTTGTAGTGGATTCAAATAGAATTTTCTTGCCTCTACATGTTTCTATGAACATGTGTAAGACTTCAATATATGTTAGCTCTACTTTCCTTCACACCTTGCTTGGAGTTTTAGTTGTTATAGATGTAGTTGGATGCAACATGGCTTATTTCCTACTCCTCTCTATTGCATCAAGCTCTCTCGGTTCAAATGTTATTGCTCCTAATTATGAGCCATAATCCCTTGATGGTGTTGGTTTAAAAGTGACATTTGATGGTGGATAGGTTTCTTTTGAGAATTTGGTTGGGTTGGGGATCCCATCTGATCATGATGGGTTTTCGAACCCTCTCTTCACTACAAGAAGCATCAAGATTCTTGTTCAAAGTCCTCACATATCCTCATTTTTAGAGATGGTGTTATCAATTATACAAAATATTAGATTCCTCTATTGGATTAATTTACATATTTAATCATTTATGGCCCTCTTGTCTTGCACTAATGGGTGTTGGATTCTTTGATACCTCTTATAAAAAATAGAATCAAACTCTATCTATGAAGTAGGGTATTTTTCATTGCAAGCTTTCAATTTATTGAAAATAAGGAAATATTGTTAGATGGTATGATTTAGATGTGGAGCAAGAACTCCCTCTCACTCAAGCCTTGCTTCTCATCTTTCATCCCATCCTGCAATATCATACATATTTGGGTAAGGTTACCTAATCTCCCTCTCTATTTTTTGGGGTCTCTTGTCTTGAAGATATTGGCAATATGATTCATAATCTTCTTCAAATTGATGTTTCTTCTTTAGATTTTAGACATAACGCCTATGCTTATATTTTAGTTGAGATTGATATTTTAAAGGTTCTTCTTAAGGATATCATCCTTATGGTAGAGGGTAGGCCCTAGACTCAACTACTTGATTATGAGAGTATTCCTTTTCTTTACAAAAGATGTTTTTCTAATAGTTACCATGCTATTGATTGCCCTTATTCTTAGCCTAGGATGGCGGGTTCTACTACTTTGTGGAGGAATGCCAATTTTAAATATTTTACTATTCAATATTTTCTTAACTCTAAGGATTGTGAGTCAATTATTGCTTCCTCAATTCTTGTTGGGTTGATTATGGATGTAGTTTCTTCTAGATATAATGTTGTTGCAACACCTTCTTCTCTTCCTAAGGGTGTGCCTTGTCCTATCTGTAATGTCCTCATTTTAGCCCTACGCTCTTCTTTTGGATTTAGCCTATTTCCAGAAATCCATAGGCTAAGCTGAAGTAGAAAACTAGGGTTTCCTCTTTCAGATACTGCTCAGTTGACATTCAGAGGATGTTGTGAACTTACTATTTATAGCAATGGGCTATTTTTAGTAAGTCTAATTTTGGCAGTAGCATCATCAGCAATTCAACTCAAGTCATCTTGCTATCCTTCAAGTTTCAGTTTGACTTTGGTTATCTCAATGGATTAAGTTTTATACTTAGTCATTTTTATGTTTCTCAGTTGTACCCCCACGCCTAGGAATGATCACTTCATGTTGTTTTTAAAAGGGGGTCATTAAGGGGTCAATGGTGCATTTAATGAATTATTAAATGCTTTATTGTTGCAAAGTGAAGTTGGACGCCTAAAAGAGGTTGATTAATATTTTATTATTTCAAAAAGTGAAATGCTTAAAGTGGCTTCCCTTTTGGAAGTTGAAGTGATTCAACTTCTTGGAATTTGAAGAGTCTCTTGTTGCTTCATTTTCCAATTGAAACTTATATATTGTTGTTGTTTGAAGAGCTGATTATCTTTGGAAAATATTGTAAAGCTATGCTGTTGAATTGATTTCAGAACCCGGCTAAGGGGGAGGTTAGTATTTCTACACCATTCTTCGGGCCTGAAAATATGGTTCCCTAGATGGTCAATTGGGAGTGTGATTCATTCAGAAGTGCATATTGAGCTTCATTGTTGAGTTTTGGTGAGATTTTTTCCATATTTGAGCTTGTTGGTTATTATACAGCTGAAGTAGATTTTTGTGTGCAACTCTTTGTGTGATTTTTATTTGGTTGTGGTTATTTGGCTAATCAATTTCTATGCTTGTGGCGACCCTTTGGGTGAAGTATCGGATTTTATCATCAAGTCTCTAATTTTTAAGAGAGGTCACCCTCTTCCTAGGGCCGTACCATCTCCATAGTTGCATTGGAATTCGAGCTTTTCATTTGTTGCTGCTTTGTATTGCTTAATTCATGTTATTTGGTCACCTTGCCTTTAAGAGGCATTGTGTTTCAGTTCTAGAGAGTATTGCGGGAGTTTGTGAGAGAATTAAGCATATTGGTGGTTGTAATGCTTGCTGGTATGTATTTTGGTTCACTGGAAATTTATATCAAACTTAGCACTTTCCAAGTTATGCTATATTTCATGGGTGTTTAAGCTTCTAGTTCATATGCACTCAATTTGGAAGTGATTGGAGCATTTTGGATGAAGATAGAAGCAAATTGGTGAAAGTATTATTGTTGTTCTGAACTAGAGTTTGTTGGAAGTTTATATCAGACTTATTTCTTTCCATTTCGTGCAATCTCTCTTTGGCATCTATGTTGCTAACTTAATGTGCAGTCCTTTTGAAGAAGATAGAAGCTCTTTGGGTGAAGATATGACAAATTTAATGATGATTAACTATTGTCTCATTAAAGTTAGGTGAAGATTTGTGGGAGTTATTAACATTTGGAATTTTGCATAGCTATTGGTTGAGAATCATAGTTTGTTGGTTTAAAAATCAGACCTGGTATGGTCTTTCCCTTGCTATATTCCTTTGGCTTTTCAGTTCATCATTGTAATAAGAAATATAGTAAAGTTATTGCAACTGTTTTGGAGCATATTTCTAATGATATTCATTGTAATAAGATCATTGTAAATGCTGGTAACAGAAGTACTGTCCAGTCATTCTTATTTTAGCATTTATTGTGTTTCAATTACAACATTGTAACCCCTGGATGGTTTACCGCCAGTGTGGAAAAGAATTTGTTAATCTATCTTTTGTACCCACTGAAAAGTGGTGAATTCCCACTCTAAGTGGATACCCACCGCAGTGGATGAATTAGTTTTGTACTATAATGTTTTCCCCCCATTGTTCAAGTGGTAGCGTGGAAATTCTCATGGTTGGTTCACCGCCTATCAGCATTTAATTGTAATTCAATTTTTAGTTGGTAGCTTAGTTCCTCTGCCATATGTTAGCACCTTGCCTTTCAAGGATCTTGTGTGCACATTCTTGGCATTGAGTGGAATTTCAGTTTATTCCTTTTTGAAGCTAATGCTAATCCATTTGGCATAAGTGTTGGTTGTGTTGTGTAATTCAAGAAAAAAATTTACTAGCATATTTCAGTGGTATCAGAGCAGAAGATCCTGCCATCCTGTTGATTAGTGCTTCATGTTTAGGCAGATGAGTGACAAAGATCTCTAGTACTACACCGAAAGTCAAAGAATATTCTAATTCAGCTCCTTGTGGTATCCAGAAGTTGGTAGTTAGGCATGGCTAATAAAGAAGAGATGAAGTTGGCAGAGACTCACTTTATGGCTGGAAAGAGACTTGGTAAAGAATTTCAGTCAAGAGAAAATGAAGAAAACATTCTTCATTTGTTAGAACAATGCTTGAGATGTGTGAATCCATCACCTTCAGAGAAAATGGAGTTGGCACTAGCTCCTGTAGTGAATACTTTGAATCAGCCCTATTGGTTGGGGCATCCTAATGAAGAAACAGAACTGTTGATTTCTTCTTGTTTCATGGAGATAATAAGAATTGTAAATCCCCATTTTCCCTATGATGATGAAACTATGAAGATCATATTAAATATGATAGTGGGTAGTTTCCAGGATTTGGATGAAACTGGGAGTGGATTGTTTTCTAGAAGAGTTGTTTTAAAAAAAAAATCAGAAGTAAGAACTTGCATCCTTCTAATAGAATTGGAGATGGAAAATAAGATTTACCATTTATTTAATTATCTCTTCACTTCGACTTGGAGTGAGCAGGAAGAGGATGTGTTTGCAGCTGTCATGAATGTTCTAATCTCTACAATTAAAGAAGTTGATAGTCTTCCTGAAAGTGTCCAAACTCTTCTCTTGGATGCTTATAAACGTGAAGAGCAGATTTCTCCCACTGCTGATTTGTTAGTTAAAGAAATTTTCAGTCAATGTGAAGATAAGTTGAAACCACTTTTGAAGAAGGCTGTTGAAAATAGAGAAGAGATATCTGAAGTTGAAGTGGATGAAAGTTGGAATCCATTTGAAGACATTGCAAAAGTTTAAGGGGTATCCACAAATTTGCACTTATCTAAGCATTCTGTAGAAGAATGTAATATGTCAGTGGAAGCCTTGATGACTAGCGAAGTACTCTTGTTTTCTACAAAGGAGAACAGTGAGTTGGCTTGTGTTAAGAAGCCTCATGTTGAAGATTCAAAGAAATAACTTTTGGAAACAAAATTTGAAACAGAGACGCATGAAGAGGCCATAAGTGCTGATCCAAATGAGGAAGAAGTTTGGATAGTTAAAGATATGTGTTCAATCAACAATTTGCTTCTTCATAATTCCAGAGAATGCTTGTTTGAAAGTCAATTCAAGGAGGAGAAAAAGAAAGAGAAAGTTGAAGTCTCTTCCTACTTCAAAGCTGATTTGATCAATTCTTTTGAATCATGTGTAGAAGGCAACATGGAAGAGGAAGCTTCTAGTAGTTATAAGGCAGATTTCTCTTCACCTGAAATCAAGCTAAGGCAAAAAGCTAAGGAATTGGAAGGCACTATGGATGGAATGATGAAGAGTGTTCATCACATGTGAGACAAGTTGAGGAGTACAGCTCAAACCATTTTTGAAATCTTTATCCATCAAAGTGGTTCTACATCATCTCAATTAGCATATGAAGATTGCAGCTCAAGTTCACACATTGTTGATAATGGTATTCAAATTTTTCAAATCTTGATAGAATTCATAGACATGTAGAACATTTGATTTATGATGTGCCTAGGGGAGAAGTTGTATGTTGCATTTCTATTGATGACATGAAGTCCATTAAATTTTCCTTGGAGGAAATTAAATCTAGTCTTTTGCACATTATTCGTGACAAAGACATAGTGTCCAATATTGCTAATAAGGCATTGGAGTGGAATGAGCTTACCAAAGAAAAGTTGCAAGAAGTGCATGAGACTCTAATTGAAGCAGAGAATCAGATTTATGCTGTTCAATATTCATGGGAGCAAGAAAACAGAAGAAGAGCAGAGGAGCTTCAAGAAATTCTTGATGAGCTTGATCTCATACAAGAAACATATGATTTGGAATGCTGTCCTGAGAGACCAAAGCATTCAAATTCTCAAATTTTTCAATCTTTTGACAATCTCTTGTATGAAGAAGGTGCTAGTAAGGTTTATGTAAATCCTCTCTTTGAAAATGATGAGGAAATTGCTTCAGAGATTATTGAAGAAGGGGATTTGAGTTTGTCTTCCAGCATTGGAGAGTTGATACGTGAGTTGCAAGAAGTTGAATCTATTGCTGCTCCTAGTGCAACCATTCAGCAAGAATTGGTAACTCTTGAAACACAAAGAAATGAAGTCATTCTTATTTTTCATCAACAAAGAGTTGATGTGCTTGTTGATGAAGGTTTAATTTATTTTTTGATGAGGATGCTTGTGGGACTCATATCATATTTTAGTTCATCACCATCTTCTATTAGAGTGATAGATTTCAAAATTGTATTTGATGAAGGATTCATGGAATCTTTCAGGAAAATCATGTCACAAGATTTTGGATTCGATTTCTTCAACGAACATAGGTTGGTTGATTATTTTTTGGAGTTTCAAGAAGCATCAATTCAGATGGAACGAGCAAATCAGAGGATTCAGGTGAGAGCAGTTCTCCATCTGAGAAATGGTTCTTCATTGTTGTTGGTTTGGGATCCTGGTATTATTCGGCAAGAAGGTAATATTGAAAATTCTAAAGGGAATAGACCAGCATATTATTCTCAGAATGTAGTTGTGATTAGTTGCTTATGTGCTGGGAAATGTCTCCAATTGGAAGTTAGTATGTGGGATCTCAAGTATATTTATATGAAGATTGGTATGCATAAAAAGAAGGTTTCTTGGAGAGTTAAGTCCCAAAATTTCAGTCCTTTCACTGCTGCTACCTTATTTTTCTGTCATTGGTTCTTTATTTCTGATCATAAATTAGTGTTCTGGGAAGGAAATATGATCAGAAGTTGGTCTATGGTGGCGTTAGGACCTTCGATAGGGGTGCCACCAGCCTTATTCAAAAGTAGATATGCTTATTTTGTTGGAGATTTTTCATATTGCAGCTGTTGTTTTTGGGATGTTGATTTTTCATAAATCAGATTTCAAATTGTCTAAATCAAACCTGTTACTTGGTTGGTGTTTCCATTTTCTAACCTTCCAGTCTACTATTAGGACTGATTTTGAGCCTCAAATGAGAAAAGGATTGTTCCAGAGTAGCCAAAATTCATGTATGGGATGTTCTCTAATGTTCAACAGTGGCCTTTTCTATGTTTTCTCCTATACCAATGTTTGGGGCAGTGAGTTGGAAACTAATTTGGTTCACCAGTTAGAGACTCATGAGGTGAAAATTGTAATTTTTCCTTGGAGTCATCTCAATTATATCAGTTTGTTTCAAAGAAGGCATTATACATCTTCATGGAGTTTCGAGGATTTGATGGAGGATCTTTTGCAAGAAGTTGCTCCTCTCTTTGCAAGAAGTGTTGGAAGAGTCATATATGTTGATTTGACTTTGTTTGATGTTATGAGGAGTTATGATGAGGAAAATGTCTTTGAGTTGAGAAGACTATTTCTCTTATTGCTCAGGAATGTATCAAATTGTGGGATTGTTATTTTTGATTCCTCAGAGTTTACAGGATATGAGATGTTGCAGGATGATGATTTTAGTTCCTTCAGGACAATCAGTTTAAGCCATGTGTTTGGGAGGAGTGCAGTGCAGTCTTGGGATATTGGTCATATTTTTGTGATCAGAGTGGTGCAGCGTCCGCACGATGGGTCTATATAGAAATGGATTTGGGACCCTGGGATCCTACTTGGCATAGTGAGGATCAAATTGTTTCCTCGGAGTGTGGTGGCATTGCTTGAGGACAAGCAATTTTGGGAAGGGCAGACTGTAATGTCCCCATTTTAGCCCTATGCTCTTCTTTTGGATTTAGCCTATTTCTGAAAATTCGTAGGCTAAGCTGAAGTAGAAAACTAGGGTTTCCTCCTTCAGATATTGCTTAGTTGGCGTTCAGAGGATGTTGTGAACTTAATATTTATAGCAGTGGGATATTTTTAGTAAGTCTAATTTTGGCAGTAGCATCATTAGCAATTCAGCTCAAGTTATCTTGCTATCCTTCAAGTTTCAGTTTGGCTTTGGTTATCTCCATGGATTAAGTTTTATACTTAGTCATTTTTATGTTTCTCAGCTGTACCCCCACGCCTAGGAATGATCACTTCATATTTTTTTTTAAAAGGGGGTCATTAAGGGGTCAATGGTGCATTTAATGAATTATTAAATACTTTATTGTTGCAAAGTGAAGTTGGATGCCTAAAAGAGGGTTGATTAATATTTTATTATTTCAAAAAGTGAAATGCTTAAAGTGGCTTCCCTTTTGGAAGTTGAAGTGATTCAACTTCTTGGAATTTGAAGAGTCTCTTGTTGCTTCATTTGCCAATTGAAACTTATATATTGTTGTTGTTTGAAGAGCTGATTATCTTTGGAAAATATTGTAAAGTTGGGTATGTGTAGGATCATCATGGAAAAAATAGGCCCTTAAGTGGCAAAAAAAGAAAAATCGAGTTAAGCAACTTGATCGTAAAAATTTGAATAAGTTATCTATATTATTTCAAAAATATGTAAAAATAGAATTTAGAAAATTGAATGTAGTTCTAAACTACTAGGTTTTTTAAAAAAGTAAAATCTATTTGGTAAAAATTTGAAATTTCAATGCATGAGTACTTAAATTTCAGGGAAAAATAAGAAGTAGGTGTTTGTCCGACCACCCTAACCACAATAAAATGATAATATTTTTTATAATATTTTAGATATAAGTAGAGGACTCATCTCCGATGTGATGCATATTTTTTTAATTTTTTTCCAAGTAAACAATTAATTATGATTTTTTTATTACAACTTTTAAAATTTGTAAAAACTTGTATGTCTTACCACCTTAACTTGGTCAAAACTTCATGAAATTCAATTTTTCCTTTTTTAATCCTATAGTATGTGAAGCATAGAATGTGACACATGTTTTGATTCAAAAAATGTGATACCATTTGAAAGCTATAGATGTTTTTCAATCAGTCTATCAATCAAGACTTTAGTCATAATTTGAATAGAAAATGAATAATAATTACTTATTAAATTCAAAGTAAAGCGTAATTTATATAGGTGGAAAGTTGAGAATCTCCTTTAAAAACCCTTTTCGCTTCATCAATTTTGGGAAAAAAAAGTCGTTAGCCACATACCCATCATATTGCCACTTTTTGGCCCATCATGATCCTGCACATACCCAGCTATGCTACAGAATTGATTTCAAAACCCAGCTAAGGGGAAGGTTAGTATTTCTACACCATTCTTTGGGCCTGAAACTATGGTTCCCTAGATGGTTAAATGGGAGTGTGCTTCATTCAGAAGTGTATATTGAGCTTCATTGTTGAGTTTTGGTGAGATTTTTTCCAGATTTGAGCTTGCTGGTTATTATACAGCTGAAGTAGATTTTTGTGTGTAGCTCTTTGTGTGATTTTTATTTGGTTGTGGTTATTTGATTAATCAATTTCTATGCTTGTGGCGACCCTTTGGGTGAAGTATTAGATTCTATCATCAAGTCTCTAATTTTTAAGAGAGGTCGCCCTCTTCCTACAGCCGTACCATCTCCATAGTTGCATTGGAATTCAATATTTTCATTTGTTGTTGTTTTGTATTGCTTAATTCATGTTATTTGGTCGCCTTGCCTTTAGGAGGCATTGTGTTTCAATTTTGGAGAGTATTGTGGGAGTTTGTGAGAGAATTAAGCATATTGGTGGTTGTAATGCTTGTTGGTCTATATTTTGGTTCACTGGAAATTTATATCAGACTTAGCACTTTCCAAGATATGCTATATTTCATGGGTGTTTAAGCTTCTAGTTCATGTGCACTCAATTTGGAAGTGATTGGAGCATTTTGGATGAAGATAGAAGAAAATTGGTGAAAGTATTCTTGCTGGTCTGAACTAGAGTTTGTTGGAAGTTTATATCAGACTTATTTCTTTCCATTTCATGCAATCTCTCTTTTGCATCTGTGCTGCTAACTTAATGTGCAGTCCTTTTGAAGGAGATAGAAGCTCCTTGGGTGAAGATATGACAAATTTAATGATGATCAGTTGTTGTCTCATTGAAGTTAGGTGAAGATTTGTGGGAGTTATTAACATTTGGAAGTTTGCATAGCTGCTGGTTGAGAATCACAGTTTGTCAGTTTAAAAATCAGACCCGGTATGGTCTTTCCCTTGCTATATTCCTTTGGCTTTTCAGTTCATCATTGTAATAAGAAATATAGTAAAGTTATTGCAACTGTTTTGGAGCAGATTTCTAATGATATTCATTGTAATAAGATCATTGTAAATGTTGGTAATAGCAGTATTGTCCAGTCATTCTTATTTCAACATTTATTTTGTTTCAATTACAACATTGTAACCCCTAGATAGTTTACCGCCAGTGTGGAAAAGAATTTGTTAATCTATCTTTTGTACCCACTAAAAAGTGGTGAATCCCCACTCTAAGTGGATGCCCGCCGCAGCGGATGAATTAGTTTTGTATTGTAATGTTTTCCCCCCAATGTTCAAGTGGTAGCGTGGAAATTCTCATGGTTGGTTCACCGCCTATCAGCATTTAATTGTAATTCAATTTTTAGTTGGTAGCTTTGTTCCTCTGCCATATGTTAGCACCTCGCCTTTCAAGGATCTTGTGTGCACATTCTTGGCGTTGAGTGCAATTTTAGTTTATTCCTTTTTGAAGCTAACGCTAATCCATTTGGCGTAAGTACTGGTTGTGTTGTGTAATTCAAGAAAAAAATTACTAGCACATTTCACTATCCCACTTATGGTTAATGCTCTTTCTATTGTGCCTACATCTCTTAATGGGTGTGTTGGTTGAATGATTATTCCTTGAACACCTCTATATTTTATGCAACTCATATCTTCTATGATTAGATTCCCTTATTATTTTTGTGTGGTGGATTAGCTCATAGATTTGGTAAAGGATTCTCCTCTCCTCCCCTTTAATTTGAGGATTTAAAAAATTGTGTTTCCTAGACTATCACCCAAAGGAGGAAGACAAGTCTTCCTAAAAATGTTATGGTTTCTATTAAGCATGTCTTGGGTGACTACTAGGTAGGGAATTGGTGTTGCATTGAGTGTTGGTCCTTTGTTTCGTTGATCGTTTTCTTTTTTTTCCTCTTGGGTGGGATCTTTTTGTGTGGTGGTTATTGTTTGGAGGCAACTTGGCTATAGTCTTACTATTGGCTAACTTTTTTGTTAGATGGTTTCTATTGTAAAAAAAATTAGAGTCCTTTCAAAACTTGTTTTACCATTAATCGAAAACAAATCCATAAAAAAATTATCCTATATACAAAAATAAAATATCTCTAGATATAGAGATTAATACTTTAAATAATGTAGACTTATCTTAAATAAATCTAAATAAAATATGCAATGATCATGGATATGTAAAAAGAATGTTTATTAGTAGTTAAGATAGGTGTATCTAAGATTTTAAATAAGAATATTTTGAAATTTATATTAGGAATTAGGAATTTGAATCTAATTCCATACATAATTATGTCAATCATAAGTTGATTATCACTAAAAATTGTTAGTTTTATCATAATTTTTATATGAACTAAAAAATAGCAAACAATTTATAGAATAGAATTTGAAACAAATAATTTGGATATTACATGATAAATATAATCATTATAAATCAATATACAAAATTTAATTGTTGTTTGACCATATGAATAATATTTTCGGCACCCACTTGTGATTATTTTGTATCTCTAGACATCTTTTACATAGATTTTTTTAAAGATAAATATGCTAGTTTTTAATAATTTTTGTTTAGCCAAGAGTTATTTACTTTATTTTATTTACTTAAGTTGTTTTTAAAATAAATGAATGTTCTAATTTTTTTAAAACACAAGCATGACATTACAATCCTAGTTACCATTGCAGATTACTTCTAAAAAAAAAAAAATAACTCCATATAATGATTTAGATAGATATATTTAAGATGTTTATATTATAAAAATCCACCAAATAAATCTAGATGTTTTCTTATTCAATTCATATAATTGATTCATGCAATAATCCACATCCAAGACAATTTCATTATAATGACCCTGATTAGGATTAGTTATTAATAGAGTAAATTGATCAATTATTTTAAGAAGATTTTTTTTTCAATTGAAAATCATTGAAACTATAGTCATAAATTCTAACAAGAGTTTATTAGTAATACTCCTACAAAAGAGTTGGGCTTTAACAATTTATACAACTGTTGGGTTTTCATTGAGTTTTTGAAAGGCCCCAAATCTTTATACAACCATGAGTCAACTAACCATAAGACACAAATGAACACTTTTAATCAAGAGCTATGAGTTTTTGAAAGGCCCCAAATCATTATACAACCATGAGCCAACTAACCATAAGACACAACTAAACACTTTTAATCAAGAGCTATGATCATAAGTGAGTTTTTGAAAGGACCTGAACCCTTATACAACCATGAGCCAACTAACCATAAGACACAATTAAATACTTTTGATCAAGAACTATTGATCATCAGTAAATTTGTGAAAGGACTCAAACCCTTATACAACCATCAACCAAGAAAACATTAAACACAAAAGAAACATAACAACAATTCTAGAATAGAAAAAATCAACTATAACAAAACCGCCAACCAACTATACCACCTTCACTAAAGAATCAAAAAACAACCTCCAATCCACATCTAACTCCCTTTCCTAAACCATTGAAGACAATCCAGATCTACCTCCCTCTGCTAACTATTGAATACAATACATTGGTTGTTTACCAGGGAATTCAAATTCTTCCACCAGTGACCATTCAGTATCATGCCTAACAAAGTTAAGTAGAGGGTTGTCAGTTCAACGGCTTACACATAAAAAAATTGTCTCAATGCCCACCAGTTAAAGCCGAGTCTGGTGTAGGAACTACCAAATCCCTGGTACTTTGAGCTGCTTCTAGAAGGTTACGCAAGATCCGATTCTCCTCCCCTATTTTCTCAATTTCGCCAAATTTCTCTACTAAAAACTCATTCTTTCTGGCCTTGATTCGACTCATTCCAGCCTCTATCTGTCTCTCAAGTTCCTGCAACGCTGTCATGTCTAAATCCAAAAGTTCTTCTCCCAACATACGCTTCATCATTAACTGCAACTGCTGGTTCTCCTCCTTCAGCACTATCGCCTCCTGTAAATTATCGATTTCCTGGCCTGAAGATTGGTAGTCATGATATCTTTTCAATAGGCTTGTCATGCTCTCATTGGAATACTGAAATAACTTCCCTGTGCTTGAAAACATTATGACTGCAACCTGTGAGGAGGTTAGAATAGCCAGTTCTTCAGCTTTTTTAAACAATCCCTTTCGTCGTTTAGAAAAGGCTACCCGTCTCTTCGTCTCATCCTCTATCTTCTCAATTTGTATTTTTCTTCTACCCATTTTGCCCTAAACGCCCCTCCAAAACCAGAAACTTTGACGCAACTTCAAAACCAGAAACTTTGACAGCCGTTCAAATCCAGAAACTTTGCAAATAATTATTTTCTACAGTAATTGAGAGTTTTATAATTATAAAAGAAAAGTCCCTACGAGCTTTCATGGTCTAAAAATAGATACGGTCTAAAGATAGATATTGCTGTGTACAGCCAAAAAAAGTTTTTCTTTTTACTTACATTTATAATATTCTAAAATTATCTAATTAATTGAAATACTTTTTTGTTTTATATATATATGAAATTCAAAACTAGAAGACTGAACGAGATATTTTCGAACTATAATTAGTAACAGCGCATGTTATGGTTAACGATAGATTCTTAAGAATATGGAATAAGTTTTAGTTTGATTAGTTTTAATTAATAATAAAAGACACATTTGTCTTTATATCACCAAAGATAAATTGAAAGAAAAGTACAGTACATACTTAATTATCAATAAAGTTCAAAAATGATTTAACTACATATAAAATAATTTCAATCATAAATTAAACACCTATTTTAAATTAATATCTAAGAGCTCAAAAATATTTAGAACATATAATAATTAAACCTCTATTTAAATGCTTTTATTATTGTTATCATTGTATTTGATTCCTATAGAATCATACTATAAGAATCAATTTTTATTTTATTAATTTATTAAATTTATTAACAATATTTATCAAATTTTACTAACTTATGTACTAAAATCTGAGCATTTTACTTAAATTAGATTTTAAATTTTAAATAAATAGGTCACAACTAAAATCTAAAATTAAAATTAAAAAATTAATTATTTGCCTAATAAATTTTAAAAAATTATAAAATTTCATAATAATTAATTATAATAATAGTTGTAAATACTTAAATTTCACCACTTTACTAATCAATTAAATATTTATAATGAATGGTTCATAAGGCACAACACTTGCTGGAGGTTTTGCAAATGGGGTTGCAAGCTAAGTGGGCTTAGTGCTTCACCTCTGTGAGCATCACCTAGATGCAATGAGTGCTAAGTGGGCCATTCATTATCATGAGAGATGGGTTCTTGTGAACCACTACTCATGAAACATGCGTTTGACTCGAAAAACTACACGAATCCGAGAGCAATATCATAAATTAATTCATTTTTTCTAATTAACTATATATTTTTTGTTATTTAAACTCATTTGTTCTAAAATTATTATAATCTTCTTTTCTATTATCCATAAGTAAATAAGTAAATAAAATTCAAACTAATACTACATATCCACCATTCATTTTCACACATCTTTAAATTTCAACCATTCATTGAAAGATAGCCCTAAAGCAACCCTCCTTTTGAAAATCAACTGTTGAAAATTGTAGAGAAGGATGTAAGACCATTTAAATGATCTCAACTATCAAAACTTGTAAAATATTTTAAAATATAATATATAATTAAAGAAAAATAATTGCATTATTATCTAGTATTTTTAAATTAAAAAAAGATAGGAAGAGAATTGTTTTTTCTTTTAAACTTTTTAAACTTAGATTTTTAGATTTTCTTTCTCTTTTTCTTTTTATGTTTTTTTCACGTTTTAAGTTTGGTGTTATTTGTGATTTTTATTATAAAAATTAGAATTTTACTTTTAATAATTATAGTTTATTTTTTATTTTTAATATTTTATTTGAAATAAGTTTTACTTTAAAATTTAATTTATTTAATAATATTTTTTAATATTTTTTATTTGAAATACAGTTTTAATTTAAAATTTAATTTATCTAATAATATTTTATAATATTTTTATTTGTTAGTATTGATTTTATGTTAATATATCAATTATATTTTTTTAGGTACATATTTTATTAATATATCAATTTCAATAAATTAAAAAAGTAATTTTACTTTTTTATTTAATCATTTATTAACTTAATAAGTTTATTATTTATTATTAATTTTTTTAAATTATTATGTTCATTAATATTTTAATTTTGATATATTTTTACTTTATATTTAGTTTATTTTATTTTAGATTTAAGTTCGAAATTTATTTTTATTATTTATGTCTTTTTATGAAAATGCAAATAATAATTAAAAATTTATTAAAATTAATTTAATTTATAATTATTTATCTTATTAAAACTATAATTATTCTAGAATAATTCTATTTTGAATTTTTTATATAATTAGCCCATAGGCTACATATAGTGTGATATTTGAGCCTAAAACAAGGGGCACACCTACAAACCACTCATTGAAAAACAAGTTTCACCTATTTAATGGTAAACTAGTTGTCATTTAATAGAAAAAGCCTCAATTTTTTCATTTATCACATAAAATCCAGATAAATATTAATTTGACAATTAGATGGCAACATTCTATTTCCATTTGCAGTTTTTTTTGTCAATTTGATGGCAACTTTCTTTTTTTATTTGTATTGCTTTATGTTTTAAATTTGTATCCAAATATTTCATAATTAGACAATACTTAATTTCTTTAATGAAGAAATCTAGATTTTTCCCAAGTTTATTTCATTCTGTTATTTAGCATTTATTATTAATTATTTAATCCAACCACATGCAACTAGAATTTGAAATGCATCCATACACAAACACGTGCTCTCTAACATATTAACATACATATAGTTTTCTATCGGTGTAATCCTTGAACCTCCTTTAGGTGCAAGTGCTAGTTTATATAATAAAATGAATTTAAAATTTAAAATTAAAATTAAAATTTATAGAGTGAGAGAGAGAGAAGGTAACTTTTGATTAGTCATTTCATGCCAACAATTCAAGGATAGCACATCCCTAGGGAGTTATGTTCAAGGTAGCATGTCATTTGATTAAGGATATGGTAATTCACCTTTAAAACCTCTTCAGTGTACACATTGCACACTCAAGAGGAAAATAGATAGAGAGAGCTCGAGAAAGAGAGAAATAGAGAGGGAGATACAAGAGATAAAAAGAGAGATAGAGATACAAAAATAGAGGTATAAATATAAAGGAATAAATATGGAGAGACAAAGAGATAGAGATAGGAAGAGAGGTAAATAGAGAGAGAGAGAGAGAGAGGAAAATAAAGAAGACGAGAGACATGGATAGATATAGTCACATAAAGAGAGAGATAGAGAGATAAAGAGAAATATGAGACAAATATATATAGAGGTAGAGAGATCAAGAGATAAAGAGGGAAAGGGGGAGATAGGGGGAGATAAATAGGGATAGCAAAAAATAGTAAGAGGAGAACTATAGTGAGAGGGAAATAGATAGAGAGAAGAAATGAGTGAAAGATAGAGGAAGAGAGAAGAGAAGAAAAATATAGAGAGAAATAAGGTAGATAGAGGAAGAGAGAGATTGAGAGAAAATAAAAAATATAAAGATAGAACTAGGGAGACAAAGATATAAATAGATCTCTCTTTCTCTTTCCATATCTATATATATATATATATCCCCATATGTACCTCTCCCTAACTCTCTCTATATATCTACCTCTCTCTACCTCTCTCTATATAACTTCCTATCTCTATCTTTCTATCTCACCATCTCTCCCTCTCTCATTCTCTAGACCTCTTTTTGTCTCTCCTTTCTATCTCTATTTCTCTCTCTCCCTCTCTCTCTCTCTCCATTTCCATCT
>VDFB02058242.1:28824836-28838949 GCA_007258455.2 Sequoia sempervirens
TCTTTATCCCTCCCTCTCCATCTTCATCTCCATCTCTATCTCTAACTTCATCCCTACCTCTATCTCCTTACCTCTCTCACTCTCCCCCCTATATCTCTCCCTCTATCTGTCCCCATATCTCCCTCTCTCCCTCTCTCCCTATTGCAAACATAACATGAGCCTATTGGTAGTCAAGCCTTATTGTCTTTTTTATTCAAAGGTTTTTTTTTAGTTGTGTTCGGATCCTTGTAAGTGGATGCATAGTTGATTTGAAACTATCACTTCTCCATTGAGACCTTTGTTGCACAAACAACATAATTCTCTAAATGGCCTATCAATTAACCTCATGTATACTACACAAATTTGTGTAAAAAATAGACCAAAAAATTCCTTAATTGACCTTCCACACTTCTTCAATGTACCCATTGCACACCAAGGTGTGATTGCTAGTGTATTTCTTCTAAACCATCATCATCTTCCAATCATCAACTCCTTCATCACTATTAATTAAAAATATATATATTTAATTAAGCTAAAAAAAATTCCACTTTAAGGCATGTGCAAGATCATAGGGGTCTAAAAAGTGACAATAATAAAAAAAAAATGTGTTTTTACTTCACCAAAATCGCAAAAAAAAAATTGACTCTTTGTATGGATCGGGTAAAATTTCAATTTGGTTTGGTATTACCAAACCAAAATGGATATCTATTTCCCATTTTCATCAATTTATGTATTCAAAATGGATATCCATTTTCAAAAAGTATTTTAATTAATTTTATATTTTCAAAATGGGTATCCATTTTGAAAAGCCCAAAAAGCACATTTAGTAAAATGGGCATAACTTTTGCATTATTGATCAAAATTTTAATTTTTTACAAGAGTTGGAAAGGTGATTCAGAGGTCTACACAATGGATAAGATTATTCTAATAGATTAAGCACAAAAAATTAATTATAATCATTTTAATTTCCTCCTTAAGTTCTAAAATTTTAAATGCTCATAATTCTTGCATACAAAGTCTTCTTTTCATTTTTTTTGTGCAATAATCATCCTAAATGACTTGAAACATTAAAGAAGTAATAAATAATGAAAAATTTAATCTATTCTACTAAGGAGAGTAAAAAAATTTCAAAAATCATCATATAAGGCCTCCTTGTTGTCTTTGATCCTATGTGTACCTTTGCCCAAGTTGAACTAGGGGAACATATATATATATATATATCCTCCATATATTTAGCTATCTTTCCCTCTCTCCCCCTCTCTTCATTTACCCTCTCTACCTATCTCTCCACTTTTCACTCTCTCTCTCTCTCTCTCTCTCTCTCTCTCTCTCTCTCTCTCTGTCTTTTCATCAAGTATATTCATATCTCTCTCACTCATATATAATGTGCACACCCTATTTATGCCTCCCTATATCTATCTCTTTGTCTATTCCCCTCTCTCCATATCTCTATTACTTTTCTCTATTACCTCATTTCTCTCTCTCTTTCCCCCTCTATCTATATCTCTCTATCTCTCTCTTTATATCTATCTATATCTCATTATCTCTACCTCTCTCTTATTCATTATCTCTCTATCCCTTTCTATCCATATATTTCTCTACCTCTCTATCCTCATATCTATATATCTCTCCATATCCCTCTCTATCTCTCCCTCTTTCCCTCTCCCACTATATATTGATATATCTCCCCCCTCTTCTTCTCTCTACCTCTATCCCTCTATCTACACCCTCTCTATCCATCACCCACTCTCCCTCCCTCCTCTATCTCCCCCTCTCTATCTCTCCCTCCTTATCTCTACCTCTTTATCTCTCACTCTATCTGTATTTCTCTCTCTATCACTTTATCTTACCATATATATCTTTCTATCTCCATATTCCTCTATATCTCTTTATATCTTCATCTATATTAATAACTCCATAGCTCTCTATATTTTTATCTCTCCCTCTCCCTCTATCTTCCTCTCTTCCTTTCTATAGAGAGAGAGGGAGAAAGGGTGAGTGGAGATAGAGAGAAAAAGAGAGGGAGTGTGAGGAGAGAGAGAAGAGAGGTATAGAGATATATCTAAAGGGAGAGACATGGGGAAAGAGGGATGGATTGAGTAAGAAGTACATAGAGAGAAGTAGAGGAGGAAGATAGAGGTAGAGATAGAGAGCTAGGGTGGGAGAGATATAGGAAAAGGTAGGTATAAAGAGAGCATGGAGATGGGGGATAAAGAGAAGTGAAGATAGAGGGAGGGAGAGGTAAGGTAGGAGGGATAGAGGGAGAGGGATAGTGAGGTGATATATAGGGAAGTATAGAGGAAAGGAGAGAGAGAGGTAAGGTGGGAGGGGTAGAGTAAGATGTAGGGAGAGAGGGTGAGGGGAGGTAGGGAGAATTAGAGAGGGAAGGAAATAGAGAGGTATATAAAGAGGGAGAGGGAGAGATGACAAGGAGAGAGAGAGAGAGAGGGAAGGAGGAGAGAGAGGGAAGGAGAGAGAGGGAATGAGAGAGGTAGGGTGGGAGGGATAGAGGGAGAAGTAGGTAGAGAGAGAGGGTGAGTGGGAAGGTGAGAGAGAGATAGATAGGAGAAAGGGTGAAAAGAGATATAGAGAGACATCAAAAGGGAGAGAGAGGGGGAATGAGAAAGGGATGGAGTGAGAGGTAGGTATAAAGAAATATAGAGGGGAGATAAAGATAATTAGAGAGGGAGGGAGGAACGAAGAGGTAGAGATAGAGAGGTAGGGTTGGATGGATATAGGGAGAGGTAGGGTAGGAAAAGATGAAGATGTAGATTGGAGATAAAGAGAAGTCACTAATGTATTTGACTACAAATTTTGACAAATGTTCATCAAAATTTCAACAAAATATTGTCAAATTTTCGATGAAACACTATTTTAAATTTCATCGCTGGAATTTTGTCACTTTAATGGCCAAATTTTATTCATCAAAACCATCACCTAGCATCGCCGTTCAATGCCACGAAAAATGGTGATGGTTTTCGTCGCAAAATCGATGATACTTTGTCCATCTATCGACAGCAAAAAACACAAAAACGTTGCAGAGTTCCATTTGAAAGCGTCGAAACAACAACAAACATTCATCATTTTTTTGATGAGGGGAGTTGACATTGCGACGAAAAGTGTGTCGGAGGTATAGCAACCTCGTTGCAATATTTTTTGTTTCGTCGGACTGGTTCGTCGAAATTTTGATGAAACATTGCAGTTTTAAAAATATTTATCTGCCACCATAGTGAAAAGTTAGCAATTGAATTTGGTTTGTTAAACATGGCCCCTAGTACAACTATTAGAGTTTAGGGTTTAGGGTTTAGGGTTAACTAGTTTTTTTTTGTTAGACTATGAACACCTTACGTATCAAAAAGGAAGGCACCTACAAAAAGGTGACCAGCCCTTTTAGTATGGAAAATGTGTATAGTCCTACTTGAAAAACTAAACAAAATAAATTCATAGTTCACAAACATGTTATCTATCCAAATTCCCATAAATCAAAGATTCACTTACATAATTGGCACATAATGTTTTCTGAAAGTTATCCAGGCTCTTCACAATGCTTTGCTAGTGACCAATCAAAGTTTGTTGTGTTATTGCATTGGCATGAGACCTAGAAGACCCTTTGATAAAACTTGATCTAGATGTTCTTGGTGCCTGTATAGAAAATAGAAGGTAATGAAATTTGTAACTGAGTGTAATATCTTTTCCATAAAAAATAGTCCACCTTCAAATAAAATCCATATTCTAGTATTTGTTAACATTCCTGACTCCATCCAATGCAGAATAATATAAAAGATATTAATAGAAGCTTATGGTCTCCCATTTCTAATAGTCTAAAGATAGTAGGGGGTTAAAATTTTAAATTAACAAGAGAAGTTCAAAGTAATTGTCATTATTTATTTTTTTAGTCAACATTGAAACAATTCTAATTAAGATATGTCAACAAACCCAAATGCATAATCCAAGAAAAGGTGAAATTTCCTTCTTCAAATTATCACGAATCATTCCATATTTTTTTTCTACATAGGCTGTAAGTTGTTGCTTAAAAAGAAAAGCTAGATTTTTTGCTTTTACTTGTTGTGAAGCATCTAAACCACCAATTGTCACACCATTGCCCAATGAGAGACCCGTGCTTGATGGACTTGTTCGGAAACCCTGTTGAAACAATGTAAAATATTTTAAATGTAACTAAATACCAACCATAGTGGTTCAATAATATGGTAATTAAACAAAAAAAATCTTACACTAGCCATCCTTCCAAATAAACCAAATGAAGATGATCTGCAATGTTGAGGGGTCATTCTAGCTGTACCACTTTCTTTTACTGTGTGTTGTAGGAACAAGAGTAAAGTAGATGCATTTGATAGCCAATAAGCCAAAACATCATTGCTCTCCCAAGTCTTTAAAATACAAAAAAAATTGTTAGTATTAAAAAAATTTGGAAGAGTATTCATGGAGATATCCAATAAGATTTTAATATGATTCATTGATACATTGTGATAGCTGATAAGAGATATACATTCTCACATAAACTACTCGGAACTGGGGAAATGCAGAATCAATGATACCTCAATTGTTGAACCAATCGTTTGAATGATACGATCAAAAACACTTGTTCTTTCAACTTCAAATGAATTCCATTGGAGAAGTGACTTATAGATGACGCATGTAGCTATAAGTCTTCCATTACTAAAGCCAACATATTTTGTGATACACTTGATCAATGCATCTTGATTTTCCTAAAACCAAAATAACAAAAAAATGTAGTGTAAGGGAATAAAAAAATCGCCAGAGCTTTATAATATAATGCGCCTAAGAAAAAAAGTGATATAACTCAAAATACAAATAGAAGAGATAGATAATCCTCCAGAAGGTCAGAATCATATACTTGCTGCCTGTCAGTGAGAGTCTTATGTGGCCTCTGCTCTCCATCAATGAGATCTTTCAAGGAAGACATAGGAGTCTATGAATTCTTCCAGACACATCTATTGGTTAAAATATTATTGAAAAATAATATTACTTATTTAAAATCGGGAGGAGATAACTAGAATTATACATAAAAATATATAATTTTTTCACTAGAGGTACTTACTCCTGTAGGCTTAACTTCACCATTTAGCATATGGCCATTCTCTGGAGTCCTCTACAAAATAGAAAAAGCAAGGAAAATCACTTGAGAAATATGACAAAATAGTACCTATCACCCATCTGAACAAATATTCAACCATACCATCTTGTACATTTCTACTAGATAACCTAAATTACAAGTGGAAACTTAACCTCCTTGAGTTAACATCACAAGCCAAACTAGCTTTGGTCTCTACTAAACAATGTTGCAAGATCATTTCCCACACACAGAAATTTGTGCTTCTCATAGTCCACAAATGCACCTACACAAGCAAGTACACACAATAATAGTGCTCACAAATATGCCAACCCCATTGCAGCAAGAAAGGTTCAACAAGATATTGTAGCAATACGAAGACATCTTTGAAGAATGCAAGTCCAATACAATGTGCAATATAACACAAAATCAATTTGAAATTTCCCTCTCCTAAATATATATTTGTATCACAATTCTATTAGGAGAATGATTAACTTCAACATCAAACCCAAGAGCTACTAAATCAAGGAAATATCTAGCCTAGCTCTTCACCATGGAGCAGCCCAATAGTCCATGCACATAAGAAGGATGATTCCTAGGGCCTGTTCATCGACAATCACACACTCAACAAGATCACAGTGAGAAACAAATAACCTTTTTCATGCATCAATGACTTGTTGGACCAATTTCAAAGTGCATAATACTTCACCAAGACTAACCTCAAATTAGGATACCATTAAGTACTAGCTCAAACTAAAGTTATTTGGAAAAAATATTTCAAAACTAAGGATTTTCTGAATAGATGGCATAATGGGTTAGCCACATTCATGTTCCTAATGAATGATATCCTAAAAACCTTCAGCAATTACATCATTGTCTACGTAGACAACATCCGCCTTTTTAGCAATACTTAGGAGGAGTACATGGAGCAAGTCTCATGCATACACTACACCAATTCAAGTTGCAAGCCAACCTCAGAAAATGCACTTTTGGAGCCACATAGATTTAGTACTTGGGCTACATCATTGACCGCACCAATATACATGTAGACCTTAGAAAAATCAAGCCAATTTGAGATCGACCAACACAACGTAGCCTCGTTGACTTGTGCAATTTCCTCAAACTTTCCAACTTCTATCCCAAATTTTCTCTTGGTTTCTCACATTGCATGGTCACTCAATCAAATCATGCACACCAAGGCACCATTCTCGTGGAAACCTACATAACATGCCTTCGAGGAGTTCAATCAATGCCTCTACAAAATGCCTAACATAACACACCCCTTTGAAATTCAAACTAATGCATCTAACTACGCACTCCACCCCATACGTATGAACATTAGATCATGTATCATTATGAGACTTTCAATATCACTTTTCCTATGAAAAGGAGTTGTATGCCACCATAGAAGCTATCAAGCAATTGTGCCACTGTATCTTGGGTAAGGAGAGAATCATTCACACCCATCATAACCTACTTTAGTTCTTACATACACAAAGCAAATTGGAAACATCCTTATAGGAGTTCCATCAAGTGATCAAGCAAAAGAAGAGGGAAGACAAGGAAATAAATTGTCTTAGTAGACTACCAGTTCAGGTACTCATAGGTCTTTGTGACTACCATAAGAGGTCATTAGTTGATGAGAAGATAGTATAGTCCAACCATAAAGAGGCATGACAATAAAATGGACTGTGAAAGAAAAGGTATGCAAGTGTAGGGTATAAATATGATCAAATGACCAATGATATGTTTGACATGACAAAGATTAAATGGGAAATCTACAAGTCTCAAGAGGGCAGAGGATTCAAGTCACATCCAATGTGATTAAGACAGTGACCATGAAGAAGGGAAAGGGAAATGGTTTATGGCAGTCACCTTACATTGAAAAGGGTGCAGATATTATTCAATGGATAGAGTTAGCTCCCACAATGAATTGTGTGCAAAGAGAATTAACAAATACCTTATGCATTAAACCCTAGGGTTTGTAAGAAGGTGACACTTAAAGGCAGTCTTATGCAATGAAATACAAAAGGAACAGTGTTGAGAGAAAAAATGCAAGAAAATAGATCATAGAGCATGAGTCATAGAGCATGATTTTTTTGTGGAAAGACTTGTGCCATGAAATTTTTGTGGACAAACTTGGAGGAATGAAGCATATGAGGACATGATTCTTAGGTTTTACATGCTAAATTTCAAGACATGAAAAGTGAGTCAAAATCTTCAATGATGGACAATGATCATCAAGATAGTCATGATGATATTCCAAGGATAAAAGACAAATACTGAGTGACCTTGTGAATTTGAAAGGATAGTTTGTTATGACTAATAACCTATGACAATGGCATGATTTAAAGATAGTTACAAGGCAAGTGCAATAAGTAAGTCAAAAGCATGAAAAGATAGTCACAAACAGACAGACCATATATTTGCAAGGATAGTCATGTGCATTGATATTCGTGAGGAAGAAGAAATACACAATGTATGATGTAACAGAGGGGCAGTGCTATGGAGGAATAGTAAAGATATAGAGTTTTGATGAGAAATCACAAAGGGGTCAAATCTCAAGGAAAGATAATGACAATCAACTAACAAAAGATGATTTTCACAAGGGAAATGATAGTAATGAGGGTGCAAAACATATCAAACACCATGAATAAAACCTAGGATAGTCATAAATGTCTTCAAGAGAGTCATTTTAGAAAATTTAAATGGTAGTGACCTTGTGAAGTTGAAAGGATAGTTATACTGACTTTGGATAGTGATTAATGACTATAAGTTATGACTGTGTTTTATGCCCAATAGGTCTCTTTATGACTGTGTTATAAAGGTTTTGACTATGAATCATGATGAAAAACCTCAAGAGCACTAAAGGATTGTCATACTAAATGTATGAGGTCAATGGGCACAAAAGAGGAGCAGAGCACAGACCTAGTAGGCATGAAAGAGAAAATGTCAATATTCAAATGACACTCAAATCGATTGCTCAAAGAAGATAATCACCATACATATAAAGGGTCGTCACCTAGAAGGACTATCAACTAAGGGCAGTAAAAGATAGTCATGTAAAGGGTAGATTCAAAGTATGACAGTCCACAAGCATTTCAAACAAGTACACTGGCAGTCCCCCTCACCAAGTGAGCAATGATGGAAAGAGTTTAGAGTCTTCAAGAAGATGCCAAATCATGAGAGGTAGAAAATTATTTAAAAGACAATGAATAATCAATAAAGGATGGTCTTAACAGTTAAAACAATGTATGAAAATATAAATAAAATGGACTATGAGATGAAAGATCAACAATGCATAGTGATTTGATGAATACAGGTGACAGTGCTAAGACAAAGGAATAGTCAACTAAATGAAAAGTCAACAGTCATTCAACTTAGGGAAATCATAAAGACTACAGAGGCTTATGATGCTTATGATCATAGATATGAATTTGCAAACAATCCAAAAGACTATCATGTTCCCTTAGCAAAGGTTATGACTGTGATGTATTTTCAACGGTTTTATGCACTGTGAGTCTCTAATGGATTGGTAGACTGTGGTTTATCCTCCATAGGTCTTTATGAAATATGTTTACCCTTATTAATGTATTGATTACTATTATCCTTTTTTTCAAGACAAAGATTAATGACTGAGATTGAAGCATTATGATCATGTGCTAGTTATGGTTGTGGCTTAACAAGGGTAGATTTTGGTAAGGAAGACAGTAAGTTGAATCAATGTAAATAGAGAAATTTTTGCATACCTGCAAGATGGTACAAAATTTCATGGTTAAGTAAGTGGAAGCCTCCCATCAACAACAAGATCCAAATATTCGTGTATCTATCTCAATCGAGCCTCTAAACCCTTCAGAGCTATCAATTTTTCCACTAACCTGTTATGCACAAAAGTCAAATTTTAGAGTTATGTCACCACTAAAAACAAAAGAAACAGAGCTTTGAAATCAAATCCACACACAACACAATGTGTTATTCATACAAAGCCATACAAACAAACTAAACTCAAAAAGGGACTTGACTTCTTAGCATCACAAGTAGGGTTGAGAAAGGGACTCTACAAGGGAATTTCAATCTTGATCAATGGTAGAGGCATTTGCAGCTCTAAGTGGGTAGGTTAGTAGCTATGTTTTGATCTATATGTAGAGTTGAAGACTACAAAAATTTCTTGGGCATGCATGCTAGTCAGGGTATGGTTGAATACAACTATTTTATTTTTTTGTCTTATCTTATACCATTTTAAGAGAATGGGGGTGCCAATGTACGAGAAGATCTTTGGAAAGGCATGAAAATTTCAAGTTAAAGAGAATGGGGGTTCCAATATAAAAGATATAAATCACTTACAATACTCATTGTCCCTTGGTCGTTGATTTTCCCTGAGTGCCCTCAACCTCATTTCTCTGGCTTTCCTCCTGCCCTATTGCACTAAGCTTTGTGTGCTCCTACGCACGCATATTGATATGCAATGTTTTCGCTCCTCCAAACTCTTCCTGATTGCTGGTATTGACCTTTCACTTCTCCAATTTGATGAGCTACAACCTGAAAATAAGGTTTTGATGAAGGTTTTAGAGTACGTTAATTAAAATGAAAATTATGGCGCCATTTAGGTTTTAATATTCTACATAGTTAAGTATATATTAGTTGTATTTTACATAATAAATAATATAATTATTCTACTTATTATAATGATATATTATATTCTTTGACAAAATTATTAAATACATATAAAATTATTATAATTAACAATTAATAATAAGTATATTTTTATATAATACAGAATATAATTAATATAATTTTTTTTTAATATAATAGTAATATTAGATTAAATTATATATAATATAATTATATTTATTATTATATAATAGTATATATAGGCTTTTACCTGATATTTTAGAGGATTTTACCATTACACTATAGCTATTTTACCATTAAATGGCAGTTGAAACTTGTTTTCCAATGACACAATAGTGGTTTCCATGTATGAGATTTGTTTCAAGCTTAAAACTCACAATATATGAGCCTATTAGCTAACACAAAAAGAGAAACTAAAAATATAGAGAATGAGAGAAAGAGATGAAGTTAGATAGATAGCGAGAGAGAGAGAGAGAGAGAGCATGAGAGAGAAATATAATATTGATACAAAGGAAAAGAGAGAGGGAAAAGAGAAACTAAATTTTGATTGGTTTTTTCATGTCAACAATCCAAGGATGGCATGTGTCCTTGGGGAGTTATGCTCAAGGTAGCATTCCATTTGATTAAAGATATGATAATTATCCTTTAAGACCTCTTCAATGTACGCATTGCACACTTAAGGAGACAAAGATATGGAGAGAGAAAGAGAGAAAGAGAAAGGGAGAGAAAAGGGAGAGGGAGATAGAGATAAGATATAGATAGGTGGAGAGAGAGAAAAGAGAGAGAGAGAGAGAGAGAGAGAGCAAGAGAGTGGAAGCAAAATGAGACAAAGGAGGAGCAAAGATAGAAATAAAGGGATAAAAAGAGGAATACAAAGAAAAAAAGAGAGAAGAGAGAGAAACAAAGATAGAGATAGAGATAGAGATAGAGATAGAGATAGAGATAGAGATAGAGATAGAGATAGAGATAGAGATAGAGATAGAGATAGAGATAGAGATAGAGATGGAGATTTAGATAGAGATAAAGATAAATAGAAATAGAGAGATAAAGATGGAGACAGAGATATAGAGAGATAGTTATAGAGAGAGATATGTAGAGATATAGAGGAATAAAGAGGGACAAAGAAAGGTAGAGATAGTGAGGTAGATGGAGAAAAATAGACAAAGAAAAAGAGAGAGAAAAGAGGAGAGATACATAGATAGAGATAAAGTCACATAAAGAGATAGGGAGATAAAGATAGAGGGAAGAAAATATAGAGATAGAGGGAGATAATGAGAAACATATAAATAGAAAGGGAGACAAAGAGATAGAGAGAGGTAGAGAGATAAAGAGATAAGGATGAATAGATAGAGATATAGGGAGGGTGATTGATATATCTCTCCCTGTCTCTCTCTATCTCACTATATCTCCCACTATCTATGTCACTCCCTCTTCCCCCCTCTATCTATTGAGAAATCTCTCCCTCTCCCCCCATTCTCTCTCATTCACTCCATCTCTCCCTCCATCTCTCCTACTCTATATCTCTATCTCTATTTCTCTTTTTATCTCCTCTCACTCCTCTCTCTATCTCTTTCTATCTATATCTTTCTCTACCTCTATCACGACCTCTCTATCTCTTTCACCATCCCCCTCTATCTCTCTATATCACCCCTTTCTATGTCTCTCCTCTCTCCCCCTCTATCTTTCTCTCTCCTCTCTAAATATCATTTCCATCTTCCCTCTCCCCTCTTCTCTCCTTTTTCTACTTCCATTCTTATCTCCCTTCTTCTCTCTTCCTTCAACCTCTCCCTCTCTCCCCTCTCTATCTCTCCTCCTTCCTATCTTAGTATCCTTTCTCCCTTTCCCTCATTATCTCTCCCCTTCTCCCTCCCTATCCTCTATCCCTCTATCTCCACCTCTCTTCCTTTCTTCCTCCTATATATTCTATCTCTCTCTTTTCTCCCCATCTATATCTCTATCTCCCCATACTTGTTTCTCCCTTTCTCTATCTCTCCTTATTTCTCTCTCCCTCTCTCCATTTCTATATACTTATATCTAATTCTTTTTGTTTTTCTATCTCTTTGTCTCTCTCTCTCTCTATATATATATATATATATCTCTTTATATATCTATCTCTCTATCACTCTATCTCACCATCTATTTCACTTTATCTCTTCATCTCCCTCTCCCTCTATATCTCTCTATCTTGTCCTCACTATCTCCCTCTCTCCTTTTGTCCCTACCTTCCTCTCTTATATATTTATCTCTCCCTCTACCTATATCTCTCTATCTATTTGTCTCCCTCTTCCTCTCTCATTCTATCTTCATCTCTACCTCTATTTTCCTCTCTCCCCCTTTATCTTTATACATGTCTCCCTCTCTCTATCGATCCATCTATCTCCCTGATCTCTATCCCTCTTTATATATTTATCTCTTCCATCTCTATCTATCCCTCTCTCCTCTCTCTCTTTATCTCTCCCTATCCTTCTCTCCTCTCCTCCTATACATATCCCTCTCCTTCTACATCTCCATCTCTATCTCTATCTCTATCTTCCTCTCTATCTCTATCTCCTTACCCCTCTATCTCTCACTCTTCCCCACTCTATCTCCCCCTCTTTCTATCGCTGCCTCTCCATCTCTCTCTCTCTCCCTCTCTCCTTATTACAAGCATAACATGAGCCTATTGGTAATGGAGCTTGATCATCTTCCTAATTCATAGGTGTTATTTCAATCATGTTTGGATCCCTGTAAATGGATGCATAGTTTATTTGAAGCTATGATTTCTCCATTGAGACCTTTGTTCCACAAACAACATCATTTGCTAAATTTCCTACCAATTGACCTCATGTACTACATAAATGTATGCAAAAAATAGACCAAAATTTATCCTAATTGAAATTCCACACTTTTTTGGCATACCCATTGCACACTAAGGTGTGATTTCTAGTTAAGTTTGATTTGTATGTTTTATTTTAGAACTAGAATGGTAGAGATAGGATAGAATAATACCATTGGTTGAAAAGTCATTGTAAGAACCTTAAATTCATACCTTAAACCAAGAGATGGTCAAGTAACACAAATCAATGCAAGATGATATCATTGGATGAGTATTAGTTGGCTAGTATATTATTACTAGATCAATCAAGAGAAAATTGATAGCTAAGTACTTGAATTTTATTTTATTGACACTTGATAAATGCAAGATTATAGAGGTATTATGTTTCTCAATTGAAGTAAAGAAAGTGGTTGACATGGAAGTAAAATATTTTAGAAACTCATAAATGATACATATATAGATATATCTTCTTTATATTATCCTTGTAATTAGTTATGTATCTTCAAATAAAAAAAATTAAAAGGAATCCAATGTGTATCATCTAATAATAACTTATAGAAAATATCAAAAAGATCAATAATAAAAAAATATATATTAACTAAGAAGCCATGCAAGCATACAATAGTATATGTTGGTAAAACTATAATATATACAAGAAAGCAATATATGCATACAATGTCACATGTTAGTAATACAAAACACATGTCACTATGTGGGGTCAACATGAGGAAACACTATTTTTTTGGGAATGAAATAACCAAATATATGATCAAAGAATATCTAATCATAAATAGTCGTAGAGTAATTAGGATTTGATCATATGGAAATTTCTAGGAGAGCTACAATAGTTGTAACATCATGAATTAACAAAATTAAAAAGTACATCATGAATTAATTATGTAACCATATAAGTCAAATATAATTCTATCAAGAAATCAATATCAAATAGATAATATAATCGCATAACTCATATATTTCAATGTCATTGATCTTCTTCTTCATCCAACTCTTTATCTATATCATTTGATCCAGATTCGACATTGTAAGGATTGGTCATATCATCATCATTGTCATTGATATAAGTTTCGATAATGTCATCATCCACACAGATATCATCTTCATGAAAATTAACTCCTACATCATCATGATCTAGTTCCTCTTCTTTGACATCTTCGTCAGGCACATCATCAACTAACTGTTGATCTTGATCATCATCTACATCATCTTCTAGTTCTTCGATATCTTCTTCTTCCACCACATTATACTTTACCGGCCTTCCTCTTGGATCATGTCTAACAGCAAATGACCAACCTAGTTTACCTGGAACCTCCAAGTAAAATACCTACTCACATTGGCTTGGAAGAACATAGGGCTCATTTCCAGCTCGCTTGATTGACCTTGTATTAACCATGGGGTGAAGCCACAATAGTGGTTTACAATTGAAGTGAGGAAGGAAAACTCACAAAAAATGAATGCATGGAAAAAAACTTGATTTTAGGGGTTTGTATGAACCTATTGGTTCGACTGAACCAATTAGGGGTTCGGTAGAACCTAGGTTCGGCTGAACCCTCTTAATACTTTCCCACCAAAAATCC
>VDFB02058242.1:28839049-28969606 GCA_007258455.2 Sequoia sempervirens
AAAGAGAGAAGACAAAGGAATAGATGGAGATGAAAGGGATAAATATATAGAGAGGGGGAGAGAGGGAGAGAATGAGCGAAGGAGAGATATAAATATAAAGATAGAGATAGGAAGTGATATATAGAGAGGGGTAGAGAGAAGTAAATATATAGGGATAGAGAGAAATGGATAGATAATGAGACATAAATAGAGCCTGGAGATATGTAAGAATTTAAATATGGAGAGATATAGATAGAGATAGAGCTAGAGATAGGGAGGGAGAAACAAGGAGAGTGTGTGTGTGTGTGTATGAGTAAGAGATAGATATGGAGAGAGATAGAGAGGGAGATGGATATGCATAAATAGATAGAGAGGGAGGGATATGGAGGGAAATAAATAGAGATAGGAGAGAGAAGTAGAGAGATATAGAAAGATGAAGTGATAGGGAGAGGGAGAGAGAGAGATAGGGATATAAAGGAGAGATAGAGAGACAAATATAACTTGGGAAAGATAGAGAGGGTGAGAGACAGAGATACAGAGACAAAGAGATAAATATATAAATGGAGAGATGGAAGGAGAGAGGAAGAGGGTGAGGGAGAGATAAAGATAGAAAGAGGGAGACAATGAAAGAGGGGGAGATGGAGAGAGAAATATAAAGATATAGGAAGTGATATATAGAGAGAAGTAAAGAGAGGTATATATATAAAGAGAGAGTAGGAGAGATGGAGGGAGAGATGGAGTAAATAAGAGAGAGAGCGATAGAGATAATGAGATATAAATAGCTAGAGGGAGAGGGAGATATGGGAAGATAAAAATAGAGGTGGAAAGAGTGAAAGATAAAGGAGGTGATAGAGATAATTGAGAGAGAGAGAGAGAGAACACATGTTTGACTGAAAGAGATATAGAGATAGAGATAATGAAGGAGAAACAAGGAGTGCGTGTGTCTAAGTGAGAGAGATATTGACATAGATATAGAGAGGGAGAGATAAATATAAATAGATAGAGAGGGAGGGAGGGAGGGAGGGAGAGAAATAGAGAGATGATAAAGAAGTTGAGAGATATAGAAAGAAAAATTTATAGGTAGAGAGGGAGAGATATGGATAGAACGAGGGAGAGATAGAGGGAGATATAGTGGGAAAGATAGAGGGGAAATAGAGAAAGAGATGGAAGGATAGGTGAGGAGATATATCTATAGGGAGAGAGATAGAGAGGAAGATAGAGATGGAGATGAAGATGGAAATGGAGAGAGAGAGAGAGGGAGAGAGAGAAATAGAGATAGAAAGGAGAGACAAAAAGAGGTCTAGAGAATGAGAGAGGGAGAGATGGTGAGATAGAAAGATAGAGATAGGAAGTTATATAGAGAGAGGTAGAGAGAGGTAGATATATAGAGAGAGTTAGGGAGAGGTACATATGGGGATATATATATATATATAGATATGGAAAGAGAAAGAGAGATCTATTTATATCTTTGTCTCCCTAGTTCTATCTTTATATTTTTTATTTTCTCTCAATCTCTCTCTTCCTCTATCTACCTTATTTCTCTCTATATTTTTCTTCTCTTCTCTCTTCCTCTATCTTTCACTCATTTCTTCTCTCTATCTATTTCCCTCTCACTATAGTTCTCCTCTTACTATTTTTTGCTATCCCTATTTATCTCCCCCTATCTCCCCCTTTCCCTCTTTATCTCTTGATCTCTCTACCTCTATATATATTTGTCTCATATTTCTCTTTATCTCTCTATCTCTCTCTTTATGTGACTATATCTATCCATGTCTCTCGTCTTCTTTATTTTCCTCTCTCTCTCTCTCTCTCTATTTACCTCTCTTCCTATCTCTATCTCTTTGTCTCTCCATATTTATTCCTTTATATTTATACCTCTATTTTTGTATCTCTATCTCTCTTTTTATCTCTTGTATCTCCCTCTCTATTTCTCTCTTTCTCGAGCTCTCTCTATCTATTTTCCTCTTGAGTGTGCAATGTGTACACTGAAGAGGTTTTAAAGGTGAATTACCATATCCTTAATCAAATGACATGCTACCTTGAACATAACTCCCTAGGGATGTGCTATCCTTGAATTGTTGGCATGAAATGACTAATCAAAAGTTACCTTCTCTCTCTCTCACTCTATAAATTTTAATTTTAATTTTAAATTTTAAATTCATTTTATTATATAAACTAGCACTTGCACCTAAAGGAGGTTCAAGGATTACACCGATAGAAAACTATATGTATGTTAATATGTTAGAGAGCACGTGTTTGTGTATGGATGCATTTCAAATTCTAGTTGCATGTGGTTGGATTAAATAATTAATAATAAATGCTAAATAACAGAATGAAATAAACTTGGGAAAAATCTAGATTTCTTCATTAAAGAAATTAAGTATTGTCTAATTATGAAATATTTGGATACAAATTTAAAACATAAAGCAATACAAATAAAAAAAGAAAGTTGCCATCAAATTGACAAAAAAAACTGCAAATGGAAATAGAATGTTGCCATCTAATTGTCAAATTAATATTTATCTGGATTTTATGTGATAAATGAAAAAATTGAGGCTTTTTCTATTAAATGACAACTAGTTTACCATTAAATAGGTGAAACTTGTTTTTCAATGAGTGGTTTGTAGGTGTGCCCCTTGTTTTAGGCTCAAATATCACACTATATGTAGCCTATGGGCTAATTATATAAAAAATTCAAAATAGAATTATTCTAGAATAATTATAGTTTTAATAAGATAAATAATTATAAATTAAATTAATTTTAATAAATTTTTAATTATTATTTGCATTTTCATAAAAAGACATAAATAATAAAAATAAATTTCGAACTTAAATCTAAAATAAAATAAACTAAATATAAAGTAAAAATATATCAAAATTAAAATATTAATGAACATAATAATTTAAAAAAATTAATAATAAATAATAAACTTATTAAGTTAATAAATGATTAAATAAAAAAGTAAAATTACTTTTTTAATTTATTGAAATTGATATATTAATAAAATATGTACCTAAAAAAATATAATTGATATATTAACATAAAATCAATACTAACAAATAAAAATATTATAAAATATTATTAGATAAATTAAATTTTAAATTAAAACTGTATTTCAAATAAAAAATATTAAAAAATATTATTAAATAAATTAAATTTTAAAGTAAAACTTATTTCAAATAAAATATTAAAAATAAAAAATAAACTATAATTATTAAAAGTAAAATTCTAATTTTTATAATAAAAATCACAAATAACACCAAACTTAAAACGTGAAAAAAACATAAAAAGAAAAAGAGAAAGAAAATCTAAAAATCTAAGTTTAAAAAGTTTAAAAGAAAAAACAATTCTCTTCCTATCTTTTTTTAATTTAAAAATACTAGATAATAATGCAATTATTTTTCTTTAATTATATATTATATTTTAAAATATTTTACAAGTTTTGATAGTTGAGATCATTTAAATGGTCTTACATCCTTCTCTACAATTTCAACTATTATTATAATTAATTATTATGAAATTTTATAATTTTTTAAAATTTATTAGGCAAATAATTAATTTTTTAATTTTAATTTTAGATTTTAGTTGTGAACTATTTATTTAAAATTTAAAATCTAATTTAAGTAAAATGCTCAGATTTTAGTACATAAGTTAGTAAAATTTGATAAATATTGTTAATAAATTTAATTAATTAATAAAATAAAAATTGATTCTTATAGTATGATTTTATAGGAATCAAATACAATGATAACAATAATAAAAGCATTTAAATAGAGGTTTAATTATTATATGTTCTAAATATTTTTGAGCTCTTAGATATTAATTTAAAATAGGTGTTTAATTTATGATTGAAATTATTTTATATGTAGTTAAATCATTTTTGAACTTTATTGATAATTAAGTATGTACTGTACTTTTCTTTCAATTTATCTTTGGTGATATAAAGACAAATGTGTCTTTTATTATTAATTAAAACTAATCAAACTAAAACTTATTCCATATTCTTAAGAATCTATCGTTAACCATAACATGCGCTGTTACTAATTATAGTTCGAAAATATCTCGTTCAGTCTTCTAGTTTTGAATTTCATATATATATAAAACAAAAAAGTATTTCAATTAATTAGATAATTTTAGAATATTATAAATGTAAGTAAAAAGAAAAACTTTTTTTGGCTGTACACAGCAATATCTATCTTTAGACCGTATCTATTTTTAGACCATGAAAGCTCGTAGGGACTTTTCTTTTATAATTATAAAACTCTCAATTACTGTAGAAAATAATTATTTGCAAAAGTTTCTGGATTTGAACGGCTGTCAAAGTTTCTGGTTTTGGAGGGGCGTTTAGGGCAAAATGGGTAGAAGAAAAATAGCAATCATGAAGATAGAGGATGAGACGAAGAGACGGGTAGCCTTTTCTAAACGACGAAAGGGATTGTTTAAAAAAGCTGAAGAACTGGCTATTCTAACCTCCTCACAGGTTGCAGTCATAATGTTTTCAAGCACAGGGAAGTTATTTCAGTATTCCAATGAGAGCATGACAAGCCTATTGAAAAGATATCATGACTACCAATGTTCAGGCCAGGAAATCGATAATTTACAGGAGGCGATAGTGCTGAAGGAGGAGAACCAGCAGTTGCAGTTAATGATGAAGCGTATGTTGGGAGAAGAACTTTTGGATTTAGACATGACAGCGTTGCAGGAACTTGAGAGACAGGTAGAGGCTGGAATGAGTCGAATCAAGGCCAGAAAGAATGAGTTTTTAGTAGAGAAATTTGGCGAAATTGAGAAAATAGGGGAGGAGAATCGGATCTTGCGTAACCTTCTAGAAGCAGCTCAAAGTACCAGGGATTTGGTAGTTCCTACACCAGACTCGGCTTTAACTGGTGGGCATTGAGACAATTTTTTTATGTGTAAGCCGTTGAACTGACAACCCTCTACTTAACTTTGTTAGGCATGATACTGAATGGTCACTGGTGGAAGAATTTGAATTCCCTGGTAAACAACCAATGTATTGTATTCAATAGTTAGCAGAGGGAGGTAGATCTGGATTGTCTTCAATGGTTTAGGAAAGGGAGTTAGATGTGGATTGGAGGTTGTTTTTTGATTCTTTAGTGAAGGTGGTATAGTTGGTTGGCGGTTTTGTTATAGTTGATTTTTTCTATTCTAGAATTGTTGTTATGTTTCTTTTGTGTTTAATGTTTTCTTGGTTGATGGTTGTATAAGGGTTTGAGTCCTTTCACAAATTTACTGATGATCAATAGTTCTTGATCAAAAGTATTTAATTGTGTCTTATGGTTAGTTGGCTCATGGTTGTATAAGGGTTCAGGTCCTTTCAAAAACTCACTTATGATCATAGCTCTTGATTAAAAGTGTTTAGTTGTGTCTTATGGTTAGTTGGCTCATGGTTGTATAATGATTTGGGGCCTTTCAAAAACTCATAGCTCTTGATTAAAAGTGTTCAATTGTGTCTTATGGTTAGTTGACTCATGGTTGTATAAAGATTTGGGGCCTTTCAAAAACTCAATGAAAACCCAACAGTTGTATAAATTGTTAAAGCCCAACTCTTTTGTAGGAGTATTACTAATAAACTCTTGTTAGAATTTATGACTATAGTTTCAATGATTTTCAATTGAAAAAAAATTCTTCTTAAAATAATTGATCAATTTACTCTATTAATAACTAATCCTAATCAGGGTCACTATAATGAAATTGTCTTGGATGTGGATTATTGCATGAATCAATTATATGAATTGAATAGGAAAACATCTAGATTTATTTGGTGGATTTTTATAATATAAACATCTTAAATATATCTATCTAAATCATTATATGGAGTTATTTTTTTTTAAGAAGCGATCTGCAATGGTAACTAGGATTGTAATGTCATGCATGTGTTTTAAAAAAATAGAACATTCATTTATTTTAAAAACAACTTAAGTAAATAAAATAAAGTAAATAACTCTTGGCTAAACAAAAATTATTAAAAACCAGCATATTTATCTTTAAAAAAATCTATGTAAAAGATGTCTAGAGATACAAAATAATCACAAGTGGGTGCCGAAAATATTATTCATATGGTCAAACAACAATTAAATTTTGTATATTGATTTATAATGATTATATTTATCATGTAATATCCAAATTATTTGTTTCAAATTCTATTCTATAAATTGTTTGCTATTTTTTAGTTCATATAAAAATTATGATAAAACTAACAATTTTTAGTGATAATCAACTTATGATTGACATAATTATGTATGGAATTAGATTCAAATTCCTAATTCCTAATATAAATTTCAAAATATTCTTATTTAAAATCTTAGATACACCTATCTTAACTACTAATAAACATTCTTTTTACATATCCATGATCATTGCATATTTTATTTAGATTTATTTAAGATAAGTCTACATTATTTAAAGTATTAATCTCTATATCTAGAGATATTTTATTTTTGTATATAGGATAATTTTTTTATGGATTTGTTTTCGATTAATGGTAAAACAAGTTTTGAAAGGACTCTAATTTTTTTTACAATAGAAACCATCTAACAAAAAAGTTAGCCAATAGTAAGACTATAGCCAAGTTGCCTCCAAACAATAACCACCACACAAAAAGATCCCACCCAAGAGGAAAAAAAAGAAAACGATCAACGAAACAAAGGACCAACACTCAATGCAACACCAATTCCCTACCTAGTAGTCACCCAAGACATGCTTAATAGAAACCATAACATTTTTAGGAAGACTTATCTTCCTCCTTTGGGTGATAGTCTAGGAAACACAATTTTTTAAATCCTCAAATTAAAGGTGAGGAGAGGAGAATCCTTTACCAAATCTATGAGCTAATCCACCACACAAAAATAATAAGGGAATCTAATCATAGAAGATATGAGTTGCATAAAATATAGAGGTGTTCAAGGAATAATCATTCAACCAACACACCCATTGAGAGATGTAGGCACAATAGAAAGAGCATTAACCATAAGTGGGATAGTGAAATGTGCTAGTAATTTTTTTCTTGAATTACACAACACAACCAACACTTACGCCAAATGGATTAGCGTTAGCTTCAAAAAGGAATAAACTGAAATTGCACTCAACACCAAGAATGTGCACACAAGATCCTTGAAAGGTGAGGTGCTAACATATGGCGGAGGAACTAAGCTACCAACTAAAAATTGAATTACAATTAAATGCTGATAGGTAGTGAACCAACCATGAGAATTTCCACGCTACCACTTGAACAGTGGGGGGAAAACATTACAATACAAAACTAATTCATCCGCTGCGGCGGACATCCACTTAGAGTGGGGATTCACCACTTTTAAGTGGGTACATAAGATAGATTAACAAATTCTTTTCCACACTGGCGGTAAACTATCTAGGGGTTACAATGTTGTAATTGAAATAAAATAAATGCTGAAATAAGAATGACTGGACAATACTGCTATTACCAACATTTACAATGATCTTATTACAATGAATATCATTAGAAATCTGCTCCAAAACAGTTGCAATAACTTTACTATATTTCTTATTACAATGATGAATTGAAAAGCCAGAGGAATATAGCAAGGGAAAGACCATACCGGGTCTGATTTTTAAACCAACAAACTGTGATTCTCAACCAGCAGCTATGCAAACTTCCAAATATTAATAACTCCCACAAATCTTCACCTAACTTCAATGAGACAACAGTTGATCATCATTAAATTTGTCATATCTTCACCCAAAGAGCTTCTATCTCCTTCAAAAGGACTGCACATTAAGTTAGCAGCATAGATGCAAAAGAGAGATTGCACGAAATGGAAAGAAATAAGTCTGATATAAACTTCCAACAAACTCTAGTTCAGACCAACAAGAATACTTTCACCAATTTCTTCTATCTTCATCCAAAATGCTCCAATCACTTCCAAATTGAGTGCACATGAACTAGAAGCTTAAACACCCATGAAATATAGCATATCTTGGAAAGTGCTAAGTCTGATATAAATTTCCAGTGAACCAAAATACAGACCAACAAGCATTACAACCACCAATATGCTTAATTCTCTCACAAACTCCCACAATACTCTCCAGAATTGAAACACAATGCCTCCTAAAGGCAAGGCGACCAAATAACATGAATTAAGCAATACAAAACAACAACAAATGAAAATATTGAATTCCAATGCAGCTATGGAGATGGTACGACCCTAGGAAGAGGGCGACCTCTCTTAAAAATTAGAGACTTGATGATAAAATCTGATACTTCACCCAAAGGGTCGCCACAAGCATAGAAATTGATTAACCAAATAAAAATCACACAAAGAGATACACACAAAAATCTACTTCAGTTGTATAATAACCAGCAAGCTCAAATCTAGAAAAAATCTCACCAAAACTCAACAATGAAGCTCAATATACACTTCTGAATGAAGCACACTCCCAATTAACCATCTAGAGAACCATAGTTTCAGGCCCAAAGAATGGTGTAGAAATACTAACCTTCCCCTTAGCTGGGTTCTGAAATCAATTCAGTAGCATAGCTGGGTATGTGCAGGATCATGATGGGCCAAAAAGTGGCAATATGATGGGTATGTGGCTAACGACTTTTTTTTACCCAAAATTGATGAAACGAAAAGGGTTTTTAAAGGAGATTCTCAGCTTTCCACCTATATAAATTATGCTTTACTTTGAATTTAATAAGTAATTATTATTCATTTTCTATTCAAATTATGACTAAAGTCTTGATTGATAAACTGATTGAAAAACATCGATAGCTTTCAAATGGTATCACATTTTTTGAATCCAAAACATGTGTCACATTCTATGCTTCACATACTATAGGATTAAAAAAGGAAAAAATGAATTTCATGAAGTTTTGACCAAGTTAAGGTGGTAAGACATACAAGTTTTTTACAATTTTTTAAAAGTTGTAATAAAAATTCATAATTAATTGTTTTACTTGGAAAAATTACAATAAAATATGCATCACATCGGGACATGGAGTCCTCTACTTATATCTAAAATATTATAAAAAAATATTATCATTTATTGTGGTTAGGGTGAATTGAATGACACCTACTTCTTATTTTTTCCCTAAAATTTAAGTACTCACGCATTGAAATTTCAAATTTTACCAAATAGATTTTACTTTAAAACAAACCTAGTATTTTAGAAACTACATTCAATTTGCTACAAATTCTATTTTTACATATTTTTGAAATAATATAGATAACTTATTCAAATTTTTACGTCAAGTTGCTAACTCGATTTTCTTATTTTTTTGCCACTTAAGGGCCTATTTTTTCCATGATGATCCTACACATACCCAACTTTACAATATTTTCCAAAGATAATCAGCTCTTCAAACAACAACAATATATAAGTTTCAATTGGAAATGAAGCAACAAGAGACTCTTCAAATTCCAAGAAGTTGAATCACTTCAACTTCCAAAAGGGAAGCCACTTTAAGCATTTCACTTTTTGAAATAATAAAATATTAATCAACCCTCTTTTAGGCATCCAACTTCACTTTGCAACAATAAAGTATTTAATAATTCATTAAATGCACCATTGACCCCTTAATGACCCCCTTTTAAAAAAAAATATGAAGTGATCATTCCTAGGCGTGGGGGTACAGCTGAGAAACATAAAAATGACTAAGTATAAAACTTAATCCATGGAGATAACCAAAGCCAAACTGAAACTTGAAGGATAGCAAGATAACTTGAGCTGAATTGCTAATGATGCTACTGCCAAAATTAGACTTACTAAAAATATCCCACTGCTATAAATATTAAGTTCACAACATCCTCTGAACGCCAACTAAGCAATATCTGAAGGAGGAAACCCTAGTTTTCTACTTCAGCTTAGCCTACGAATTTTCAGAAATAGGCTAAATCCAAAAGAAGAGCATAGGGCTAAAATGGGGACATTACAGTCTGCCCTTCCCAAAATTGCTTGTCCTCAAGCAATGCCACCACACTCCGAGGAAACAATTTGATCCTCACTATGCCAAGTAGGATCCCAGGGTCCCAAATCCATTTCTATATAGACCCATCGTGCGGACGCTGCACCACTCTGATCACAAAAATATGACCAATATCCCAAGACTGCACTGCACTCCTCCCAAACACATGGCTTAAACTGATTGTCCTGAAGGAACTAAAATCATCATCCTGCAACATCTCATATCCTGTAAACTCTGAGGAATCAAAAATAACAATCCCACAATTTGATACATTCCTGAGCAATAAGAGAAATAGTCTTCTCAACTCAAAGACATTTTCCTCATCATAACTCCTCATAACATCAAACAAAGTCAAATCAACATATATGACTCTTCCAACACTTCTTGCAAAGAGAGGAGCAACTTCTTGCAAAAGATCCTCCATCAAATCCTCGAAACTCCATGAAGATGTATAATGCCTTCTTTGAAACAAACTGATATAATTGAGATGACTCCAAGGAAAAATTACAATTTTCACACGGGTGATCCCACAATAGTGGTTTACAATTTTTGGCCAAACTGGACACTGATATTTTTTTTTAACACAATCTCCACATTCAGGCACCTATAGCGATTAAACCGTAAGGAATTTGAAGATGATGTAAACTAGAGTCTTGTCACATTTTGTCTGTAGATTCTAAAAATATTTTTTTCAATTTTTTTGGAATCAGATTGCACTTCTTTTTCTATCTCCCACAAAAATTGGTTTTTTCAAAACAACATTTTTAAAGTGACGCTTTCATCGTATAACGCATAACTTTTTTTCCATGAAGGATAAAATTCCAATTCTTTCAAATTTAGATTTCTAACTCTGATATCTAGTGCTTCCACTTGGTTAGATAGTTTTTTATTGAATATTTTTCTTTAATCAAGTTTGAAGTCAATCAAATGACAGATTTAGACATAAATAGCGACGATATGCTTATAACTTTTGTATGTATGAAATTCTTCTCTTTTTTTTGTTGGATCCAAGGGACTTCCAATGTCGAAATTTGCACTCATATTTTTAATTTTTTTTTTTATAATCTTCCTATTTTCCCACTTGTGTAGAAGCGGAGATTTTTGTTTCGATAGAAAAACCTATATTTAATAAAACTTAAAAATAGATGAATAATAAAACCAAAAACATACTAAAATTATATTCATTGGATGGCTTCGTTAAAGAGGCTACTACGATTCCAAGTTTGGTTCTAAATATTCCCCATTTTCATCCCTAGCAGACTTGGCGTAAAATTTTAGGTTTTGTGTGAACAAATTAAAAATTAGGAAAGGGGGTTAGCTAGAACTAGGGGTTCTAAGCAGAACCCCGAGAATTCTTGAACCAGGAGTTCATTCGAACCCCACTAATATACATTTGTCCTTTGTTTTGGGTAGGAAATGTGGGCCTAGTAATTAATGAGTTTGCTCGAACCCTAGTTCGGGTGAACCCCTTTTGGATTCGGTCGAACTTGTAGGTTCATTCGAACCCCTAAAACCAATTTTTTTTCCATGAGGTCATTTTTTCTCAGTTTTCCTTCCTCCATCAAATTGTAAGCCACTATTAGCTACCACCCACCTCATGAGTCTCTAATTGGTGAACCAAATCAGTTTCCAACTCACTGCCCCAAACATTGGTATAGGAGAAAACATAGAAAAGGCCACTGTTGAACATTAGAGAACATCCCATACATGAATTTTGGCTACTCTGGAACAATCCTTTTCTCATTTGAGGCTCAAAATCAGTCCTAATAGTAGACTGGAAGGTTAGAAAATGGAAACACCAACCAAGTAACAGGTTTGATTTAGACAATTTGAAATCTGATTTATGAAAAATCAACATCCCAAAAACAACAGCTGCAATATGAAAAATCTCCAACAAAATAAGCATATCTACTTTTGAATAAGGCTGGTGGCACCCCTATCGAAGGTCCTAACGCCACCATAGACCAACTTCTGATCATATTTCCTTCCCAGAACACTAATTTATGATCAGAAATAAAGAACCAATGACAGAAAAATAAGGTAGCAGCAGTGAAAGGACTGAAATTTTGGGACTTAACTCTCCAAGAAACCTTCTTTTTATGCATACCAATCTTCATATAAATATACTTGAGATCCCACATACTAACTTTCAATTGGAGACATTTCCCAACACATAAGCAAATAATCACAACTACATTCTGAGAATAATATGCTGGTCTATTCCCTTTAGAATTTTCAATATTACCTTCTTGCTGAATAATACCAGGATTCCAAACCAACAACAATGAAGAACCATTTCTCAAACGGAGAACTGCTCTCACCTGAATCGTCTGATTTGCTCGTTCCATCTGAATTGATGCTTCTTGAAACTCCAAAAAATAATCAACCAACCTACGTTCGTTGAAGAAATCGAATTCAAAATCTTGTGACATGATTTTCCTGAAAGATTCCATGAATCCTTCATCAAATACAATTCTGAAATCTATCACTCTAACAGAAGATGGTGATGAACTAAAATCTGATATGTGTCTCACAAGCATCCTCATCAAAAAATAAATTAAACCTTCATCAACAAGCACATCAACTCTTTGTTGATGAACAATAAGAATGTCTTCATTTCTTTGTGTTTCAAGAGTTACCAATTCTTGCTGAATGGTTGCACTAGGAGCAACAATAGATTCAACTTCATGCAACTCACGTATCAACTCTCCAATGCTGGAAGACAAACTCAAATCCCCTTCTTCAATAATCTCTAAAGCAATTTCCTCACATTTTCAAAGAGAGGATTTACATAAACCTTACTAGCACCTTCTTCATACAAGAGATTGTCAAAAGCTTGAAAAACTTGAGAATTTGAATGCTTTGGTCTCTCAGGACAGCATTCCAAATCGTATGTTTCTTGTATGAGATCAAGCTCATCAAGAATTTCTTGAAGCTCCTCTGCTCTTCTTCTATTTTCTTGCTCCCATGAATATTGAACAGCAGAAATCTGATTCTCTGCTTCAATTAGAGTCTCATGCACTTCCTGCAACTTTGCTTTGGTAAGCTCATTCCACTCCAATGCCTTGTCAGCAATATTGGACACTATGTCTTTGTCACGAATGATGTGCAAAAGACTAGATTTAATTTTCTCCAAGGAAAATTTAATGGACTTCATGTCATCAATAGAAATGCAACATACAACTTCTCCCCTAGGCACATTATGAATCAAATGTTCTACTTGCCTATGAATTCTATCAAGTTTTGACAAAACTTGAATACCATTATCAGCAATGTGTGAACTTGAGCTGCAATCTTCATATGCTGATTGAGATGATGTAGAACCACTTTGATGGATAAAGATTTCAAAAATGGTTTGAGCTGTACTCCTCAACTTGTCTCGCATGTGATGAACACTCTTCATCATTCCATCCATAGTGCCTTCCAATTCCTTAGCTTTTTTCCTTAGCTTGATTTCCGGTGAAGAGAAATCTGCCTTATAACTACTAGAAGCTTCCTCTTCCATGTTGTCTTCTACACATGATTCAAAAGAATTGATCAAATCAGCTTTGAAGTAGGAAGAGACTTCAACTTTCTCTTTCTTTTTCTCCTCCTTGACTTGACTTTCAAACAAGCATTCTCTGGAATTGTGAAGAAGCAAATTGTTGATTGAACACATATCTTCAACTATTTGAACTTCTTCCTCATTTGGATCAGCACTTATGGCCTCTTCATGCATCTTTGTTTCAACTTTTGTTTCCAAAAGTTCTTTCTTTGAATCTTCAACATGAGGCTTCTTAACACAAGCCAACTCACTGTTCTCCTTTGTAGAAAACAAGAGTACTTTGCCAGTCGTCAAGGCTTCCACTGACATATTACATTCTTCTACAAAATGCTTAGATAAGTGCAAATTTGTGGATACCCCTTGAACTTTTGCAATGTCTTGAACTTTTGCAATGTCTTCAAACGGATTCCAACTTTCATCCACTTCGGCTTCAGATATCTCTTCTCTATTTTCAACAGTCTTCTTCAAAAGTGGTTTCAACTTATCTTCACATTGACTGAAAATTTCTTTAACTAACAAATCAGCAGTGGGAGAAATCTGCTCTTCACGTTTATAAGCATCCAAGAGAAGAGTTTGGACACTTTCAGGAAGACTATCAACTTCTTTAATTGTAGAGATTAGAACATTCATGACAGCTGCAAACACATCCTCTTCCTGCTCACTCCAAGTCGAAGTGAAGAGATAATTAAATAAATGGTAAATCTTATTTTCCATCTCCAATTCTATTAGAAGGATGCAAGTTCTTACTTCTGATTTTTTTTTTAAAACAACTCTTCTAGAAAACAATCCACTCCCAGTTTCATCCAAATCCTGGAAACTACCCACTATCATATTTAATATGATCTTCATAGTTTCATCATCATAGGGAAAATGGGGATTTACAATTCTTATTATCTCCATGAAACAAGAAGAAATCAACAGTTCTGTTTCTTCATTAGGATGCCCCAACCAATAGGGCTGATTCAAAGTATTCACTACAGGAGCTAGTGCCAACTCCATTTTCTCTGAAGGTGATGGATTCACACATCTCAAGCATTGTTCTAACAAATGAAGAATGTTTTCTTCATTTTCTCTTGACTGAAATTCTTTACCAAGTCTCTTTCCAGCCATAAAGTGAGTCTCTGCCAACTTCATCTCTTCTTTATTAGCCATGCCTAACTACCAACTTCTGGATACCACAAGGAGCTGAATTAGAATATTCTTTGACTTTCGGTGTAGTACTAGAGATCTTTGTCACTCATCTGCCTAAACATGAAGCACTAATCAACAGGATGGCAGGATCTTCTGCTCTGATACCACTGAAATATGCTAGTAAATTTTTTTCTTGAATTACACAACACAACCAACACTTATGCCAAATGGATTAGCATTAGCTTCAAAAAGGAATAAACTGAAATTCCACTCAATGCCAAGAATGTGCACACAAGATCCTTGAAAGGCAAGGTGCTAACATATGGCAGAGGAACTAAGCTACCAACTAAAAATTGAATTACAATTAAATGCTGATAGGCGGTGAACCAACCATGAGAATTTCCACGCTACCACTTGAACAATGGGGGGAAAACATTATAGTACAAAACTAATTCATCCACTGCGGTGGGTATCCACTTAGAGTGGGAATTCACCACTTTTCAGTGGGTACAAAAGATAGATTAACAAATTCTTTTCCACACTGGCGGTAAACCATCCAGGGGTTACAATGTTGTAATTGAAACACAATAAATGCTAAAATAAGAATGACTGGACAGTACTTCTGTTACCAGCATTTACAATGATCTTATTACAATGAATATCATTAGAAATATGCTCCAAAACAGTTGCAATAACTTTACTATATTTCTTATTACAATGATGAACTGAAAAGCCAAAGGAATATAGCAAGGGAAAGACCATACCAGGTCTGATTTTTAAACCAACAAACTATGATTCTCAACCAATAGCTATGCAAAATTCCAAATGTTAATAACTCCCACAAATCTTCACCTAACTTTAATGAGACAATAGTTAATCATCATTAAATTTGTCATATCTTCACCCAAAGAGCTTCTATCTTCTTCAAAAGGACTGCACATTAAGTTAGCAACATAGATGCCAAAGAGAGATTGCACGAAATGGAAAGAAATAAGTCTGATATAAACTTCCAACAAACTCTAGTTCAGAACAACAATAATACTTTCACCAATTTGCTTCTATCTTCATCCAAAATGCTCCAATCACTTCCAAATTGAGTGCATATGAACTAGAAGCTTAAACACCCATGAAATATAGCATAACTTGGAAAGTGCTAAGTTTGATATAAATTTCCAGTGAACCAAAATACATACCAGCAAGCATTACAACCACCAATATGCTTAATTCTCTCACAAACTCCCGCAATACTCTCTAGAACTGAAACACAATGCCTCTTAAAGGCAAGGTGACCAAATAACATGAATTAAGCAATACAAAGCAGCAACAAATGAAAAGCTCGAATTCCAATGCAACTATGGAGATGGTACGGCCCTAGGAAGAGGGTGACCTCTCTTAAAAATTAGAGACTTGATGATAAAATCCGATACTTCACCCAAAGGGTCGCCACAAGCATAGAAATTGATTAGCCAAATAACCACAACCAAATAAAAATCACACAAAGAGTTGCACACAAAAATCTACTTCAGCTGTATAATAACCAACAAGCTCAAATATGGAAAAAATCTCACCAAAACTCAACAATGAAGCTCAATATGCACTTCTGAATGAATCACACTCCCAATTGACCATCTAGGGAACCATATTTTCAGGCCCGAAGAATGGTGTAGAAATACTAACCTCCCCCTTAGCCGGGTTCTGAAATCAATTCAACAGCATAGCTTTACAATATTTTCCAAAGATAATCAGCTCTTCAAACAACAACAATATATAAGTTTCAATTGGAAAATGAAGCAACAAGAGACTCTTCAAATTCCAAGAAGTTGAATCACTTCAACTTCCAAAAGGGAAGCCACTTTAAGCATTTCACTTTTTGAAATAATAAAATATTAATCAACCTCTTTTAGGCGTCCAACTTCACTTTGCAACAATAAAGCATTTAATAATTCATTAAATGCACCATTGACCCCTTAATGACCCCCTTTTAAAAACAACATGAAGTGATCATTCCTAGGCGTGGGGGTACAACTGAGAAACATAAAAATGACTAAGTATAAAACTTAATCCATTGAGATAACCAAAGTCAAACTGAAACTTGAAGGATAGCAAGATGACTTGAGTTGAATTGCTGATGATGCTACTGCCAAAATTAGACTTACTAAAAATAGCCCATTGCTATAAATAGTAAGTTCACAACATCCTCTGAATGTCAACTGAGCAGTATCTGAAAGAGGAAACCCTAGTTTTCTACTTCAGCTTAGCCTATGGATTTCTGGAAATAGGCTAAATCCAAAAGAAGAGCGTAGGGCTAAAATGAGGACATTACAGATAGGACAAGGCACACCCTTAGGAAGAGAAGAAGGTGTTGCAACAACATTATATCTAGAAGAAACTACATCCATAATCAACCCAACAAGAATTGAGGAAGCAATAATTGACTCACAATCCTTAGAGTTAAGAAAATATTGAATAGTAAAATATTTAAAATTGGCATTCCTCCACAAAGTAGTAGAACCCGCCATCCTAGGCTAAGAATAAGGGCAATCAATAGCATGGTAACTATTAGAAAAACATCTTTTGTAAAGAAAAGGAATACTCTCATAATCAAGTAGTTGAGTCTAGGGCCTACCCTCTACCATAAGGATGATATCCTTAAGAAGAACCTTTAAAATATCAATCTCAACTAAAATATAAGCATAGGCGTTATGTCTAAAATCTAAAGAAGAAACATCAATTTGAAGAAGATTATGAATCATATTGCCAATATCTTCAAGACAAGAGACCCCAAAAAATAGAGAGGGAGATTAGGTAACCTTACCCAAATATGTATGATATTGCAGGATGGGATGAAAGATGAGAAGCAAGGCTTGAGTGAGAGGGAGTTCTTGCTCCACATCTAAATCATACCATCTAACAATATTTCCTTATTTTCAATAAATTGAAAGCTTGCAATGAAAAATACCCTACTTCATAGATAGAGTTTGATTCTATTTTTTATAAGAGGTATCAAAGAATCCAACACCCATTAGTGCAAGACAAGAGGGCCATAAATGATTAAATATGTAAATTAATCCAATAGAGGAATCTAATATTTTGTATAATTGATAACACCATCTCTAAAAATGAGGATATGTGAGGACTTTGAACAAGAATCTTGATGCTTCTTGTAGTGAAGAGAGGGTTCGAAAACCCATCATGATCAGATGGGATCCCCAACCCAACCAAATTCTCAAAAGAAACCTATCCACCATCAAATGTCACTTTTAAACCAACACCATCAAGGGATTATGGCTCATAATTAGGAGCAATAACATTTGAACCGAGAGAGCTTGATGCAATAGAGAGGAGTAGGAAATAAGCCATGTTGCATCCAACTACATCTATAACAACTAAAACTCCAAGCAAGGTGTGAAGGAAAGTAGAGCTAACATATATTGAAGTCTTACACATGTTCATAGAAACATGTAGAGGCAAGAAAATTCTATTTGAATCCACTACAAGAGATGCATGAGTGGGTAAGAGAGACAACACCATAATTCAATTCAAGAATAAATTTCCTTTTTGGTGGATTTTTTAATAAAAAATATAAATATATATTAACTAAAATATTTTATTAAAACTAATAACCTTCTCATTTTTTTTAATGATTAAATAATATTTTCTAGTATCAAATACATTTTCTCATGTTTTTAAGTTTAAAAGTGTACAAAGAGAAACTAATCAACTAATCATATAAAGTGTTATTAATTTATCAAAATTAATTCTACAACTTAGACTATATTTTGTTAACATATACGTGCCAATAAAATTAGACTAGAAAAATAAATTATTAACTAGCAATCACACCTTGGTGTGTACATTGAAGAGGTGTGAAAAGTCTGTAACTGAGGGTAAATTCTAAGAATTAGATTAATCAATCAAATGAATGTAAATCATAAATGACAATAAACCCAAAGATCTATCGAGTACAAAGGAAATTAAGCAATAAAACGGTTATACCTGTAAATCGCATTTTCCATGATTACCTCCATAGCACCTTCTTACTTGCTGGATGATGTTGCCCTCAGATTCGTTGTGCGAGCAATCTGCAAATGTCTAAGACCTACAACAAGCTTTGAAGGATTTATGCAATGTCTAAATGCCTATGCCTATGACAATGTCTATGAAAATAATGACTACTAATACCAAATGACTATAATGACTATTAAATTAAAAATGAAGTTGTTAGATCCCGAAATTATGAGCAAAATTGTCTTTTATAGAAAACACAATTTTGAGTGGACGAATGAGCTTAAATTCTAAGAAAGACCTAGAATGATAGGTCCAGATTAAGTTTGAGAATCCCTAATTAGGGTTAGGGAAAATTCCTTAATCGAACGGTCAAAATAATATCTCAGATAATCGGATCGACAGTGGAGAATAAATGAGGAAATTAAATAGAAAATAAAGATTTTTGAAAAATCAAGAAGATAAGATTGCTTGATTTGCAAGATTCAAAAAATCAAGAAGATAAGATTTGGACTGAAGATCAGATTTGGAAAATCAAGAATCTGCCCGATTACTTGATTTTTGGAAGATTAATTACCATTTTGAATTGAGTTAATTCAAATTATGGATTTTATGAGAGGCCAAATAACTTATCATTTCACCTAATCTAATACTAAGATTGATATTTATTACTCCAAATAATTCCCACTTCATTTAAAATGAGAGAAATGTTATTTTGACACCAAATAATTAAAGATAATTATTTAATTTTAGCGTATAAGACACCACCAAATAAATTAATCAATTCCCATTTAATTAGCACAATTAGTGACATATTAACAAATAAATAAAATTTCATTTATTTAATAATCGAAGAAATATATGACAGGGAAATTAAAATGTACCAAGAAATTCTATTTAATTAAGGGAAGACTTGCATAATTAATGATTCCATTTAATAAAATGTAGAATTTCCATTTATTTAATAATCATGAAGAAATAAAGATGATGAATTCAATTAAATAATTATGAATTATTTAATCAATAGGCTCCATTCTGATCTCAAGGACATAATTAAAATGTACAACAAGTAAAATAGGATCTAAGTGGTAAAAATAGAAGCTTCTGCGTGCCCAGGGTCATTTTTAAGTGTCTACATTTTGCCCCTCTTTGTCATAATACAGCATGTAGCATTGTAATAAAGAAAATAAGTCAAAAAAATATGCCCCAAAGGTAAAATAAGATGAGGGAAGAATGAGGAGGGTTACCAGATGCCCCCTCGAGAGGACAGACGGGTTACAAGATCATGAGTGTGCTCTCGAAATTGATGAGAAGACTAGAATATGAGGAGACAAAGAAATGTTAGTGCAAAAGATATGGATGATGATATGGATGCAATGCCTATATGAGATGAGTGAGAGAAGATGACAAGACTAAAGAAGATGCATGTTAGTTCCTAGACCAAATCCTTCAAAACCTTACCGTAGGACTTTAATATTTATTGCTCTTAATCATCATTGGGCCAGTTGTTGTGATGGCTAACAAACACCATGATATGACATAGATCAAGGTGTGCAAGGCCATACCATCACATAAGACAAGCAGTCACAGACGAGGAAGATCATGACTCATACCAAGAGCGTTATTGCCCCAGTCTTTGTCATAATCAACCACAAGCAGAAAAAGACAAAAAGGACAAGTCATGAAACGTCGTTGCTCCTCTAAATCCTATTGCCAGGACATCCTTGAGGAACTAGCAACATGATTGTCAGAAAGAAATAAGATAAAGCCATTATCATGATACTTCGTTGTTTTTCTAAATCCTTTTGTTGGGATCTCGCTGAGAAACTAGTAACATGAGTGTCAAAAGACAAGACAAAAGTCATGATACGTTGCTACTTCTCTAAATCCCGGTGTTAGGATCTCGTTGAAAAACTAGTAACATGATAAAAAGCCAAAAACAAATGCCAAGTGTTTTCCAAGTGTGTCTAGATGCCAAGTGCATTGATGTGTCAATGTAAATTTAAATGATGCCAAGATGACAAATGCCGAAGGTTGCCATATTTAGGAAGGACACATCCTGAATAATGTCGATGTCTAGGAAGGACACATCCTAAAACACCAATGTCAGAGTTTTGTTCTTCAGAAGGACACATCTGAAAGAATGTTGTTGTCGAGAGGAATGATCCTTAAGTGTCAGAAAGGATCCCTCGAAAATGTCAAATGATAGGGACGATGCCTAGGAAGGACACATCCTAAGGCACCAATGTCAGAGTTTTGTTCTTCAGAAGGACACATCTGAAAGAACGTTGTTGTCAAGAGGAATGATCCTTAAGTGTCAGAAAGGATCCCTCAAAAATGTCAAATGAGAATGCCAATTCCTAGGAAGGACACATCCTAAGGCATAAATGACAGAGGTTGTTCTTCAGAAGGACCCATCTGAAAGGTAACCAAGAATTGATAGTTTGACTGGTTGTGATAATTTGACTTGTTTTGACTGAGTTTGACTTGTGTTGGCCATATGTCGATATTGTCATGATGATATGTGCTGATGAGATTGTCTTGTTGTGATAATGATTGTCATGATGAGTTTTGTTCATTTGGGAAAGATTCATGTTGTCTTGAAGACTTTTTGATGTGTGTGCCAGTGTGATGCCATCAACCCTAATGGACTGACCTAGTGCGGCCTCGGGGGCTCATCGACAGATGGCCTTGCCTACGTCATACACTTAGAGACCTCATAGTTCGACACGACCAATGACTTTGTATCAATGACAAAAGATTGTGCCATGATTTTATCTTGACAAACCTAAAAGGACCGACCTAATCGTTCTGGGACTTCAAATGTGAGTCTGCCTACGTAGCAAAATGCGCAGACAACGAAGTTCGCATAAAATGACAAAGACTCCATTGACCTCGATTGACTTTGATTAAGAGATGACACCGCTGCTTATGCTTCTTCGAGTACCGATGTTTTGTTTGTGGTTTTCTTCGTGACATTTTTATGATTTTAGGTCTTTTTTAGGACATTTTGCGATGTTTTTGGTCTCTTTTCATGACTTTTTGCGATGTTTTTGTCTTTTTTCAGGACTTTTTGCAATGTTTTTGTCTTTTTTTTTTTTAATGATTTTTTTGGATTTTGACATTTAAGAGGATCGTGACAAATGTAAATGACTGATGCCTACACATGAGAATCCAAGGACAAACATGATTATGCCCCTAGTCAAGCTGAATACCAATTGACAGGTGGTGACAACGTTGTTTGACGTGGGAAGGACGCATCCCAAAACAACGTGAGGACGATGATGATAATGTGACGAAAGTATGGCAGTCTACAGTCGGGCCAGGAATGCAGTCAAGTAAAATTTTGGATAATGTGTTTGTATGGATTAGACTCATTGCATTTGGAATGACTTGGTTAGGACTAGATGGGATGATGATTATCCTTAGACCGTTTGACAAGGGAAAGCCAAGATAGGTGATAGGCATGAAAGGATAGGGGGTGGCCTTGGTAAAGGACTCCGGAGACATGAGACTAAGGGAATTGTCATATGATTTCAAGGACTATGTCATATAAGGACAATAAGACTATGACAGCCAATGACATGATGTTTCATGGAATCGTAGTATGACCGGCGATGTATTACGTCAAGAGTTTTCCCAAAGCATGATTTTATGTGTGTCGGTTTTATGTCAAGACCACTAAGGTAGGGTGGGAAATGGATGGAAATGATGGGGTTTAGATGGATGTCAATGTCATGAGGAAGGCATGGGAAATGAGACTAATTTTGCCCCAAGTGTAAGAGTCCACATAGATGATTTATTTTGGCTACTACGACTGCTTGCCGTGTTTTCATCATGGTACTTATCCACATACTGCTTATTAGGGTTTCCACCATTGATGAAATTTTTCTCTTTACTATTTTTTTGAATTTTTTATTTTTTTGGTGTCACCAAGACGCTGTTTGCCGGTTTTCATCAGGGTACGATTTTTTGATTTTTGATTTTTTTTTTGTATTTCTAATTTTGTGGATAGCCTGGATGCTTTAGATGACCACTGACTGTTTTGAATCGATTTCCAGTGCTAATGTAGAGACTGGTGCCATGATATGCCAATAATGTCCTATCTGAAGTAGTTGTCTTGTTAGGATCGTAGCACTTGTATACAACTGATCGATGTCATTGTGATCCTTTCTGATACTAGAGTTGGCCTTATCAAAATACGCACATTGCGATAGAGTGCCATGAGAGTCCTTGTGGTAAAGAGTTGTTGCCAAGATGTGACGGATTTGTGATGTGGGATCATTAGACTTTAGACGAGATGTAGGGTTATGACGAATGATGGTAGATGTGGAAAGATTGTTTGGATGTTTGGATGAATGACTTTTTATTTTCCAAACTTGGGATGGTGGATGAAGGATTTTGGAGGGATGGTGTTTGGAACCAACACTTTTATATGCCTTGATTGATGACCATTTTGAAGGAGGTGGACATGTGTTATATGTGGGAGTCCTCTTGTATTGTGGCTCCACATTGTGATTGACTTGGTGTCTTTGTTTGATCCATCTTTCTTTGGGATCCATTTTAATATCATTTGTCCACTTGTCCTTTTGTTTGATTCAATGGCCTTTGACATTTGATTTTGATATTTTGACTTGTAAGACTTTTTTTTTTGTTGGTCCCAAAGGGGAGGTTGATTCATGATGGAATGATGGTTTATGGTGTGGGTGGACGGGGTGTTGGCAACAATCTTATGACAAGGATTTCTCATGGATTCCATTTTGACATTTGTATCTGACAAGGTTGCCCCCAGTATCGAGGAGGTACCACTGGCATCATTTGATTTGCTATCTGAGGAATAACCAAGACCTTGATGTCTGTAATTTTCCTGAAGTTGTATTGGTTCTAGAATTCCTTGCTCGTGTATGCCTAGTCCTTTGCCTTGATATTGCATACTTTGAAAGATTCTATTTGCAATGGGGTATTTATTGTTTTGAAAGCAAGATGCTAACCCATCATGATGTCTATGGACACTGTCACTTGTAATATTTTCATCTGTAAGAAATCCTGCTCTGGCAAAGATAGATGACCCTAGTTGATAAAGTGTCTTAGCTTCATTTTCATGTTGGACATATTCCTGACTGATATCTTTGGTCTGATCGTGTGACATGTCAGGTTTAGATGATTCTGTTGGTGCTTCCAAAGCAATGTCAAATCCATCATTATGTTTAGTGTCATAGAGTCCAATGATTTTAGCTATAACTTGATCATATGCAAGCATGTCCTTAGTGGAAGATTCTTGTTCTGGAGAAATATCGTCTATGTGTCCCATGAAGGCAAGTGTCTCATCCTGGAAAGTGTCAATAGTCGAGGCTTGTATAGGGTCGGCAAGTGTTTGATCATGAATGGCGTAAAGGTCAAGGAGTGGATCATTTTGGACTTCTTTGTCAATGGTAGGGTCTTGGTCGAAGATGGGGTTGTCATGGATTTGGACTTCTTGGTCAATGATGGGGTCTTGGTCAAAGATGGGGTTGTGATGGATGATATAGTCAGAAATAGAGTCGTTGTCAAGGAGAGGTGTGTTTTGGATGTCATGATTGTCTTGAAGGACTTCATGGATGGACTGAAAGATAGGGTCATGGGATGGACTACCTTGTTCTTGACATGAGGGTGACATTATAATGTCATGCTTTGGGCTTTCATTTTTACATGTATCCTCAAGTTTATTAAATGGGTTTTGACTTTGGACTATGATAGAATTTTCATGACTAGATGTGGCTTGTGAGGGGATGACTTGAAAAGGATTAATGGATGAAGGACTAGGATAGAACATGGGGACTTGGACTTGACTAGTATGTGAAGGACTAGGATATGACATGGGTACTTGCATTGGACTAGTATGTGAAGGACAAGGGTATGACGTGGGGACTTGGACTAGATATGACATGGAGTCTTGGACTGGATTAGGATGTGACGGTATAGGATGTGACATGGGGACTTCGACCGGATATGCCATGGAGTCTTGGATTGGATTAGTGTAAGGTTGACTAAAATATGATGTGGAAACTTGGACTTGATTGATATGGTATGATGTGGGGACTTGACATGAGTTGATAGATGGTTGATAGGGCATGTAGACATTGACAGGATTGATAGGTGAAGGACTATCATATGATGTGGAGACTTGGAATGGACTAGTGGATAGTTGGTTTCCCTTGTCAAAGTTAGGATAAGGATGAAATATGGATGTGTGTTGTGAATTAATGACATAATTTGTGTCAAGTGACTGTTGATGGTGAGGGTAGATGGATGGAGGTGGCAAAGTATTTATGTCAAAGCCTTGTGGTAACTTAGCCCCTTCATCCAAAAGCATGGCTAGATACCTTTGAGGGTCACGTAAGACTGATTTTTTTACAAAGGAGAATATATCAGGATTTTGCGCTGCAGCTTCTATGTCTTTCCAATATACTTGTCCATTTTGGTCTCTTTGTAGGAATGGTTCATAATTTTTTTGTGATGAAGATGGCATGTTCACGGAAGATTGCATGTTCATGTTGTGAAATGGGTCAGAAAAGGTCCAATGTTTGTTCTTGTCATAAGTGTTATTGTCGATGTTGGGATTGGAATCTTGTCCAAATTTTGTCATTTGTCGTTGTTGTCTTTGAAGCCTAGTCTCAACCGTAAAAGGGATTTTCTCAAATGAGGATGATGAGAATGACAAGTAAATACAAAGATGGCACTAGCCTATGTTTTTGTATTTTTTGGATAAAGGATGGTAATGCAAGACTATGTTTTTTGGATTTTTGACAATAAGGGATGCAATATGACAATGTTGTCTAAAGAAAATGACTAATGCCAGAGGACAATGAAGACTAAGATGACAAGTTATGTCACTAATTTTTTGTATTTTTGGAATAAAGAATGACAATGCAAGATGGTGATGACGTTTTCCTAAGGAAATGATTAATGCAAGATGACAAGGTTGTCAAGGATAAAATGCCAAATGAGGACTAAGATGATGATGTTTGACTAAGGACTTAATGTTATAAATGCAAGGTGATAAAATTGTCAAGAAAGGATGCCAAATGCCAAGATAACAATGAAGATGTTGACTAAGGAAAATGGCCAATGCCAAGTCTAGATGCCAAATGAGGACTATGATGGACAATACAAAGTCTAAGTTCAAAATGAGGACTAAGATTGTTTTCTGATGTTTTGTTGAAAAGTATGAGTTGTCTAAGGTCGATTGTTTGTGTCCAGATTTGTGAATGTTGTGTATAATGTTTGAGTAATCCAACAAGCATTTGACAAGCACAATGTTTTGAATGTAACCAATCGCACATCAGATAAGTACAATCCTAGGTTAGGCCATGAAAATATTCACTAGATTCCATGCGGGTTTCCCCAACCGCATATCTGAAGCGTGTGAATTCAGAAGCTTGGCTGCACGGGCTCCCCCTTACAGTGCACTCTCTTCTCAGGCCAACCAAGCTTCCAACCCCCATGAAACTCCCATGGCGAGCTGATCACATCTACTACAAACTGCAAAAGTGTGGATGCCTTCACACCGACCGGTGCTGTGCTAGCAAATAGAAGGATTTTGGCTTACTACACAAAAGTTTTTAGTTAGGGACCCTCGTTCGAGTGGCCATACATGGGGAAAGAGATTAATCACCATTAAGATGGCACTCCAGCCTGAAGAGGTTAAGCTCAACAGGGTTTAAGGGAGTACAACTCCGTCCATATGACACATCCGCACAAGCAACCTTAGGTTTTCCCTTAAGGTTTACATTTATATACCGGTCGGGGGTAGCTTGGCTTTAGCTCCGTTGCCAGTTTGAGTCACGTTGGGGTGATGAAATCCCTAGGCAGGCCCAATTTCTAGAGTTGGTAACCGTTTCTCTTACACCCAAGATCGCCCGAAAGCGCGAGGGGAGAGGATACTCCGATATACCAAGTCAAGGTAATAACAAATAAGAATGGGTCTAGTTTTCTGATCACGAGGTATTCACCAAGTGAGAGCATACTCACCTACCATTCTGCAAACACAATCAATCAAAGAAGACATGAGTGTTCTTTTTTATATGCACCAAAATCAAATGTTTGCTAATCTATGAAAAACAAGCACAATGTTTGTTTATCTTGTCTTCGACATTCGAATTTGCAAACAAAAGATTAGTAGTCTCTTAATGCAATGATCTTCGACACCCGAATAGTGATTGCCACATGCTACAAATGAAGATTAGTAACACAAAACATAAAAATAAAAATTTAAAGACAGCAGCAATTTAAAACAGCGATAAATTTTTCAAAACTTAACGAAATTTTAAGTGGTAGATATCCATGGAAAGCTGAAAATCAAACCTTCAAAACCCAAAAAGTATTTTCCACGATTCTGCACAGAAAAAACGTTATAGACAAAAAGAAACACGGGTTTTAAATGCTAAACTAAAAAAACAGCAATTAGTAAAATAGCCATAACTTTCTCAAATCTTAATGAAATTTAAAACCATCTACAGTTCTAGAAAGCTGAGACCGAGATCTACAAAACCTAGAAAAAGTTTTAAATAATTCTATTTGCCCATTTTTCTGTGCTCAAAAGATGGTGACGGGATTTCATATGACTTCTTGGCTGTAACCTGCAAAACAGTGAAAACAAACAACAAAACACAATTTTTTCTACAAAATGTCAGGTTCACCAATGTAACTGAGGATTTATTTTAAGGATTAGATTAATCAATCAAATGAATGTAAATCATAAATGACAATAAACCCAAAGATCTATCGAGTACAAAGGAAATTAAGCAATAAAACGGTTATACCTGTAAATCGCATTTTCCATGATTACCTCCATAGCACCTTCTTACTTGTTGGATGATGTTGCCCTCAGATTCGTTGTGCGAGCAATCTGCAAATATCTAAGACCTACAACAAGCTTTGAAGGATTTATGCAATGTCTAAATGCCTATGCCTATGACAATGTCTATGAAAATAATGACTACTAATGCCAAATGACTATAATGACTATTAAATTAAAAATGAAGTTGTCAGATCCCAAAATTATGAGCAAAATTGTCTTTTATAGAAAACACAATTTTGAGTGGACGAATGAGATTAAATTCTAAGAAAAACCTAGAATGATAGGTCCAGATTAAGTCTGAGAATCCCTAATTAGGGTTAGGGAAAATTCCTTAATCGAACGGTCAAAATAATATCTCAGATAATCGGATCGATGGTGGAGAATAAATGAGGAAATTAATTAGAAAATAAAGATTTTTGAAAAATCAAGAAGATAAGATTGCCTGATTTGCAAGATTCAAAAAATCAAGAAGATAAGATTTGGACTGAAGATCAGATTTGGAAAATCAAGAATCTGTCCGATTACTTGATTTTTGGAAGATTAATTACCATTTTGAATTGAGTTAATTCAAATTATGGATTTTATGAGATAATAAATAATCTTTTTCAGATTATTTACCAAAATGGACTGACAGTTAAGATTGAGATGACATTTTAAATAATTTAATTTATTTTAAAATGAGAGAAATGTTATTTTGACAATTAAATAATTAAAAGATAATTATTCTAGCAAGAGATAAGATAATTAATTAAACAAATTAATCAATTCTATTTAATTAAGACAATTAGACATATTGAATAAATAAATAAAATTCTATTTATTTAATAATCGTGAAGAAATATATATAAAGGAAATTAAATAAATTAAGAAATTTATTTAATTTAGAGGACTTAGACAATTAATGATTTATTTAATAAATAAATAGAATTTATTTATTTAATAATCATGAAGAATAAAAGGACATGAATTAATTAAATAATTATGAATTATTTAATCAATAGTCGAATGTGGACCAAGGACATAATTAAATGTATTAATTATGTTAGGACGAAAGTGGTAAAAATAGAAGCTTGCAGGCCTAGGTCATTTTTAAGTGTCTACAAGGTCAACTAGGGATTTTTTTGGTGTATTTTTTCATACATTTGTGTAGTATACATGAAGTCAATTGGTAGGACATTTAGAAAATGATGTTTGTGCAACAAAGGTCTCAATGGAGAAGTGATAGAATAAAAAATGCATCTTCTTACAGGGATCTCAACACAACTAAAAAAACCTTTTTAATCAAGAAGATAATAAGGAGAGAGAGGGAGATATCAGGGGGGGGAGAGAGAGGGGGGGAAGTGTGTGTGTGTGAGTAAGAGAAATATATGGAGAGAGATATATATGTATAAATATATAAAGAGGGAGGGAGATGGAGTGAGAGAAATAGAGAGAGAGGAAAGAGGAAGGAGTGGAGATAAAGAGATAGATGGACAGAGGAAAGATAGGGTGGAGAAAGAAAGATAAATATATAAAGGGAGATGGAAGGAGAGGAGAGAGATAGGAAGAGGGGAGGACAATGACAGGGAGATGGAGAAATAACATAGGGATAGAGGTAAAGGAGATATATACATAAAGACATGAGATTGTGATAAACACGAGACATAGGACAATGATACAACAGAGGGAAAGAGGGAGGATGGAAGATAGAAATGAAGGGGGCAAGAGTGATAGATAAAGGAGGTGATAAAGATAATTAATAGAGGAGACATAGAGGGGTGAGATAGAGATAAGGAGGAAAATTAGTGGAGAGTGGATATAGATAGAGACAAAGGAGGAACAAGGAGTGGTGAAGGAGAGAGATAGAGAGATGTATGGAGTGGGAAAGATAGAGGGGAAAGAGATAAAGAGATGTAAGGAGAGGTAAGGCTATAGAGATAGGGAGAAAGATAGAGAGGAAGATAGAGATGGAGATGGAGATAGAAATGGATAGAGAGAGAGGGAGGGAGAGAAATAGAGATAGAAAGATGGGGAGAAAAAGAGAGGGAGAGAATGATAGAGGGAGAGATGGAGGGATAAAAATAGATAGGAAGTTATATATATAGAGAGATATATATAGAGGTAGGGAGAGGTACATATGGGGAGATATATATGGAGATATGAGAAGAGAGAGATCCCTTTATATCTCTGTCTCCTATCTTTATATTTTTTATTTATCTCTCAATCTCTCTCATCCTCTCTCCCCTATTTCTCTCTATATTTGTCTTCCCTTCTCTCTTCCTCTATATACCTTTCTCTCATTTCTTCTCTCTATCTATTTACCTCTCCCTATCTTTCTCCCCTTACTATTTTTTTCTATCCCTATTTATCTCCCCCTTTCCCTCTTTATTTCTTGATCTCTCTCTCTATGTGACTATTTATATCTATGTCTCAAGCCTCTTCTCTCTTTTCCTCCCTCTATTCCTATCTCCATCTTTTTGTCTCTCCACATTTATTCCTTTATATAGATCTATACCTCTATTGATCTCTCTCTCTCTCTCTCTCTCTTTAGATTCTTATATCTCTGTCTCGCTCTCTATTTCTCTATTTCTCTCTTTATTTTATCTCTTTCCCTCTCTATTTTTATCCTAACTGTGCAATGGGTACACTGAAGAGATTTTAAAGGTGAATTATCATATCCTTAATCAAATGCCATGCTACCTTGAGCATAAATCCCTAGGGACATGATATTCTTGGATTGTTGACATGAAATGACTAATTAAAAGTTATCTGCTCTCTCACTATAAATTTTAATTAATATTTTAAGTTTCACATTAATTTTATTATATAAATTATAAAAAAAATCTCAATTAGAATTATGTTACCATAATTTTGGTGTGTCGTCGGCTTCTGGTGTGATGTCAGCTACTACTGGGTCAGTTTTGGCCACTGCTGGGTCGTGTACTATTGGCTCACGGGTGTCTGCAGATGGCTCACCATTTTCTATTGGGTTGCCACTATCTTCAGCTATGTCTCTTGACATTTCACAACCTTTGCTAGGTGGGTTTGCTACTTTTGACTTTCCTCCTTTAGGGTCTGGTTCGCTGCATGTGGATGTCCCTCTTTCATGCCCTGCTTCTTAGTCCTTTGCTAAGGTGGTTGGTTCTAGTGGTAAAATCCATTCTTCTCTGCCATCTTTTAAGGGGAAACCCTTACGGTGCTCTTCTTTTTCCCCTACTGTTATTTGTGGGCATGAGGTGTTGGATAAAGAAGATTATTTTTCTCGTTCTGCTCTCATTTGTAGATTTAATGGTTTATGGCCTTCCCTTCCAAATCTGCACAGATGGGTTTTGGAGTTTTGGAGGCCTATTGTTGAGGATAGAATTGAACTCTATCCTATGGCCAGGGGTTTTTTTGTGGTTTCTTTTCAATCTATGGAGAATAGGGCTCAGGTGCTGGAAGGTGGTGTTTGGCTGTGGGGAAAGCACTCAATTTCTCTTCAGCCTTGGTTCCCTTCTTTCAACCCTCTTTCTGAATTTATTAGTGTTGTTCCTATTTGGGTTAGACTTCCTAATCTTCCTCTCCAGTATTGGGCTCCATCTTGCTTTGAGTCTATTGGTAATGCTATTGGTAGGTTTATTATGGCTGATTCGTCTTCTTTTATTTATGATCATCCTACTTTTTCCCGCATTCTTGTGGACATTAACACCTCAAGAGATTTACTTGGGGAGGTCATTTTGATGGTGAGGGATAGACCATGGTATCATATTCTTGATTATGAGGGTCTTCCTTTCCATTGTAGGAGATTATTTTCCACAGGCCATTTGGTTGCTAACTATTAGAAATCTTTCCACAGTTATGCTACTTGGTGGAAAGATGCTTTTTGTGAGTATCTTACTGTGGGTGAATCTCATGATCTGGATGATGAATTTGGGGAAGATTATGGGGATGATGTTTTTGCCTCTAAAGTTGTGGCTCTTGCTGCTATTAGTTCTCAGTTGCCCGCTATTGCTATTTCTGCTCCTGGGTCTTCTGTAGTTGTTGTTAATGCTACTGGTTTTGCTGTTGGTGCAGTTGGTTCTTCTACTGCTGTTGGTTTGCCTGATACTAATGTAGTTGGTTTGTCCATAGTTGTTGTTGTGGCTGGTGATGCTGCTACTGTTGATGTTGGTGATTTTGTTGCTGCTATTATGACTGCTAGTTTGTTTGTAGCTCCTGTTGCTGTTGTTGGTTGTGGGAGTGATAGTCCTTTGATATCCCCTTGCTCTAATCCTTCAGAGGATGATATTTCTTGGATGGTTGTGCAAAGAAGTAAGAGAGGTTTTCCTAAGCATAATGACTCTTTTCAGTCCCTTGTAAAGTTTGTTTGTGGTGGTCGGAAGGCTACAAGGGTGGTTTAGCTATTCTTTTCCCACTGTTGCTTGATGATGTTTGGTTGCTAGTCTTCTTTGTTTATCTTTGAAGTAGCTATTTGTATCTTCTGTTCTTTTGGGTTTTATGATGCTACTGTTTGTCTATTGTTGTATCTTTTGAGTAGCATTTTGTGCCTAAAGTTATAAAGGGTTTCGGGTCCCTTCAAAACCTATTTTTCCCTTATAATCAAAACATAACATTTTAAAAATAATAATAACAAATAATAACTTATTAAGTTAATAAATGATTAAATAAAAAAGTAAAACTATTTAATTAATTTATTAGAATTAAAATATTAATAAAATATGTACCTTAAAAGTATAATTAATATATTACAGGCAATATTAATATAAACTCAATATTAACAAATAAAAAAATATTATAAAATATTATTAGATAAATTAAATTTAAAAATTACAAGTAACACCAAACTCAAAAAGTGAAAAATAAAATGAAATATATTCAAAAGATAAAAAGTCAATTTGTAATTTATTAATTTATTATTATTATTTAAAAAATATATATTTATTAAAAAAATATTATTTATCTAAAAATCTAAGTTTAAAAAGTTTAAAAGAAAAAAATATTATCCTATCTTTTCTTAATTTAAAGCTAAGACTGGATAAGAATGCACTTGTTTTTTCTTTAATTATATATTATATTTTTTAATATTTAGAAAATATGACAGTTAGATCATTTAAATAGTGTTACATCCTTCTCTACAATTTTTAACCATTTATTTTTAAAAGCAAGCCATTCACTTCATATAGGGAACAACTTCAACATAATTAATTCTAACACTTTTTAATTATTATTTGTAATTTCATAAACAAACATAAATAATAAAAATAAATTTCAAACTTAAATCTAAATTAAAAACTAAAATAAAACTAGCAATTGCACATAAAGTTCAAAGATTGCCTTGATAGAAAACTATATGTATGTTAATATGTTAGAGTATGTGTTTATGCATGCAAATTTTAGTTGCATGTGGTTGAATTAAACAATTAATAATAAATGCTAAATAATGGAATGAAATAAACTTATAAAATTCTAGATTTTTTGCTTAAAGAAATTAATTATTATTTGGTTATGAAATATTTGCATACAAATTTAAAACATAAAGCAATGCCAATGAAAATAAAGTTGCCATCAAATTGACAAAAACCACCGTGAATAGAAATAGAATGTTCCTATCAATTGCCAAATCAAGATTTATTTGGATTTTATGTGAGAAGTGAAATTTTGGAGGCTTTTACCATTAAATGATAGTTGAAACTTGTTTTCTAATGACTCAACAATGGTTTGTAGGGTGAGACTTGTTTTAGGCTCAAATCTCACACTATATGTAGCCTATTGACTAATAAACTAAATGGAAAGTCAAAATATATAAAAAATCCAAATATTAATAAACATAATAATTTTTAAAAAATAATAACAAATAATAAACTTATTAAATTAATAAATTATTAAATAAAAAATTAAAACTATTTTTAATTTTTTTTTTTTAAGCAAAAGGCCAACGGGTATATATATTATAATATTTAATATACAAGTTTACAAATTTTTTGGTTATGAAAACACTTGATGAAACTTCAGGATATCTAGAGTAGCTTGTAGATATTTAAGTTGTGACTGCACAAAATGGCTTACACAAGTTACAAACATGATTTTACATTAAGCCATAGATCCTTCAAAACTGATTTATGCCTTATACATATAATTTCTAGGGTTTTTAATAGAGATCAAAACCTATTTTCTTTAAACACAAATTGACAAACCAAAGCACTGCTACTCCTCCATGTGTGAGGATGTCACCGAGTTCTCTCCTACCAACTCAAAAGAATCTTCAACATGAACCAAAGGTGGGAGAAAAGACTAGACTGGTGCTCCTACATTTGCATGTGGATGAAACTCGTGAGAGAGCAGGAATTTGATAGCAAAGAACCTCTCCTTAAGTCTGGCATCCATTTGAAGACAAATATCATTGACATTATTCTGAAGGGCTCATAGCAAAATTCTCTCATTGTTCCTCTCAAATGCTATTTTCATAACATCATAAATTTCTCTAAAAGCCTTCCTTTGCTTCAAGAATTTCCTAAGGAAAATACCTCCAATGTGCCCTTTCCCCTTGAACAAATCATACTGTTGGACCCCTTTAAGCAAAGCATTCTTAAAGAGGAAATGTGGCCTAACAATCTTGTTTACAATATGCTCCAACTTGTCATAGAATTGCATAATATCAGGGGTATTTGAAATAAAAATTGATAATACCTGAGACAAAAATAATAGGGGAGCAACTTGCAGGCTAGTGACTTCAACACACACAATAACTCACACACACTCTTCAATACTAGGGCAATTAAGCATGAAGATAGTTTACAAGTTTGAATAATTGAGAAAACTTGAAAAATGCTACTCCCAACCATGCACCTTCATCAACACCCTAAAATTCCATGGCTTGTATTCCATTTCTCCCTTTTTGAACTTGTAAATACAAAGGGCTTCAAGAGAATTCTATACCTCAAGAAGTAGAAGTGAAGAAAAATTTGGATACAAAATGGTTTTGCAAACAACAATTTATTAAACCCATCTGAATGACCAAGAAAATGGTCGTGCAAGGAGTGTTTAAACCATTATTTCACCCATCTTTTCCATGCATGCAAACCCTAACTTCACACAAAAATTCCACCTCGTGGCAACTTATGCCCTTCCAATGTGATATCAACTTAAATGATGTTGAAAAATACACATGATATTTCGATCACCCACTATACCTGCACATATAGCACATGTTAATTGTAAATCACATTCCCTCCTGCACACTTGCTTATGCAAGATGACCTGAGCTAAAGGTGATGAAATATTCCACCAATGTTTATGGTGATTTGGGTGATGATTTGATATTCCCCTTAACATTTTCTTCCATGAAATTTTATGATGCAATGAATGATGACTTGTATTAGGCCTTAACAAGGGGTTCAAAGCATTTGTTAGATAAATTCAACTTCACCTCTTAATGTTATTCACAAAAAATTATGGGGCCAAAGCTTCATAAGAAGCAATTGCAGCTAATTAAGGGTATGTAATTAACTATTCATCACTGTTTGATATTGCCACTTCTTGTAGGTCACAACCCATATTCGCTATACATTCTACCAATTTTTTTCCTTCTCGATAGGTATGGGAAATGGGATATGTTTGAAACTTATCTAACAATAACCATGCCTTTTGCAAAACATACCTCAAATTTCAATTGTGAATTTTCCTTTCTTTGCATGAGTTAATGATTATCAGAGAATCCCCTTCAAAGTGGACTTTTGAAATTCCTAGATTTATACTTAGTTTCAAACCCAAAAGGATTGCCTAAGCTTCTTCAATGTTATTAGTGCCACAAGGAAGATGAGATGATCTCACAGCTACTACTAACCCAAAAGAATCACAAATATGAACTACTGCTCTTGAAACACCTAGGTTCCCACTTGAAGCTCCATCAAAGTTCAGTTTGAAAAAACCTAGTAGAGGAGATTTCCATTTGATTGAGCTCCTATCAATCCTTGTCTTAGCATTTTGGTGGAGACCGCCTTTAAAAGGCAAGGCTATATTTTTATATCTTTGCAAAATGTTATTATCCTTGCTTGTGAAAAGAGAGTTAACATTTTTCAATTTTCACTTGAGTGTGCTTAACTGAAGTAGCTACCTTCTCGAAGATATGTGTATTACTCTCCCACCATATATTGGATAGAGTATTACTGCAGGAACTACTCACCAAATACAAGAAAAAAGGGATGACTTATATAATACCAACCAACTTTGGAAAAGATTCCAAATAGAATTTGGCAATGGTAGATGTAGACTTAATTTCTCTTTAATGAATTCCCAGCAGTTAAATGTGCATAAGAACATTGTAGGAACAAATGATCAACATACTCTAGCACTTCCTCACACAAGACACATCTAAAAGGATTAGCTATCTTTAATTTAGCTAAATGATCGATCACATGTTAAAACCCTCTTGGGTATGTGCAGGATCATGATGGGTCAAAAAGTGGTAATATGATGGGTATGTGGCTGATGAATTTTTTTTACCCAAAATTGATGAAACGAAAAGGGTTTTTAAAGGATATTCTCAGCTTTCCACCAATATAAGTTATGCTATACTTTAAATTTAATAAGTAATTATTATTCATTTTCTATTCAAATTATGGCTAAAGTCCTAATTGATAGACTTATTGAAAAACATCTATAGCTTTCAAATGATATCACATTTTTTGAATCCAAAACATGTGTCACATTATATGCTTTGCATACTATAGGATTAAAAAAACAAAAATTGAATTTCATGAATTTTTTGACCAAGTTAAGGTGGTCGTGACATACAAGTCTTTATTTTAAAAGTTGTAATAAAAATTCATAATTAATTATTTACTGGAAAAATTACAAAAAAAAAAATATGCATCATATCTGACATGAGCCTCTACTCTATATCTGCTAAAAATCTTATAATTTTTTTTATCATTTTATTGTGGTTAGGTGGTCGTGACAGCATAACCTACTTCTTATTTTTCCCTAAAAATTTAAGTACTACTGTATTTAAAATTTCAAATTTTCTCACCAACAGTTTTTTTAAAACAAACCTAGTAATTTAGAAAATACATTCAATTTGCTACAAATTCTATTGTTACATATTTTTGAAATAATATAGATAACTTATTCAAATTTTTATGTCAAGTTTCCTAACTCTGATTTTTCTGATTTTTTTGCCACTTAAGGGCCTGATTTTTCCATGATGATCCTGCACATACCCTCCTCCTTAAGACTAGCCATGCAAAACTCCCTGATTTGGGGAGGACCATATTGTTCCAACAAAAGGAATAAGCTCTTTGGGAAAGCATATGATCACCATTGTTGAGCAATGATTTGTAACTTTGTTTTATTGAATAGCAACCATCTTTTGAGGGATGCCATACAATATTGTTTGGTTTGGCCGATAAGAGTACACATCTATCCCTTAACAATTTTTGAAGTAAAATTTATTGATCAACAAAAACTGAAGTACCTGAAAAATCTTTCCAATCCACCTTTCTAGCTAAGCTATCTGCTGACATAACATAATCTTTTAGATTAGCACCCAATTCTTCAGATAAAATAGCCATTGTTGTCTGCAAATCTTGAACACTTTGTAATGGTAGATAGCCATTCCACGAATCTTTCCAAAAATGCACTTTCTCACCATTATGGACTTCCTAGGTAATATATGAAATAATGACTTTCCTACATGAGATTAAGGAATTCCACATGGTTGACCCATCTGGTGGATTTGAAATAGTAAAATTTTTTGTTGGATTTTCACTATCTAAGTACTTTACTTTTGTTAGTTTACACCATTTAAAATCTAACTTAGCGTACATTTTCCAAGCTAATTTTGCACCAAAAGCCACACTCCTATTAGAAAGATTATGGATACCCACACCTCCTTGAAGCTTATATGACACTGGTCACGTTTTCCAATGATATTAATGGTATCTTCTTTTGATTATTCATATTCCCTTTCCAAAGAAATTTTTTGATAATCTTTTCAATCTCTAAAATAACTGATTTGGGGGCTTTGAGGATTGCCAAGAAATAATTTGGAATCATTGTTAATATAGATTTTATTAATACAATGCAACTTGATAAAGATAGCCACCTAGCTTTCCACATCAAAATCCTTGATTTGATTCTTTCAATAACTTTTCCCTAGTAAGAAATCTTGTTTTGTCCCATAAAAAATGGAATACCCAAGTATGTGCATGTAAGATATGCTAGTTGGAAACCTAATAGCTTAACTATCTTCCTCTTTATAGAAAATTTTGTATTAAATACATAAATCTTGGACTTACCAACATTGATTTTCTTCTTAGATGTAACGCCCGCCATGCAAACCCCAGAGAACACACACAAGCAAATAATTTTTTTTTAAACAACACAGTTGAACATGCAAAACATTAACCATAATCATATAACACATTACATTACACTATTACACTTAGTTCTCTGGGGCATGCGAGGTTACTTCACAAACAACTAACAATGAAAACAAAGATAACAACAACACAATTCACTACTTATAGCTATATTCAATGATCACACAAGTCACAAGAAAAGATAGAAGTGAATTACTAACTTTGGCAATAGAGTCTACTTACTTAGGTCAGCTTAACATACCTCTTACATTCTATTTTATTGACAAGTCCTTGCTCCCAATGCCTATACCTGCAAGGTCTACATGACTTGGCACACACATCAGGTCAAAGATAGTTAGCACATGATCACTAAGAGAAGCTATATAAATCAATGGTAGTTTTTGCGTTATCAGAAAAAGACGACAAGTCTCAAACAAGACTCAGAAGAACAATCCTAGGGGCCCGACCTAATGCCTCGGGAGCTCATCACTTGATGGCCTTGCCTACGTATATAATTCGCAGAGGCAGCGTAGTTCGACAATTTGAGCTGCTCCAACTCATTGACTAACCAACAAAGGGTTCACTCATAAGACTTTCAAGGAAGAATCTACCCCAACACAAAAGTAACACAACACCAAAAATACACGCTAAACTCAAACCTCTATTCATAAGCATTATGTGACCCATACAACATTACATACTAGAGGAGTGGGTATGCAACCCTTTCTAGGGTCCATCACCCCAGACAGTTTCTTAGGCGGCTGCTACCCACTTAGGTGAAGCCGAAGACTGATGAACAAGGTAAGCATAATCTTGCAAAAATAAAATAAAAATAGCCTACTCAAATATTTATTCATACTTGCACAAGGAAGGTCACAAGGCATAACAACATTTCCTTTTAGCTAGATAGCTCACGATAAAACATATACTTATATATATTATAGCTATCCACCGTGGAAGAAAATAGTGATTTCACATCCTTCTTGGTTAACAAACAAACAGTTAGTATAGGCACTTACAATAGATATCAAATCCTTATCACTAGTCAAATACCACTCAATAAACTAATACTCAAAACTTAAACATTCAACGATATCAATTTATAATATATAAATTGATTATTAATGTATGAAAACATTTCAAGGGTCATTCAAAATGAGAATTCAACAATATAATATCAACATTTGAATTATATGATAGTACCATTTACAATTATAATCATGACAGTAATCTACACTTGAACTATGTTATCCTTTACTATTTCTTAGCTCCTATTCACTAACATATCAATCAATCATCTTTAGAACCCATGTATAGCTAATAAATTGAACTAACATAATATATGCAATTAATAAAGTTGAATCTTAAAGCTATCTAAAACTATAGTCCATCAGTTATTGTTCCAATATTAATAATTGCAATGAATAAATATGAGTTCATAGATATTCTAATTGGTATAAGTATATCAAGTAATGGTAATGGATAATAAGCTAGGTTTATCACATCATAACCTAAACGATGAATTTTCTAAACCAACAATAAATGAATATCACACAGGCCTATTATAAAAACCAAGTAACCAATAATATACTGATTTTAATTTAATAAACCATACCTGCTAAGTCCACATAAGGAAGAATCTAAAATGATCTCTATTTTATCAAGATATTTCTTAGCTGGGCAATTCTAAAATCCACAAGTGAAATCATTTAAGAATTCTCACTAAAACCAAAGATCCAAGAATTAAATTGATATGATCATTAAAAGATTCCAAACTCCAATATAACCAATTACAATTGTCTCGATATAAACCATACAATAAATTAAGGCTTATTTTCTTTTAAAAATATCTGTTCAACCAAAAATAATAAAATAATGCCCTCTAAAAATATAAATACCTATATATAAACATTATTTAACATTTTGAGCAAAATACCAACATTACATTTTAACAATGTAATAAAAATAATTTTAAATCAAATAATTCTAATTTACATTTTAAAATTAAATAATATTAAATACAATAATTATAATAATTATTATTTTTTATATAAAATAAATTATAATTATAATATTTAATAACATGAAATAAATATACCTACCAAATAATTAAATTAATATATATATAATAAATTAAAATTAAATTAAATAAATTAAATTAAAATAAAACAAACTCTAACAAACTCTAAACAAAACATGTGATGTCGTGATGGGGATCAAGTAAGACCATACGATGATCAAGCTAAGCATGCCAGTCATGGTGGATCACAAGCAAGACAAGATTCTGTGGATCACAAGACAATAGCCTCAAGGTGGATCATTGCACCAAGCAATTTCTACATGGTAGGGGAAGGTACTCATGACTGCCCCTCCTCCCCATTACAATTTAATTCCTTAAATTTTTTTTTTATAAAAAATTTCGCTTTATAAATTTTTTTTTTTATAAGAATAAAATTCATCCATTCTGGGACAGTAATGACTACTATTTCAAAAGAAATTTAAATAAAATACAAAAAATACCAAAAACTAAGAAGGTATATTTACTATGTATATATATACATATTAAATAAAAAATACAAAAAATACTTAAATAAATCCAAGTTTATTTAATCGACAATAATCAGATATACATATAAATAATATTTGCACTTATTTATAAAACTTTTAAACTATTGTCAAAGGAAATTATATTTATTTATTTTTTTTCTCTAATTCGCTTAGATTTTATCCATACAAGCATTTCATCCCTCAAAATCTAATTTCTAAGATTTTCGTTCTCTTCACAAAATATTATATTTAACTAAATCTCAGCTAGATGTTTATTTTGCAACACAAATTCATTCCAAGACATAATTTCCTATTTCTTTTGCAGATTCAGAGAAATCAAAGGTGGAGAAGGGAACCTGGAGTCCTGCGCTTATTTGAGAATCTGATGATGTTTGCTTGTTCCCGATGGCCTCTACGATGAGTTTCTCCTTCCTGCTTCGAATCTCCTCTTCAGAAAACCGTGCTCAAATCTCGAATTCAAATCCTTAATCCCACGACTCTTTTCAAAGTATTCCCCCAAAACAAAAGAATGGAAAAATCCCTTTTGAAAACTTCAGAAGATTAAAAAAAAGCATCACAATTCTTTTTTTTTTTCAGATTCTTGTCTCCATAAATCTCGTAAAACTCCAAAATTCTTAATTAAATAAAAGATATTCCAATTTCCATTCAAAAAGCTCTAAAATCATAGAATAAAGAATTTAATTATTTAAAAGCAAGCTTTTCAGTTAGATATCAGGATTCATTCGCTCTTTCATCTTTTTCATTCTTTTATTTATTTATTTTTCTATTCTTCAATACTTTTTGTTTTAATCAGCTTTTGCAAGCTTTACTTGCAAGGCACATTATCTAATTAATTTAAATAATTTATTCTAACAATTATCCTCAACAAATAATTAATTAAAATAATAAACACTATTTAATATTTTAATTATCATTTAATAAACTCATGACTTTTTTTTTAAAACATAAATAAAACATTTAAAATTTTAAATACAATTTAATCTAACATTTTAATAAACAATATTACCCTTATTTAATTAATTCAATCACAACATATAAAATACCATTAGAAGCTCTTGTCCCATCTTCCTCTTCGATTCCTTAGCCAGACTACCTGCACATCTAGGTGAGAATGGAGGGGTACTACATTAGAAGCTAAAGAATAATTTTCTAATACTTGTTTAATTTGAGAGGCTTCAAAAATAGAATACTTACCAAACAAGATAGTGTCATATGTGAAGAGAGAGTGTGTTACTAAAATATCCATATGAGGAATTTGGATACCTTGCCAAAGCCCCTAATTAAATGCCTTTGATGGATTGATCTACTTAATACTTCAACCATGATAATAAAAATAAATGGGGATAGAGGATCCCTTTGCCTAAGGTCCCATGTGTTGCACTGAAGAAACCTGTAGGTGAACCATTTATTATGATTGAGAATTTCACCCCAAATAGGAAAGAGAGGATCAATTTGCACCATTTTTTAATGAATCCAAACTTAGACAACACTTTAATTAAAAAATTCCAATCCACTCTATCATATGCTTTCATCATGTCCAATTTGACGATAAAGGATGACAAGTGATTAGAATTGATGGAATGTAGTGTCTCATGAGCAACTAGTGCTCCTTCAGAAGTATCCCTTCCTGGTACAAAACCTCCCTACTCTTGTGAAATGATTTTAGGGATAAAAGGCTGCAACCTCAGATAAATTGCCTTGGTAAATATCTTATATATTGTATTGCAAAGCAAAATTGGCCTAAATTTTGTAAAAGTTTTAGGATCCTATATTTTTTTAATTTATTAGAATTGAAATATTAATTAAATATTTACCTAAAAATATAATTAACATATTACAATTAACATAAAATCAATAGTAACAAATAAAAATATATATGGATAGATCGAGCGGGAAAAGGAGTATCTCTTTCTGTTTGAATTCTTCTGAGGAAAATGGCGATGGCGACAATGAATCAAGTGACGACGATGATTTTTCTTAGTTTCTTGGGTGTCTACAACTCTTCTCTTAGCTGTGTGCTATTGAGTTTGTCACGTGGCTTCTCCTTGAATGTTATTTTGAAACTGGTGTCATGCTTTTGGGAGATTGGTTATTTATTTTGGCTCTATTCAAGGGTTGTGTTGTTGTGGTGGGTGGCTCTAATTTGTTCGATGAAGCTAAAGTTTTTCACTTGCTGAAGGTTTGGTGGCATTGGATTGCTATGTTGGGTGTGCTTTCTCAGCTGGGTGGACTGAGTTGGTTCGGTTTCCTTCCTCTAGTTTCTTCTAGAGGGTGGGGGGTGAGTTGTTGTCTGCTAGTGTCCTCTCTCTCTTCATCGCTTCTGGCACTTTGTGCTCATTCTCTCTTGGTGCTAAGTGGTTGATTCAAATTGGTTCTTGTCCCTTTTATTTCCCATGGTTTTCGGTTTTCTCATTTTGTGTCCTGGATTTTTGTGTGCATCCCAAGTTTATTTCTTGTGTTTTGTGGGCATGATTTGGCCCTAACGCTAGTGTGTTGTTGTTCTTCTGAATTGTCCCCTACTTCAAAGGTGTGCTTTGTGGTCGGTTTGCTGACTTTGGCTCTGTTGAGTTCTCTTTGTCAAGGTTAGTCTGTTATTGGGTCCATATCTCATGTGCTTTCCTTCACGTGGGTTTGTCCCTTGGTTGTGTGCCTGAGCCCCTACTTTCTGCACCCCTACTTTCTTGTCCTCTAAATATTGATTAGAGACATTGGTATAGTAGGGGTTGGTAGTTGTAGGGTGCTATGCTCTTCTCTGATTGAGTGGGGCTTGTTCTCTCACTCTTTCCCTTTGGGACAACCTTCTACTTTTTTAGTTTGTGTTGTGGTCCTGGTTTTGGTGCTTTTCTCTTTGTCTCTCTGCTTTTCCTTATCCCTTTCAGAGCTTGTCTTAGTTGGTGGTGCCATGTACTTGCTGCTATGTCAGGTGTGGTGTTTTGCTCATTCTTTGTGATGTTAGAGGTTTTTTTAAGTTTGTTCCTTGGGGAATGGTGGTGGCTCTGTGTTGCACCTTTGGGGTTTGTGTTTTTCTTTGGAGTCATGCTTGTTCTGCTTGTGGTTTTTATGTTTTGCAGTTGTGGCTGATGTTCTACTTCTCTGGCTCTAGAGGATTGGGGTTATGGGAGTTATTGGGATTCTTTTTCAAAGACAATGGTTGTTTTATCTCCTGCAGCTGCTGTATCTAAAGGTCCTTTGGACAAGATGAATTTTGTTGGTCTGCTTGCTCCTTTTATGACAGGCTTGCTAATTATCTTCAAGAGTGTTGCAAACTCTTAGGTTTTGAAACTTTTGTTCTTGATGAGGTTGAGTTTAAAGTTTATTTTGAAGACCTTGTTACTTATCTTTCCCACCATGGCGAGGGGTTTTCTCTCCACTAGCATGTGTGCAGTCTTCCTGACTCTATAATCTATGTCTCCTATAGGGGTGGAGACCCCTCCTATTGAAGTGGAGACCTATCTTATGGAGGTGGATAGTGGTTTTGTGGGTGTGGTGGGTTGTTCATGCTTCTTCAGTCTTCTCCCTTGGAGCTCCTGTCGAGGTGGAGGCCACTCTTATTAATGTGGAGTTTTGGTAGGTGTGAGAGTCTTTGTTGCAGTGGATAGGGTTCTCTTGGTTACTCCTATAGAGGTGGAGGGGTTAGTTGGAAGACAGGGTTTTTTGGCTTCAACAACACTACCTTATTTTTTGACTCAAATATTGGTTCCATAAGAAAAAGGTTCGCTATTTTTTGGATTCTATATACCCTTGGGGTGGAAGCTGTTAAGGGTTGCTATGTTATAGCTCGATGGATGGCTTGCTGACTTGTTTTGCTGGCCTTGTGGTCAGTTTTGAAGGTTGATTGGGTCTTGGACCCATTTACACCTGATTGTAATGGTTTGATTTTTTTCTAACTTTCCACCCTTGGGGTGGTTGCTATGGTTGGCTGTTATTTCTATAGCTTTGTGTGTAGCCTTTACACCTGTTCTGCTGGCACTATTGCCTATTCTCCCTTACTATTTTGCTGAAAACAAGAGTTGTTTCTTGCTGCTATTTCATCCTTTTGCTGTGCTTATTGCTAAATATTTCTTGCTATTAAAGGGATCAAGGCCCTTTCAAAATCCCTACTTAATAAAAAACAAATAAAAAAATTATAAAATACTACTAGATAAATTAAATTTAAAAAATTAAAATTGTATTTGAAATAAAATATTAAAAATAAAAATAAACAATATTAAAATTGTTATATGTAAAATTCCAATTTTTATATTAAAAATTACAATTCTTATCCTAGATTGGATAAGAATACAATTGTTTTTTCTTTAATTATATATTATATATATATTTTTATATATTTTAGAAAATCTCACGATTGAGATCATTTCAATGTTTTGCATTATTCTCTACAATTTTCAACCATTGATTTTCAAAAGCAATTCATTCACTTCATATAGAGAATGTCTTCGGTGTAATTAATAATTTTTTTTTTAACAATTTATTTTATTTACTATATACATAGAATAAAAACACATGAATATAAATCTAATTTAATTTAAAAAAAATATTATTAAAAATCTAGATGTCATGTCTAAAGAGAAACAAATATGAATGTAAAAAATCAAAAATTATCTTTTGAAAAAAATAAAAAATCCTTATTAATACATATAAAAATTAAACTAAATTTAAAATAGAGAAAGAAGAAAAAGATGAAAAAAATAGAATTTATGAAAAATGAGAATTAATATTTATTTTAAAAGTTTATACATAAAATATTATTATTACAATTAAAAGTAAATTTCTAAATTGATATATTAATTTATTTTTGTATAGTAAAAGATAGTATTATATTTTAAGAGTTAAAATATTTCTAAATTAATTATTCAATAACAATCTTTTATATTCTATTTTTCAAAAATTATAAATTAATATAATATTTCTATGACAAATGATTTTAATTTCTAAAAAGACATTTTATAAAATTATATATTATAAACTAAAAAATAATGTTATATTTCTTATTTGCTTAATTAGTTATTAATAAATTCTCTAATAGTATTAAAAAAATATTCATATTTAATAAAGTAGAGATACAAGATTTATAATTTTAAAATATTTCAAAATTTTTTATTTTGAAAATCATTGGTCTAAAATAAAATTATAGGTGTTATGGGTGGATTTATAAGAATAAGAGACTTTTTGATTTTTTTTGATTTCTTTATATTTAAAAATTAAATGTATATTTTATATAGTTTTTTTTCTATTTTTAAATTTATAATATTGTCAATAAAGTGATTTTTCTATATAGATACACAAATTTTGTAATTTTGTAATTTTTTAATTTCTCAAAATATAATATGATTTTAAATATAACATCCACTTATAATTTTAATAATGAATCATAGAAGATTATATATATTAATTTTTAAAATTGAGAGCTTAGTATATATGTTCTTCCAATTCAAAGATAAGATTCACCTATAATTTTAAATATTAAAACATTTAAAGGATTATGTTTTTTAAATTTAAGAGTTTGGTGTTGTTGGGTGTTGAAGCCCAATGGTCACTTTTCCTTTTCCCTCCAATTGCATTGTCTCTTCACATTCCTTTCTTTTCAAAGAATTACCCATATTAAATATTGTAATTGCATATAGATAATTGCTAATATATTATGCTACTGTAACTTATATTCGAACATTAGAAAGATTAATCAAAATTCTCCTACTTAAAAGTGGATGTAGCCAAATTGGTGAACTAATATTAATCTTTGTGTTTTCGTGTTTGTTAATATTTTCAATTCTGATTTTATTTCTGCAATATTTTTCATTTCATCTATGATAAATTCATCAATAATTGGTATCAAAGCTTGGTGTATTTGTTGTTCTAGAATTGTGATAATTTCCAAGAATGGAGGAAGTAGATAAATGGAAGATAGAGAATTTCACGGGGTAGAACTTCAAATTGTGGAAAGTGCAGATGGAGTCTTTGCTGATTAGAGGAGATCTCTTGCTCACATTGGAAGGAGAAGCGAAAAAACCAACTATGATGTTAGATGAAGACTGATAGAGATTAGATAAAAAGGCAAGAGCTATGATTATTATTTCTTTATCCAATAACGTCCTTGTCAACATCACAACAAAGAAGTCATCGAAAGAGTTGTGGGAAAAATTGACGGACATGTATGAGATGGCTTTAGCCTTCAATAAAGTTTATCTCATGAAAAAACTATATAATTTGAAAATGAAGGAAAAATTATGTCAAATCATTTGAATGAATTTCATTCTTTAATTAGTCAATTGGTTTCAGTAAGTATCAATTTGGATGCTAAAATCAAAGCTATCTTGTTGCTATGTTCTCTTTCAAATAGTTGGGAAGGTGTTGTGATGGAAATCAACACCTCCATATCTGGGAAAGCAAAGCTCAAGTTTGATGACGTTGCTGAAACTCTACTTAGTGAAGATATATGAAGGAAAAATCAAGGAACTGCATCCGGTGATGCCTTGATTTTTGGAAATAGAGGTAGACACCAAGAAAGGGGTAGAAATAATCATAAAAGAAGATCAATGTCAAGGGGCAGAAATGTAGGTTGTTGGTTTTGCGGTAAAGAAGGGCATACAAAGAAAAATTGTTGGTCATATAAAAAGGTGTAGAACCAATAAAAGGACAACAAAGTGAACACAACGTATGAAAAATATGAAGGTGTTCTAGTATTATCCATAGGTGAAACTACAACAAATTCATGGGTGTTAGATTCCAGTGCATCCTTCCATGCAACTTCATGCCAGGAAGCCTTCCAAAACTATCAAGAAGGTAAATTTGGTAAAGTATATCTTGGTGATAACAAGGCATGTGAAATTATTGACAAAGGTGATGCGATGTTGAAGTTGAAAAATAGAAACAAATGGTTATTGTGTGATGTAAGACACATTTCAAAGTTAAAAATAAATCTATTTTTTGTGGGATAGTTAGATGCTCAAGGATGTAGTGTCACCTTTGAGTCAAACAAATGGAAGGTTATTAAAGGAGTGTTAGTGGTTGCAAGGGGTAGAAAATTGGGAACATTATATGTGCTATATAGTCCAAATGAAGTGGGAGCACAGATGAAACTTGTGGAAATGAATTGAAACTATGGCATAGAAGGCTCGAGAACATGAGAAAGAAGGGGCTCAAAATATTGCTCAAAAGGGAATCTTTTTCAGATGACCAATTTAAATCCATAGTCATTTCTTCAAGTCATTACGTGTAGCATTGAATCTAAAATTAATGCCTTCGTAGTTGAGAGCTATCAATCCATGTAAAGGAATCCTCTTGATAATCAACAAAAAATATATATAGCGCTAAGCCTGATTCTTACGTGACCCTTAATGTCAAGGATATTTCAGTATACTTGTGACAACTCCATCTATAGGACATTTATTATCATAGCCAACAACCAGCTAGTTGTAGGAGACATCCATACTGTTGAATTTAATGACAACAAAATAAATGAACTATAGAAAATAAAATGAATGAACAATAACACACACACAAACAAGAACACAAGATTTTTTATAGTGGTCCATCTTATAGACTACATCCGATTTCAATAGGGGAATATCTTTTATTAATTCTCAATACAATCTAAATACAATAAATAATATTCAAGCAACAATAGGTTTAATAATTTAGTCTCAACTCCAAAATGGAAAAATCCACCAAAATGATCAACTTCTAAATTAGCAAATACATGCCAAAAGGAAGTCAGTTACATAAAAGGCATCCATTTCGAGTGTGAGATAAACTGCCATTATAATTATAATATTTGGGCTTCATCGAACCCAACAATCTCCCACTTGAAGACCAAATATTGCTTGAGATAGCTGCTCAAAGATATCCCCCACTACAGGCATTTACATCAGCCCCAACGAAGATTTTAGCTTCGCCAAATTTTTTTCAAGAATACTTTAGATGAGTCTCCTCCAAATCACATCGAATTTAATAACCTCCATTGATTTTAAGCTTTCCATTTCCTCCCCCACAACCAAAATCAAATCTGGACCTCCACCATGGCCCCAATCCAAAAGCTTTTTTGTACACCACCAATACTCTCGAAGGGTCTCCCCTTTCCATGCAAACACAACTACACTATCATATCCACCACCATATGCAATAGCATCAGGACCACTTCGATAACCATACCCAACACCAACAGGCTCCATGTCAACATCAATGACATTACCAAACCTCGTCTCAAGTAATGAGTTTTTTGTATTTCCTGCAGAAGCTTTTGCACTACCTATAATCAGTGCATTCCACTCTGTCTCTACCTCTGCAATCTTCATCAATAAATCATGTCTCTTTTTCTTCTACCTTTTCCTCTTCTCCAGACTAAGACAAAACACTTTTTATTTCTTGCATCTGCTCCATGTCACTAGCAGGTTCCAACATACCAAGAAATTTCTCAATAACAAAATTAGCTTCATCTAACTGATCCAAAAGCTTCTTTCGAGAAGCCTAGAAATCTTCATCATCATCTATATGAACAACTCCCACTTCATCAAAAATATTTCTAGAGCCACACGACCAAGACATGAGAGCTCAAGCCCAATCATCCAAAGCTGCTACATCCATTTTCCTAGAAATTCTTCACGATTTCGAAAACAACTTGTTCACCAAAGCTTTGATACCAATTGTTGAATTTAATGACATCAGAATAAACAAAAGAAAAATATTGTAAAAAATAAAATGAATGAACAATAACACACACAAACAAGAACACAAGATTTTTATAGTGGTTTGTCTTATAGACTACATCCACTTTCAACAGGGGAATCTCTTTTATTAATTCTCAATACAATCTCAATACAATAAATAATATTCAAGCAACAACAACTTTTATAATTTAGTCTCATCTCCAAAATGGAAAAATCCACCAAAATGTTTAACTTCTAAATTAGAAAATACATGCCAAAAAGAAGTCAGTTACAAAAAAGGCATTCGTTTCGAATGTAAGAGAAAGTGTCGTTATAATTAGAATATTTGTGCTTCACCGAACCCAACACATATTGTGTTTATGTTCAACACCTATACAATCTCAATGACAAAAAAATAAGGGTTGATGTGTTAACTTATTCCCTTGAACAGATGTACAAACAATTATAACTACATTGGGATTAATACACCAGGTTTGTTCTCCCTCCATTTGACTTGTCCTTAATTTAAATCGTAGACTTAGAAAGCCCCCTCTTAATTTTTGGTAATACGTGAAATTGGGCACAAAATTGGCAGTTATGAGATTGATGTTTGGATAGAAATGCCAATACCTTAGCTACCAGGCTAGCAAGAGGACAAAAGATTAATGTTATTCCTTAGAAAGGTTTAAAATTAGCTTGTGTAGTTATTCCAAAAGACGAATTCTTTGTAGGCATACTATATGTGTGGACATTCGTTAGAGGCATATTGTCATGAAGGATTGTTAATAATGCCAGTATCAATATAAACATTAATAGTAATATTATAATTGAATAACTTAGTAATATTATTCTATATATATTAATGTTAGTTGCATTATTATGCAATCCCATTATTGCTACATAATAGTTTAAATGGACTTGTATAATTGATATTAAAATCAACTAGCATATTGAGTATTAATGGGTAATAATTTTATCTAATAATAGAGGGTATATTAAAAGGCTCAATTTAAAATATTATGATGTCAAATGATATAAAAATAATGAAAAGATTAAAATTAATCTTATCATCAAAGGGATTATTTTATTTGTAACGGTGTTAGTATTATTAGTGGCAATGGATTTTTAATATTAAAATTAAAAATAAACATTGAGTGAATAATAATGAGATGAGCACATCATTAAAGATGGTATCAATATTAGATGATTAATACAAAACAACTACACATGCAAATAGAATGTAGATTTTTTATCAAAACAAAATAATTGCACATGAAAATAGAAAGTAGATTTTTCATCAATACAAAATACACATTGAAAATAGAAAGTATATTTTTTGATTAATAGAAAATAATTGCACACGAAGATAGAAAGTAGATTTTTGACCAATACAAAATGATTACACATGAATATAGTTTTGTTTAAATAAAAGTAAAATAAATAAATAAATAAAATGATATGATAGTAACTTGTAATAAATTAATATTATGGGGTAGTAGTAATGTTATTAAAATGTAGCAAATTAAGTATGGGTGGCTAACCATAATAATTGTAAAGGCTATAAGAAATAATATTATTAAAAAGTAATAATAGTGTTTTTAATAGGTAGGGTAGTAAGTTTTATCTAGTGATATTTTACATTGAAAGTGGTAAAAACCATATTAATTAAGTTAGTAGGAGATTTAATATTAATATTATTATTCAACTAAATGATAATAATAATAATATCACTGTAAAAATGAGATTAAATAAATGTATTTATGTTTAAATTATGACAATGATATTACTCATGTTAATATATATATATATATATTCAATTAAAGGAAAGTAGCATTATTATGAGATTTAAATTTAACATGTTATTCGATTTGATGATAACAATATTTTATTAATATGAGAGTTAATAATAATATTGAGGCTTAATTGCTAGTAACGATGTTATTATTAAGAATTAAATTGTGGCTTTGGAAGGTGTACATCTAACATTATGTTTAGTGTTATAAATCACATAATTGAGTGTTAATTAGCTTAAATAATGTTTCAAAAAGATCAGATTTTTCTAGTGAAAAATTATGGGTATGACACTTAAGGAAATGTAAAGGTTAAATTTCTAAATTAAATAAAAGGTGCATTGGGGGTGGCATTGTAAATGATACCATCCCACCAAACATTTGGTAAGGAATTAATTCTTCAATCCCTAACACTTGATTGTAGAAGTCAATCAATGTTACCTTATAGCTAATTAAATCAGGTGAAGTTCTCCGTTCATTATTATATTATCAAATAGTGTTAGGATTTAGAAGTTTCATTATGCAAAGGTGTTTGGTTGTGTTGTGATAGGTTGCAAACCTATGTTTTAAAAATAAAAAAATAAAAAAAAATTGCATTTTCTAGTGAAAAATTTTAGGCATGACACTTGGTATTAGAGCCTAGGTTGCAACATTGAGTACTTTGGGAATAAGATGGCTCTTAGGTATTGTGTGTATTGGAAACATGTGGAACTCCTCATAGTAGTTAAGCCTTCAAATTTGAGAGGTAAATTAGTAACTTTTGTGAGTTTAACTTATATTGAAACATGGAATTAGAATTAAAATTAACCATCTTATATTGGAAACTTCAAAGACATTATTAGGAAATATTTAATCTTATGGGATATTTAACTTGTAATGATCAAGTAAAGGAAAAAAAATCCTATGAAAACCAAACTAACAAGAGCTTTGAATATTCAAATAGGAAATAAGAATGTCGGTAAAAGATGATAGCTCAATTAATGAGAATAATTAGGGAAAGTCCATAACCATTCTACACTCCCCATCTCAATCTTTTGCAAAAAGAAAGTGATGATGTTCAAAATGTTTAATATGAGCCTAATGAGCTAGAAGAATAATGTAAAGTATCTTAATAATTATGATTGCATAGCCCTATATTCTCGCCGCCATTGTGACTTAGTCCTTAGAAGGACATTGATGAAACTTCTAGGAAACTAGTGTATTGCAATTATCATGGATAATGAAGTATAAGCTAAAGTAATTAGATAAATTATTGTTGATTGTATAGTTTGAATTTGGAAAATAAATAAATATTTATCATTCCCATAACGTTAGGAAATAGAGCGAATGGTTCAAAGATTATTTAAAGATTCCTCCTAGTGAACCCTATGCAAAGCTTAAGTTGAGATTCATAGTTGAGTTTTATCAAAAAGATGAAGATGGGGTTAATGTTTAAATTAGAGGAAATGTGATTAAGGAATATTATCTCAAACCAAGAAGGTTGTATTATAAATTTCTAAATGCTCTCAAGTAACCTTAAGACGAAGAATTGATTTACCCATAAATATGCCTAGCATGTCCCAAACCCTGGTTGCAGAGTAAGTTTTTCGTAAGCCTCTTTTATGAATATAGTATATGTTCAACAAAGAGTACCACACTAGAAACCTCATAACTCTTGTCATATATACATTTCAAACACATCTAGTGTTAAATGGAGAGTGGATAAAGAGAGAATTAAGGATGTAACCTGGAAGTACATGATCCTTGGATCTATGTGACGATATATCTAAGTGCAACTTAAGGATGTGTCAGGACCAATCTTAGGACCATACATCAGACATCAGTAACACATAAGCCTCTTAAAACTCATTTAAATCATGATTCAACATAAGAAAGAGACCCACTAATGAATGCTTGAGATTCTAAGGTGAGTTAACTTATGGTTGGTAGATAAGATTGCATGATTAAGAACATCAACTAATGTTTGAAATCTTACATTGCATAGTAAACCCTATAAAAAAAGGGGTCAAAACTGAATGTTACCTAGAATTGAAGGGTGAAACTTAAAAAAATAATTAAGCACTTTTGCAAGTAAACGGCGACCTAGTAAACTTAATGTAATTATAACAACTACCAAGCTCTTATGTCCAATTGTTCAAAGATTAAATAGTAAATGAAACAATGTGATTTCTATGATTCAAGTCAAAGGTAAAGGCATAGAAGGATACAATTAAGTTAAGAAAGTTAAAGACCAACAAATATGATGTTTACATCACCCTCCTTATAATAATTAATCATAAGAAGATTTGTAAAGAGATCTTTTCAAAATGAGAATTTGAAGTTAAAACGCTATCTAGAACTCATGCTATTACTACTCCCTTATAAATGAGTTAAGAAGTAAAGACTTGTTGCTACCCAAATAACAAAAGATGCATGTCATATATAGGAAGGAATAATACACTTAATTATGTGTTAACCCTGAAGGTTGTGTACATGTCATAAGGATTGCATAATCAATTGTATGAAGTTATAAATCGAGTAATGAATTATGTGTGGCTCAAGGTAAATTATGTGATGGGAAAGTTAAAATATATAGATAAGAGACATGAAAGTAGACTTGTAAAACTTCCAAATAACGTTGTGTATTCTATACCATTGACTACATTTACTCTTTGATGGAAGAACATTTACACCAAAATGTAAGGAGAAAAATTCAAAGTAGGTAAATTTTTTAAGAATTTTACTCATTGTGCATCTTATGAGGGTAGATGGAACTATGATTGTAAAAATGATGATTATGATAATACAATTGAATGGTTCAACCTTAGATATCAAAATGAAAAATTTGTAAAAAGATACTAATAAGTTGTGAGAACTACTATTCCATGATTTTTCATGTGTTTTATGCATTGAGTTTGTTTTCTTGTCTCATATTGTGATGTTTCAAATGAAAATGGTTAACTATCTTCCTTATTAAGTAGAAAAATTTCTTTAGAATGTGTGAAAAACATAGTGGGATTACCCGTATGGATATGTTGTGAACATAACAAACATAGTTCAATAAAAGAAAAAGAATGGTATGGATAACTATAGAAAACCAATCTTGATTTTAAAAGTGATGCCAAATACTAACTTAGCAAGATGGAAAGTGTGGTGAACCAAGTATTGCTGATTTCTAAGAAGATAGAGTAATATATTTGAGCTATTGTTGCACATCGTCTAGTGATTTCTTGTAGTTTTACAAAGTGCATGGATATTTCCAAAATTAAGAAGCAAAGTGAATATTGTTTAAGGAAAATATCTAGAATGCATTTAAATGAATTGTTTTGTTCTATAATATGGTGAATTTCATAAAGTGTATTGTGTTATGACTTGTGAAGTGGAAAACTAGTAAATGACATGTTGTGTCCCAAGTATAAGATATAGGGCATCTAACTTGGGATAAGGGTGAGGTGCATCAAGTATGATCCCTTATGTGTACCATTTGTGATGACCCATTGTGTAAGTTAATTGTGAAATAATGTAAACATGATATGTGTACATGTGTGTCTACTAAATGAAACGTGAAGTAATTCTTTGTGTAAGTCTTGTTCATATGTTAAATGTGTACCCTTGGCGTACAACTCCCCTATGGGATTGAGATGCCTGTTAGTGTAAATAAGGGTTGAGGGGTGAGAGAACCCCAAGTGGGAACCCATGGTTTTCCTTGGACGTGTTCCTAACCTAATCCCCCACATATGAGAACCACACTTGCTGGTTCATAGTGTAAACCCACTCCTTGATGTTTATAACCCATAGGTAAAGGATGGAATTACTTGGACCATATTGATTATAGATTTTGGATACTTCAACAATGCAGGGCATTGATACTATGTGGAAGAGTCCATGATATTGCGTGCTATCATATTTATGTGGTCAGAGACCACCAATATTGCATTATATTATACTTATGTGGTTAGAGAACCATCATTCCCCTCCTCCCCTTAGGTGGCTTTATCAAAGTCACGTGGTGCTCGTAATGTGAAAGTTTTATTGTTGAAATATGAATAATTGGTAATTTCTTAATTGATGTTTTATTTTATTATATGCCAGCAGTGTTAAATTTTACATTTCTTTTATTGGGGGCTATTTAGCCATTTGATATTTTTTATTTCCATTGCCTCAAGGACTTATTTAATTTTTGTTTTTGAATTAAGATTGGAATGTTGAAATGTGGTTGCAACTGATATTTCTTTAGTTTTTCTCTTGAAGTTATAATTTTCTATTTATTGAAATGTTGGTTTATGATTTTATGTTTCTTGTTTTGAGGCTTCTTATTGTTTTCTAACTACTGGAAAGTGTGGTGTAATGTGACATTTGTAAAAAATTCCATATCCTGGGGGGTTCCCTGGCAGGTCATATAGGGGAGTAGATGCATTGGGGAATTATAAATTATTTGAAAGGGGTTGTGAATGGGACTGGTATGGGACAATCATTAATCCATTCTTCCCCTAGTTCTATGATTATTCTTTTTGTACCTTCCTCTTGGAGGCTAACCTCCTTACACAAACAAGAGAAGGTACCTAGGAGATGTATGGAAGTGTCCTTAGAGAAGGGCCTTGAGACCATCTTTCCTATTGGCTATTGTATCCAAAAATCTCCATCCTTTCAAACCCCATTATGTGAGCCTCGTGATGTGAATTATGTGTAAATTGTTGTAACGTATGGGTAAATTTGTAAATAAATGGCATGTGGAAGTACCTGTTTACTATGTGAGAAAGAAAGTGACAATAAAATTGGGACCATTGCTCTTAAGACATGAATTATATAGGAATATTTCCTAACATCATGAGTGATGTTTATGATGCAAAAAAGGGAACCTTGAAGGGTTTCCAAGGATGTTAATGTGTTTGGATATATATTAGTGTAATTTTTAATTAAGAATGTTGACTACATGGATGAATACTAACATTTAATATATTATGACTATATCAAATATATGCTCTATGATGAGAAATATTATTCTAAGTGTTTAGATGTTTGATTAATGGAAGGAATACCTTTAATGTGTGTTTATAGTTGGATGTTGAATTATCTCATCAAGAAATCAAGGTAATTAGTATGTTTGATAAATTTACGTGCATTGCTATATAAAGATTATGTTTTAGACCCTAACGACTTCCAAGAGGAAGTATAAGCTAAGGGGAGGGGGATGTAAGGCCCCACCTTGCATGTGATTAGAAAGCTCTAATTTGTTTTATGTGTTCCTGAATAGATGGTAAGATGTATTGTCGATGAAAAATAGTGTGATTATTTGATAATATTCTTGTTTTTCATTCTGAAATTTTATTTATGCTACGGTGAAGGAGTGTGATTATTTGATAATATTCTTATTTTTCATTCTAACATTTTATTTATGCTACTGTGAAGGAGTTAGGAATAGTAAATTGTGAAAAGGAGTTGAAATTGTACATGAAATGGCTGCAAAATTAAATCTTATTTCATCTATCAGATTAATGTGACATACGATTTTAGCTTATGGTTTCATTGGTAATGTGTGACAGGCTGTCGTTAGGTCCTAATACTTTAGTGGATAATCACATCAATATGTCAAATGGGAAGTGTCCAATGGCTGTATGCAATAGAGGACATCTCAACTTCTCTCTTTTAGGCTACTTAAACACTAACCAACTGAATAAAATTTATAAACTAAAGGGCCTTTAATCTTGAAAGCAATATATCATCTATCTAGAAAGTGAGAAAATGATTCAACCTAGAAAACAAAAAACTAAGAATCTGAAAAGAATTACCACTAAACTAGAAACCATGGAAACATTTAGTCTAAAGAATGCATAAATTTATGGAGAAGTAAAACATGTAAAGAAATTAGGAAACATTTATCTAATGCAAAAGATAACAAGCCAATTGGTAATCATAAAACCATTAATCAAAATCAACTAAAGAAAGGTGCTTCGAACATTCAAATGTTAAGCTCATAAACTACAGACTTAGTTGCAACCTATAGGCTTGACACTAACAACATAACATATACTCATGGAAATGAAATACAAATTCAACTGTTAACTACTGAAAGGAAATACAAAATAAGAAATAGTATACTTATCTATCTATAACCCTTGAGTGGCCAGCTCTTGGGTGTGTCTATTGCTACTTCAAATCACATGCACTGGAAAATTCTCTAAGCTACTTCATTCCAAAGATGCATCCATATTACACAGTAATTCAAAGAGTGGTGAGAAAACTCATTCATAGGTAGTTTTTACTCAAAAGACAGTTTGGTAGCATAACAATAATCTTCTTCTCTATATTCATTATTTGTAATAGTTACATATTTATATGAAAAATAACTAACAAAAATCCTATTTTCTAGTTGACAGAGTCTTCTTAATAGATTTCCAATAGCCAAGGGACTTTAAAGCCCATGATATACAATATTAAAGAGGCTCACATGAGCCATAAAATTTTTGAAATTGAAAAATAACAGAATTATAAAGACTTGGCCTAAACGTGTGCTCCTAGAATTTTGGCGCCCGCTTGCTAGTTTTCAAAAGTGTCAAGATCCACATTCATTTCCCTTCTGACTGGAATGGTGATTGGGAGTGGAGTTGACCTGTGAAATGCTCAAAGACTAAACCATTAAATCAGCATAAGTTAGTTTAATTTGATCAACTTCGAGAAATAAGGTTTGTACGCTTATTCATAGAAAAACAACACTTATTTTTCCTAAAGGTAATCAATTGGCAAGGTTATTAAGGAAAAAAAGGTTTATATTTACATATTGAGCCCATTATACTGGTGAGGTTATTTTTACCTCATCATTGCCTCTCCTTCCTAAGTCTGAGTAGGTCCTCCTGCTCTCTGGTGTGTCCCCTATCCATCATTCTTTCTATTCATTTCCTCATACTTAGCACTAAGATCATACACATCATCTGCCTCTGTGTGTAATACCCCTAGATTCCTCAAGAATCTTGATGAAAAGTAACTCTTTGTCTCCATCTGGAAAAACTGTCTTCACTCTAGTCTAGATTGGTATACACTGAAGAAGGTGGTGAAAGAAGCAAGGGAGGTTTGTAACTCATACCAATCCAGTTGATCTTTAATTCTTCAAGAATTTTGACTAAAGCTATTGCTCTTCCATAGGACCATCTAATATTAAGGGGTGAAATTATTTCCCTTTTCTTGAGATGCATAGGGAGAGGGGTATACCTCTCTTCACATGCATGCCATGTTGGTCCTATTAAATGTGGCCCCTATTCTTGAAAGTAATCATGACACAACATGAGATTGTTATTGTATTTGACATGTACTTCCTTTTTAAGTTTGACACCCAAAAATTGTTTCTTGAAAGAGAGAGGCTTCCTATGAGGGTATCTCATCTGCAACCCTACAGTCTTTTCTACCTGAGCATACTCTCTAGATCTATCTTGCCAGTGAAGTTGATTTTTCATAGTGGAAAAAAAAGATCTTAATTCTACTTCTCCCACAAAGAAGTTAATAAAGAAATCTATGTACTTTTCTAACAGAAAATTGTGAACAAAGAACTCACACAAAATTTTTTGTTGTTTAGGGAGTGACTCAACAAATACTTTTACAAATTCCTTGTCATCAAGGTCATGAGGCTGGTTTTGGTGAATTCTTTTCAATTTCCATCTTAAAAGCTACTCATTAAGAAACATGGAGTACAACTTAGATGGTCTTCTATATAGGCTAATAACATTTCACCAATTTCATAGGCATCCTACTTACCCCTATATGCCTGATGGAAATATTCTTTTAACATGACTAATTCCCTCTTTAACATGTTATTTTCAAATTCCACATCCTTCAAGAGGTAACAATGCTCTATCCATTTTATTAACATTGAGGGAATACATACCTGGAGTTAGTCTATAAGAATAGGTTTAGTTTGTGTCCCTTTTGATTCCATGATTGGTTGAGTGTCACTCTCCTACAAACTTTGTTCTAGCTCCACAATTTTACTCACAGAGGCATTTAGCTCAATTTCTTGTCGATTCTTTTCTTCTTCAAAATCATTGAATAATTGCATAAAATTACTTTTCAAATCTTGAATACACTTTTCTTTTTCACATAGAGCATCTTGATGCTGCTTACTATTGTGCAATTTTGCACACATGCCCCACTTGGAGTAGGGACCCTCTTTTTTGATTTCGGATGTCTCTTGGGACCTTTGGTTTATTGGATTTGTCCTTTCAAGGTCTTGAGATGTTGGTCTTGCTTGCCTCGGTTTTACCCTGAGGGTTGAGTTGATCAAACTTGGTTTTTAATGAAGGTTCGGGTTTTCGCCTGAGTCTAGGATTTTCTGGTTCATCCGGATTTTCCTGGGTCCTGGTCCATCGTCTAGTCACTGTCAGGTTTTCCGAGGTTCGGGTTTTTGGATGAATCCGGGATTTTCCGGGTCAGCCGGATTTTCCCGAACTGTGTTGGGGTCCCGAAGGGTGCGCTATCCGCAGAATTCGTGCTCACTCAGATTGTCCGTCTTGCTCGGTTTTTTTCTGAAATTCTGTTTTGGGATGGGGTTTCCGGATTTCTTCGACATGTCTTATCAGCCATTAATGCTTAAGGTACGTCTTCTCTGGCATGATTGTGAGTGGATTTAAATGCTTTTAGTGCTCTTCATTATTCATTATTCATTTGTCATCTGCTCTAGCGCTTAAGATTGTTCATTTTGAGCTTTGGTCTTTGGATCTGGTCTACTCGTGCGTGGATTCCTTGGGCGTTTGAGTTGATATTATCGCCGCTAGGGCACCTTGATTTGCAGTGATTCTCTTGGGCTTGAGGTTCATTCAGATTTCATTCATGGTAAGTCGTCATTGACTTCTCCCTTCATTTTACGTTTCGTGATTGAATCTTTCGGGTTATTGTTGATGATTATTTGGGTCAGCCTTTGCTCGTTTTTTCATAATTTCATATTTATTGAGATAGGGTTTGGTCCATCTTTTTATGGGTTTTCAATGCTTGCACTGCATGTCCCTTCATTTTGTTGATTGAATTTCGGGAGTGCCTAGGCGTTCTTTTGAGGTCCTACCTTGTTTGTGCGTAATCTAGTTCAATTTGTGAAGGTAGGGTTTCATTAGGTCTGCTCAGGGTTGTTAAGTTCAGTCGGGTCATTGTCACCCTCGTGACCTGTGTATAGCTCGACCTTGTTCGTAGCGTGTGAGATCTTGGTATGCTTTAGTTTTATCATTCTGAGGGAGAGTGTCTGAATTTCTAGCTTGTTTTAGCTCTCATGGTGGGGGTTTAGCTGTTAGTTGTAGGGCATCATTATTTCGTCACAGTGATCGGCCATTTGAGAGTTGTGGGATTTAAAATTTAGGTACAATCCAAATCTGGCTTACTGGGATTGCTTTTGTGTCCATTAGATTCGGATGGGAGGTTTTGTAAGATTTCTTCATGAACGGTTTGCGCGTCGAACGATTGTCGGGTTTCTGAGGTGTTCGCGGAATTTCTGCGCACCCGGATTTTCCCAGATTTTGCCTTTTCCTGGAGTATGTTGAGTTTTCGGAATTCCAGGCTATCTGTGGAAATCTGAACTGTCCGGATTTTTCCTGTTTTCTGCCTGTTTCCACTTGATTTTGATTTTTGAAATTGGGGTAATGAATTTAATGTTGGATAATGATTTCTTGTTGCTTAATAGATGAATCTTATGATAATCATGCATTTCTTTTGAACATATTAATGATTTATTTGATGAATGATGGCTTGGCAGTGTGAGTCCATCTGGGTCAGATTTCTCTGAAATTTCGCCCCGACTGGATTTTCTCGGATTGCCTCGTTTTCCCGGATTACTCGATTTTTCCAGATTTTCGAGATTGATGATTAATGATTTATTTTAAGTGATTTCTTGGGATTTTGAGACTAACCTTCCGATTGTGATATGGATGATAATTGGATGCTCATGAGTCTCTTTTGTGATTGCAGGCTGAATCAAGCAAGGTAGCAGCAGGAAAGTCCAAGGGAGATACAGAGGGATCTTTAGTTTTTGATGTTGAAAAGATAAGGCTGGATATGAAGAGTCAGTGGTCGGATAGCAAGATAGCTTCAATTTGGTCAGAGGTTTCAAATACCAACGTAGGAGCATGGAGATATGAAGAGTTCAAGGAAAGGATAGTTCAGAAAGATTTATCAACCCTGACCAAGGGAATGGTGAAATTCGGACTGGCTCATGTGGCAGGATTTCCTCCTGCAGTTCAGTGCTATGAGTTGATATTAGAGTGTGCTCGGCAATATGACTTTGACACGCAGAGGATCGTTAGCACTGAGGGGAGAGTATTGGAAAATTTAAATCTAGTTTCCATTTCCCAGGCATTTGATATGCCAAACTTAGCATGTGTGTGTGCCTTGGAAATAGACATGGCCAGGACTTATTATGAGGACGAACCTGCCAAAGCTCAGCAGATGATCAATTCTTGGCTGGAAAAGCCAAAATCCCATTTCTCCAAGTTGCCTAAATAGTTACACAGGGTCAAGTTCTGACAAGATATATATGATGCAATTACACTGTTGAGCAGAGTGGTGGGCTTGAAGAGTGCTAGGGTATTGGAGAATTGGATGGTGCATGTTATCAACAGGATTGAGCAAGGTATTAATTACCATTGGGCAGGGATTATCAGTGCAATAATTGACAAGCATCTCGGAGATGTGTTGGAGACAAAGAAATTCACCATGTCATCTTATGTGATATATGTGCTTGCCAGGTTTTATCCATACAGGGGATTGAATCCAAAAGGAACATTTGGATAGGATGTCATCTATGAAGTGTACCCTGAGTTGCACCTAGGGAATCAGAATTATAGAAGAGCAAATGATGCCTTTACTATGCATATTACTAGGCTGCTTCAGAACGCAAAACATGTGAGAATTTCTGATGGAGCCAAGGAGCTAATCAAAAAATACAGAGCTTGGTTTATACAATTCCCCACCTTCTCTTACATCAGAATTGATGGGTGTCCGACTGATCCATACAGACTTCCAAGATACCCTACTGACCACATTGTGCTATTGGAGGTTACCAGGCAGATATGTGATTTCGACGCTGTTGTTAAAAGGGAGAAGCACAAGACAGGGTTTGGTGGAGACTTTCCTTTGAAAATTGGTATAAGTGAAGTTTTCCCTTCAATCCAATCAGCTCAAACATTAGGTGAGGAGTTGAGTGCCTTTGGTTTCTCTTTCCATTCCAAGAGGGTGAATTTTGACATCACTGGTGAAGCACAAAAGAGGGCTACAAAAGAATATCACCACAAAGATGATCTAGAAGACTATTGGGCGAACAACAAGGATGAATTTGAGGTGAGGAAGAAGCGATATTCTAGGCTTCCAGTTGATGTAATCAGAATGTACAATGTCAAGTTGATTCCTGATTAGTTAGAGGATGACGAGAATTTAGTCCAAGATCATGCATATGAATCAGTCAAGGACAAATCCATTGGAGAGGTAAATTGGGCAGAAAGTGAGATCACTGAGCTGGAAGAATTAATGGCTCCTATTATGAAGTCCACCTAGTCATGGTTGAAACATAAGGTATGGGAGTTGGAGAGCGAGAAGGTACCTTGTACCTTTAATTTGATGGGAAATCTGAATGGTCATTCCACCTCAGAGGAGTCCGATGAGGATGATTCCAAAGGAAAAACCAAGGTAAGCTCACCTTTCAAGATTAAAATCAGAGGCCCTAAGGAGAGTGAGCCTAAAAAGAAAAGAAAACCCAAAGGGAAGAAGAGGAGTCAAACTTTGAAAATAGGTAAGTCTGCAGAAGAGGAGGAACCTGAGAAAGTAGAGAAAGAAGATGCTCCTCCAGAGCCAAAAAGGGCAAGGACAACCAGGGCTTCTAAGAAGAAAGGTCAAGAAACTTCTAAGGATGAGGCAAACCCTCCAGTGGTTGATGTGGAGAGCTCAGGAGAGAAACCCCGGGTTTATTTGAGGAGGTCGAGGACTCCATCTCCCAAGGAGACCATGCAAAAGACAGATCCTCTTCCAATGGCATCCACTGTGGAACAACAGAAGGCTACCTTTCCTTCATTGAGTATACCTGAGCAAACAACTCACGAAGAGCATGAGACCAATGGGGAGGCAAAACCGTTTAAAGATGGAGAACTTTATGGTGCAGTTGCTGAGCTTGAGGTAGGAGATGTAGAAATGCACCCTTCTCCATTGGTACAGTATGGGGATTCTCCTACGAGCAGTAAAGATAATAGATCCCCTGAGAAGGAGGATGTCCTTGTTAAGACTCCATCACCCCTGCAAGAAGAAGAAGAACCTGGATTGGGGAATCAAGGTGATCAATCTCCTGGAAAGGAAAAGGATGAGACAGTAGAACTACATGAGGAGGTTAAAGAGGATGAAATCCGGGTGGATCCGGATTGGCTGGATAAAGAAATCGGAAGGAAACAGGTCGTTGTTGAGGACACTCCTCTCAACTGGGATGAAATGTTGGCCAAGATTGGAAAGGGAAAGAAGAAGAAGGTAGCCAAGGTGGTTTCAAAGATCGAAATGGATGAGGATAGTAACAGGGTTATTCATATTACTACCCCTGCTGCTGATAAAGGTAGAGATGAGGTCACCGGGAAAGATTATAATGTACAAACCATCAATCTTGGGCCCGCTTCTATGGAGCAAGATATTGAAGAATATGAGGGGTCCAGTGCAGTGATAATTGGGAGATTAAGGAAGGAAACACAGTCTAAGCATGAGCTAAAAAAGGAGAATGAAAGGCTAAGGAAATGTCTAGAAGATTTAATGAAGCCTTTGTAATCTTTCCACCCAACCTCTTTGCTTCTGCTGGTTTCTTGCCAAAAGAGACCATCTCTAAAATAGAAAAGATGAAAGCTTCTACCATGGCTACAATAGATTGGTTGAAGGAGGTGCAGACTAAGGGAGACGATGCAATAAAGGAAATCCTTTCAACTAGAAAGGATGCAATAAGAGCTAAGGATTTATTAGAGCATGTTTTGTCTCAGGACAAGGAGGATATTGATCTTTTGTTGCAGAAAACTAAGGTGATCATGGAGTATGGTAAGGATCAGTTGGTTGTAGATGGAATCCTTTTTTCATCTAGGGTTAATGAGCCTTGGGAATGGTTCGAGGCCTTGCAAATTGACAGAAAGCCATCAAGAAGATCTATAAACAAAAGAAGCAGATGGATGGTAATCTAACTGGTGTTTATGATGGATGCATTGCCTTTTTCAAAATAATGACTGGCAGAAGGAAGATCGCCCATACGTACTTGAGCTTAGAACAATTGAGGGAATGGTGGCATGATGTCTATGCCCAGATACTGAAAATATTGTAACAGGGCACCAATTAGATGATGCAACTACTTATCTGGCTGTGGTGGATAAATACCTGGCATATAAGGGTGAGTGGGATACAACGGTCAAGGGGTCGAAGGAAGAAATTGAATCAGTTAAATGTCGGCTCAAAGTCCTACCCTTGCCACCTGTTGCTGAGTTGGATAGGGTGTTTTTGAAGGTTCATGAGTCACTGGATCAAACAAAGATAAGGGAAGCGAAAGTTAATGCCATGCCACTCGTGATTTGTGCTTCCCTATTATTATAGGGTATGTATTGATCCGATTTGCATTGGAGGACGTGTTGTGGCCGACCTTGATGATGTACCGACATTTAATGTGTGCCTTATTTTGAATTTCCTGAGGTTGACTTGTTTTGGCTATTTTATTTTGTAAATGTTTGGCTGGGCCGACATGTTTGAGGATTCTCTTTAAATGGCATTCTTGCCTCCTTTGTAAGAGTTAGTTAGACATATACAGAGACAAGCTAGACTAAGAGAAGAGCTAGAGCATTTTGTAGTAGAGATAGTAGTTAGTTCTTTGAAGCAAATACTGTAACACAGAATAGTGGAATTGTTGCTACATTTTGGTGATCTAATACAATTGGAGGCATTGTGGTTTCTCTGGTGAATTCTTTTGTGTTAGTTTATCTTGCATGGTTCCTGTTGTTCCATCTTTGAAATTGCTTGAAGATCTAAGATTTGATGTTAGATTTAGAATTAGATTAGTTTGGTGGATAGTGTTCATGATTTCATGCTTGGAATGTTTGTAGCAATCTCCGGTCTATACTCCCAGTAACTATCTGATTGTAGTAGACTGGCGAAGTCAACCTGGACCGTACATCTATTTGTGCTTAGTTCGATTGTGGATGAATGTCTATGATTTGAAAATCTATATGCCTTAGAAGATTGCACCATTCTTGTGATATTGCATTGTGGGTTAAGCAGGAATTGGTTATTTGAGATTGGTCCGTTCCATCTATTTATCATTTGCATTGTTCATTCAAAAATAGTTTAGATTTCATTACATCTCTTGCACCCTCATCTTTTGCTGTTTCTTTATTATTTGGTTAGATTTAGGATTTAAGATCATAGTATTGAAAATTTTATAAATTGGAGAAATACAGTTTGCTTGTAGTAAGGTCTGATTGTGATTACTAGCATTTTCACATATTATCTGAGTTGTTTATGCATTGTCATGACCTGACACCCGAGAGACCTTGGGGTGATTTCAACAATTTATTGTTGAAGGTTATCTTTCAAGAGAGATAGAATATCATTTTCTGTCTGAGTTGTTGCTATGCAGAAAACACCATCAACACTTACCCTATTGATTCCATTGTTGGATCTGGTATTGTAGCTACTCAATAAGCTTTTCTTTTTCCTCCATTTGCACAGTCAATTTGGCAATTTCCTGATCTCTTTTATGTACAATGGCAGTTTGCACCTCAATTTCTTCTTTCTGTTGGTTAATTTGTGCTTCGTCATCCTGCAAACTAGCTCTCAACCCTTCAATTTTTATCTTTAAATTTTCTAATTCCTTATTTCTTCGATTGGATTCTTCATCCCTTGTGTCCATAGAGAAGGATGCGTGAGGAATTTCTTCATCAGGATGAGGCACATTTTCCTTTTTAGTGTCCTCAGGAAGGGATGAGTGAGGCAATTCTTCCACTTTTTCATCAATATAGGGTGCATTTTTTCCCTCAGTGTTCTCAGGAAGCACTTCTTCTACTTCTTCAGTATTCTCAGTATGAGGCATACTTCCTTCTTTAGTTTCTTCAGGTAAGGAGGAGCAAGGAATTTCTCCATAAATATGAGGTATGTCTTCTTCTTCATCAATATCCACAGAGAAGGATACATGAGGAGTTGCATGAGGAACTTTTTCCACAAATTCAGGTATACTTCCCAGTTTGTCAAGGAAAGGAGAGAATCCCCCCACAGGTTCATCTTCATTCTACTCTAAGTGTGGCAATTGTGTTATCTCCCCTTCCTATTCTTCAGGTGATAGGGTTTCTTTGTCCTTTTCCCTGGGAAGTTCATCCCCTTGCTTTTCTGCTTCATCTATTTCCTCATTATAAGGTGGATTATCAATTTCTACCACCTTTATTGGAGTTCTGGACTTTTTTCTTTCTGAAGTACTACCTACATCTTGGGGTTCAATTTCACTAGCCCCTAAAGATAACCGTTTACTTCTTCGTAGAGGAGTTGTTTGAAAAAAACTTTACTTCATTTCTTTTTCTTTCAAGGAGGCTCCTCCTCTTCTCTAGAATGCACAATTCCTACCTCCCCTTCCTGTCCTAGGGTTTTTAATTCATCCAGTAAGGTTTCTGGTGCATCACTGTTGGGAGCCGTGGAGGTATATTGGGATTCAAGGGTGCCTAATGCCTCTAAGGAAGGTTCTTCTATAGACTGCTCCTTTTGTTTATAGGATTCTCCCTCCTTAAGTGACCTTCCTAGCTCTTCATTTTCAATAGAACCCTTTTCCACTTCTTCTCTGGCTTCTTGCAGAAATGGTATTTACATATTAACTATATCAGATCATGATGTTTAAGCGGTCCTGTCCCAATTTTATACTTTTCAATCATAGAAGTGACTGAGTGGTAGAGAAAACCTAGTAAATTTACCCTAAGCATAGGGTCCTCAATGCCATGGCATAAACGAGTCAGCAAGTGGAAAGGTGGTCCCACTACTATAGTCATTTGTCCCTCACAAGTTAAATATTTAATAATCCAAGCTACAACAGACCTCCAGGGTTTTGGAATAGTCATTCTATGAATTCCCTTATTTTTCCCCTTGGTGTTTATGGTCATTACAGGTTGGGGTTCCCCTTCCCTATGAAACAATTCTATTAATTTTTGATAGGGGATGTGGGAATTTTCATTCAAATGAATTCCTTTATTATCAAGACTAGAAAGACAAGCAATGATTTTCATACTTACCAAGAATGGTTTTCTGCACACCACAGTCTTCCCATTTGCAAAATTCTCAAGGAATTCCTTCACCAGCTACTTTGTGTACCCTTCAAATTGTCTCATGAAGTCTAGCCATCCAACCCTTTGAAATAAAGTTGCTATATTGCCTAATTCCAGCAATGGCGCTGCAGAGGTTGGCTTAGAATTTTTCTTAGGCCCTCCCATTTCCTTTGTTTCCCAGTGAAATTTTACAGAACTCTGGAATGCTTGCTTCTCTGAATTATAGACAGAAAAAGAGTTCTGCGTTGATATAGTCGATGAGGAAAGAATTAATTACTAGCTTGCTTGTCACCTTATTGCATAATGATGACAACCTTTCATGGGGAATTACAATTGCTTTCGTACTCTTATCAATCATGTAAAGGGCGCAAGTTTCAAAGTTACAAGGGGAACATATCATGCCAATTAATTAACCTTTATTCAAAATAAATACTAACCCTTTTAATAAATAAATTCACCCATACCTTAAGTCTTGTCATTGGATCAAACATCACTTACCTGTGCTAATGCAATTGGATAGTCATATGGTTGGCGAGGGTGGTGGCGAATAATAATGGCATGGATGGGATGGTTGAAGTGATGGTGGAAATTATTATGATAAAAAGGTGTCATAATAATCTTATTTATTATGGAAATATTTGATGTGATGTGGTGGAATAATCATAAGGGAGCAGATCTCAAAGTGACATTAAAGAATGGGCATGCACGAAACTTAGGAAAAAAAAAAACTTGGAAAGAAAAAATTTATACAAAAATTAAGAGCATTATTCAGTAATGCAACCAAAATAGAGAAGAAGAGAGTTCCAAAATTATCATAGAGAGATGTCATTAGAAAATAATAACTATATGAAGGATTCCAGAGCATCGCTAAACAGATGTAGCCGGAGTAGTAACCAAATTTTTTGGAACATCGTCGAAAGATGTAGCTGGAGCAACCAAATTTTTTGGAGCATTGTCAAAAGATGCTGCCAGAGCAGCAATTAAAATTTTCAGAGCATCATCGAAAGATGTAGTCGGAGCAATAACCAAAATTTCTGGAGCATCTGAGTAGGATTCTGGAGCATTCGAGCAACATTTTAGAGCATTGCTGAAAATATGCAACCGAAAGAGGAACAACAAAATTCTAGAGCATTGCTGAAAAGGTGCAATCAAAAGAGGAACAACAGAATTTCAGAGCATCGCTGAAAAGATGCAACCAGAAGAGGAACAACAGAATTCAAGAGCATCGCTAAAAAGATGCAACCAGAAGAGGAAACAAATAATTCTAGAGCATCGCTAAAAAGATGCAGTCAGAAGGAAGAAAATTGCAACACTTTGGCATTGACTTCTGAAAGCACCATTGAGTGATGTGCAAAATTCAGGATCAGGACGAGAAGTGGAACCAATCTGATGTGCATATTCTAGAGCATTGTAGCAACAATTTTGGAGCATCACAACAACAATTCCGAAGCATCACAGTAGGGTGCGCTAGAATTGGGTTCGCCAAAAGATGAAGTTTTGAAAAATATAGAAAAAACTTTAGCCAAGTTCAAATGGTGGAGTTGATGAAGAAATTGAAGAAATTTTTCAGAAATGAAATGATGATGATGAGTTTTTTTTTTTAATGGGGTTATTTTTTTAACAGTTATATTGACTCTACCACAACATAGTCAATGCATTGGATTTCTCCCTACATTTCTACCATTTTCAGAAACTCTTCCTTGTTAATAGGTTTATGGTAGATAATCGGTCTCCATTAACCAAAAGAGTTCAGGTGTCTCCATCAATTGATTTTAACTAGACCGAACCATTAGCAAACACTTCAGAAATCTCGTATGGTCCAAGCTAGTGTGTCATGAGTTTCCCTTGATCCTTGTATCTAGAATCGAACAATAATGCCCAATCCCCATTATGGAATTCTTTCTCTTTGAAATGTTTGTCATGCTAGACCTTACGTTGTTGTTGGACCAATTCAATTTGATGGATGGCATGTAGACAGAGTTCATCTAGTTCACTGAGCTGTAAGACTCTCAATTTGGGCTCATTTAAGATCCATGCCCAATTCCATGGTTGTCCTAAGGGTTTGGAGCTCAAATTCAATGGGAAAGAGGGGCTTCTTCCCAAAGACTAACTCATAGGTGCTATAGCTAGTGGTTGACTTCCAAGTCGTGTTATAGGCCCAGATAGCTTCCGGTAGTTTCCTAGCCCAATCTTTCCTTCTCGAAGAAACCGTTTTTGTCAAAATATTTTCCAGTTCCCTATTAGTGACCTCAACTTGTCCATTTTCCCGAGGGTGGTAGGGTGAGGACTTCTTGTGACTTACTTGGAAGTGATCTGTGAATCCCAATAGGAATTTAGACATAAATTGGGGGCCCTGGTCTATGACAATTGTTCTCAGAGCCCCAAATCTAAGGAAGATTCTGTTATAAAGAAATTCAACCATCTGCTCTTCCCTAGCAATGCATAGTGCTTGCACTTCTGCCCACTTTGTCATGTAGTCGATACATACCATAATATACTCTTTTCCCTACGAAGGAGGGTCTATAGGGCGGATAAAATCCAATCCCCATTTTTCAAATGGTTCAAGGACTACTTGATGCTGCAAGGGAATTTCATTAGATGTGGTTGGTCTTCCTACCCTTTGGCACTCATCACACCTACGACCGTACTTCTTGATGTCCTTATGCATTGAATTCCAATAGTATCCTGCTCCCAGAATCTTGTGAGTTGTCCTTTTAGCAGAATAATGCCCTCCAAAAGGGTCATCATGACAGGCCCTAAGGATACTACAGGTCTCGTCTATCCTAACATAGTCGCAAGACCATATCAGGTCCACATCAAAACAAGATTCCATTAATCCATTTAAAAGGGGCACTCTCTCTTACGAGGAATTTCTTCTATTTTGACGAAAAGTGAGGTGATACTTCTGTGGCGGCTAAGTAATTCATAATATCGGAAAACCTAGGGGTTTTAGTGGAGATGGCGAACAAATTTTCATCTGGGAACTTGTCCTATACTGGAGCACAGTCACCATCATGTTTAATCCGGGATAAGAAGTCGGCGACTACGTTGGACTTCCCTGGTTTGTCAACAATTGTCACATTGAACTCCTGGAGGAGTAACCACCTAATTATCCTTGCATTTTCCACCAGTTTATTCATGAGATACTTGATGGTAGCATGGTCTATGTGCACTATAAATTTGTATCATGTGACATAATGTCTAAATTTTTTGATTGCATGCACTACAACCAAGAATTCTTTCTCTGTTGTGGTGTAATTCTTCTTCGTTGGTGTCAAATTTTTGTTGATAAAATATATAGCATATTTCCCTCCATTCTCATCTTCTTTCCCTAGAACCACTCCAATGGCATCATCAGATGTGTCAGCGCAAATGTGAAATGGTAGGTTCCAATTAGGTCCTCAAAGGATAGGGGTAGAGGTGAGTTTCTCCTTGATAATTTCAAATGAGGATTGACACTCCAACGTCTAGATGAAGTCAACATTTTTCTGAAGGAGAGAAAACATCAGGGCTACAATTTTGCTAAAGTTTTCTATGAATCTTCAGTAGTATCCAACATGCCCTAAGAAACTCTTGACATCAATCCGAGTTTTCAAAATCTCAAGTTGTTGTATGCTTCAATTTTCTTGGGGTCAACCTTAATCCCTTCAGTTGAGATATGATGTCCTAGTACTATTCCTTGTTCCACCATGATCAAAAATTTCTTGTGACTGAGGGACAACTGATGATCCTCACACCGTTTTAACACCTTGTCTAGATTCATGAGGGCTTCATCGAAAGTTGAACCGTATATAGTGAAGTCATCCATATAGACTTCCATGCACTCATTTACCAACTCAACAAATATGGTCAGGATGGTCCTCTAAAATGTGGTAGGAGCATTACATAGCCCAAAGGGAAGGACCCTATATGCAAATGTCCCCCAAGGGTAGGTAAAGGTTGTCTTATTCTGGTCTTTTGTTGCTACCTATATCTAGTTGTATCCACTAAATCTGTCCAAGAATGAAAAATATTTTCTCCCAGCCAAGTTATCTAGCACTTGGTCCATGAATGGAAAGGGGAAAAGATCTCTACTTGTCACTTTGTTAAGCTCCCTATAATCTACACACACTCTCCACTTCCCATTCTTCTTTGGAACTAAAACCAGGGGTGATACCTACTTGCTGTTAGAAATTGGGTAGATGAATCCTACCTGCAAGAGTTTCTCAATCTCAGTTTTAATGATGTCTTTGAGGGTAGGATTGAGTCTTTGTTGTGGTTGGAAAATAGGTCAAACATACTCAGTATAGATATGGTGCCTACACACACTAGGGTGTATTCCTCTCATATATTTATAGTCCCAGGAAAATGCTTTAGATCTACCTACCAGGGTATCAAACAGTCTTTTATCTTTTGTCTCAGTCAACCAGCTATTAATGTTCAAAGTTTTTCCTGGCAGTAACATAATGGTTTTGACTCTAGGATAGTTGGATGTGACAGTATAGATAGGCCTTATCAGAGTGTTAAGTGGATAGCTGTGCAGTACAATTTTATGAAGCCAAGAAACATCTACAAAAAAATGGCAAGTTTTTGGAACTAAGTTCATCAAAGGGAAAGGTAATCCAATAAAACTAGCATCATCACTTGATCTATGTTGATTGGGTGTTCTAGGATTTCTTCTACGTCTGACATCTCCTCACAGTTGGAGTCTATTGCAAAACTTTCCATGTCATTCTCTAATTCATCCTCTAATTCTTCACCGTGTTGTTTGATGATTACCATGGCCAGTGAAGCCAATTTTTTCTATCCAGTAGGACTTTCTGGTTCATCAACCCACACTTTTCTATGTTCAACAGGTTTGGTAGGAGGATACAAAAACAACTGTTTGCTATTAGATCCATGGGAGATGGTCATACCTCCCTCCCTGCAATCAATTTTGGCTACAACTATAGCTAGCCATGGTCATCCTAGAATTATTTGATAACTGTCTTTGGGTGTAAGGGATTCAATTATCTAGAAATCCACTAGATATTCCCATCCATCCACCTTAACAAGAACATTTTCAATGATGCCTTTGCGAATAGCTATGGATTGATTTTCCATTTGTAGGACTGTAGTTGTGGGGCGTATATCAGTAAGTCCCAATTTTTCCATCACATCAATAGTTATTACTTTAATGGCTGCTCCAAGGTCCACTAAAGCATTGGGAATTTCTACCTCATTAACTGTTACTGTTATGAGTGGACTTCCTGGGTCATCATATTTTAGAGCAGTGACTATTCTAGCTAACAAATCAGCTAGGTACCCATTTATTTGAACAGTGTTGATTTGTTTTGGCTTCCTCCCTGAGGTTTTAATGTACAACTATTTAATCAACTAGTTTAACTCAGGGATCTCTTTAATTGCCTATAACAAGGGAACTTCAATCTACAATTGTTTAATTTCCTGTATCAATGCAGTTTCTGTAGGTGAAGTTGTTTCTGAAGCATCTTTCATAGAAATTGGTTTTAGTCACTCCAGAAAAGGGGATTTGGTTTTGTCTTTAGGCGCAAGATTCTTCAGAAATTCGGTTGGAGACTGACCCTCCTCCTCCTGAGGTCGGTTAGCAACTCCTACTAAAGATGGCGGGTTGGGTTTATGTTGCGTAGTGTCTGGGATTTGTTCTACGGATGCAGGTGTTATTGTAGTTTTCTCAACAGACTTCTTGACAGGTTCATCTATGATTTCTTTGATAGTCGATTGCAAAAGTGTTTTACCAGACCTCAACTATAGGTTTCCACAGTGTATGGTGTTAAGTCTAGTGACATTGTATTGTTCGACAAAATACACCAGAGTATTTGGATGATTTTTCTTTGGGTTAGGGACTGGTTAGGCCGAAAGTGGTGGTTGGTTAACTTGTTTAGTTTATTGAGTGTTCTAGGGAGGTGGTAAAAGAGTTTGTTGAGTAGGCATCCTCCTGGGACTAGAATAAAACTGATGTTGGGGTTAATTCCATTGGGGAATGGAATTTTGAGGGTACCACTGCTATTGAGATTGGTTGGGCCACTGAGGGTTACCCCAAGATTGGTTTGTCCATTTCGGTGGTCCCCAAGGATAGGTTCCCCAATTAGAGGGTACTGAAGGTGGTGCCTAGGGCCAGGGAATTTCCCATTGATAATTGTTCCAATTTGGTTGGGGCTGCCAGTTAGGATTGGAATTCTAGCCATAGGAAAAATTACCTCCAGTTCTTTGGTTGACAATGTTCACCTCTTCCTCGGCCGGAGTTGTTCTTTTCTTGGAATTTTTGATGGCTTTCAATAGCTTGCATTGATCGGTGGGGTGATTCTTGTCACACACTTGACAAACGCCAATCTTGTCAACTTTGTCCAAGGGACATTTTCTTAGAAAATGTTTGTTTCAGCACCTAGGGCAATAAATAGACAAAGTTTCAAGATTTTTGGTTTTAGCCTGTATGCCATCTAAGGTGGTGTTTAGTTGGACAAGAATGCCAGTTTTGAAGTTGGCCAATTCCTCGTGAAGTTTATTTATATCATTAGAACCGCGTAAGGGGGTGAACTTCCTAATACCTCCACGAATACGGGAGAAGTTCCGACACAATTCTATTATTTCTTCCACTCTTAGTTGGGACACGTCTTCTTTTCCCATTAAGTCTAAACTCCTACGAGATTCATCATCAAGACCTTTGAGGAATAAGGTCTTTAAAATATCGAGACTTATGACTTCTCCACCACAACATTTAGACAAGAAGAAAAACTTATCTAGGCAATCTTCTAAAGTTTCATCCTCATTTTACCTTATTTTGAACAGTTCATCTTTCCTATCATTCACCTTGCAGTAACATTGGTATTTCTCCAAAAAGACATACTCCATTTCATCCCAAGAGGTTATCGACTGAGAATCTAACCCCATAAACCAGCACATAGCTGAGTCTTTTAGAGTGGAAGGGAAAAGCTTTAGTTTCTGATTATCATTCTTGTAGTCATATGTTTGACACAAGACTTTGAATTCAAATATAAATTGATCAGGATCCTCAGTAGACAAACCTCGAAAGATTGGAAAGAAGGTCGGTGAGATATTTTTCATTGTTGTGTCATCATCTACATCAATAGCAATAGGATAAGTGAATGTTTATGGTGGAGGGTTATCATTGTTGTGGTTATTGGCAACATTTCTATGGTAACCCATGGTGTTGGAGGGGATGCGATCCTCTTCCAAAATTTTCTTAGTGGTACAAGGTTCAAAAGTTTGTGAAATAATATGCTCCTCGACCACTATTCGTTCTCTTTCCAAGGTATATGGGAAGATCTCAGGTTGACTTGGTTCAGTCAATTCCTTAGTAAGTTCTTGGTTTGAGTTTCCTTCCTCCCTACTTGTTGTTGGCATGTCGATTGGGGGGGTTTTGGTATGAATCTTCCATGGGGGCCTCATTTCCTAACCATCCAGAAAAGAAGCCAAATAACTATTCCTATCCCTAAGAGAGGTATTCAAGATATCTCCTACTAACACTAGAAAAAGGGGTCCCTGGCAATGGTGCCAAAAAGTGATAGGATGTCGTTAGGTCCTAACACTTTAGTGAATAATCACATCAATATGTCGATCGGGCAGTGTCCAACAACTATATGCAATAGAGGACATCTCAACTTCTCTCTTTCAAGCTTCTTAAACACTAACCAACTAAATAAAAGTTGTAAACTAAGGGGCCTCTAATATTGAAAACAATAAATCATCTGTCTAGAAAGTGAGAAAATGACTCAACCCAGAAAATAGAAAACTAAGAATCTGAAAAGCATTACCACTAAACTAGAAAGCCTGGAACTAAAGAATGCATAAATTGCTGAAGAAGTAAAACATGTAAAGAAATTAGGAAACATTTATCTAATGCAAAAGATAACAAGCCAACTGCTAATCATAAAACCATTAATCAGAATCAATTGAAGAAAGGTGCTTTGGACATTCAAATGTTAAGCTTAGAAACTATGGACTTAGTTGCAACCTACAGGCTTGACATTAACATCATAACATATACTCATGGAAATGAAATGAAAATTCAATTGTTAACTACTAAAAGGAAATGAAAAATAGGAAATAGTATACTTATCTATCTATAACCCTCGAGTGGTCAGCTCTCGGGTGTGTCTACTTGTAAAGTGCCTTGCTAAATTTGACCCAAAACCCTTCAATTTCTGCCTTAGGAATTTTGTCAAACAGTTGGCATGTGAAGTCTGAGTATGCTGTTTTGAACTTCATGATGTTTTTTTATGAGTTTGTTTGATGTAAATGCCTTGTAATGAATGTGAGAGATACCAAACTAATGCTGGAAATGATAGCAATGCAAAAATAACTTCTAAATACAATATTATTAAGTCTGATATGACTGAGAAAACAAGGATAATTCATGAAGACATTACATCAAAAACTTGCCACACTTAGTATAAACTCTATGAATTGATTCTACAATGATATCTATTTAAATGCAACCTTATTTCTCCTTATTACAATGAGTAATATGATTACAAAATGCTAAGACTCTTGACTGCCATGAATACATTAAAATTACATATCATGAAATTATCATGCAAATGCAAGTTTTGCTAACATCTACCAACTATGAAATGCAATACTAAACTGATATAAATAACTTGGAAGAATTGATGAAGAGCTAAGACAAGATATAGATCAAATAATAAGATTAAACCATGTCTCCATGAAGTCGTCCCTACTCTTGAGTGATACCATGAAATATGAATGCTACCAACTCACAAATGACTCCAAAATACACCTATCTTCATCATATGATCTTCTCTAGAGAGGTGTGCACCCAAGGTCTAACCAAAGAAAAGCTCCAAATATTTTTATATGAATTTATTTAACCAAAATCTCCCCTACTGCTATGGCACCCAGCTGAGACCAAAAGAGAATTAATCAAGAAATCAAACACAAGCTCGATTCTCCATGAAATTGCCTTATTATCCTTCAATTGACCTCCTCCTAAAAGATGCAAATGAATACCATGAATCAAATCCCTTAATCATCAAAATCTCTCATGGCAAAGTCGACCTCAACAAAACTAAAAAATACTTCACAAAAATATGCAAGTATATATGAAAATTGATTTTTTCCTTCTCTCCAAAATTTGACTGCAAGCCACAAAATTTTGCATCAATGTAGAAGACTGGTTATCTCCCACCCAAAACTAGCTAGGGTTGGTGTTGCACAACCGAAACCAGTAATACAAGAGAATTCAACTTATCTAGCTATGTCAAGCATTCAAGCTCTCCAACATTTAGAAATGTATTTGACTCAAGGATGCCCTCCAATGCCCTCCAAAAGCTCCTTATAAAGAATTCACAAGTATTTTCAAGAAGCTTCTAGAATAAATTATTATTTTATTCTTTTAAGTGACTTTTTGATTTTATTTTATTTTTAGTCACTTTAATATTAAATTAATTAAATATAAGGTTACTTTTTAATATTTATTTATTTAATAACCTTATAAGTAATTAATTTAATATATTCTCCTTATTTCTCCAAATTGGGGACATGACACTACTGCTACTTCAAATCACATGCACTGGAAAACTCTCTAAGTTACTTCATTCCAAAGATGCATCCATATTACATAGTAATTCAAAGAGTGGTGGGAAAACTCATATTCATATGGTAGTTTTTACTCAAAAGACAGTTTGGTAGCATAACGATAATCTTCTTCTCTATATTCATTATTTTAAATAGTTACATATTTATATGAAAAACGACTAACAAAAATCCTATTTTTCAGTCGACAGTGTTCTTAACAGATTTCCAATAGCCAAGGGACTTTAAAGCCCATGATATACAATATTAAAGAGGCTCGCATGAGCCATAAAGTTTTTGAAACTAAAAAATAACAGAATTATAAAGACTTGGCCTAAATGTGTGCTTCTGGAATTCCGACGCTCGCTTGCTGGTTTTCAAAAGTGTCAAGATTCACATTCATTTCCCTTCTGACAAAAATGGTGATTGTGAGTGGAGTTGACCTACGAAATGCTCAAAGACTAAACCATTAAATTAGCATAAGTTAGTTTAATTCAATCAACTTCAAGAAATAAAGTTTGTACACTTATTCATAGAAAGAGAGCACTTATTTTTCCTAAAGGTAATCAATTGGCAAGGTTATTAAGGCAAAAAGGTTTAGATTTACATATTGAGCCCATTATACTAATGAGGTTATTTTTACCTCATCAATGTGTAGGAAAGGAAGAGTCAGTACAAGAAGGGAAGACCATTGATTACATCAAAATAAATCTGCTTACGGTTATGAATTTGACACCCCCTCTTTCGGGGCTTAGAAATAAATAAAGTTAATATATTGAAGTGGTGAGGGTTGATACTAAAGGGATAATTTATTTTTGGGTTGTGAGAGTATTTAATTATGTTTCATGTGGGTGTAAGTGGGAGTAGGGGTTGGGAACCCTTGTACCCAAGTTTGAATTTTGGATGGGTCATTAAATGGGCCTTTAAAGAGGGTTGTTGATCAATTTCCTTGGTTGGGATGCAAAAATAAACCCTCTAGGTTCTATACCATAGTGGTAGGGGTCAATTAGGCATACAATAGTGCCCCTAGGACATGATTTGACCCTTGAAAAGTCCTCATTATGGAGAGTGACGATTTTTGAAGAGAGGATGGGGTGGAAAGATGGAGGGGTTTTCCAAGTGCATGTTTCTTCTTCAATAAGAAAAAAATCTCATTGATGGTGGTAAGTATACTCCACACCTCCTGTTGGTTATTCTTTAGGAACCAAAATGATTTTAGAAATACCTATGGAATTTTCCATTTCCAATACTTAGTACTCCAAAGGGATTGACCAATGAATGAGTAAAAGTTATAACACTTTTACTCCTACAATTTGGGCTCTATTAAACCCGTGAGGGTGATCCTACAATGTACACTCAGGAATTTATATTATTACTTCTCAAATACATGGTTAGTAATAGATAATTCTCATAAATTTACTCAACAACATAGAACATCAAATAAGTTGGCAACTTATTTACTGGTGTCCTACACTTAGAGCATGAGAAAATGAAACTCAACACAAAACAACTATGGTGGTATCCATTTGAAAGTTTATAAAATAAAGGTGATTAGCTGATGAATCAACTAAAGAACTAAATTATGAATACTTTGCACGAACCAGTGTCTTATTCCAATCACATAGTCAATATCAACCTATGCAACTAGACAACATATTATCAATTTTAATCTACAATATTGAGAAACACTACTTTACAACATTTCCCTATTACATTCATGATCATCACTGCTTGCAAATATCCTAGCACCTAATTCTTATGAGTTAACAATCTCATCCAAGTAGTTACATTAATTCATTGAACTAATAAGAAGGAATGAAATTAAACATCTATTGAGAAACAATAGAGACAAACAAAAGGAATCATGGATTAATTTCATTCATAACTCATAAAAAAAGTACAAGGAGAGACAATAGCCATCAAATTGGTATTACTCTGTATTGTATTTGCTATATTGTTATCAAAATTACATACATAGTAACAAAACTATGAACTTAAGACAAAACTCTAAAACATGCTTGATATTCCTTTTACAATTCACAGTGTTGAATGCAAAACAATGAACCCCTACTTTCTAGCCCTGAATTCCTTTTTATAGAAACGAAGGAGAAAAACAAGCCTCAGGCCAAAAAGTACACATGTTAATATCCTATTGGACTGCTTAAAATATAGATTCCCTATTCAGTTGCATTGCATTCCCAAGAGGTGGGAAACATGTGGGGAAATGAAAGTGTTCTTCATTCATTGTTGGAGATCCGGTCTAATCTTCAAAAAGTTATCTTCAAATAGTTACCTAAAAATTTGTGCCCACAAACATAAAGTGAAAGAAGGAAAGCATGACATAAATAGAAAAGAAAAGGAAAAAGATATATCCACGTTTGCAACCTTGTCATCAATTCAACTTGAAGAAGATGCACTATATTTTCTATACTTTATCAAAAGCCTAATCTGTACTAAATCCAGGCTATGTAGTGCAATTGTCACTTATCCATTGTTCTTCATGGTTAAAGGCTTCAAAATTTCAAATCACCACCCTACCATTTCACATTAGTCCACCACTCCTTCCAAGTATCTACCTTTCCATGCTAGGAATTCCTCTTTAGTGGGCCAATTGAAATTCCCGACTTCATCAACCTTTTCTCTATAAGGTGCATACTTGGTGAAAATTTGGTTAGCCTCCTTATCAAACTCCAGTAGGACAGTCTCAACATGAGTTAGCATATCCATATTTATCTTTAATGTGTCCATATCAAATTTTTGACAAATTGACACAACTTGATCTGAAATAACTTTATTAGTTTCATTTTCCCACTCCTGTAGAGTTTTGATGCTATCATCATCCCTTAGAATGGATGGAAGAAGGCCATGATGTGATTCATGGAAGGATTTCACTAGCTCTTTTATTTTATTTTCCAATAGTTCAATATTTCCCCTGTATCCTTCAATTTTACCTACAAGAATCATAGTAGGTTTAAAATTTTTAGGTGGATTGACATCCTATTCAAATCCAATTGACATCAATACCAATTCCTTCTTCCTAGGGATCCAAATTTCCATGAGTGGAATGGCTCTTTCTTTGTCAATGTCAAAATTCTTGATAGTATCCACCATGGATGAATAACTATAGTGAATACTATTCAACCTATTATTCACTCTTCTGTTCAAATATTCCAATACTGTACTGACAATCTTCATGTTGCTCTTGAAAATCTCCTCATCATGATTATCACATTTATCTTTACATTCATTTATTTTCCTAAGCAACTCTTCCTTGTTGATATCTTCTTCAGCTTGTGGCCCCTTTGATGTACCAAGCTCCACTATTGAAATGGGCACACTTCCCATGTTATATGGCACAATTTCCCATGAAGAACTTACTTCAGTAGTAAATTCTGGGGGTACAACTTCTTGTGAAGTGGTGGGGGAGTCAACATCATTCTGCTTAGGCTTTTTAGGTTGCAAACTCTGCAACTTATTTTCCAATAATGTAACTTTTTCGTGCCACTGCATATTATAATGCTCAAGCCTTCCATATTTGATTAGAAAATAATTGTGTTCTATCCTAATCTTATCCTTTTTTGTAGTAACATATTCTACAGTAGCCCTTGTAAATTTTGCAACATGAAATGACATATTTTCTCCTTCTAAGGCCAATATTTCTAACATTCTTTTTATTATTATGCCTCCACTATAGTTAGGTGCAGGCTCAACAATATCAGGAATTCTGGTGGTTGGGGCTAGAGACCATATAGCCAAGGCTTTCCATTCCTCACTAAAAGAAGATACCTGTAGTGCAAGTGCAACTTCTTGTTTTGTATCATAGAGAGGCCCGTTGTATTTATTTATTGTGTTGAAAGCTATGCCAGAAGCTAAGTCCCGTTCTGATAGCAACAAAATACCACTTTTCCTTACCAATTCTTGACCCTCTTTTGCAGTCATCTTTTGGAATCTACCTCTCATTTCATTCAAAACCTTTTTCTGGATGATGGAATTCGGTAATTCTAGATGTAGGCTTCTTTCTATAGGAAAGTATTTTACATATTCATCTTTTTTAGCTCTGTATGCAAATTCCATAAAATATTGAGACTTTATAAATGAGTCATCATCTAAGAATTTTGCACATGATTCAATCCGCATATCATCTCTACCATTGAGTCCCATGAGATCAAATTTACTAAATATTGTACCCAATTTATGTGTCTCCCTTACTACTAGTGCAGTAGGAACTCCTTGCATTTCTTGCTCTGACACCCAAATATCATCATTAGAGCATTCATTAACATAGTCCACCAGACCAGTCACTTCAACCTTTTGTCTTTTCAATGGTGGCTCCCTTGGTGGTAATTCACTCGGTGGTGGAGAATCAATGTCCACAATTTCAGGCTCTGCTAGCCTTGGAGGAGATGGTTGTGGCACTTGTGGCATAGGAGAAGGAGGCTTATATTCTTCTTGTGGAGAAGGATCAGAAGCTGCAACAACTTTCTCTGCCTTACCCTTCCTCCTTACAAAGATCTTTATTCTTGGTTCATGAGGAGCTTGAGATGTAGATTTTTCTCCCATAGCAGGGATTTCTCCTCCACTCTATTCCTCTACAATTGGGGCTTTCCCATTATCCTTACTTATTACCCCTTTAGTTTCAAGGTGGCCAACTATTGAGTCAAAATTCCTTGATACATGCTCCACCTTTTGTATTACATTTTCAGTTTCTAGGAGAACAATTAAGACTCTCCTCAGTTCTGAAGAAAACAAGTTCTGAAATGTCATATAATCATAGGTCCTATCATCCTTGTCTAAAACAGTAGTCCAACATTGCATGGGAAAATCCAAGTCACCCTTTCTTCTTTCTAAAGTTAAATTAGGCCTAAAGAAAATTGCACCTTTGTATAAAAACATATCCATCAATAATGAATATCAGTTGAATCTCACTCCTAATTCACCTTTCTTCAACCTTATTAGTCCTTCATGCATTCTTTATGAAAGAAACCCCACATAATCATATACTGCACAATATTGGGGGTGCTAAATATGGGTAGCCATATACATCCATGCCATTGGCATTCCCATGACAGGATGATAACCAATTATTTGGAAAATAGAATAGAAGATTTTTTGAAAGTAAGGAGAAAAATAGCTAACAAGGAAAGACTCTTTATCATGTGGCCCTATTATGATCTTTCGACTTGAAATTTCTACTAGAAATCTTGGCAGGATGTGGACTCTAAATGCAATCTTAGTTTTATCATACTCTTGCTTAAGAGTGTCCTCATTTATCTTATACATTTCATCACTCCATCTAGTAGCTTAAAAACAAGACCTAGTTCCTTGGTGATTTTGACCATTTCCTTCCCATCATATTTTCTTATAGTTCTTGTGACTGGGTCATAATTGGAAACCACTACCTTAAGCAAGTCAAAATCCATATAAATATTTGGTACAATCAACTTTCCCAGGTCACAGTTCCAAGGGTTACCTACTAGGATACCCATGTTTCTATTCCTAAACCATCTATAAAACAATTCCCATCTAGTATAAGGAAATTTAGCATCCTTAATAAAGTAATTCTTGTCAATCAAACTCTTTACTACTTGCGGTCCTCTGAGAAGCAGTTGGACCTTAGGCTTATCAATGGTCGAGGGTGGTAACTGGTCCATGATGTCTTTATTCAAAGATATTTTGGGAGCATAATTTTCCCATTTAGATGAAGAAACTTTTACTTTAGGAGCCATAACACAAGAGGTAAAACAAGGCAGGGTTTCAGGTTTATTCGAACAAGGCTTACGACTTTTGTAAGGGTTTGACACGAATTATGCAATGCAGAACTAACAAATTCTCTTTTATGAAGGTCAAACCTTAAAAAAATTAAACCAAGAAAACCCTAACAAACTCAAGAGTTTGAAAAGCCGCAGCTTATCATTAATTCTGATGGGAGGGCAATAATTCACTTACTGGTTCCTTTTGCAGGTTGACAATCCTAGTTTTGACGTCAAAAAATATTGAAAATCCACATCACGAGCTCCTTGAGTGTGTAGAATATACTTCACAATGTTGAATTATGCCTTTAAGATAGGTATTAATAATTATGCAACTCCTTACTTCAGTAGCTTGATGTCCTTTCAACAATTAAGGCTCGCTCACGTGAACCAAAATGGCTCACTTTCCCTCAACTGAGTTTTGAATGCCATTTTTTGATCTTTTTGGAATGTTAATTGATTGATGATCTAGATTTGGCCATTTTATTATGAAAGATCCGATTGTACATAGCTACAATACTTACCAAATGACAAAAAGCCACATGGAACCACTTGCTTGTAGTATGCGGGCTCCATCATCTCTTTGTCACTGTAGCTAGGATCCACATGTCTTATTTCCCTTGCCCCCGTGAGTCATAATTTGTGTGCAACTTTCATCAATAGGGAGATGGGGAGAGGCCAAGATCAAATCTCTTGACTTCTTCATACACACTTCTTAATTACTTGCAACTTTATCCTTCTTACAACATCCATGACCTAGATTAAAAGATCTTCAAACACGTGTAATATATCTGCATTAGTAACACAATTTATTTTCCATGCCCTGTGTTGAAATATTTAATTAATATTTTCCCTTGCACCAAAGCTTCCACATCCTCTAGATCACTCTATGTGGAAAATTCCCACTTCCTCGTTGAGAGTTTGGAAATAAAGGTTAGACCCATACATGATAGTGGGGAGCGGTCAAGATTAATCCACGTCACCCACTATCGACCATTGATTTATTTGAAAAATCTACGACATACCACTTGAAACCATTGGGCCCATTGTTTAGACTAGACACATGACATCCACCTGCCAACCTGTGTGATTATTTTAATAGGAAAGAAAGAAAAATGAGCACGCGGGGAACGGTCCAGATGCGACATCATTCATCACCCACCATTGATCTCCTTTGTCAGTCAACTGCATGCCTTATCAAAGACATCAGGCCTGTCAATCATACAAGACACATGGTCTTCACCTATGCGGCTATGAGAATAAAACAATAAGCAATAAAGTGGAATGGCACACGAGGAATGGTGGAGATTTGTTTACATCAATTGAATAGTAGTCAAGGGTCCTTATATTTGCACATGCTGAAACTGTTGATCTTAAAAGAGGGACTTGACTAGGACGATGAGATAACACCCATGGAAAAGATGACATAAATTTTAATGGGAAATACTTATCCCACCTTAGGAAAAAGTAAAGTAATAGCCCAACACATGAAAATGGGTAAAACAAAACGGGAGGGTCAGTTACTTAACCGGTTTCGATGGCACAAGATATGACTTAAAAGACCAAGGACTGAAAGCAAGGGGTCAACAGAGAATTAAAAACCTTGGTGAGGATACAAACTCGAAAGGGTTTTTTAAATATGACTTTGAGTAATTAAAACCCTTAAATAGTGACAAGAAATAAAACCCTAGGACCTTAGATATAATTTTTAACCCAAGTTTGAGAAAGATTGGAGATGGGACATGAAAATTCTTAGGGGTTCCACCAGTGGCTCCGACTGGGGACGCATATATCTTGTAGGCATGATGAGATCCTAGAATCTATGGTTGAAGTAGACCAGTCAAAACATAGTGAACCAAAACTAGGGGACTACCCAGACTAGTTAGTAAGATCGACCCAAACACAACCAAAGCAAAAACATCTATACAAAATGTACAAAAATTACAGTGTACATGGATTCATAACATACTTAGGAAAAATATGGCTTTAAGAACTGTCCATGTACTGAAATTTCAAAAAGTTTACTTGTCAAGCTTTGAAGGAAATACGAATCCTCACCATGTGTATTGGCCACTAGATAAGGGCCTAACCATAATGCTTGAAATTTTCCATGTTTACCCTTATCTTGAGCCCTTGCATTCTAGGCTAACACCATACTATTTACCCCAAATTCTCTAGGAGAAGCTCTCTTGTCATGTAAATGTTTGACTTGCAACTGCAACTTTGTATTGTTAGCACGAGCTTATCTTCTAGTTTCATCCAATTGCACCAAATTATTGATTTTTTGTTGCATATCTTCACATATATCTTCATCATATTCTTGCACAAACTTATACATCTTCAACAGGTTATTCTATGGCAACCTAGCATCTAAACCATATACTAGGCCAAACAGAGAATAACCAGTAGCCTTTTTCATAGTCACTCTATCTGCCAAGAGTGCCAACTTCAGTTTTAAATCCCAACCCTTTTTTTTTCTTCTCCATCACCCTCTTGATGATTTTCATTAAGCTCTTATTGCTAGACTCAGCCTTACCATTTCCTTGAGGATGGTAAGGTGAAGAATAGGAAACTTCTATACCATGTTTGTCACAAAAGTCTGTGAATTCCTTAGACCTAAAACACATAGCATTATTTGAGATGGTTTTTTTTGGGACTCCAAACCTAATGAGAATATTATTCAATAGGAAATCCACCACCACCTTGCTTGTTTCCTTTTATGTGGGTATTGCTTCTACCCATTTTGTAAAATAATCAGTGGCAACAAGAATCCATGAGTGCCCTCCACTAGAATTTTCTATTATCTGTCCAATGAAATCAATTCCCCATTGTTGGAAAGGGCCTTGAACAAAAATAGGCCTAAGTTGTAAATTTCCCAAAAACCTTAGTTTTCCTGCAAACCTTTGACAAGCATCACAAGTCTTAACAAACTTGTGAGCTTCCTTAAAAATAGTAGGCCACCAAAATCCTACTCTCAGGACCTTATGGGCACTGGTCTTTGTCATGTAATGACCACAACACACTCCATTATGCATTACCTGTAAGAGTTCTAATGCTTGCTTTCCATCCACACATTTAAGCAATATACCATCTGGGTTTCTCCGCCATAGCTCATTGTCAATAATAACATACTTGATGGCATGTAATTTTAATGTCCTTTTTTTCATTTTCAACCATATTTGTAGGACATTTCAAAGTTTGTAAATACTAGACAATTATTCTATACCATCTGCATGTTTGCATGTCATAGATAGGTGCCGCATCATCCATTTCTACCTAATTAACTTGATTAGCCTCTAAATTAGTTTCTGCCATTAATTTAGCTAGGACTTTCCCTCTTACTAATTTGGTGATCTAAACACCAATGTTAAATTCTTGGATCTTGTCGATCCATCTACACCTTCTGTCTAGTTTCTTGTTGAGTGAAAATATCCTTTACAATAGCTCCCATAAGTATGTCTTGAAATTCTTCACAACCTTAACCAGAGCATATGCTTGCTTTCCATCATGTCATATTTGAGCTCTGTGGCCTATAAAGAATTGCTAAATAATGCAATGGGATGTTCATAGACTCCTATTTTTTTGTAATAGAATAACAATAATTGTATGAAGAGAAGCAAAAAAAAATGTGCATTGGCTTGGAGAAATCAGGAGATTTCAAAACCAGAGCCTCCTTGATAGCTTGTTTAATTTTTTTGAACGCCTAGCTAGGTTCCTCACTCCAAAGCACCTTTTATCCCTTCTTCAACATCTTGGAAATAGGTCTTTTGATTTCTGCAAAGTTAGTCACAAACCTTCTTAAAAAAATTATTTGTTCAAAAAATGACTGAATACCTTTGACATTTTTTGGCTGAGGGATTCTATCTATGGCTGCTACCCTTTCAGGGTCAATCCTTACTTCATCCTTAGACACAATGTGTCCCAATAATTTACCTTCAGTGATCCCAAACAAACATTTTTTTGGATTAAGAGATATCCCATACTCTAAAGATCTGACAAATGCCTTTCCTAAGTGCATACAATGATCTTCCTCCTTGGAGTAAGTGGTTAGGTCATCTTGGTATATAGCCATAAATAAATCAATAAAATAAGAAAAATATATGTCCATAGCCCTTTGAAAAGTGGCACCTGCATTTGTTAATCCAAAAGGAATTCTTACATAGACGTAGGTACCCCACGGAGTAGTGAATGTAGTCTTATACTGCTTAGACTCCTTCAATTTTACCTGGTTATAACCTAAAAAACCATCCATCATTGATAGTAGCTCACAGCCAGTCACCTTTTGTAACATGGCTTCCATGTGTGGCAATGGGTAGTTGTCCTTTAATGAGGATATATTCAAGTTTTTGAAATCAACGCACAACCTTATATCACCATTCTTTTTCCTTATTGGCACTAGATTGGATACCCATGAAAAATGTCTAATGGTTTTATAATACCAACATCTCTTAACTTTACCAACTCCTCTTGCATCTTGGGAGCTATAGTAGGATTGATGGGTCTCTACTTTTTCCTAAAAGGTTTATCATTCTCCTTCAGAGGAATCTCAAGCTGAAACAATTCCTCTCTGTAAGCTTTCAAGTCATTGTATGACCAAGCAAAGACATGCCAATATTTTCTAAGAAGAGCAATCAACATTACCTTCACCCTTGTCTTCATTTTCTTTCCTACATACACTTTCTTAGGGGCATTTTCAGTCCCCAAATTTATTTCCTCCATGTCCTCTAGGTGAGCAACAGTTGTCTTAATCTTGATTTTATCTTGACTATCAAAGACCCTTTCAAGTGCTACAAGGCCTTTGGGGATTTTATTTGTCTTCAACTGGATAACCTCCTTTCTAAATATTGTGTCATTTCTGTCAATATTTTCAAAAAATCCACTAAAGTCAATCTCCTGACCTTCATATTCGTCAACACAATTCAAGAATTTGAGAATATCCTCATCATCATTGAAAATCTGCCAATTGTGCACATTGTAAGGAATGGAAGGTCTTGTTTGCACCTCAACTTTAGAGATTCCTATAAAATTTATATCATTTGGTCTCAATGAAATATTAGCAAGCAAGTCAGCTACTCTATTCTGTCCTCTTTCCATCCATTCAATTCCATAAGCATCAAACTGCTCAATGGAATCCTAGACAACATTTCTATATTGCTTAAGTTTGGTATTCTTGCATGCATATTTAGCTATTACATGGGACATCACAAGCTCAAAATCACCAATTACCATTAAATTTTTTATTTCGTGCTTCTCAGCCAACCTCAATCCCAATAATAATGCTTCATATTTTGCCACATTATTCGTGCAGACAAAAGATAATGTAAAATAAAATTTGTATGTACTACCACTAGGTGATACCAATAATATCCCTGCACCAGACCCTTCTTAGGAACTTACACCATCAAAGTACATTTTCCAAATTCCATTCTTGTCAAATAATCTTACAACTTTATTTTCTATAGGTGTAGGGAACCTATCAACTTATCTTAGTACTTCTTCCACTTGGAAATCACTAATGTTGGTTTCTACCAAAAGAATTGCATCATCCTTAGGAATGTGTTCCAACATATGTGGTACCCTTGGTTCTCTCATCACTTGAACATCCTTATCATCAATGGGAAATGTGGCATAAGAAATGTCACATTGCATACTTCCTCCCATAGATGCACTCCATTTCCGAGATAGAAAAATTCCATAATTAGGTGGGATATCCACTACCACCACACTCATCTTAAACTCTTTGTTTGGGTGGGCTGCTAATTTGTATGGAAGTTCATTTATCACACCAATAACAAGGACTTCTCTTGAATCCACGGCATAGCACTTACCATGAGTGCTATCAAATTTCAATCCTAGTGCCTTCATGATTTAAGATTCCATGATATTATTTGATGCTCTAGAGTCAATAGTACAATTTTTTATAAAATTTTCCCCAACAATCAAAGTGAGAAAAAATGGGTCTATCTTCTTAGGGCAAGTAGTTACTGAATTTCCTAAGAAGATATGAGGAATCTCAGTGATAAATCCCTCAAATTCCTTGTCTTTCTTATCTTTTTCACTCAATTTGGGTGGAGTGGGAACCACTAAATCATTACAAGCTATATTAGCACCATTGATAATGGCTATTGCCTTCTACTTATGTTCCTCTATTCTCATCATTTCAAGAAAATGCACATATACTTTTACTTGGCTAAATAATTGAAACATATCAATAGGATTATACTTGGGTAATTCAATTGGGAGCATACCTTGTTCATTGATGTTCTCCTTCTATTGATTTTTTGGTACCTCAACCCTATGTTTTGCATCCTTCTTTGCAACTGTTATAAATTTTTCACCACGACTCAAATTGATAGAGCTAGTTAATTCAAGTTCATTTTAAGGTGAAGAGTTTTAGTTTATTTCTATAGTTGCTTAAACAATTGCATATATTTGAGTTTTTGAGTTTTAGAAAAGTGCAATGTGTTTTAGTTTTCCATTAATCATTTGCAACATAAAATATCGCATGAGATGTAAAAGAAAGTTCTTTCATTTTGTATTCAATTATGCATTACATAATGTTTCATGCATTTTTACAAAAGAAAAGTACAAAATTGAACAAGAATTGCACAAAATTTTGTTTTATATTTATTGGGATGAAAATAAGAATCAAGTGTCCCACACAAGTTGTAGGAATAGCTAAGACAATGAAACACAAGGAGTGCACTACACTACTGAAGATAAAGAAGGAAATAACACATAAAAGGGAACATAGCTGTCATTGCCTGAATGTGTCTTCAAGTTGCCTTCACTTTTGTGCATCCCTCCTTGCTCCCGTTCTCCAAGTGAAACTGCAAGTGATTGTAATGTTTTGTTAGAGCTTAGGTTATGAATCCTCCTACATGATCTAATAGCTCATTAATGTAGAAAATTGCTTGTGGTGCATTGAATCAATTGATCAAAGACAATAAGTGTGCAAGAGAATACAAAGGAGGAAACTCATAAGAAACTTTGAATTTATTGTTTTTAATATAACATTGTTTATTTCCTATGCAGGTATAGGAAAAGCCATGTTGCTGATCTATTTTGAAGACTTATAACATGTGGTGTAAAATGGGCTCCCACAAGGGTTGAGCTCGACATGTTACCCCTTAACATCCAATAGAGGGGTTGAGAAAGGAAACAAATTCATAATTACTCAAAAGAGATATGCATCTGAAGGAGTACATCACAAGTGTCATAAGAGCCCAAGCAATTGACCATTTAGGACAATCAAGTCTGAAAATGCAATGAATTGAAGATCATAAATGATCAATTGCTCACGTAGACCATCATAAGGAGCACGTCATCATGAAATGTGATAGTGAACAGGCATACATAATGCCAATCAAAAGTGGCCATTGAAGCAAATGAAGAAGCTTTAGAACACCATCATCAAGTGTTTATATTTCAAAATATTCTATGCAAAGATTAGATTCACATCAACATTTTGCTGCTTAAGAGAAATAAAAATGCATGAAGAGTATAGAAGTAAACTTCCTCTCCATCAAGAAATGAAACTACAAGTGGCTGCAAATGAAGAATGAAATCCAAAGGATGAAGGAAATGATGCAAGAGCATCTATTCACAACAATAATTCATCAGGGTACATCAGAACCAAACACAGTTGGAGAATATCAAATTAAACAAGCATCTTTGATTCACTAAACTTTTCATCAAAAATCCACACAATTTCACTTGATTCTTCATTACACAAAGCCATAAACCATCAAACTTGTCTCTTAACCAACATTCAATTTATTGTACAAACTCTTTGACTCTATTAGAAATTATAAATCAATCCATATTTACACTTTTCACCCAAATTGCCATTCTCATCAACTTGATTCATAAGGAAAAACAAAAGTCAAGTAATATTATTTCCAATCCATTACTAAAAATCCAAGTCACTATAATTTGCATATTCTTGAATGAAACAAACCAAATGCACGTTCACAAACCTTTGATCCATCAATCTTACCATTATCCTACAATCAAAGCTCCAATCTTGTACATAGGAAACTCATGGCTAAATAACCAAATTAACACATTGAGCCCTCTAAACTCTTCCCAAGAATTGAAACACTCTTAGTAACATCATTTAGTGAGTTCCAAGTCAATTTCAATCATTTAATTCTCCGCCCCAATAAAAACTCAGTTTTTTGCATGCAAATACTAATATTCTACTAGCATTGCAAATCCCTTAATCAGGTATCAACATACAATCCTCTTTGAAACTTTCCAAACTAATTGCACATTGAGGGACCCTTTAACACCAAATTTAATATGCCACAAATTCAAATTCCATTGTTTAGAAAAAATTATCAGAAAAATCAGACTATACGCTATTAAAGAGTCCCAATTATCCCTAAATTGCTAAGGAGGAACCTTCAAAACAACTCCAAATCACTAAAAAACCATAAAAAATCTTTGTACAAGTGGAAAACAACACAAATAATCAATCTTCAATGTAGGAAATTCTCATCAATACAAACAAACAATAAACCCTTGTTTATAGTATTAACAATCCCAAAGAATGAGGGTTTGAAGGAAAGATATATTCCAAGCCACATTATGCTCTGTGACTGCTTTATTCATGTTTGTTTGTGTTTTAATATTCTTTAGGAAACATTCCCAAACCTCTGCAACTGATATTTCTTCAAACCCTTGACTGTAGCAACAATCAATGTATGGTAACCTTTCAAATTCCCCTTGTAAAAACTCCATTAGTGCATTCTTGTTTCCCCTGTACCTTCACACAAGTTCAAAACTTAAAAAATCCTAAAAAAATCTACTCCATTGATCTACAAGGCCTAATTCGGTGGAGTAGAGAACATTTTCTTAATTGACTCTCAAACCCCTGTTTTAAGGGTTTCTAACTGTTCTATAGAGATTGCCTTCAAATGAATGTTCTACACAATAAAATCTCTTCTAGATGGATTTAAAGAAAAGCTAATTCACTAATCTAACAAGAACTATAAGGTTTAGAACCTAAATCTTCTGCCCAAACTGTACAAATGGATGAACTAAAAGAAGAAACTCAAAAAATCACTAAACAAGGTACTTTTATTTGTTCTAAATCTTCAAGAATACAAAGAATGATCCTTTGATCACCCTTTACAAGGTTTATATAGATTTTTTCATCAATTTTGTACTTCCCCATCAATTTCTTCAACCAATCCTTTCCTTTTCCACATGTGACTCCTCACATTCCATAGTTTCTTCTTTTTTGCATCTTTTACACTATTGACAACTTTTAGCAATTTTACAAATTTTTCTTTTTCCCATCTTTTGACCTCGTAAAGACCTCTTTAAGGACTTAAATACATTCAATATGACCACTTCATGACCTTTACAATGTTTTTACAATTGAAAATTGATTTTTTTTCAATTTTTCCTTTTGAATGTATTTTGAGGACAAGATGCTCCTACACCATACACCGAACCAACAAAACATTTCCAAGTCCCTTGGAAAATTATTGTATCAACTTTGAAAAACCAATTCAAACCTTCCTTGGACTATTTCTTCCTCTTTACTCTCTGAATCTTGTACTTTGTCTTTGCCTTCAACTTTATCTTCATCACCATCTTCACTTTGTCTTTGCCATCTATCTTCATCTTTGTCTTCTCTTTCCTCTTGCCTTTCTCTCTCTGTCATCAGGTTCTTAATCATCTTCTCTTCAAAAGGACATAAGATTGTCCTTGCTAACTTTCCTCTTTCTTTCACAATTCATCCTTGACCTTCTCTGACCAACTTGTCTTCGTCTTTTCATCTTCTCAACTACTCCTATTAGTGGAGTACTCTTTAGGTTGCAAACTCAAGTGCTTCTTTAGTCATGTATCCATCTGTTTCTTACTGCTTCACAACACCAACTCAACAACTCAAAAAACTAAGCAAGTTCCTCCTTGCTTTGAACTTTTGTCATCTTTCTTCTACCTTTTCTTGGAAGCAACTAGGTTATCTTCTCAACCTGCACAAACTCACATAAAATCACAACTTCTTTCTGCAACTTAGATGGATCAAGCACTTGCATCCAAACTCAACAACTCAACATTAGCGAAAAATTAACCAACTTATCTGAATCAACTGACTTTGATACCAATTGATGCAAGAGCATCTATTCACAACAAAAATTCATCAGGATACATTAGAACCAAACACAATTGGAGAAGATCAAATTAAACAAGCATCTCTAATTCACTAAAATTTTCATCAAAACTCCACACAATTTCACTTGATTCTTCATTACACAAATCCATAAGCCATCAAACTTATCTCTTAACCAACATTCAATTAAATGTACAAACTCTTTGACTCTATTAGAAATTCTAACTCAATCCATATTTAAACTTTTCACCCAAATTGTCATTCTCATCAACTTGATTCATAAGGAAAAACAACAAGTCAAGTAATCTTATTGCCAATCCATTACCAAACATCCAAGTCACTGTAATCTGCATATTCTTGACTAAAACAAACAAGATGCATGTTCACAAACCTTTGATCCACCAGTCTTACCATTATCCTTCAATCAAAGCTTCAATCTTGTACATAGGAAACTCATGGCTAAATCACCAAATTAACACATTCAACCCTCTAAACTCTTCCCAAGAATTGAAACACTCTTAGTAACATCATTTAGTGAGTTCCAAGTCAATTTCAATAATTTATTTCTCTACCCCAACAAAAACTTAGTTTCTTGCATGCAAATACCAATATTCTACTAGCATTGTAAATCCCTTAATTAGGTATCAACACACAGTCCTCTTTGAACCATTCCAAACTAATTGCACATTTAGGGACCCTTTAACACCAAATTTAACATTCCACAAATTCAAATTCCATTGTTTAGAAACAATTATTAGAAAAATCAGACTATACACTGTCAAAGAGCCCCAATTAGCCCTAAATTGCAAAGGAGAAAACTTCAAAATAACTCCAAATCACTAAAAAACCATAAATAGTCTTTGTACAAGTGGAAAAACACACATCATCAATCTTCAATGTAGGAAACACCCATCAATACAAACAAATAACAAACCCTTGTTTATAGTATTAACAATCCCAAAGAATGAGGGCTTGAAGGAAAGATATATTCCAAGCCACCTTATGCTCTGCCACTACTTTATTCATGTTTTTTTGTGTCTAAATATGCTTCAGGAAACATTTCCAAACCTCTGCAACTAATATTTCTTCAAACCCTTAATTGTAGTAGCAATCAATATATGGTAACCTTTCAAATTCCCCCTATAACAACAACTCCATTAGTGCATCCTTGTTTCCCCTGTACCTTCACACAAGTTCAAAACTTAAAACATCCCAAAACAATCTACTCCACCGGTCTACAAGGCCTAATTTGGTGGAGTAGAGAACATTTGCTTAATTGACTCTCAAACCCCTATTTTAAGGGTTTCTAACTATTCTACAGAGATTGCCTTGAAACGAATGTTCTACACAATAAAATCTCTTCTAGATGGATTTAAAGAAAAGATAATTCACTGATCTAACAAGAACTATAAGGTTTAGAACCTAAATCTTCTGCCCAAACTGTACAAATGGATGAACAAAAGGAAGAAACTCAGAAAATCACTAAACATGGTACTTTTATTTATTCTAAATCTTCAAGAATACAAAGAATGATCCTTTTCTATCCCTTTACAAGGTTTATATAGATGTTTTCATTAGTTTTGTAACTTCCCCATCAAATTCTTTGACCAATCCTTTCCTTTTCCACATGTGACTCTTCACATTCCATATTTTTTCTGCTTTTTTGCATCTTTTACACAATTGGTAACTTTTAGCAATTTTACAAAATTTGCTTTTTCCCATCTTTTGACCTCGTAAAGACCTCTTTAAGGACTTAAATACATTCAATATGACCACGTCATGACCTTTATAATGTTTTTACAATTGAAAATTTAATTTTTTCAATTTTTCCTTTTGAATGTATTTTGAAGACAAGGTGCTCTTACACTAGGAAAAGAGGCATTGCTGACTATATGAACAATACACTAAGTGTTTGAGCTAAATGTAACTTGAAACATCACTAATGTCAATAGATTGCAAAGAAACTCAAGGCTTGTTTCAATATGATTGATGCTACAGATATAAAGGCTATCTCATTGCATTGCCACATGAAATTGTGGTAAAAATGAAATTTTAAGTGTATTGTTTAGAATGGGTGATAATGGACATCAAGTGAGCTACAAAAATACTATGGTGGCCAAATGAAACCTTGAAAAAGTAAGTAAATAGAATAAAGGCATCAATATGCAATGCATTTGAGAGTAAATAGAGATTTTTTCTGTGTGTTTCATAAAGCAAGTGTGTGCAAATATCATGGCAGCCATGCTAAACAGTGAATGAGAAAGTGCATGGAGAGTATGAGAAAACATGTTGTTTGATAAGCAACTGAAAAGCATCAAATAGAGTTGAGTTTCATTGTGTTCATGCATTTCAATTAAAATTGAAAGCAAGCAATTTCTAAAAACATATGCATTGAAAAGAGAAAATACAAATGTCATTAGAACATGTCAACTTGCTTCATTAAGAAAAGTTTTTGAGTGAAGTAGAACTTGCATTCTGAGAGTAAAAAAGTGGAGCTACAGTGACATATACATGAAATGAAATCATTGTTGATTTTCAAAAATAGTGAGCCAATGTTCAAATAAGCTAGGGTTTCGAAGCAAATGGAACAATGGCATTAAGTTCACGATGACTCATACAATGCATCTGTGTGTGAGTAGAGAAAAATGAATGCACTTTGCATATAGTGGAAACAAATGCAATGGTACCCATTTTGAGTTTTAGGAGCAAACTCACATGGGTTTATGTTGTGATATTTCAAATGAAAAAGTAATGGAGTAGCTCAAGTTTATACAAGAATATAAATAAACCCAGCTGAACTCTCATGGCCGCGGCCTGAGAGAGAGTTTTTCTTCACAAATGAGAATACCCACTTATGGTTTTGCCTCAAAATGAAAATACAGAAGGAAATAATAATGTTTCGAGCTCTTTTCCAAAGAAACAACTTAGAAAAATGAAGACAATGAAGTCAATGGCCACGACCATGATGGGTTTTCAAAACCCAAGAAATAGTAAACAAAAATACAAGAGATTCTCTCTTTCAAATAGTAACATCATTTTACATCATGGTTCAAGCCTAAAGAAGATCATTTTTTGCAGAAACAAGAGAATACACATGGCGAGGCCATGACCTGTGCAAGGCGAATCTTAGAAATTCATTCGTTCTTCACTTTATGTTTGTAAAATGAGCTCAAATCGATCCTTTTCAAGAGAAAAATGCACAATGTAAAAGAGAAATGAATCTTACCCAAGTCTATAAATGGAGAAAACCAGTTCAAGTCCATGGGTAGAGCTTTCAAAAAACTCGAACAAAGCCCTCTCATGGTGGCCCCATTAAAAAACCAATCATGGCCACGACCTAGAGGCTGGATTTCTCCTTCAAAATGGAGTAAACAATGCATCAAAATGACCTAAAAAATTGATCTAGGAGGATCTTCAAAACCTGAAAATTGAAGTGTTCTAGTTTCTCCCAGAAGTGATGCCATCCAGAAGAGCTTGACGAATTGAATTCGGCGCAACTTGAACAGACGAAAAAGGAGTCTATTTGCTCAAGTTACGCACAATCAAAGATTTGGTCAAAGCTTAGTCAACTCAGGTATTAGGGATGAAAAAAAGGGTCAAAAATTAACTATCTCCAAAATGATCAAATTCAGCATCATCGTGAAGAGCTCGTTGAGAGCTTTTTAATGATGTTCATTTTGCGGAAATCGAACCTCGTATGGGCAACATATTGTCAGTCAAAGTTTGTAGTTGACCAAGTTGACTGGAGGGTACAGTGATGATGTCAGCATGACAACAAAAGCTAACTTGGTGGATGGGTCATCATACGAACACTGATGTGGACCAATAGTGTCTTGACACGTGGCACATTTGTACAGATGATGTGGTAGTACGGTCATCGATGACATCAACAAGGTCGGCGAATCGGGTGTTGACACGTGTCAGTTGTACAATGATGTGGTAGGTGACATGGCTCGGCTGACATGGTAGGTGACATGGCTCATACTCCAGCATGGAATAAACACAATATGACACATGGAATTCTATTGGCATGCTGACTGGACGAAGACAACGAATCAGACCTCACCACATGGCACAATGAGGATGTGCCACGTGGCCCTCGAGTTCTTCCTCCTCATGGTCAGTCGGTTGAAAAGTCTATTAAAAGGTAGTGGAGGGCGTCGACCCCGTAATCCCCACCTGATGAACTCAAAGGTCTACTGTTGCACCCATGAGTAAAATGCTTTACCATATATGGTTGCCGGTTGTTTTTGTTATGTTTGGTTTTGAAATTGGTGGTTAAAAAATGGCAGCTGGGAGTTGAACCTCGCACCGGCCGGCCTTCAAAAGTTATGGTCACCGATACACCAACCATTCTGTTCGCTATATATATGGCACCAGTTCAATATAGTTAAGAGTTAGGCCTGAGGCCTAACCGAATAACCCAAAAATGGGTATTTTACAAACAAAATAGGAATCTCGAAACAAAAACAAACAAACTTAGCCTGAAAATAAATTAAATTAAGGGGTCTAAATTATTATTGAGGGGGATTTGGAATTTTTATGGTAAATAAGGGAAGATTTAATAAAATCTTTACCTTATTAAGGGGAGATTACATGATTTTGTAAATATTATGGTTTTACCCCCTATATGGCAATTGTGATGGTATTTAAAGGGGTGTAAGGGGTTGTATGAAAAAAAGCAATTCTTCTTGAAACCAAATAATCTCAGGAGGAGATTTTTGTAACTTGGTGAAGAATTTGTATAGGTTGCTTTAGCCTCATTTGTAAAAGCTTTGTGAAGCTTCTTTTTTCTTTTGTAAGAATGTCTTGCTGACGTGGAAGTTAGGTTCATAGGTGGAGTCACTTTCTGGAGGCCTCTTGTAAGGCGAAAGCTTATTCTTTTTGTAACCTGTGAAGATTCCAAGTCTTGAAGGAAATATATTGATTCATCCTTTTGGAAAATCCAAAGACGTAGCCGATTTCGGTGAACTCCGTTATCACCTCGGTTGTAATCTTTTTCTTTTGTGATTTCTTGCAATTGTTTATTTGAGTTTAGTAGACTAGAGATTTGGATTTACATGTTGGATTCAAATCGATAATTAAAAGATCCTGATGTTAGATTGACTATTGTAAGTCTTTTTAAAAATATAACACGTGAACTTTAACGGGCAAGTGCTCGATTCTTTTATGGATCAAAAATAACTTACCATTAAATTCAGGAGAGGATTTGATAAGAATGGAAAAGAAAGCAACTCAAATAGTGAAGTTCTAGCTTCAAACTCTAACTTCCATGGTGGCCAAATGCAGAGCCTTCTCCAAAAATCGGCCAAGTGAAAATGATGAGAAAATTTAGGGATTCATTTTAGTTTTGATGCTAGGGTTTCCTCCATGCCCTAGGTTGAATGTGATTTTTATCACATTCTTTTAAATTTTCAAGTGCTTCATTAATTCCTTTTTCCCATGATGCCTAGGTTGAAGCCTTTGCCTTAGTCTTTTTTTTATTTTTGAAGAAAATCAAACTATATTCACATTGCCTTTGATTGTAGGATAAAATCATATATGCCTTGGCCTTGTTCATTTTAGATGAGCCTTTCTAAACCTTGGGAAATATTTCATACATTGCTTAAAAATCAAGACAATGACCTTAGGTCTTTTGAAATTTTTCGTAAGTCTTGAACATTTTAGGTTTCCCTTAGAGCTTTGAATCACCATATGTGATGGACGCCTAAATTTTTTATGATTTTTTTATAGAAAAATAAAGTATATAGGTACCTTGTTTTAAATATTTTGACTTTTGCAATTGATTATTAAATTTTGATCCAAAATTGCAAAAAATTATAAAATTTGACCTCGAACTGCAAAAATCAGATGTAACAAAGGGGGGTTTCTATTTTTGTTTTATGAAACTACAAGTGATGTAAAACATAATTAAGGTAATGTTTCTATAAATTACTTTAATATCTGTTATTGTTTAAATGTAGTTGATGCACTTGAGTCCTCACTAAGAGTTTCCATTTTTGCGTTGAGTTCACTTGGGTGAATTTGGAGAAAAGGAGGCAAATTGAAGTTTCCATTTTCAGTTTCCAGCTATTTGCACCTAATTTTGTGGAGTTTCTTGATCAACCCTTGGGACATGGAAAGTTCCTATCTTTTTGGTGTTGTTTGGGGCAGTTTATGACACTATTTTTTAGGCTTTTCCCTTGAGCTCAGAAATGGGAAAAGTTGCTATTTAGAGATGCAGTGAGGTTGATTTTTGGCCATTTTTCACTATTGTGACACGTGGAGGCTACAAGTTGGAGAAAATTCTAATTTTTCTATTCAGATTGATGGTTTCTTGCTCTCCTATTCACTCAAAGAGTTTTGTAAATGTGTTTTGTACTCAGATTCTAAAATTTTCACTCCTTCAGTTCAATAAAGCAGCTAGATTTCTTTTCTCATCTACTTGTTTCAAATTTACATTGACAATTTGATGTTAGCTATGATTCAAATGCAAAATCCTCCTCATGTCTTGTCATTGTAGGTTTGTTTGCAAGGGTTTCATGTGATTTAGGTTGCATTCTATGTTATGTTTGATTAACCTCTATCCAAATCACTTTTTGATTATGTGTTTAGGGTGGGATTGTGAGAATCAGAGTTCTAGAGATATTGTTGTGAGTGGAAAAAAATGTTAGAATCTTCATATTGCTGGTGAATCACCTTAGTTTAGGATCTATGTTTTCATTTTTTCCTTCTACCCCTTTTCCCTGAAGGTCTAGTAGATTAGGTGTTTTATTGGGGGAACTAGCCCACTTTGGAGATTCGCTCTCACCTACAGACTTACCCACAAATATAAGAGTGTTTCCATGTTGCAACAGGATAGGAAAGTCTAACTTGGCTAAGGGTGCAATCTTGATTTCCAACAGTTTTTGGCATGCCTGGTGGGACTCTAGAGTCTTGTCTTTAGAGTTTTTTTCAAAATTGTAAGTTGTTGTTTAGTATATGTAGTAGCATTTTCTGCCTATAGAGGTTTCAAAATATACACGGTGACTCTAATTTTTGGTTGCATTGCAAATTTAGTGCAAAAAACTTATGAGAAGGATTCAAACCAGATCTAGTACAACTTCTTTTGAATATTTGCAGCTCTCCCCACAAATGAGAGGCATAACACCAAGGAGGATCTTTGATTCAATTAGGAGGGTGAAGTATACACCTCTAGAGCTCAGTCCTATAGTATATGTGAAGAGGAACTTGACTCTTGTGTCTCAAGCACCACCTATGGCAAGACAATTTTCCTTCGCACCATTTAACGGGGGTAGCCCGTTATTGTTGGGTTGACATGATGACATACCAGTTGCTGTACTTAAAGGGCTACTATACTTCACTGGCAAGGACTAGACCACCCCTATTGAACATATCCGAGATGTGGCAACACTATGTTCAGTGCACAACATGATAGAAGAAAATGTGGCTATAAGGTTGTTGGCTGCTTCGTTGAAGGGGAAACCCCTTCAGTGGTTCAGAGGGCTCCCAACCAATTCCATTGCAACATGGTACTAGCTTGGTGATGGCCTACACTAGCAATTCATGGATAAGTTAGATCACCTTTCCTTGCTAGAGTAGCTGGACACCATCAAGTGGGCTCCCCATGAACACATGGCTGATTTTAATTATTGGTTCTAGAGAACCTAAGATAGGATCCCTTTGATAGTTAAACCCTCACTTGAGCATGCTTTCCAATTCTTCCTAAAATACTTGAGTAGTGAAATTTTAGTTATGATACAGTCCATGGGAGGGTTTACATTGCCAAATGTCTATGATATCGCATAAGGGAAGAAAATTATATCATTCAAGCCAGAAAAATAGCCCTGAGACCACCTACACCTATTTTTCCCAAAATTCAGCCACCTATCCCTATGAATTTTCCTCCTATAGTTGTTGTACCGCTAGTCTCAACAATAGGTTATCAAGTTGTTCAAGAAAATGTCATCTTAGACCAGACCAAAGAAATCCAAGAAATAAAAAATATGCTGCAAAATTTTGGCAAAGCCTTTAGTAATGAATTTGTGAGCCTTAAGAAACAAGTCAACCAAAAACATAGGCCTTACTAAGCTCCTTATCGGTAGAATCAACTAAATAGGTCACCTTTTTAGAATGATTTCCAAGGTCAAAAGAGGAGTTTTAATCCCAAGCCTTTTCGTCCCTATGATCCCAATGTTGCTGGCCCCTCAAGGGAACTCATACCACATAAAAAATTGGCTCAAGAACATGATTGGTGCTACTCGTGCAATTAGCCACACAATTAAGCTGTGTGCATGAGTAGGATGGAGAATCAAGCACTCATGGTGCAAAACCATTAAGTTGGCCCATAAAATTTTCCAAGTGAGAGTATGGAATAGCAAGAAACTCTAAGGTTGCTTTAGTAAATTGGAAAATTTTCGAATACTATGGAGTTAACCATTTCCAAGGTCAGAACCAACAAGGTTCACCCATTGCAACAAATACGAGGTAAAAAAAGAGAGTAGTTGAAGTGGAGCAACAAGTTGTAAATTTACAATAGCAAGCTGCAAGGGACAAAACTCATGCCATTCCACCTCAAATTATCCCCACAACACAATCAAGAGGATAGAAAAAGGTAAATGACACTATTGCTCCTTCAAGATAGTAAAATGTAAGTCTCGTGTCCTTTAATGTGGTTCAACACTTAAAGAAAGCTATAGTCAGCATGTCCATTATGGATGCATTACATATCCCATGCCAAAAAAATTTATTACAAGATGCATTGGCTGAACTTTCATCTTTAGATGTTGTTAATGTAGAAAAGAACATAATTGTACTTTCCAATAGCTCAGAGGTCAAGGGCGGGTAGAAAAATCAAGAAGTGAAGTCTCCACCATTTTATCTAAGCCTTATTATCGGAGATAAGCTTGTCCATAACTTTATGATAGACACGGGTGCTAGTAGCTCAGTTATGCCTAAAATCTTAGCATACAAGTTAGGTTTGTTTTATGAATCTGTGTCAAAAGGAGTCATGCAATTAGATGGTTCTACTATTCAAACAGTAGGAATCATTAAAAATTTGGCTCTCACATTACATGCTTGCCCCAACTTTTCTATTTCACGAGATGTCCATGTGATTGAATTTCCTCCCCCATTTTGTACTTTGCCTCTCAAGAGACTTTACTACTAAACTAGGAGGATTCTTATTAGCCGATTGGTCTCACTTATTCTTTAGAACCAGGTATGGCACCAAAGTGACCATTGAGTCTGAACCATTAGCCAAAGTTCACATTAAGCTGTACACCACCAACTCTATAAATGCCAACCTGTTAGCCACTCATGGGTTAGAGAGTCAATCTGTGGCCTTTGATCCCAGTTCATCCAATGACAAAGAAAACTTGGTTGAGTGGGCTGCTGAAAATCACAACCTTGACCCTTCTATCCATAAAGAAGAAGTTGGGTTAGGAGTCTATGTAATTCATGAACCCAATGTAGTAATTCCTAATCTGGTCAAAGATCAAGAGTAGTCTGAACAACAAGAAAACTAGCTTTGGAAGCTATATTTTGATGGTTCAAGATGCAAGACGGGGGATGGTGGAGGACCAATGCTGGTATCACCTAATGGGGGAAAATATTATTCAACCTTAAGGTTCGCTTTTAGCTATACAAACAACATGGATGAATATGAGGCCCTTATTCATGGCCTCAAATGGGCTCGAAAAAGAGGTATTAGATGTTTACAAGTTTATGGTGACTCTGAATTGGTTGTTAATCAAGTTAGGAACTTGATTGCTATAAAAAATGATGTATTGAAGAAATACAAGCATTGAGTGTGGGACCTAATAGAGGATTTTGATGCATTTAATTTTCTTTCCATCCCTAGAACTCAAAACAAACATGCAGGTAGAATTGCTACCTTAGGTGCTCAATTTGATATTCCAAATGAGGTACATAATGTAGAAAGACAACAATATGTAAAAATTATTGTTATACCTTCTGTGCCAGATAATAACATGAGTTGGAAGATCTTTGACAATGATGAACAAATTGTGAGCTTCTTGATAGCATAAGCTGAATTTGCAAATGAAAATCAGTTGAAGTGGAAACAATAGTATGGAAGTCAGATTGTACAGCTAAAATCAAATAAGTTGCCAAAGGGGTTGGTAACATTAGAGTCAGTTTTTAACTTTGATGAACAAGTAAGGAAAGATAAGTGTAGCGTAACTGTCGAACAAGAGTATTATGAAGCCATTGAAATATTCAAAGGTAAACTTCTCAAGTTGGGAAAGGTATGTACTAGGGAGGAGCAGCATTGTTTTTTTTGTTATGTCAAGAGTTTAATGATATATTTGCTTGGGAATACAAGGATTTAAGAGGTTTTGATCCTAAACTAGCTCAGCATACTATCGAGTTAGAACCTAATGCAAAACCTGTGAGACAGAAATAGAGGCCCCTGAATCCTAAACTTGAGCATTTAATGAAAGTTGAATTAAATAAGCTAATTGAGAGAAACATAATTTTCCCTACTAAAAACACTTCTTGGGTTTCTAACTTGGTTCTAGTTAGAAAGAAAAATGGGGAAATAAGACTTTGTGTTGAATTTAGGGATTTGAAAAAGCTTCCCTTAAGGATCACTATGCGCTCCCTTCGATGGAGCAAATTATGCAAGTAGTGTCTAGTTATGATAGATTCTCTTTGCTTGATGGGTACTCAGGTTACAATCAGATCTTGGTTAGGGAAGAGGATCAATATAAAACAACATTCACAACTAAATGGGGCACTATGGCTTATAGGAAAACGCCTTTTGGCTTTTCTAATACAGGGGTGACATTCCAAAGGGAAATGGACATGGCTTTTCATGACCTTATGAATAATATTTTTCTTGTTTATTTAGATGATATCACAATATTTTTGAAAATTGCTAATGAACACCTTGAACATTTGAGACAAATCTTTCAAAGATGCAGAGAGTTTAGAGTTTCTCTCAATCCAAAGAAATGCATATTTTTTGTCCACGAAGGTAAGCTTCTAGGACACATTGTCTCTAAGCAGAAAATTTCTATTGACCCAGAGCGAGTTTCAACCATTCTGGAATTACCTTTGCCAGCACATAAAAAGGGTTTGTAAAGCTTCCTTGGAAGAATTAATTTCGTGAGAAGGTTTATACCAAGTATTGCAGCCTTATTACTGCCTCTCACGACAATGTTGAAAAAGAATGTACCTTTCAATTAGACTAAGGAGGGTAAGAGGAGCTTCGAGCAAATAAGAGAAGCCCTTTCAGTTGCCCCAACCCTCGTTAATCCAAATTATAATAAATATTTTATCTTATATGCTTTTGGGGGTATTGATATTGTTTCCACAATATTATGCCAACAAAATGATGAAGGCTTGGAGTAGCCCATATCCTTTTTCAGTCAAGTACTACATGACTATGAGATAAAATAATCTTTTGTGGAAAAAAATGTGTTTGTAGTGGTTAGGATCCTTAAAATTTTTAGGCACATGCTGTCCAATAACAAAATTCATTTGCTAGTTTCTCACCCTACTGTGAAAGATTTCTTGCTTAATAAAGATATGAATGATAAAAGGGCTAGTTGGATAATAAGAGTAATGGAATTTTATGCTGACATTAAGGCTACTAAACTTGTTAGAGGAAAAGGTTTGTGTGAACAGCTTGTTGAAAGCACAAAAAATAGTCTAGAAGATGATGAGAACATTGCAACAGTATTGAGCAACAAAGAGAAAACTTCTATCTCAGCTTCGGGTATAAATTGGGTACAAAAAATGGTTAACTATTTGCAGACCGGTCAATTTTGTGAGGGTTTGGACAGGGAGAAAATAACATATTTCAGATTGTAGGCTATTCCTTATGCTATTGTTGATGGTGTTTTATTTAGGAGATATTTTCAAGGTGTGTTATTAAGATGCATTGAGACTAACCAAATAGATAAGCTGCTAAAGGAATTCCACAATAGGCCTTCAAGAGGCCACTTTGCAACAAGAACAAGAACCCTGAAAAATAATGAGGGTTGGTTATTATTGGCTAGACATATTCAAGGATGCATTTTCTTGGGTAAAGAAATGTGAAAAATGTGCATTTTTCGTAGGTAAGTAGAAACTTGCAGCTTTGCCTTTGAATCCTATTCAGGTTGAACAAACCTTTGCTAAATGGGGGCTTGATTTTATTCAGGCCAATTAATCCACCCTCAAGTGCTGGTCACAAGTGGATCTTAACCTCCACAAACTATTTTACTAAGTGGACCAAGGATGTTGCTCTAAAAGAAGTGAATGAAGCTTCTATTCTAATTTTTTACCAAGATTTAGTGTCCAGATTAGATGTTCCAGATTCCATTATTTTTTATAATGCTTTACCATTTATTGGTCTAAATATTTTTGAATAGTTAGTGAGAAATAATATCTTTTTGAATACTTCATCTAACTACTACCCACTGGGTAATAGACAAGTAGAATCTACCAATAAGAACTTGATCAAGATCATCAAGAAGGCCATTGAAGACAATCAGAGAACATGGCCCACAAAAAGTTGAAATTATCCCTTTGGGATGATAGAGTAACCCCCAAGAGGGTTATTGGTTGCCCTTTGTATGTTCTTACTTATGGCAAGGAGGCCAAATTACCAGTCTCCATTGAGCTACCAACTTTGAATTTTATTAAAGAGCTTGAGATGCTAGAAGAACAACCCATGGAAGTTATACTTGCACAACTAATAGAACTAGAGGAAGCCAACAAGGAAGCATGGAAGAAGCTTGAAATTAATCAAGCTCAAATGAAGAGCTCCTATGAAAAAAGAGAAAAATCCAGAGAATTTATTGTTGGAGACATTGTGCTCAAATGGGATGAACACAAGAGTAAACCTGGGAGGCACTCCAAATTTGATGCAATTTGGGAGGGCCCTTATGTAATAAAAAAATTCAAAGAGAAAAATTCATTTCAGATCTCAAGGTTAAGCGAGGAGGTGCTTCTGATCCTAGTCAATGAGATCCATTTAAAACATCATTTTTGAGATTTAAAGTTCTACCTCTATACTATAGTAGATTAGTTGCTACTAATAAGTGCTTGGAGTACTTTTCTTTTCAATTGTTTCTTTTCCTTAAGTGCTTCTACACATTGTTTTCTAGCCACCAGGGCCTTGTAGCTTTGCTTCCATTTGTTTTGGTTTTGGTTTTTGCTGCTATTTGGTGTGGTAAGTTTCAGTTTTTTTAGATCTCTTGAGTTTTGGAAGGGCAGAGTTGACTCCATGCCCAATGGATCTACAGAAGGCAACTGGCCTAATGCTTAGCAAGCAAGCATCTAGCAGAGGTTGCCAAGAGTGTTATAAAATTTTCCATAACTCAAATTCACAGAGCTGGTTAATTCAAGTTCATTTTAAGGTGAAGAGTTTTAGTTTATTTCTGTAGTTGCTTAAACCATTGCATATATTTGAGTTTTTGAGTTTTAGAAAAGTTCAACGTGTTACAGTTTTCCATTCATCATTTACAATATAAAATATTGCATGAGATGTAAAAGAAAGTGCTTTCATTATGTATTCAGTTATGCACTACATAATGTTTCATACATTTTTACAAAATAAAAGTACATAATTGAACAAGAATTGCACAAAATGTTTTTTTATATTCATTGGGATGAAAAGAAGAATCAAGTGTCCCACACAAGCCATGGGAATAGCTGAGAATGAAACACAATGAGTGCACTACACTACTGAAGATAAAGAAGGAAAGTACACATAAGAGGGAACATAACTATCATTTCCTGAATGTGTCTTCGAGTTGCCTTTAGTGTTGTGCATCCCTCTTTGCTCCCATTCTCCAAGTGAACTTGCAAGTGATTGTAATGTTTTGTTAGAGCTCGGGTTATGAATCCTCCTACATGATCTACCAACAATAATGTAGAACATTTCTTGTGGCGCATTGAATCAATTGAGCAAAGAAAAGAAGTGTGCAAGATAATACAAAGGAGGAAACATCATAAGAAACTTTGGATTTATTGTTTTTAATCTAGCATTGTTTGTTTCCTATGCAGGTATAGGAAAAGCCATGTTGCTGATCTATTTTGAAGACTTATAGCATGTGGTGTAAAATGAGCTCCCACAAGCGTTGAGCTTGGCATACTGCCCCTTAACATCCAAAAGAGGGGTTGAGAAAGGAAACAAATTCATAATTGATCAAAAGAGATATGCATTTTAAGGAGTACATCACAAGTGTCATAAGAGCCCAAGCAATTGACCATTTAGGGTAATCAAGTCTAAAAATACAATGAGTTGAAGATCATAAATGATCAATTGCTCACATAGACCATCATAAGGAGTGCATAATCTTGAAATGTGATAGTGAATAGGAATACATAATTCCTATCAAAAGTGGCCACTGAAGAAAATGAAGAAGCTTCAGAACACCATCATCAAGTGTTTATATTTCAAAATCTTCTATGTAAAGATTAGATTCACATCAACATTTTTTTGCCTAAGAGAAATAAAAATGCATGAAGAGTGTTGATCATCAAAGCTTGCGCCTCTCTGATAGTCTTATGGGAAATTAAGCAAGTGGGGGACAAATTGCATCTCACTGAATACCTCCGGGTTTTTTATAGAAAGTCGGCTCTTCTTTGGGGTTTTGAGATAAGGGGAGAAGGAAATGTAAACATAAAACATAAAAGGTGATGCACCAAAGCTTTTACAAAATTTCAAACCCAAATCATTCCTATGATTTATATAAATAGACATAGAATGCCACAACACTTCATTGTTGGAAAGAGAACGAACAACAAAGGCTAACTTCAAGCATAGTGCTAACTTTCAGATCTTCCCGCAAATAGTGTTCATTAAGGTCCGATCAAACATAAAGATTTATCACGATTAATAGAACAATATCTCAGAAATCACATGAACTCTTCCTCCTAATACAACATAGCACGTTAAAATAACAACTTTAAAAAAAATAGAGAAGTCCAATGACATAGTCCAATTTTCCTAACCTACTACTCTACCATACAAGCATACAACATAGAAATCCGCTAAAACTATCAAGATCTAGCTTGCAAGACATAGTGTTTCATTTAGAACAATAATATAAAGAAATAAATTTTGAAAAAGGCAATACATGGACACTCTCAACAAATTCTCCTTAATAGTTCATGCTTTTAAATATCAAATGAACTTTGAAACAGAGGTCAGATGCCAATCCGACAATAGTTTAAACCTTATTAGATATAAAATGCCAAAGTAAAGTAGTTCTGCAAGTTGCTTCTAAAAACCCTAAGAAAACTAAATAAACTTTTCTTAGCAAATAAAATGTAACTTTGAATCTAACCCTTCATCATGTCATCACCTTCCTTATATAGCCACCAAAAGAAGAAAACACTGCCTCAACACAAAATTAATTACTATCAAATGTCGATACTTGATAGCTTGTAATCTGATTGTAGATCCTTGGTTAGGCTGCAAAGATCTTTGCTCATCAATTCTTAGCTACTGCATTAATGTTCTTTAGATATTTTAGCAAAGATGAAGGCCCGTAAATGATCAAATCCTATGAAAATTTTGGCAAAGGGGTTCTATTGACCAATCACATTACCTTGAGGCACCAACTCAAAACTTCCATACCCAAAAACCAAGAAAAGAAAGGCCAACAAGCTCCGACAGACTCCCAAAAGATATCACCTTATAAGAGGCACAATCCTCATATAGTGAAGAGATGGCACGTCACGCGGGAATAAATCTTATGTTTTCTGAAAATTTGTTTGGAGAAAACTTCCACCAAATTGATGCGTGCCCCAGGCCCTCCTCCAAAAGGAAAATGATACAAGAAAGTTGTGCAACCGCCACGTGGTGCATTGCCCTCCTTTCTGACCAGCCTTGTATAAACCTAGACATGTCCGATGTTGAAAAGCAAAAAGAAGCCAAAGACCAAAAGACTAAGGCAAAGAAAAAAATTTCATAGTTCTGGTGACTCACAAGGGCCTTCACTTGCAGACGTACGAACCTAGCTCTCTAAAAATTCATGGAGTTTAAGGAAAGAGGAGTGCTACACCCGCCATTCTACTTCAGTTGGTAAGGGCATACTATGAATGAGCCTGTATGCTTGGTCAAGCTGGAAGACCTCCTTCAAAGACATGACTCACCATCTTGTAGTAACCACTCCAAGGTAATAATAAAGATGAGAAAGGAAAAAAAATTCACGCTTGATCTCATTGACTGCATGTGTTGTACTTGAACTCGAAAGTTTCGTGGAAGTTCGATCCTTTTGTTTGATAGCTTCTATAATCTGTTCTACTGTCTGCACATCTTCATTTGGGGAGAAAAAGGGAGGTAGCTTGTAATTGATCAAGACATTGAAATCCTTTTTTTATCTCTTCAACTCTTCTTGTCAACACCATCTGGAAATCTTTGCACTTTTTGGCGACCTTATGGGAGGTGACAAACTCACTTGCTTTGATGGAAGCAATTCTTTGATCAGGAATCTTGACATCTTTTAGGACTTTGTCGGAAGCCACACAAAGCCTAGAAATGAAACTTTATGATTCCTCCAATCTAGATTCATATGCCTGCAAAATATGATCGGCCATCAAGCCAATCTTTCAATTTATTTCTCAGACATCCCTCAAGAATTGCGACATAGGCTAGAGAATAGGAACTATAGCTGCAATCTGCTCCCAGTGTGAAGATACCATTCTTTTTAGTAGTAGGAGAGACCCAAATTTCTATGCAGCATGAAGCTCCTGATTGAGCTGAACCTCTTTGTTTCTTGCATTCTCCTCTACTTGATCTCTCTTCTTAAGAGAATTTTCCAGTTCAGAGCTTATTCTTCTAATCTCTAGGTCGTGGGTCTGTAAAGAGGACACAACTTCTTGTTTTTCTAGCTTTAATCTTTCTACCTCTGCCTGTGCCTTCACGACACTATTGGAAGCTTGGGATCAGACACTTTCTAGCTCTTTCTATAGGTTTTCATGAGCACTTCTGTACTCCATTTTGGTCTGGCGTTGGATGGCAAGGTCAACTTTTAATCTCTCAATTTTGACATGTAGTTGAACTTGTTGGCTCTGTGCTTCATCGAGCAATCTCGAGGTTTCCCCTTGCTTACCTTGAATCTGCATTATGCGGGCCAACTAAACATCCTTAGCCTTGATTTCTATCTACAATCTGCCCACTGTTTCCCTCACATTAACCAAATCTACCTCACGCTTCTTCAATCTTTTTCCTAGCTTTTCATAGTCTGCATATACTACCTGTTGGGTGGTCTTAGCCAAGACCACCTTGTCACATGGATGCATTTCATTTAGATCTAGGCGTATTGTCCAGATGTCATAATCCTCCATCTGCATCCACCCTTTGGGATTTTCCACAAGCGACATCATGGTACTAATCAAGAGAGAATTTTGATGCTCATTGTAGCAAGCCTCAATTTTCTTAGTAGTTGGCAACTTAGTGTTCTTCAATAGCCATCTCTATTTAGCATTTCGTTAGGCTAACTTGGTTGTATTAAAATGAGCCTGAAGGGTTTGAGGGACATCAAAATTTTGTGGTACAATAGGGGCACCGAGAGGAAAACCAAAAAGGATAACAGAGGGGGAGACCTTAGATGTATGAGCATGCAGTGAAGTGAAAGGGAGTGTTATCATGGAAAAGGGTGGTACACCAAGCTGAAACTAAGTAGGGGATTTACTAGTAGGGGTGAAGAGAGACACGATTGGGCAGAAAGGTGTTTGCTTGGAAGATGATGGGCCAGGAGTGGGAGTCAACATATATGTTTTAGCTCTTTCTAGAGGGGCCCTTGACAGGGCGATCAAAGAATCAACAATGGTCGAGATGGATGTTGCTCGCTCAGGCTACAGTGTAATTTTAGGGGTTCACTACAAACAAGAGGGGGTGTATTCAAAATTAATAGGTCAGGGCCCGAGGATGGAGAATTCCTTTCCATGGGAGGAGGAAAGGGGGTAACCAAGGATGCATAAACATGAAGAAGAGAGGGAGCGAAACTTACTTGGAATGTAGTAGTTGGCACATCTTGTAGGGTAGACTCCAATTCCTCTTCTCCTCAGGTAGCAATGTCAGATACTCTTAGATTTTGGGCCCACCTTCTCTTTTCATGACCAGAACTAACATGTTCTGATCTCCTAGCCACCGAGCCCTTTGAAACTTGGCCCTCGATGATTGTAGTGGATGACACTCTCAGAGACTACCAGTCTCTCTTTCCTTTACTTTGGGCACTAGAGGAGGAAAAAACACATGAATCCCTTCATTTTGAATCTCTCTGAATATTGGATTCTCAAGGTTGGGAAGCCCAACATAGAACTTATTCCTCATTAATTTCATGGTTGGTCTCTGGATTGTTGTTATCAATGTCTTCCTCCTTATCGTAAATCTCTTCAAACTCTTCATCCTATTGAAATTGTTTGAAAATAAGGTTAAGGCACTGCAACTCTTGTTAGAATCTCCAGAAGTCTGCTTTCTTTCTCTTCGACTAGCCCTTTTTCTTCAATTGCGTATTGATAGATTTTTTTATCAGAAGGTTCTTGTCATATGGTACTTTTGGTGTGTAGAAGCTCAACCATTTTGGTTGTTTGAAAGGAATGTGTTTCAATTCAATGTACACCTCAACACTTTCCTGAGTCAGATTCTTCCTCCTTTCAAAGTATTCCTAGTCTTCATGTCTTACACTATAAAGTCCCCATGGGTTGTAGTCCCACTTATCACAGATGAGGACTAGGCCTAAGGCTGTCAATAGATCCCTGAGCTCTCCATAAAATCACTTTGTTAGTGATACTTGAATGTTAGCAATATTGAGGGGAAGAAAATATAACTTTGTTTTGTTTCTTCCAGCACCATAGATCTTGTCGACAATGGTCACTTGGTGGCACGCCTCCAATGTGAAGACTGTGTCTATCACAAATCTAGGGAGTCGAAAAGACTCATTGGGAAAGTTTTGGAATCTGATAAATGTGAAGTCTACACCAGTGAAATAATCCATTGAGTTCAGTGAGATATTCATCCATTGTAGGACCTCAGGCAAGAAATGACCAATAGGGCGAGGCAACAATTCTTGAAGTACTGGCCTCAAAAAATAATCTGTAAAGCAATAATATCCCCTTGTTCTAGAAAGTATATGGGTCCACATAGAAACTAGTTGGAGATAGCCCCTTTCATCTAGCCTAGACACTAGTACATTTCTCCCTAGCCATTCATGATTCTAATACAAAACTAGATGAGCCAAGAAAGAAGAATACCTGAATTTGGAATCAGTTATGTAATTCTTCAGCTCGATCAACATGTTTCCAACTATTATCTCAACAAAATCATAGCACCTCTAGTTCTTTTCTCTCTCTAGCTAATAGGCTAAGCCAAACTGAAAAGGAAAAACCTGGTCGTCCTTGTCAAGACTAAAAAACTAGGCTAACATCGAGAACACTGACTGCGTGTCTCTCTTGAATTTTTCGTATGAGAGAGGGAAGGAAATATGACATTATTCTATCCGTTTCTTAGTCTCTTCTTCATAAAATTTTGTTCCTTTGGCCTTTTATTCCTCAAATAGATCCATCTTTTCTTCATCAAAAATATCTGCATCCTAGGTCATAGGGATGCACAACATATCTTGTATGGCTTGAGCAAAAACAGTAACCCTAATCCTGCCATTCTAAATGACCATTGTTTCCTTGTTGAATCTCTTAGCACATGCATCAACTAGCTCTAGGCATGGATGCACAAAAGGAAACATGAACTGTGGTAAACCACAATCCCAGAGCTAAAATGGAAAACCTTCGACTGGGACATATTTTTCCTTTCTCTGAAAGGAACCTTCTCTGAGACTTTTAGGGTTAACTGACAACTTGGGGTCAAAAAACTTGTCGATGATATCTTGCATTACCTCTTCTTACAGGCTTATCCATCGGTACCTTTTTGCAAAATTCAAAAGGTCACTTTTCCACTATTGGGGCATTGGCGAATGACTTCCACCCAAAAACATTGGTATATCTAGGTCGTCGACTCAAAGCTGTGACTTGTCTTCTAGAGGTTGAGGGTTCGACCATGACTATTATCAAGAAGTTGCAGAGAATTCCTTTAGAAAAAATGGTCACTTTCCTTTTGATTCAAAAGGAAAACCTACTTTTGAGAACTTTAATTAATTCTCTGCTTGTACATGTAGTTAAGACTACACTATTACGTTCAGTCCATTAAATGTTGCCACCAAGGTGATACATGTGAACTTGAGATCCGTATCCCTCAAGAATGTTGAGAATGCTATGAGGATGGAATTAGTACATTCTCATCGCCAGCTCTTTTACAAATAAATTCCTTGCATTGAAGTGCATGCATTTTTCTATATGGAACGTGTTGAGGTGATGCAAGGTACCCTCTAAAAGGACATGACCATTAATTGTCAAATTTTTTAGCGTGTTAATCCATGTATTTTCTCATTAGTAAGTTGGTTGGCACTGATGATGGTGAAGGATACATTTCAACAATCAACGCATGAAAGCATTTACTCCCAATGCCCAAATTTATTTCTTAGGGCATTCCATCTGATCCTCCATATGATTTATCTACCTTACTTTGTTCTGCCTTAAAACTTTTCATTGTCATCTGACCAAAAATAGACACCCCATTGCTTGAGTTTTCTGGTTCACCTTTTCTATATATAGCTACACCACCTTTTGCAACATTCATTCAAACATATGGTCTCCTTAAGTTAGCTAGCTTTCCACTTATTCCCATTCCACCATAATTCATTGCTTTATCAAAATGTCTGCTAGCTTAGGCACTCCCATCAGGCTCCTTCCTGGGAGACCACAATATAGCTTCACGGGAGAGGTCACTAGCAATTGAATCAAGCATCTGGTGAAGAAATGTGACCCCCTTATCATGAGTGTGTTCAAGTGGGTAGTCGGTGTAGACTTCATTACCGATGAGAACCAACTTTAGAGCAATTACAACGTGCTTTCCCACTTTGTGGCCTCACTGCTAGACTTGAATGTGTCCAAGCCCATGATAATTGAACTATGCCATGAGATGTTCGATACTTCGTTGATGGAAGGGCTTGGTGAGATAGTGCAAGTGGCCATCCCTGACATTTGTATTCTGAGTGCTATGGACCTTCGCAAGCACGTGTACTTCGGCATAGATGTACCTTGGTTACCCTTTCTTTCTGATTTCTGTACTATGGACATTGAAATGCACCGCTATTCTTCTCAGCCAGTGGCCACTTTTTTGTTGTGGGAATATGGCATGGAAGGAGAAAGAATTTTGACTTCCTAGTGCAGAGTCTCAATGAGTAGGCCTTGAGCTTATGTTGTAGAGTTCTTGTTTGTTGTATTTTTAGCCCCTTTATGCAACTTGGAAGACAAGGAGAAGAAGAGGAAGAAAAGAAAAGGAATAAGAAATAAGACTCGATGAAGAGCCTTTACAACTTCCTTAGCAACGACTAGAGGCCTTTTCTTACTGTTTTTGCATGTTGCCTCCCCTTTTGATCTTTTGGCTCCATAACTCCTTTTGGGTTTTCTCGAGAGAGCCTTATGTTTAAAAGTTGAGCCTTGGGCTTGCATTATATGTAAATATTTTGATAGATATAATACAATACAAGCTTTTGTTTCTTTAGTGTTCCTCTTTAGTTTCCTTATTCTCAAAATTTTGAAAAAATTACAATTTTTTTTACATATGATACAAACTGTTAAAATATTCAAAGAACTTTGTATTTTAATGGAAAATCTTTAGATAAATATTGTTCACCTATATATCTAAAGCATTTCCTTCCATATCTTCCAGCTCATACACATTCTTTTCTTTGCATGTGCTTATTCAGAAAGGTCCCTTCCACAATGCTTCAAAATTCGTGTGTTTCCTTGGTTTTGTAGTATGCTCATCATACTTTAGCACTAAGCTCCCTTCTTTGAATTTTGGGCTAGAAGTATTTTTGTCAAACCATCACTTGATTGTCTATTGGCGATTGAACATAGCTCCATGGGCCTTTTCTCCATCTTCCTCCAGTTTGAGGAGTTTTTCCAGCCGTACTTCCATTCCACCATTTTCTTCAATCTCCAAGGCTTTCAGTAGCTGTAAAGTAGGAATTTCTATGGAAATGGGTATCACTACCTCTTTTCCATACACCAACTCATAAGGGGAGGTCTTCAGAATCTGCTTGGGGGTAATTCGGTTTTCCCACAGAGTAGCTCGTAAATGCTTGTGCCAATCTCTTTGTCATTCTGACCCAATGAGTTTGATTAACCTAATTAGGTTTTTGTTGGTGGAATCTGCTAACTCGTTCCCTTGTGGGTAATAATTTGATGAATTTTTAAGGAAAATCTCATGTCTGATAGCAAAATATGACATCCTTGACCCAACAAAATCTTGAGCATTATCGGATATGATGGTTTTGGGTGGACCAAATTTGGCCACTATTTCTTCAAGAAAATTAATAATTTCCCCTTCTGTTGCATTTTTTAGGGCTGCATCCTCTATCCAACTTGTAAAATAATCAGTCACCATGAGGATCCACTTGTGTCTAGAGCTGGAAATAGGATTTATCATGCCAATAAAATCCAAACCCCATTGTGCAAAGGGTTCTTTAGTTACAATTGGGCTTAAGGGTAAAGTGACATTTTTTCTTTTGCCAACAAAATATTTCCATTGTGTACACTTCTGCACCAAACGATGTGATTTGGAAAACATAGAGGGCCAATAATATCCTACTTGCATTATCTTTAAAGTAGTATTCTTGGTAGAAAAATGTCCACCCTCAAGACTGTGATGAAATTCATTAAGAACTCTTTCTTCTTGTAGGTTGTTGAGACATCGAAGCAACACACCATCATAATTTCTCTTAAATAAGACATCCTCAATTAACACATACTTGGCATATTGCAATCGGTAGTATCTACTTTTATTGAATGAAAGGATGGTTGGGTAATATCCTTTCTACATATACCAAGTTCGATCAGCCACCCAGGATTGTTTGGACTCAAATTGGTTTGAGTAGACTTGATCAATGTCCTTTTCAGCCACAAGACTCATTTCTTGTGCGATGTATTTGCACAAGCCTCTTCCTCGAACCAACTTGGTTGGTCTGATGTCCACATCATATTCTAGGATCTTAGTGATCCAATTTTCTCTTTTTTCGGTGATCTCACCTTCTATAATGTATTCCCGCACACTAGGGTGTGCTACAAGGTTAGTGATCTTGTTGGTCGACACCAAGTGTCAAAACTTTTAAAAAATTTTTACTATGGAAAAATCATTTTTTCCCATAAAGTTATACCTAACCTCATAGCCATTCAAAGTTCTTGAATGGAAAGCAACATGATGTTCTCCATCATTTTGATCACTTTTCTAAGTAAGCACTGAAGCTAGACTATCTTGACCACTGTATACATAAAGTAGGAAATATTTGGAGAAATATGGATTAACCAAGACTGAAGCAGCGAAAATCGCTATCTTTATTTTCTCAAAAGCTTCTTTTCCTTTGGGGGTCCATTTGAACAACAAATTATTTTTAAGAATTAGTGTGATAGGCCTCACAATACCGACGAAGTCTGAAATGAGCTTGCTGATGAAGTTTATTTTCCCTAGAAAAGACTGAAGTCCTTTCTGGTTTACTAGAAAGGGTAATTCCATTATAGATCTAACCCTTTCGGGATCTATTTCTATTCCCTCTTTAGACATTGCAAAGCCAAGTAGCTTACCTTGAGGTACTCCAAAGACACATTTTTGGGATTTAAAGAAATCCCAAACTGTTAGCATTTTTGGAAGACCTTTTCTAGATGATCGAAATGATCATCCTTTGATTTTGAAAAGACCGTCAGGTAATCCAAATATATCAAAATAGTCAGGTTGATTAAACCTCTAAAAGCAATATCCATTACTCGTTGAAAAGTTGCACCAACATTTGACAGTCTGAACGACATCTTGGGATATGTGAATGTTCCCCATTTAGTGGTGAACACCATCTTATGTTGGTCACTCTCCTTTACGTATACCTAGTTATATCCTGAAAATCCATCAATTAGTGAGAACATTTCAGATCCAACTACTGTCTGCAAAATTTTCTCCATTGGTGACAAGGGGTAATGGTCCTTTAATGAGGCCTTGTTCAAGTCCCGAAAATTGACACAAAGTCTGATGTCACCACTCGTCTTTTAGATGGGTACTAGATTTGACACCCAGGTGGAATGTTTGATCAGATATATGATTCTTGATTCGACCAACTTGGTGAGCTCCTATGCCATCAAGGCTTCAACCTTCGAGTTGACTGGCCTTTGCTTTTTTTGGATGGGCTTGGACCCTTCCTCCAAATCAATGGTATGTTGAATTATACTTGGGCCATAACCTCTCAGATCGTCATAGGTCCAAGCCATAACTCTATCGTACTCATAGTAGAAATCCCTTAATCTTTCTTTGTCCTTTTGAGGAACCTCTTTTTCTACCTTCAACTTTCTGCTGCTTCCAACATCAAACTCTTTGTAATCTCTTTCATTTGCAGTGAACCTTCACTTGCCATTTCTAGTATCTTCACAGTCAAAAAGATTTTTGAGGGAAATCAACCCTTTGGGAATCTTGTTCCCTTTTAATTGGATGACCCGCCCATTGGAAAAATCAACTCCTAGGGGTGAACAATCAGGATTCATTCCTCCCTTTTGTATGAAGGCAACAATTTGCGTGTCATCATAAAAAACTATCCAATTTTCATCATTGTTGGGGATTGAGGGTCAAACGACAACATGCACTGCATTTTGCTTGGTTGAGTTAGAAATTAGCTCAAATTGTGACCCAACAGATGCCATCCGATCAGTGACACTATTCTAAGATCAGGGAATAGCTTGTATGTTGAAGGCTTCAAAAATCTCGATTAGATCCCAAATCCGATATCTATATGACTTCATTCAGGTGTTCTTTGTAGTTTCCTAGCTGCAGACTTGGCTCACCACTAGCTTTTAATCTCCAAAATCTTGCACTCTCTTTATACCCATTATTTTAGCAAGGATTATACCATGGACCAAAGCCTCATATTCAACATCATTGTTTGATCATGAAAACAAAAAATGGTAAGTTCTGAGAGTTTCGAATCCCATTGGGAATATTAATCAGACACCCGCTTTGGAGCTAACTTTACACTTAGCACCATCAAAATATAGGGTCCATAGACAATTATTAGATGGGTCATCAAATTTTTCCTGATCCTTCATAAGTTTCAAAAAAGTTTAATCTCCGTTAAAAATTGCATAGGTGCCTAGCCCTATCACATGGAAATTTCCAAATGGATCATAATCAATGAATTGGTTGAGTAACACTTCTTTAGGTGTCCAATCACTTGTATCCACCTCATATTCTAAAATTTCTACACAATATTTCTCCTATTGAGAGATGGAAGTATGTGCAGCTTCAAAGCATAAGACTACATTGTCTGTAATATGTTTGGGATGTAGAGATTCAGAAAGAATCTTCATTTTCACCTCATGCTTGGTTCTCAATATGAGGTGGGTCTAGTCAAGTGCTAGATACCCTCTGAGCTTGGCAGTGAAATCTCTTGATAGACACATTTTGAAGGCTGGTGGAATGTCTATCACTACTACTTCTTGCGTGACTGTTTGGCTTGGGCATGAGAAAAGGGTTAGAGATAATTCCTTTATCCAACCAATGGTTGGAACATTCTTCTCATCCAGTTGCATGATTCCCTTTTCAAGAGGCTCATACTTATGCTTCAAGGCATCCACCACTTGTTTTGACATGACAGTCGTGTTGGCTCCTGAATCGATCATATTGTTATGCAAAAGCTTATCTCCCACAATAAGTGTTAAAAAGAAAGATGTGGGCTTTGGCTTGCTTACCTCTTTCTCCTTTTCATTTTCCATGTCATTTGCATATGATGCAACTTTTGGTGCTTGAGGTTCTGACGTGGGTACCTTGTCTTTTCTTTGATTGCATATAGGAGCTACTCCCGTTTGAGGCATTTTCTCTTATTTCTTCAATGCTTCCTAAAGTAGAGTCTTTTGTTCAGGGATAGATATGACCTCCCACAATGATACATTGGAAGGCACCTTCTTCAATTGCTTGACCACGTTGAGCATCCCGACTGTTTGGTCCTTGGGCTTAAATGATGGTATTTCATTTTCAGAAGAAAAATTTCTGACATGACTAGGCTTGGTGTTTCACTCATCCCTTTCACGAGCCGTGGTAGATTATGTGATTACAGGACTGGCCAGATGTCAATTGGTAAAGACTACTTCTCTTGCGACAACGGTTGACGTGGCTGAGGCCGTGGTAGAGGTTGTTGCACGTATTCTTCGGTGAGCCTTCTTTTAGACCTCGTGTTGTAATCTGATTGTACTTGTGTAGCGCTAGTCGTAGGAGCTTCATTTGTGAATACCATGTCTTCTTCCTCCATCCATGAGAACAACGCTTGATCAAGTGTAATGTCTAGCTCCTGTTCTAGGGACATCCCTTGCATCTGTGCTCTAAAATTAGCATTCTCCATTTTGGAAGACCTGTATTCGTCTGCACTCAAAAGTACACCTTTTCCTCTTTGTTCCACTATATTTTGTTGCATATTCCCCCTTGGGAAATTTTGGGGCATATGGCTATTGCTGCACGGGAAGCACAATACATTCTCCTACTTCGCCAAATTATTCTGGCCTGGGATCATTTCTCTGCTCTAGCTATCTTTTACTGTCTGAAGTGGCATGGTGAACAAAACTATCTGGTTCATAGATGTCATATGGTGGCCTCCTCCTCGGGAAAACCCCTGGTATGTGTTTTGTTGATAGGATGGCTTGCTTCCGCCATAGGTTTGAGTGCTCGGCTTTGGGGGCATCACCTGCTTCCATTTGATGATAGCCATTTCATTAGCAAAAGTTCACATGAGACTCTTTATGTCATTAATATCCACCATAACTGAGTTGGAGCCCGACGTACTACTTTGTGTAGCGGGATACACATACATGGATTGCGGTGCACCTGACGTCGATTGCATAGTGGAAGTGCTTGGAGAAGCTTCTTCTCGAGATGTTCTAGAGAGTTCTGCGAACATAAGCATAAGGGGGGGTGGTGGGAGCTTCCCAACATCGATCAGATTGTTTTCCATGCACACTACCACCTCATATGCATTGGGCAAGATATCTCCTCCCATGGAAGTTATCATGACTACAATGCCTGGGTTAAAATCCTTCAGATAGAACATGAATTCCATGGTGGTCTGAGGTCGAACAGTCACAAGGATCCTTTGCCATGTCTTATGGAATTTGGTATTTAAGTCACTCATGGCCTCATGCAGAGCTCTCTTGATGGTAATCAATTGTTGCAGCAACAAGGAGTGGTCTCCTTTCTCTAAGAGGTGTTCAAACAGGTTCTCTCTGAGCTGGTCCCAAGAGATGATAGAACCCGAAGCCAAAGATTGATACCAATCTTAGGCTTTTTCTTTGAAAGAGGTGGCTAATAGCCACATAGCGATATTTTCCTCTGCTATGTTACGTACCCTACATACCTCCGCTATGTCTTGAAGGTGTTCATAAGGGGTTTTGAAATCTTCTCTAGAGAATTTAGGGATAGCCTTGAGGGAAATAGCAGGTATGGAAGACCATACATTTGAGGGTGTGGGTGGTTGTAGCAAACTACCACTATCCCATGTTATGAAGTTCCTAGGAGCAGGGGGAGGAACATGAGCCATAGAGAAAAGATTCCTATGAGTCGGATATATAGGTATTCTAATTTGGAAACTTAAGCCTCTGGGTGGAGTAGATAAAGCTCTAGATACTGGGCTCTTACTTCTTACTCTATTGCTCCTTATAGGAGATACAAAACCTGTAAGTCTTCTCCTCCTAGGGGTCGAGGTAGGTAACTGAGAGTATTGGAAGTGACCTCTCGAAGATGCTCTTGTTTGGACTATGGGCATGAAACTTCTAGTTTCCTTCTTTAGCCTAATTCAAGAAATATTTTTGACTTCTAATCAGGCATTTTGAAAAATTCCGGTCCCACTAGGCATGCTAGAAAAAGAACTATTGATCATAAAATTTTGTGCCTCTCCAACAATCTTATGGGAAATTCAGTGAGTGGGGGTCCAATTTTCATCTCACTAAATACCTTCAATATTTTTATAGAAACCGACTCTTCTTTGGGGTTTTGAGATAAGGGGAGAAAGAAATGTAAACATAAACATAAAAGGTGATGCGCCAAATATTTTACAACATTTCAAACCCAAACCATTCCTATGATTGATATAAATAGATATAGAATGCCACAACCCTTCATTGTTGGAAAGAGAACGAACAACAAAGGTTAACTTCAAGTACAATAAAGAATTTCAAATCTTCCTGCAAGCAGTGTTCATTAAGGTCTGATCAAACATAAATATTTCTCATGATTAAAGAACAATATCTTAGAAATCACATGAACTCTTCCTCCTAATACAACATAGCATGATAAAATAACAACTTTCAGAGAAACAGAGAAGTCTAATGATATAGTCCAGTTTTCCTAAGCTACTACTCTACCATACAAGCATACAACATAGAAAAATTCTACTTAAACTATCTAGATCTAGCTTGCAAGACATAGTGTTTCATTTAGAATGATAATATTAAGAAAGAAAGCTTGAAAAAGGCCATACATGCATAGTCTCAACAAATTCTCCTCAATAGTTCATGCTTTTAAATATCAAATGAACTTTGAAATAGAGGTCAGATGCCAATTTGACAATTGTTTAAACCTTAATAGATATAACATGCCAAAGTAAAGTAGTTCTACAACTTGCTTCTGAAAATAATTCTAAAAACCCTAAGAAAACTAAAGAAACTTTTTTTAGCAAAGAAACTGTAACTTGGAATCCAACCCTTCATCGTGTCATCACCTTCCTTATATAGCTGCCAAAAGAAGAAAACACCGCCTTAGCATAGAAGTAATTACTGCCAGACGTCGATACTTGATAGCTTGCAATCTAATCCTAGATCCTTGGTTAGGCCACAAAGATCTTTGCTCATTAATTCTCAGCTACTGCATTAATGTCCTTTAGATATTTTAGCAAAGATGAAGGCTCGTAAACAATCAAATCCTAAGAATATTATGGAAAAATGGTTCTATAGACCAATCAAATTACCTTGAGGCACCGACTCAAAACTTCCATTCCCAAAAACCAAGAAAACAAAAGCTAGCAAGCTCCGACATACTCCTAAAAGATATCACCTTACAAGAGGCACAATTCTCCCATAGCAAAGAGATGACACGTCACACGAGTGAAAATATTATGTTTTCTAAAAAATGTTTTGGAGAAAAATTCCACCAAACTAACGCGTGCCCCAAGCCCTCCTTTGAGAGGAAAACGATACAAGAAAGTCGTGCATCCACCATGTGGCACATTGCCCATCTTTCTGACCGACCTTGTATAAACCTGGACATCTCAGAAACTAAAAACAAAAAGAAGCCAAAGACCAAAAGCCTAAGGCAAAGAAAAATATTTCAAAAAGAGTACAGAAGGAAACTTTCTCTCCATCAAGAAATGAAACTACAAGTGGCTGCAAATAAAGCATGAAAGCCAAAGGATGAAGGAAAAGAGGCATTGTTGACTGTAGCCACAATACAATAAGCATTTGAGCTGAATGTAACTTGAAACAACATCACTAATGTCAATAGATTGTAAAGAAACTAAGGCTTGTTTCAATATGATTGATTCTATAGATATAAAGACTATCTCATTGCATTGCCACATGAAACTGTGGTAAAAATGAAATTTGAAGTGCATTTTCTGAAACATTCAAGTGTTTAGAATGGGCGATAATGGAGAACAAGTGACCTACAAAAATACCATGATGGCCAAATGCAACCTTGCAAAAGTAAGTAAATAGAATAAAGGCATCAATATGTAGTGCATTTGAGAGTAAATAGATATTTTTTCTATGCGTTTCATAAAGCAAGTGTGTGCAAATATCATGGTAGCCATGCTAAATAGTGAATGAGAGAGTGCATGGAGAGTATGAGAAAATATGTTGTTTGATAAGCACTTAAAAAGCATCAAATAGAGTCGAGTTTCATTGTGTTCATGCATTTCAATCAAAATGAAAAGAAAGCAATTGCTAAAAACATATGCATTGAAAAGAGAAAATACAAATTTCATTAGAACATGTCAACTTGCTTCATTAAGAAAAGTTTCTGAGTGAAGTAGAACTTGCATTATGAGAGTAAACAAGTGGAGCTACAATGACATATACATGAAATGAAATCATTGTTGCTTTTCAAAAACAGTGAGCCAATGTTCAAATAAGCTAGGGTTTCAAAGCAAATGGAGCAATGACATTAAGTTCACCATGACTCATACAATGTATTTGTGTGTGAGTAGAGAAAAATGAATGCACTTTGAATAGAGTGGAAACATATGCAATGGTACCCATTTTGATTTTTAGGAGGAAACCCACATGGGTTTATGTTGTGAGATTTCAAATGCAGAAGTAATGGAGTAGCTCAATTTTATACAAGAATGCAAATAAACCCAGCTAAACTCATGGTCGCGGCCTGAGAGAGTTTTTCTTCACAAATGAGAATACCCACTTAGGGTTTTTCCTCAAAATGAAAATACAAAAGGAAACAACAATGTTTCAAGCTCTTTTCTAGAGAAACAACTAAAAAAAATGAAGACAATGAAGTCAATGGCCGTGGCCATGATGGGTTTTCAAAACCCAAGAAACAACAAACAAAAATACAAGAGATTCTCTCTTTCAAATAGTAACATCATTTTACATCATGGATTGAGCCCAAAGAAGATCATTTTTTGCAGAAACAAGAGAATACACATGGTGAGGCTGCGGCCTGTGCAAGGCCAATCTCAAAAATTCATTCGTTCTTCACTTTATGTTTGCAAAATGAGCTCAAATCGATCCTTTTAAAGAGGAAAATGCATAATGTAAAAGAGAAATGAAGCTTACCCAAGTTTGTAAATAGAAAAAACCGGTTCAAGTCTGTGGGTAGAGCCTTCAAAAATCTTGAATAAAGCCCTCTCATGGTGGCCAAGTAAAAAATACAACGGAAGAAAACACAAAAGATAACAATGCATTAAAAAACTAGTCATGGACATGGCCTAGAGGCTCGATTTCTCCTTCAAAATTGGAGTAAAAAATGCATCAAAATGGTGACAAATAACTTACCATTAAATTTAGGAGAGGATTCAACAAGAATGGTAGAGAAAACATCTCAAATGGTGAAGTTCTAGCCTCAAACCCTAACTTCCATGGCGGCCAAATGTAGAGCCTTCTTCTCCAAAAATTGGCCAAGTGAAAATGATGAGAAAATTTAGGGATTCATTTTAGTTTTGATGCTAGGGTTTCCTCCATGCCCTAGGTCGAATGTGATAAAAATTTCAAGTGCTTTATTAATGCCTTTTCCCCATGATGCCTAGGTCAAAGCCTTTGCCTTAGTCTTTTTATTTTTATTTTTGAAGAAAATAAAACTATATTCACATTGCCTTTGATTTTAGGAGAAAATCATATATGCCTTGGCCTTGTTCATTTTAGATGAGCCTTTCTAAACCTTGGGAAATATTTCATACATTGCTTAAAAATCAAGACAATGACCTTATGTCTTTTGAAATTTTCCCTAAGTCTTGAACATTTTAGGTTTCCCTTGGAGCTTTGAATCACCATATGTGATGGATGCCTAAATTTTTTATGATTTTTTTATAGAAAAATCAAGTATATAGGTTCCCTTTTTTAAATGTTTTATTTTTGAAAAGCATTAAATTTTGATCCAAAATTGCAAAAAAATAGAATATTTGAGCTCGAACTGCAAAAATCAGATGTAACAAAGGAGGGTTTCTATTTTTGTTTTCTGAAACTAGAAATGATGTAAAAAAAAGAAGATAATGTTTCTATGAATTACCTTAATATCTTTTATTGTTTAAATGCAATTGATGCACTTGAGTCCTCACTGAGACTTTCCATTTTTGAGTTGAGTTCACTTGGGCGAATTTGGAGAAAAGGAGGAAAATTGAAGTTTCCATTTTCAGTTTCCAGCCATTTGCAACTGATTTTGTGGATTTTCTAGATCAGCCCTTGGGAGATGGAAAGTTTCTAGCTTTTTGATGATGTTTGGGGCGGTTTATGACACTATTTTTTAGGATTTTCCCTTAAGCTCGAAAATGGGAATAGTTGTTATTCAGAGATTCAATGAGTTTAATTTTTGGCCATTTTTCACTATTGTGACACTTGGAGGCTATAAGTTGGAGAAAATTATGATTTTTCTCAATTCATATTGATGGTTTCTTGCTCTCTTATTCACTCAAAGAGTTTTGTAAATAGGTTTTGTACTCAGATTATGAAATTGTCACTCCTTCAGTTCAATAAAGCAACAAGATTAATTTTCTCATCTACTTATTTCAAATTCACAGTCAAAATATGATGTTAGTTGTGATTCAAATACATAATCCTCCTTATGCCTTGTCATTGTAGGTTTGTTTGCAAGGGTTTCGTGTGATTCAGGTTGCATTCTATGTTATGTTTGATTAACCTCTATATAAATCACTTTTGGATTATGTGTTTAGGGTGGGATTGTGAGAATCAAAGTTCTAGAGATATTGTTGTGAGTGGAAAAAATTGTAAAAATCTTCACATTGCTGGTGAATCACCTTAGTTTAGGATATCCATTTTCAGTTTTTCCTTCTACCCCTTTTCCCTGAAGGTCTAGCATATTTGGTTTTTTACTAGGGGAACCAACCCACTTTAGAGATTCACTCTCACCTACAGATTTACCCACAAATCTAAGGGCATTTCCATGTTGCAACAGGATAGGAAAGTCTAACTTGGTTAAGGATGCAATCTTGATTGCCAACAGTAACTTCAAGATTTTGCTTTTGTGTCTTTATCTTCGCAGCAGGAGATTTGAATTCTTCAACAACTTTTGGTTTACCTACCCTCTTAGCCCAAATTTTTATCTCCCCTGGCTTCTTTAGCTTTGAATGCTTCCATTTTTCTATCAAGCTTGTGCTATTTTCCTTTGGAATTATGCTCCTTTATGAAAAGACTAGCTGGAATACATTGTTCACCACCAACTGTTGTATTCTTAGATGCTAGGAACTTCTGGCTTGGGTGGCCAAGACTGTAATATATTTCACAATCTCCTCATCTTAGGGAATTCTTAGTGACATACCATCTTCAATCACTTCCAAATTATATACCTCAGTATCACTATCAACATCCTCATCAGAGAGGACTTGTTGATGATATGCACTAGCAATTTTCCTTTGATTATCTACATCCACTTCATAAGAGTTCATATCAGAAGAGAACCCACTGTTAACAACATCAGAATCACTCATAACCATAAGTACATCAATATCATCCTTATTTTGTTGATCACAATCTTTAGGCATATCCTCTTCCACCTGAACCATCTGTGCAACTGCATATTGTTGAGGAGAGTGTGGCATTTGGAAAACCATGCACCAAGGGGTGTCTTCAACAAAATTTCCTGAATTATTTGCAAAGGATTTGGAGGGACCTTATTTTGTGCATTCCTTTGATTATTAAGGATAGGGTTTCTATTATACCAATTGGTATTATATGGGTGATCCTACAACCTAGGAGGTCTTTCATTCCTTTGAATATTTTTTGGTTGAGCCTTTTCTTTCTTTACAAATTTTTCAATTATAGTTTTCATAAAATTATCAATCTTATCCTCAAAGATGTTCCCTTTAGCTCCTAAACTCTTTTCCTCCTTTTCTAAATTTCTTAGGAGTTTTGAATAATCTCTTTTTCCAACTTTACTAGTTGCTCTGCTAATATTCTCAATATGCTTTTCTATCTTGTATGCTTCCCTCAATGTCTAAGGATTCTTATCTAGTAGGTAGTAACTCATTTTTGTATCAAAAGAATTGCAGTAATTTACCAAACACACATTACCATTCAATTGTAGATGAGGGGGAAACCTCTTCCTAGCCTTTTGGAATCCTGTATTGAACTCAGCCACAGATTCGTTAGGACCTTTAGCAATATTATTAAATTGAGTCAACAAAAAACTTGAATCGGTCTTGTCACTATATTGTTCTCTAAATATCCTTTTAAATTCTTCCCAAGAGCCAATGCTCTTGGCAAGAAAAATCCTATACTATTCTCTAGCATCCTCAATGAGAGACTACATAAATAACTTCATCATGACATCTTCTACCTCTAGCTCAAAATCATCCATAACATTAGAAAATTATTTGAGGTGGTCCTCACCACTCAAGGAATTATTACCAAAGAATCTGACTAGAGCAGGTCTGAAATCTTTCGGAAATGGGTTGGGGTAGCCAAGTATTCTGGTGAAACATAACCGCTGGTATCTATCTGCATAGAGTGGCCTCCTAGTATGTTGATCCCTATGAACATATCTTTGGTCATCATCTCTTTTGTTGTTAGATTGACTGCTATCCTTACCATTTCCACTTTCACCATCACCACCCCCTTTCTTGTTTCTTTCATCATCTTCAAAATAAGAATTCTTATTCTTATTATTTCCTCCACCTCCACCACCCTGATCCCCACCACCACCTCCACTAAGAGTATGTCCTTCCAGATTCTTCTTTTGTGACTCACTATTAGTATGTCTAGAGCTTGAAGCCTCTGGAGTGGGTGTGGACATTTTAAGAAAAACAATCTTCCTAGCCATCTCCACGTTAGAAGCTTCTATCTCAGCTTTCTTCAAATCTTCTTGTAGTTTTTTATTCTCCAACTTTAATCTCAAGATCTCAAGATTTGGAGGTGCAGTGGATGAAATATGACGACTTTTGGCATTGTGTGTGGGGGTTTCAACGGATGGAGTATGGGTAGTGGTACTAGTATTGAAGGTAGGTTTCTTAGGTTGAACAATGGGCCTCTTCCCATGATCTACAAATGATGTTTTCTTAGTAGTAACAGGAGGATCTAAGGCTCTGGTAGTTGAAATAGATGTGGCATAGGTATCAGTAGTAGAGGTTCCCATCGAGACTTTTATTTCAGGGATATCATTGGTCATTTTAGTAGCAAATTCAAAGAAATTTTCCTCATAGGTCTTACACCTAGTAGCATCTTCTCTCATCTTTTCCAATCTTTGTTTTCAAGCATCTCTCTCAAGTTGCTTAGCTCTTGTATAGGAGTGAATTTTCACCCCTTATGAAAAATCCCCTTTTTCCCTTCTCCACTTTAGAAAACCAAGTTCAAAGGCTTAATTACACATGAGCCCACTGCTTTCATCCCACTTGGAACTTGTTTTGAGCATTGGTGGGGGAGTTTCTGTCGGGGACGCCTGTGTGGCATGCAGACATCCTCATGGAATGCTTACATCCTTGGTAGATTCCTGTGGCTGAACCTGCAGGGGCATTACACGTCTCATTGGGAGTCAATTTGTAGCACCCTGTTCGGCTGAACGACCCAAATATGGTCATTTTCTTCATATCCTCTTCAAATTCTCTCCTACATGCATTCTAACCACTACAAAACTTCTTCACTTCATTCACAAGCCCACTTCCATACTCTTGCACTCATTCCAAACATTTCAAGCTCTCCATTGTAGCAACAACTTCACTCCATCACTTCAAGAGAGAAAGTTGGAGACAACACCATTGCAGTAGAGGCTCGAGTACTCTCATTTTCTCCCCCAAGCAGCCTTGAGTGCTCTTGGTGGAGGTGGTAAGCTTCCCTTTCCTCTCCTCTATCACTTGGTTGAGTAAGCACACTTACTGTTTTGTAGTGTTTTTGGTGTTCTTTATTATAGTACTTCCTTTATCATACTCACTTTCTTGGCTATCCGTGGAGGTGGAAACACCTAAAAGGGGATCTAACTGAGGCAGGCCCCTATACAAGGGTCGTTAGCTTGTTTTCTTAGGTTTGACCTTGTCTTTGTAGTTGTCTGGTTGTACGAATGCCAACACACTTTAGAGATGCTAGCATGCCGCACTGTCATCCAAGGACCGCACTTTCATCCTCGGGCAGAGAGCTTCCTGAGGCATAGTGTTGAACTTGAAAACCAAATCTCCTAGCCCCGTTTTACATTTCAAGATAGTAGGGTGATTGAAGGACTTGATAGTCCTCATCATTCTCGTCTTGCATATCCTAAGACCACATTAAAATGAGCTAAGTTAGGGAAGCCTTTCGCATCTTGGTCCTCCATGACCTGGGGCCTTGCACGTGGTGTTCCCCTCTCTTACATTTTTGGTGAACCCAATGTGAACCAACATCTATTCATTTGTTGGTGTTGAGACCTCTCTCATGTACTCTGTGACTACTGTGTTCTTGAGTGTTGTGAAAGTTTATGAGCATCACGACCCAGGCTACGACTTCCGAGTATATCGTTAGGAGAAGTATACGACACCTCCCAATGGAAAGGACAAAGGTCTCTATTGGGTTATCTATAGGCTTTTTTCTGGTCCTGCCATTGGTCTAGCTGCATAGGAGAAGTTGTTGAGGAATGAGGTGGGATTCCTTGAAAAAACTGATCACGTTCCCATTCCCCCTGTGTCTCCTACACCATCATCAGTAGACGAGCATGAGGTTATTCAAATCCCTGCAGAGTATGTCTCTGCCCTCACTAAAGGACTGGGTGACTTAGAAAGCCACTTGGAAAGAAATCTAAAGATGGCTAGAGCTGCTCAGGTTGTTAGCGAGCTAAAACATATGATGGGTAAAGATCGAATAGGCATAGGGCTTCTAACTAGCCTCCACGGTCTTGTTGAAGTGTGTGCTCCTTCAAACAATCCTAGCTTTGTACAAGGAGTCACTTTTAAAGAGTGTGAAGGATAGTTAGGAGTATCAATGCCTCCCATGTCTGTTTACATGGCTGACACGGTCCCTTCTATTAGTATCCCTGTTGTCTCTGAACAACCCAAAACTATCAAAGTAAACAGGGTCCCCTTAGGCTTTAGCTTCACCCCCCCTGCCACCTCTAGTGGTGGAGGCTTTGGTGGGATGAGTGGTGGGGGCTTTGGTAGTGGTGGTGGATTTGGTAGTAGAGGTGGTGTTGGTGGAGGCAGTTCTGGTGGAGGTCATGGTGGTCGTCCTGGCGGAGGGCCTACTATTAGCAGTGGCTCTAGTAGTGGTTCTGGTGGAAGTCACATTGGTTGCTTTGGTGGAGGTTCTGGGGGAGGTTCCTCTAGCCCTCGATCTTCTAATGACCCTATTCTAAACACTCTCCTCCAAAATATGGGTAAGATGCAGAGCTAATTAGTGAGTCTTTCCCAAGCCGCTACCCATCCTATCTTCGATTCCTTCTTCTAATACAACCCATTTTCAATTGCAATCTTGAACACTCCTTTCCCTTAGGGAATGGAGATCCCTAAATTTGAAAAGTATGGTGGTAAAGGAGATCCATAGACACATGTGTCTACCTTTAACACCCTGTGCACAGACTTCTTCCATCACGATGCATTGATGACCAAACTGTTTCCCCAATCTCTCAAGGGCACAACACTTGAGTGGTGCTGTTCCTTGCCTGACAACTCCATTTTATCATTTGACCAACTTGTAAATCAATTCCTTAGACAATTTCAAGCAAACATCATGACAAAGATGTCCTTTTTGGATCTCGTCCGATGTAAACAAGGAGATAATGAAAAAATCACTCATTTCATAGCGCGCTACCAAGTTCTCCTTTCACAAATCTTGTATTAGCTACCCGATTCTGACGTACAAAAGGTAATCATAGGGAACTTACAAAGGCCTTGGAAAGAGAAGTTTTCACTTATGAAGTATCCTTCTTTCGCGCACTTGTGTGAAACCTTATGAGAGTACCAATAAATGGTTTTTCAGTTTGGGGGATTCTCCTTACTCCCGTATTGAGGGAAAGTCCATCATATCAATCTATGGGAAAGGTAAGATCGTTACAAATGTTGTTGCCACTACTTATAACAATAGCCTTAGACATAACAAAAATTTCACAAAGTTATCATAATCTTATTCTTCTATCTTGCAGAAGCTGTTGAAGGATAAGATCATGACCTTGTTGAATCGTAAGCTTGTTAAGGAGCCTTACCCTAATTGGTACGATGGAAACACTTATTGTCAACACCATCGGGTTAATGGACATGATATTGAAAACTATATATGGATGCATCATGAGATACACGGCTGCATTGAGGATGGTACCATTCGCCTTGATGGGAGTAAAAAAAATGCTAACAAATCAGTGGCGAAAGCTAATAGTGAATTGAAGATATACAC